>JAWLRI010000001.1:5107820-5141083 GCA_034781795.1 Crypturellus tataupa | reverse complement strand
GAAAGAAAGAAAGAAAGAAAGAAAGAAAGAAAGAAAGAAAGAAAGAAAGGAAGAAAGAAAGGAAGAAAGGAAGAAAGAAAGAAAGGAAGGAAAGAAGGAAGAAAGGAAGAAAGGAAGGAAAGAAGGAAGAAAGGAAGAAAGAAAGAAAAGAAAGAAGAAGGAAAAAAGGAAAGAAAGAGCTAACAAAGTCATAAAGGAGCAGCATACAATGCCAAAATCTCATGCATAACTAATGCCATTTCACAGTCATCTTTGATGAGGCAACTGCAGGGACAGCTGCCTCCTTCCCCGTCTGACAGCGATACTTCACTCACACTCTGGGGATGTCAAACGTCCGCCGATAGGAGACCCAATTTAAACTGCTGTGCTCCTGTTAACACTCCTTATCGCTCCCCTCGCTGCTCCTCACGCTAGGCAGGCCTGGCCCAACCAGCTATTTTAGCTTTGTTAACAGGTTTTGTTCCCTCTGCTCTTAATTAAAGGGTGTCTAGTGCTCCAGGACTAATGAAGTCCCCTTCAACATGGGAGAGACTGACAAACAGCTTTTCCACTTCTCTGTCTCTGGAAATCTCTAAAACAAAATCATCAAGCTTCTGTGCTGCTCTTTCCTCTTAATTGTCTTGATACCAATGCTAGAAACTGCTGCTCACCTCATGTTGGCAACTGCCCAAGAGTACTGACTTCCTGACTGATATATTAATACTGTGTAAAAATGTTCTCTGCTCTGTGATATGAGCATTCTGATAACAAAAATGCCTCTCCAAGAATAAAGTATGTAAAATATATGTTTCAGGCCTGCACAGTTTTTCAGTCATTTCTATGATTTTGAAGTTAGTGTTTCCTTCAGAAGTGTAGTTCATCTTCAGAAGCTCTAAGTGGAAGTGAAATGGAGGGTGAGCATAAAGAAATCTAACTCTTCTTAAATTTAGCCTAAATAAGCAAAAGGTATTATATGTTTGCAGTGCTGAAATAGCGCAATAACTGTAGTTTGATTGAGGAAACATTTTGGAATCATCATTTACCATGTCAAATCCTAGCCATTTCTTCGACATAATAATATAGTCTGAATGAATATCCATATTCCAGTGTCTTTCCAACTTACTGCTCTGTGTCCATAAGTCATAATCAAATTATGACAACAAAAATACAAAATTGAATATATATATTTGTATTCCTTGCATTGTACATTTGAATACTTATATTTTAGAGACGTACGCTCACTAAAGCAACATTGCTATCCTTTTATTTTTCCCTTCTGCTTTTTTTGCTTCATGTTCCTATATCAAATTGAGAAGTATCATCTCAGAAAGGTTAAAAAACAAATTCAAATAAACAGGCAATTGAGTGATTTTTAGAATGTCTGAGCATCTCATTTTTTTTATTTTTGAAACAACTAGGAATTTTGTCAGCATTTTTTCATACTTGGCAGCACCTTCAGCCTTCAGTTAATAATATCCTTCAGCCTTTATAGGAAATGCATTGTACACTGTTACCATCTCCTGAGGTAAAATTTTATCCCTTTGTATCAAAAACAAGATTGATTTTCATTGTTTATTATATTTTTTAAATCTATCTTGAAGATTAATCCAGGCAAATAAGGGCCTGATCCAACATCAGTAGAAATCACTGGGAAGGCTCTCTCTGGTGCCAGGACGCGTTTGACTTGTGTTTGACTGTAATTGGAATATGCAGATGTGCATCTTTTTGTGCAGCAAGTCAGTAGTACAATGAAAGAGGGGAAAGTTAATAATACCCTTGAAATCACAGCATGTGACTGAATATTAAATACTATTTAGACAGATTGAACTACTTCATGTATTGTATCCTCAGCAAAAATCCTGAAATGCCTCACCTTAATGATTTTTTTCTGTCTTGCTTCCTTATTTTGCTGTAGAAAGCTTTTTTTTTTCTCTGTATGCGTGTGTCCAAATGCTTTTGTGTTTGAAAGAGAACTACAGTAACCTATCCTATGCATAAGTAGGAATATTATTTGTATTTTGAATATTAGCCCAGAGGGCTAATAAAAAGGACAGAGGCAAATAATACCAAGAGAAAATATTATCAAGTATATGCCTGCTAAAGGTTGTGTTCATATAAGATATGCTAAATAAATCAGCTGAGTATCTCACTTTGGTCTTACATATTAAATCTTGGGTAGAGGCAGTTCTTGTTTGATGTATGGCTATGATGCTTTTATTTTTATAATAGCTTGTTTAATCCAACTATAATTCTGTGAGATTTATATACGACATTTATATTGTCAGCAGGTAACCCATGTATACGTAATGTAATAGTCTAACAATATCTTCCTGCCAAGCTGAAGTGAATTACAGGGCTGAAACAGTGAATAGTATATGTTATAACACTTCTTGAGATCTAACTGCTGGTTTTATTATGTATACTCTCTCCAGAGCATTCATAGTGGAATGTAAATATGGGATTACAGTCCAGAGTTCATGATTTATAGATTAATTTAGGCAGATGATTTCTTGTGGCAGAAATGGCAAGATACAAAAGCGACCAGAAAAGAGGTATGAAATATTGCCATCAACAGAGGGAATGAATAGGTTTAAAATGCTATGTTTAAACAAATGGGAAAGAGTAAGCAGAATTGGTGATGTCTGTGCCAGGCCTTGCCACCAAAGGCACTGGACACCGCAGAGATGGGGAGGCATTCAAAGCAGGAGGCATCTGGTCTGAATGCAATAGCCAACCCTGCTCTGAAAGAACCTGCAAATTGTCCTGCTGACTGGCAAAGCGGCTGTGAAGACGTGAGAGCTTCTGTCATCTCTTCTGAGAAAAAGGGATAAAACAGGGACAAGATGTACACATTATTAGAAATGGTATTCTGCAATTAAAATGCTTAAGGATTTACCTACTCAAGCGCTGCAGAAGAATCTCCCAAGGGTCACTGGCATCAGTCTTCTCCACGTAATGTTTGAAATGGAAGTAAGCCACTGACATGATGTGGCCCATTGATTCATGTTAAACCAGTGAAAACAGAATTTTAGGGTATATTTTTAGACCAGATCCCTAAATTATGCTGTTAGATCACACTCTAGTTACTGGGATTTTTGCTTATATTTGTGGAAGGAATAGGCTTCCCCCTGCTAAACAGCAAATATTTTCCCAACGTGCGACCCATGGCACTTTATCACCGGAGCTTCCCCCATTCCTCCCTCAGTATGGAAGCAAAAGTCTATCCATCCAAGAGTCCCCCTAATGACAAGCAGAGTGCTAAGGTGTGTTTTCCCGAGCAGCAAAATGTATATAAGGGGTCAGAAGAGAGCAGCTCTGTGCTCAGAAGCCTGTCCAGCTGTCTCCCATATAATGTGTGCATTGAGCATCCCAGCTGGGCAAAGCATCCCAGAAACATGTGGCCACAACATATGGGCTGTTACAGGTCACTTAGATGCTCACACTGTGGAACATATTATAATTCCTGCACGTGGCCCTGTGGACAGATCCATTGCCACTAGCACCACTGGAAGTTAAACAGTAGGAGAGGGGTCAGCTATGCCTTAATTCGATATTTAGCATTAACACGAGCAAGTGAGGAAGTTCACAAGTCTGGCATGGAGATCTATCAAACAAGAAAGCTGAGTGCCGGATGTTACTTGAGATGGATATATAGCCTGGGTCTCTGAGCTGCACTTATGGAAAAGAAGCTTTGGACAGGGTATCTCTTTTTATATACAAAAGCTCTTTTAACACTGGGGATTTGTATAATTTGGAAATTCATATATAAACTTGTCCAATAAGTAGAAAATGCTATAGAGAGTTCAACTGTTGCAATTATATTTTGAAAAACAAAAACAGTATTCTTCTGTTCTGATCAAACAGCATCAACGGGGCTTTCATGTATTCCTTTTTCTAAGGGTGCCACTGATTTTGCTCGCACATATCATTCATCTTACAAATGCCATGTCCTTTTGGTGGTGTGATGTTCATTTTATAATGCATATTTGCAATAGAAGTTATGAAAGAATTATTTGCAAAGGAAAATGATTGCTAAATTATTCTCATGCTCTAATATATAACCATAACGCTGACTTGTTTCAGACAGGTTGAGAAAAGTTTGAAGTTAATATTCCAACTTTTGCACACAAAACGCATATGGAAAATCATATCTGCACACATTACAGAAAACTAGATGCACAGGAGTTATTTCACACCCTGTAACTATGAAAACATCAGCCTGAAAAGGATTAGTGCTGATGGTATAAGAAAAAAAAATCAAATAAATGAAATAAATTAAAAAGTCATTATCTTTAAATATGTTCCTTTTTCTAGCTGAAGTATAGAAAGCAGTGCATTTATTAGACTTTTCTAATAAATATTTTTACTGCATTCCCATTTACCTACATCCCTTCAGATTTTTCCTAGGCAGTCTTCTCAGAGTTTGTCTGGTCTATGCCTTTACTGATGCTAAATCTTTTTCTCTCTAGAATACTTAATTTACAGTAAATGTTTTTATTTCACTTGTAGTTTCATCTTCTTGGGTTCTTGCTTCTGTCCGTTCTTTATCCTGCATTTAGCTCAAAATGTGATAGAGTGGAGTTTTTAACTTACAAGTGCTTTTCAGCTACTTTTCATCAATGTATTTTAAGATTTCTTTTTACTAAAAATTACCAACCTCATTATTGAAACGCAATACAGACTCTGAGAAAACTGTGCCTGTCTGTAACTGCTCATCATACATTTTCCATTTAGTGTCACAATGAACTCAGTAAGATTCCTTGTAAACTTAATTAAAAGCATTAGTACTTGCAAGGTTAGAACCTTACCCAGAACTCTTCATCTTGAACAAAGTTGGGTGCAATTGTTTTCTTTGGAAGAAAGGGGGTTTCCTTAATGTTTTCCTTGGCTGAAGAAGACAGAAAGGAATTCAAAGAATAATCAAGCAAGGGAGAATACAATAAGGTAATATCTCTACTGAGAAAAAGCATCTTTCAGGCATTATGAAAGCATTTATAAACCCATAAAATAGGAATATATAAAAGCTTAGCAGAAGATGAGACCTCTTTTTTATGCTGATGCTTATAAACTCCAGATATTCTTCCTGCCTGCTTTCTCACAAAGGAATTATACTTTCTGCTCTACCTCTGGTCTCTTTTTTTAGGCTGTGTATAATGGGAGCTCTATGGGTTGGTAGTATAATACCACAGCACAGAGAGAACATTGTGTTATCTAGTGATAACTGATATGAGTGTAATAACTTTTTAATAGCTAAACACACATGCAAACAGCAGGTTCCCTGGTTTCGGGTAATTATTTTTCACAGCTAGATCTAGATCTTGGTCCCTCTTTTACCAGGCTGCCATCACACTGACTGAGTGGCTTTCTGTGGTCCATTGAGTCTGAGGAACTTTAGAAAGGAAAAGAGGCTTGTAAAAGTGTTTACAGAACTGTTTTTACGGCAAGCTTCAGCCAATTGTTTGTCAGTGATCCATATTTAACTCTTTCAAAAAATGCTTTAAAATAATAATGCAATCTCTGACTTATAACTATGATTAAAATATTGAAGGACAGTTCAGAGAACAGCCAACAATATTCCGATGATGAACTGTTTAAACTTTAGTTAAAACTGGGACATATAATTGAGAACATTTTCTTTCGTTACAGAACAAGATTGGATCAATACATCCTCCCTTTAAACTCTGAGAAATTCTGAACTGTATCCAAAATTTGCATTTTTAATTTCAGTCCATTACAGAGAACAATGAGGCCATAAACACTCTGGAAATACAAAATAAAATTGGATTTTTTCTTCTTTCTTCTCAATAAGTTTTGGAACATTGCCTTTGTCATCTGCTTGAAAGCTCTAATAATATAACTTGTAAATATTTCTTCTTTTTGAACTTCTTTACTTCTTTCTTAGTATTATTGCTAAGCAGATATATTCAGAAACTGCATCCCCAACACACACATATGTGACCTTGTTTTCCCAGGATAAGTTAAGAAATCTGCAATTAATTGTAAGCACCAGTTCTGTTCTTTAAGTCTACTCTATGGCTTCCAGTCGCACAAATTCCATACCCATTTAAATTCACATCTTCTTTTAATATAAGTTAAAAGATTATCACTCTACCAAAGGCGGGGAAAAAAGGCTACCACAAAGAAAAGAATAAAAAGATCTTGTTGGTCAGATGGGATATGAAAATGATCTCCAGTTGTATACTCATCTCATGGAGAGAGTGCTAAGGAACAAGGGGCTCAGATTTCCTCCAGTCTTATCAGTTTAACACTAAAATAACTCAGTTATCTACATTTATTTAAACAACATTCCTCATTATGTTGAATTAATCAAAACTCCATGAAAACAAGTGAAAAGACTTCCTCTAACTTCAGTTAGCTTTGAATCAGCTCCTATGCCAATGTAAGTAAAGCGAGAAAAAGTCTGGTACATGGCAGACAATGATTTCTTTGTTAAACTTCACTAAAGGTATCTCCACTATGTATTTACCTCCTCCTCCCAAAGTTTAGGTGCTTAGTTTTAAGGAAGTTAGTGAAATTCTTTCCAAGATAATTGTTAATTATTAGTCTGTAATATTTGCTGAAATATTTGCTGTATGTTTCAATTACAAGATAAAGTGGAATTCACATTGCTCACATTCTATTTTATTTAACTTTCTTAAGAGAGTTTTGCTGATTTCTCTGAGTATTTGTTATTTTTGTTAATTCCTCCCTCACAGTTTTATGAAAAATATACAGAGGTATCTAGCGATGTCTGTAAAGTCTCTATTTTCTTCCAGTAAGGACGTAAAGAAATGCAAAATGAAGGAAAGAGTCTCAGAGAAGTATGGTTTTGCTTCATGGTTTTACTGTCCTTGATGCTGGGAAACATTGTCTTCCATAAACTGAATTCAGTATTTCACTTCTGGTTGTTGGTGCCTCTTTCTGTAAAATCCAAAAGTTCTCTGGGCTTCCTGAAGCCATTAAGCAATGAAGTTTCTATTGGCGTGTGCATGACAGATTGGTCATGCGACTCCAGTAAGTGATGTGGATTTATTCCATAGCACGCAGCATAGGAACACAGACACTTTGAAGATGAAGCAACATATGTTTTCTTTTTTTATGAAAAAGAAAAAAAAAAAGTGAAGAAAAACAAAACAATTAAAACTTAAATGGCTTTTGAAATAAAGACAGCGGATGCAGATTAGCCATGATGCTAGCTATCTTGTGATGCTGGAAGGCAGCACAGCCATATCACAGCACAGATACAGTAAAAATTGCTTCCATAGCTCTGTCAGTTTTCACCTCATAAATAGCAGCATTTGCTACTTTAACTACTCCAGATATTTGTCTTCCCAATGTGTATTTAATGAAGGAATCCCTCTATTGGATGAAGAACAGAAACAGAGATTTATGGATGTTCAAGAGAAGAGCATTGCATTAAAAAAGAAGTCTACAATTTCTACAGAGGACTTTGTCGTCAGCATCTTTATAAAGCATTACAGGACAGCGAAGCATCACAGAAATACTAGAATTTAATAAAGACTTTTCACCTTCTTCTAGGATTTACTAACTCATAACTTAAAATCTTTCCTACTAGCACCAGCTCCACAGAGAGGGATTTGGGAGTCCTGGTTGACAACAGGTTAACCATGAGGCAGCAGTGTGCCCTCGTGGCCAAGAAGGCCAATGGGCTCCTGGCTGCACCAGGAGGACCGTTGCCAGCAGGGCCAGGGAGGGGATCCTGCCCCTCTGCTCAGCTCTGAGGAGGCCACACCTGGAGTATTGGGGGCAGTTCTGGGCTGCCCAGGAAGCTTCTAGAGAGGGCTTGCGCAGAGCCACGAAGATGATTAAGGGACTGGAACGTCTATCATATGAGGAAAGACTAAGTGAGCTGGGCCTGTTTAGCCTGGAGAAGGGAAGATTGAGAGGAGATCTGGTCAACATGTTCAAGTACCTGAGGGGAGAATGTAGGGAGAATGGGGCCAAACTCTTCTCCATGGTGACCAGTGACAGGACAAGGGGTAATGGGTACAAACTAAAACAGAGGAAGTTCTGTCTCCATGTGAGGAAGAACTTCTTTGCTGTGAGGGTGCCAGAGCCCTGGCACAAGCTGCCCAGAGAGGCTGTGGAGTCTCCTTCTCTGGAGATCTTCCAAACCCGCCTGGATGCCACCCTGTGCCACGTGCTCTGGGTGTCCCTGTTGGAGCAGGAGGGTTGGACTGGATGATCTCTAGAGGTCCCTTCCAACCTCAACCATTCTGTTATTCTGTGATTATTTATTAATTTGCTTTATTAATTTATTTATTGATTATATATATATATATTTGCAAAGGGTTGGGAGTTTAAGCTGTGGTACACAGAGGTACCTGGAGCATGTCTTCCTGTGCTCTTTTTACATCTATCCAACAGGCTTTTGGAGAGTAGTGGAGTATGAAGCAGAGAGAGAAGGAAGGAAATACTTGGAGTGTTTGCTTTTCCTTCAAATGCCCTAGTGAGAGTCTTGGTATAGAGCATGCTGCACACAGTAAACTTTTACAAATAGATGATCCTGATGAGTGTAGCAGTGCTAGATAAGTCCTTCTCTTCACAGTTTGATACAGAAAAGCAACTCTGAAATATTTCCCACACTCCGAGAGGCTTTGCAGTTATCTGAATGAAAATGCATCTTCTGTTTCAGGCACTCCACTGCTCTGCTGCAGTTCAAGACACAAATCAACATAAGCTCTCTTTGACCCTAAAATGTGAGATTCATTTCAAAATTGAGATTTTAGTTTTTTTATATGACCCAGTAATCTAAAAGATCATTACAGACAGTGAAAAACTTATGGCTTGATTGATTTGGCTGAAGAGAGGCTCTAGAGCTGGCTGAGGTGCCCTCAGAATATACCCATGGTGCTGGCAGATATGTACAGAAGATGATAGGGGAAAATAGTGTCCTTCTCCGTCAACAGCTGGAGGTCAAACAGGGTATCCTGAGGCATCTCATATATCACTGGGTCATTTAAGCAATTGAGTTGAATACCTGGTCAATATGGTGACGCATCTTAGAGAGCTATTAAGCCACCACAAAGTAGCTGCTTTGGGCATTTAGTTTGAGGTAAAGAAAGCTAAAGTGAAATGCAGGCTAAATTTTCATTCCTAAGCATCTGCTGTGATTTGTGTTGCACAATCCTGCTTTTCCTCCAGCTACTGCTTTAGATGAACATGATTGTCCTGCCAGTTCTTTGCACCTGAATGCCCCATTTGCAGAGGGGTACCCTTTCCAAGTAGAGATTTTATTTTGAAATAATTATACCACATTTAAAGAAATAATTATGTTCAGAGTGGAATAATTACTCAAATAAGACCATGTTTGTGCTTAAACAGCACATTTAGATTTTAGATGTTCTTAGTTTAAGAAACAGGATTTAAACAGTTGTTGTAAATGACCATGCTAGGAATTGACAAAATCTTCCACTCTATTTCGTTATAAAATTTAAAAATATTTCATAGAAATCTAACACAATGTATAAGAATAATGGCAAAACTCAATGAGTTCACATTAAAATAAAAATAAAAAAATAAAAAAACAATAACAGCAACCAAAAAACACCATCTTCAGAAAACCAATTCCTTTATCCTGGCTTACTTCCAGAAAACCCATATCATGATTCAGAAAATAAAACAGAAAACCGTTCAACCTTTTCAGTTATATTTAATAAGGATATATATGTGTATTAAATACATGCACACACCACATTTATGTTCATAAAATTATTTTAAAAATAGTAATAGAGTACTAATCTAATGAGAGCCATATGAAGGTAGGGTCTAGGAATACAAATCCTGGAAAATACCATATATTATTCTGACATAGTGTGTACTATAAATACAATATACATTTGAACTTAGTTCTGGACATAGTCCTTTTTTACGGCCATTGCACAACCCTCTCTTTTCATCTATACAAAACTTCACTACCTGAGGTTGTTAATATAGGATTTTTCACTGCAAGTTATGGTGATGTTCAATGATACACATTTCCATTGAAAAAAAAAATATGGAGAAGGCAATGTAGACTATTGGAGAAAAGAGTACAACATGGAAGAGAGTCCAGTGTGTCTACAATGTTCAGAAAAAGAGAATAGTAAGCAATACCAGGACTTTTTTTTTTTTTTTTTTTAGTATAATTAATATTTTACTGCTTTTTCCATTTTACTAATTCTTCTTCCATTTTACTAATTCTCTCAGTTTCTCAAAATGCAACTGCAGGAGGGTGTCCCATATTCTGACTGCACAGTCATAAGCAAATGACACCACTCCAGTGATGACACCTTCTCCAATAAAATGATATGCATTTTATACTTTTAATTTCTTCAGGAAAATAATAAAAGGCTCCAAGAAAGATTCCATTCAGTTTATTGTAACCCTTACAGAACCCCTACCAAACTAATGAATTAGGAATAATAACTGATTAGCCCTAAAGTGGGTATTCCATGATGCTAGTAAAATCTTTAGCCACTATACTGAGATGATTTTAGGTTTGTGTCGCAGATTTGAGTAATTTTACCCTTGTCTCTTTCTGAGACTTCTCATACAGGAATAAACCCATCCAACACGTGAATTAGATTCATTATTTAGGATTATCTATATACAACGGAAGTTTTTATTTAATACAGGGCTAATGTGTTCTTCTAAAATTAAGTCATACCAGAGGAATGAGTGTGTGAATGTAACAGAAGAACAGTAGTGGGTTGCTGCGGGCTTTAGGCAGTTGGATGAGAGAATGAAGACTATAGAAATGGAGACTATAGAAATGCTCTTGATCCCTCGGCCTGTTCCTCTGCCTGACTGTCCTCAGCATGGAAAGGTTTCCCATAGCTCCAGGCAGATCTCCTTCAATTCCACCTGCATTCCTTGTCTTTCATTTGCTGACTGTGCATCCCTGTGAAGAACCTGGCAGAACACAGTAAATTAAAATGCTCTTTGCCATATTGTAGGACCAAAATTTTATTAGAAACATTTATATGGCTATGTTTGCAAACAGGGATGCACAACAGTTTCAAATCTGCACCAATTATTTATTTATGTGCAGAGTTTGGCATACTAGGAATAACTGGGGAAGCCAGTAGCACCTTATTTAGAATTTTTATTGTAAACACTTACTGTCAATTATAACTCACAAGCATGACTTTTTACTTATTGTAAAACAAATGATCAGTTGACCAAAGTCTGTTTTGATTTGCTCTGTTTGCAACATTGCTGACCCCACGAAAGTGTATGTTACAGTGTCAGAACCAAAACAAGGTGACATTTTCCCTATCTGAAAAAGATCATAATTTTCCATCATACTTCTCTGAAAAGTAGATATTCTATGTCCATGGTGAGTTTCAAAGAAATTCAATGTATCTGAGATTTTATATTTTACATATTGTGAAACATTGTCTCAAAGACCTTTGGAATGAGCACTGTCATTTGAACCTGAAAGTCACCTGCAGGATTGAGAAAGCGAGAGAAAGCGAGAGAAAGCGAGGTTGGCTGTGTTGCAATTTGAGAATGATACTTTTTTTTTTTTTCATCTCTCTTATTTTTCTGTCTTTTGGGGAGATGAATTAATTGTGCATTATTAACAGTAAGAAAATGCCTACTCTTACTGATTTCAGATACCAGTAACAGTAATAATCCTCTAGAGAAGGATATCAGCAACAGATATTTACACACACACACAAAAAAAAAGTGTTCTCAGAATTCTGGCACCGCATTGTTGGACCAGAAACATAGATTACCAGACTTCTAGATTAACATTTTACCTAGCAGTTTTTAGCCAGGACCAAGGACCTACATGGTGAGTTTTAAAAGAGTGAATGTCATAGCTATTCTAAAATAGAAATCAGTTCCTACTGTTCCTTCTGACTTTGTTCAATTAATTAAACTTGCTATCCACCACCTCTCTTCTCCAGCATTACTGGATAACAAGCATCAAGATATCAAAAGGTTAGGCAAAGGAAAACTTATGAAGTCCACCATAATGAGGTCTGAGTACTCAAAGCTGTATCTAATGTATCCAAAGACATGTCAGTTCCTCAGCTGCACGCTGTTATTTCTTAGAGCCTTGTAAAACACAGCAGTATTCCATTCTCCATTGGCTGCACTTAACAGAAACAAGTACTAGCCCTTATTCAAGACACAGATGGTGAAATAAAACCATCCTATTCTCTCACTCTTTACTTTTATTTACTAATAAGTCAGAGATTGACATCTCATTTATGCAGTGATTGCCATTGCATGAAATTTAATAAGTATCTAAATCCTTGTGAACAGTGAATTTCAGCAGTTCCATCCCTGAACTGCACAAAATTCTGTCAGCTCAGGATTAAGCAGTATAAAGGTGTGTGTGTTGTGGGGGAAGCAATGTGAGGGGTGTGAGAGGAGGAATTCAAATCTGCCACGAAAGGAGAAAGATCCAGTAATATTAGCAAAAGGATCCACAATTCTTTCAGGGTTTAAGACAGGAAAGTAGCATCAACTTTCTGGATTTATGCTTAATCAGATTATAAAACAGGAGACAAGTCATCTGATAAAAGACATTGGTAGCATATGCAGTGTTAAGAGATTTCTGTTGTCACCATAGAAGATGATGATCATCGTCTTAGCTGTCACCCTGGGTTACTCGAGAGCAGACTACAGTCTTTCCTTATAGAAAAAAAAATAATTATAATGCCATAAAATATTCACTCAGAAGATGAATCAATGTGTGTAACTTCATTTCTAACAGCACTTGGAAGATCGAAATATTAAAAAAAAATGTTTCTGAAAATTTACCTAACTAGAGGCTTCATTTTACTAGCCTATGCCTAAAACTACACTTAGTTTTATTAGAAAGCAAGCAAACTGATAGTCTATATGATTCATACATGAAAATATAATGTATCTGTGTAATGTGTTATCTATTTTTATCTATTTTCCCTTAAATCTTTCAAACTGTTATTATTATTCTTTGAATGATCTCTCCTAAACAAAACATCAGTAAGAAAATAACTAGATTATTTTACAGAATCCAGGTCTAGGTCTGTCTCCACTATGCACATGTCTACACTTTACACATGTTTCTGGGTTCTTCCAAAGGAAAAAAAGAGATAGACTTTGGTGGTGAAATGACAGGGAAAGGGTTATCTCTGTCAACAAAGTAATCTCAAATCTCCTTTCACCATGCCCTTTCCAGCTGATTTATGAGCTCAGTGTAGAGCCCACGTCAAACAAAGTTACAGTAATACAGTGAACTCCCAAGGGGCAGCACTGCTGAACCCTGCAGACCTTCACAAGAAGTGTTTTCCAGGGATTTGTACAATTGGTGTCAGATTGAATACATCTGGGATAGATTTAGACCAACTTTGTTTCCAGCAGAGCTGTCCAACTGTTCAACACTTATTGGAAATCATTCTTATCCTTAAGATAACTGTGATCTATTTATCATTTTCTAATATAAGGAGAAATTAATGAAAGGGATTATAATTCTGTGCCAGTTAAAAAAAAAAAAAAAAGAAATTCTCAAAATGAAGGTTGAACTGAGAGTACAAACTAAAGAAGTGTCTATAAGTATTTTTAAGTATCTAAGAACTGTGTTATTTTCTGTGCATGTGTAATTTGTCAGACTTGTCATTAGCTTCAGGAAAATGAAAGAATCAGGAATATGCTGGTGCTCTCCATTCTTTAAAAGCTAAAATAAGCATGAAATCTGTCTTCTGTCCTTGCTCTAGGATGCACATGGCATCCTAGAGAAAGCCAAGAGGTGCAGTAGTCCAGAGGAAAGAGTAAGCTGCAGTATATATAATGTTGCAGTACTGCCGTTTGCACATCTAGCTATCCTGGTTGTTATTGCAATATCAAGGTGTTTTTTAATTCCTTCTGGTTTGTTTGTCTCTACATTAATGTACAATTGTACAATTTATTCTATGACGAATTCTATAATTCTATCTTTCTCATTTTGTACTTCCCTCATTTATACTCATTTATTAATTGAAAGAAGAAAAAAGAACATAAGCGATCCACTTATAACTGGTGTGTAAAAATAAGGTGAAAATAGGTAAATCTAGTAAGTGGTAGAGGGAAGCAGAGTAGTTTTTGCTCTTATGTCAGTGACTGTGCATTCATTTAGCTAATAATTCAATCCTTCAGAGCTCTGAACACAAAGCAGTTCATATGCTTAAGTCAATACTGAGGCAGTTGTTTTTCTTTCTTTTTTTCTTTTTTTTTATATAGTTCTGTTTAAAAAAAAAATAAATTCAGTCTTGGAAAGATATGAAGTGATCATGGGACTCTGAGTGAAGTTCCATGGAAAGGGAGATTCATAAACACTGTGAGATTTTCCAGTTTGAGCTTTGTTAGTGTTCAGTCCTTGAGGCAAATACTTCCTGAGAAGCCTTCACTGAAGGTCTGGAAAAGAAAGGATCCTGGAAAAAGAGTGTGGTTGGCATGTTCTTTTTCATCTCTTTCCCAAGGCAGGTGTGAAGCCAAATAAAATGGTTTGTACTTGAAATAAACCCAGACTTTATATCTCTGTTTTTTTCTTTCACTGCAAAAAGCAATCTGTGAGACCCCATATGCTTGCTCCAGCACAGCAGTTGTGATATAGAACAAGACATTGATATTTCAAGAATTAAAAAAAAAAATCCTTCTTATATAATGGCATAAGTTTATAGCATGTTAGGCAGCCAGGTGAGGAAATGAGAGAAGGATTTGCTCCATCAGGTTTACCAAGTTTACAACTGATCTTGACAAGGAAAGAGACACTGATATTTGAAAGTTATGGACAACACAGAAATAGTCAGAAGGTAGAAGCTTTTCCTGGAAAAGTAAAACACAATACTCCTAATATTATTCAGAGTATAAGTAATATAAGTAATAAAGTAATAAAAAAAAGTAATAAGTAGTAAAGAGTGGTCCATTCAGTAAAAGTTTAGCAATAGATCCTTTTATATGAACAGGAAACAAACAAACAAACCAAAAAAGCAAAGAAAACCAACATCAGTTATTGAGGATGCCACAGATATAAAGCAGGAGCTGTGAAGTGCTGCTTCTTGCTCATTCTCGGTGTCCCCTCTTGGTGGATTCTTCTCCACTGTCCTCTGCTTATCTTCTACAGTCAGTTCTCCTTGCACAAGACCTCTCCTGCCTCTCCAGAGAAGTCTTCCTCCCCTTCTGATTATAAAAAATGCAAGAATCTTGCCCATGCTACCCACCTCCTGGTGTCTCTTCCAGCCATAGCTAGTAACAGGGTACGATACAGCGTTGTTCTCCCTTTTTTTTTATTTGAATTATTTTGTAGGGAAGCAGCATGGACAGGTAGAGCACAGGTTTAATAAGAGAATATGAGTTATGTTTTTCCCAATAAAAATGTTATCTTTTATAACAATGAAGAGACAATTATTTCCATAGAATGCAAGTAGCCAACAAAGGTATTTTCTGAATATCACTGTCTAACCTGAAGGCTGTTGAGGGCTTCGAGGGGTTTTTCTTGCAGAGAAATCAAGCAACAATGAAGGACCAGAGGGTCCGAGATGATTGGTGTCCAGAGAATTAAATAATTCTGATGCAAAGTTCCTGAAAATCTGTCATTTTTTTAAATTATAGCTATGATACATATATCAGGAAATTTTACATATAAGAGTATCCATCCAGAATTTCATTTATCCTTTTTAATATTAATATATAGTTTCAAAGGCAGTTAATTGTGTCTATATTCCTTTAATGTATTTTGTACATAAAGCTTTCAGAAAATTTTACATCATTTTGGGATACTACATCATTTTAATCCCAGTTGAACATGATAATTCTATTCGTTCATGTAACTGTCTTGACAACCAGAGTTGTCCCAAATCCTCACTGCTTTTGTAGTCTGCACAGTAATTTCCAACGTGCCTCTATAAATTTATGCTAAAGAATTATTTAAGCCTTATATAAACCTTGATTTGGCTTGCAGGAAAGAGAGGCGTGGAACCATGTAAGAAGAATCTGTGTGGCATTGTCAATGGTCCTTTTTGTGTCATGGACCATTCATTCCTGCTATACCTTATTTGGCCAGATCAGAAAGGCAGATCGAGTCTACTTTTTCTATTTTAATGTAGCGAAAACAAGCTATTTGTTTCAAACTGAATGTTTTATTTTAATTTGTTTCCGGAATTACACATTTATACTAGATTTTTTAATTGAATTGTCTATTTGTAATGAAAATTATTACTTTGAATAGCTAGCTTGTTAAATGCTTTTAAAGCAAATACTTCTTGTAAAATAAAATCTATATATATATATATTCATTTTGAAACTGCTAAAGTCCAGTTCACTGACTGTTTTCTCTGTCAATAAGAGGCATAATTTTATTTTCCAAAATTTCACTGAAGTAAAGCCAGAAGTTTTATCTCTGATATGAAACTCAGAGGAGATAGTCAGTGGACTGGACTTTAGCAGTTCCAAAATGAAAAAAAAAAATAGTTATGCTTGTTTTCTTGAAAGAAAATTGTTAGATTAAATTTCATTTATATCTTCTACACAATCTCCTTTCAGATTTATTTCTATTTTGGGCAGCTTTAACAGAAGTAAGTAATGAACAATTAAGGTTTGACATTGTTCCAATCAGAGAAATCAATTTATCCAATTAATTATTGAATTAGAGGAGAGTCCTTTGCCTGTGAAGAGCTCATTTAAACTAGCTATTTTTTCTTCTTTTTTTTTTTCTTTTTTTTTATTCCAAAGAGAGAGATAATCTGAAGTTTAGCTCTCTGTTTCCCAGAACTATCAGCTTGTTACAGGGCTTGGAAACTATTTTAACCTTCTACATCTGACCACTTCTTATTGAAATAACCCATGAAAAAGACAGAAGTTTCCTCAGCAGAATTTATCATGTCAGAAAAAAACATACATTTGAGCCAGGATATAAACTTTTTCAAACATGGAAAAAGCATCAGACTGTGCCTCCTACATTCTGGATAGGGGCTCCAAGTGAAATGGAAATGTTATAGCGTCTCTAGTGGAGACAAAATTCACTCCACAACCACCAATTTCGACCTTATTATGCTGCTGTAAATATTAAAAAATCTGATGAGCATGCATTAGAGATTATATTGATATCACTTGACAGAGAGTTCCAAGCAGAACATCTTCCTGCCTGTTGTTTAGATGGCAAATAGTATGATCTGCAAGCTCTGAGATTTTTCTTTACATTTTTTTTTTTTTACTCCTGTTCCTGTCAACATTTGAAAGTCAATCTGAGCTTCATTAACTGCAATACTATCAATAGATCTTCCTTTAAATAGCTGCACTTTCTTAAAACTTAACAACAAAAAGAACAAGTCATTAGAAACAGATTGAGAACAGAGACTAAGGATGAGAGAGCCAGAAATGAGAGCCCCTGACCTGATATGCAGCTGATCCGAGTCAGCAGGTCTGGAGCTGGCCATACAAATATTAATCCAAATGGCTTGTCTCTGTATTGGATTACCTCAGAAATCAGAAGACTTCATTTAATGTAGCATGGTTATTTTTAATTCTAATACAACTCAGTTATGACAATATCACCTGGTTCTTTTTAAAGCTAGACAGAGATGGCCTGATCCTCAGTGTTGGACATTGAACTTAAAGAAAATCTTGAGCTGACAGGCCGGAGATGAGCTAGAAGAAATACTGCATCCAGCAACACTCAGTTTTTGTTTCAGACTGAATCTGATTCAATCTGAATTTTGATTCAGACCATTAATAAACATAATTATGGAGTTAAATCCAAATTCCACAAAGGCTAAGAAGGCAAGGGAGTATTTAAGTATGGAAGAAATATCGAGGAAACGTATAATTTTTATTAAGCCTGGAAATAGGTTGTTCTTCTCTGGACACAAAACACACATAAGCAAGTCTGTGCTTTGTCTGGGTCGATCTCCACCACACCAGAGCCCACTTTTCAGCAGGTACCAGCACCCTTAATTCTATAGCTGCTTTTGTGGTTTTGTAACTCTGTTCCACAGGCACCGTCAGAGATCATCTGACCAAAGGAAGGCAGATGAGCGAGGCTGCCTTCAAGGTGCTCCGGGGTGAGAGTCAATTGATAAAAATGCTGATAGTAAAAGTACGATGAGGAAACCAAGAGAGTCAAGGTCAGATACTAATACCCTGCTTGAACTAACTGACCTAACTTCAAGGTTAGGTCAGGTAATGCCTCTTTTGCCAAATATTATCCCAAATTATCTAACTCAAGGAAATTAACTGCTATTGGTTTGATAAACTGATGATTACTAAGCAAAGCAATCAAGATGACATTTCTTTAAATTCAAGTTAAGCTTGCATTTTAAAGATTGTGATTACTCATTTTAATTGTGCAAGTGACTGATCTTTTTAAATTCGCTAGCATTTTTGTTACACTAAAAAGTTATAAAGTGCATTATTTTGAAGTTTACAGTGTGATTTCAAAATATTTTAAAATTCAGATTAAGGAGTATTTCAGAATGAAAATAAAGTTCAAACAGTACTAGAAATATATATATATATATATATGTATAAATTAAAATTTTTGATCCCCAGTGCAGTGAAAGTGATAATATTGCCTGTTTTATGAAGGTTTTCCTTTGATGGTGAAATAGCTTTGACTATAGAACTTTGTTGATTACAAATTATAATAAGAAATGCAATATTTTAACCAAAAGAAGGAAACTATAGAATATCTTTAAAAATTAAAACAATGTAATACTAATTTCCTCTTTGAACGAAACTATTATTTTATTAGCATCATAATTTATTAATTCATTTATAAAATTCATCATTTAAGCAGCGTTGCATTTCTAAATTATAAGTATGATTTTTTTCCCTGTTATATTATAGACAGTGTCAATTGTATGTAGTTTACTATGAGTTTTTGCAGTCTAGTGACAACACACAGAACTAGCGTATTATTTTTACAGATGAAAATTATCTCTATATATATTTACACGTGCACACACTCTTATGATAGAATTACACTGCGTAGCATAGGCATTGCCTGAATAGAAAGGACAGGCCACATCTTTAAATCATTATGGAGTTTTACTCTGTAAGTGTCTCTGGACTATGAAAAGACCACACACACAAGGTCTGGTGTTTAAGAGATTTGGGAGATCCTAATGGAGTTAGATTTCTAACAGCTTTGAACTTTGAAGATTTCTAGTGATCTCTAGCCATTAATCCCTTCATGATTATTATCATGAAGTATAGCACTTTGCATTACTAGATTTATAAATTTAATGAGCCATCAGGTAGTAGAACTTATTAAGTTCTTATATTAAAACCTTAATGTTATAGTAAACTTTTAGGCATCAAACACCTTACCTTACTATCAGTGTTAAAATGGGTTTACACTGGTTCAAGTATTTCATTTCATGAGACAATTTTTTCAAAGCACAATGGACTGTAGGATTGCTTAATACACACTGGGCTGCACGTGAATATTTTTAGTATGAGTAAAGGACAATTTCTGGTGTCAGTCCACAGCTGAAATTTCTTTACTTAATTCCTAGTGCCAACAGCTGTTCTTGGTCACATCCGGACAACCTCAGGAGGGGTCACACAAGCGTGTTGGAGAAGTTGGCCCTTGTTCCATACGAGGATGAGCTCAGCCATCAGCAAAGCTTGGCCTTTCAGCAACAGCACAGAAAATTGAGAACAGCCAGTCAAATTGCTCAGTGATGATTTTTTAAGACTGACTCTGTCCTTAAATCTTCAGGAAGGAGAGAAGTTTAAGAAAATCTGGCAGCAGCTTATTCCATCCAAGATGCTTGGAACAGCAATCCACGTTATCAACAGTGCTGGGCCAGCTCCTAATTTTGGGGTGCCAATAACCAAAAGAAAAGAACTCAATCAATGTTAATTTTAGCATTATAGGTATACATTTTTTTTTTCCAATCAATATATTTTCTGTGCAAACATACAGCATGTGATCAGCTCATGATGACTGATCAGTGGTGGCTCTTTCTGTTGTCTCATTTTCAATGCAGTGATTCAGGAAATGCCACATCTGTGTAGTGTGGTCCAGGTGTCACCAAAATTTACAGTCAGCCTTGAATCAGCTGCACTTAGTAAACAGCAGCTTCTGCTTGACTTCAGAAATTAATTTTGGGGCATTCATCCTCACACACACATACATATGATTCTCTGCTCTCTGTCAACGTTAGTTTAAGCTGTTCTTTGTCTGTGAATATCTGTGGTAGCTTGTTCTTTTCTTTTTCTCCTCCCAGATTTTCCCTGTTTTTTATTTATTTATTTTTCAGGGTAATCGCAAAACTCAGACACCTGCCATCTCACTTCCCTGTGTTTCAAAAGGAATCTCTAAGTACTGGATTCCCTCAAGCCCTCATCCACCCCTCCAGCCTAGCTAATTTAGGATCCCACCTGATTTAAGATCCCAGGGTCTTTAGGGCTTCTCCAGATGGGTGGATTCCCACCCCATTCTACACTACATCTTAACCCTTAATGGACACAAGATACTTGAAGTCAGTGTGGCAGGAGAATGAGAAGCCAGAAGATCTGTGATGGATAAGCATGATTGCCGTGAGAACTGTGCTGCCGCCAGATGACTGTGCAGAAGCTGCACTGACCAGGAAAAAAATACTAATTTGGAAGTTGTTATAAACCTTTCTTTAGACATATTAAACAGAACTAGAGCTAGAAAAGATTCATATGAAGCTTTCTACCTTTGAATTAGAGACCCTTAAGTGGCAACATTTAAGTGCAGAGCTCTCTCTGGTCTGTTTCTGAGGTGCCTCCTCATAGACAGCAAAAGGGTCTCCACTGACTTCCCTGCCCCATAGGATGACACTGACATCTTTCCCCAGGATAATTAACTTGCTGTGTGCTGAGACATGACAAGACTCAAAGCCCCACAGGTAACATCCCACAGATAGTATGCTATTTACTGATCCAGGGTTAATTAACTGAAGTGCCCCCTCCTCCTTTAGCTGCATCCGCCTGACACTGAGCTCTGTTTGTAACCAGGTAGAAGTTATAAGCTTCTCTTCTACATTTTCCTGCTCTCTTAGAGACATTTCCCAGGTTTTGCCCGGGCCTGGGGGAACACATTCGCTGCAGTGTATAAAAATCTAAATTATGAGATGATGCGACCTTGAGTTGCCGTAATGACACCAGTGAAGCCATACTGACCTAGACCTTTGCAAGGCTGACACTACACAGTGAACCAAGCCCATTCACTGGTGCTGAGAAGCAGGAAGAAAAGGCAAGGCAAGGCAAAGGAAAGAGAAGAAAAGAGCAAACTTGTGGCCCTCAGAGAAGAAAAATAAAAGGGTTCTCCCTCTGTAAAGAATATATAACCTACTGATAGTAGATAGACAAAGAAAAAGAAGGTTGGAAGAATCACTAAAAGAATGTCTTATCCTAAATAGGGGCAAAGGTAGGTCAGGTATCATAAAATTAAAAAAAAAAATCAATAAAAGGTAATGAGAAAAAAAAAAGACACTATGGAAAGACTTAACCTGCTTATCCCATCCAACGGTGACTGTGAACATTTAGTAAATGGTTGTGTGAATGGTCACAAGTAAATAAATCCTGCTTCAGCCCCTTGAACTACACCAACTCACACTGATTAGAGACCTCAAAGACAGTAATTGTAAGATGTAGTTAATTTATTTTTTATTAGAAGGGATTCTAGAAATATTAGCTTGGTTGAACTGTGTAATTTCTACATAAATAAAATAAATTCTGTAACAGTAACTCCCTACAGCTCAAAGTTTCCATTTGAATCCTAGATTCTCTCAACATGTGTAGGAATACTTTACACACGAATCAGCTAGGCTAACGGCAGAGGATGACTGTTGTCCAGCCAGTAGCATGCCATCTTGTAAGAGTGGAAGAACACCATCACTTTGATAGCGAGCCATGAAAATGAAGGAAATTTTTCCTGCTGTTCTGAGGAAAGCATTTTAATCTAATCATGAGCATGTGTCTTGCTTGTTCCACTCTGTCAATGTCAAAGATGGTTGCACATCATGCTGCTGCACTTAACTTGAGGCACTTTTCGCAAAAAAAAAAAAAAAGAAAAGAAAAACAACAAAAATAGAGTAAAGAAAAAAGGAGGTTACAAACAAATATTCATAAAAAGTAGAATTACAGATATCCTGACAATGTTGGTATATATGTGGCTCCTCTTTCTAGCGGTTGCAGCTTATATCCCTGGTGATTTTGCTGCCTAGAGTCACTCTTGCTGAAAGGATAGTGATACTAGTGACCCATGTTCACTAAGTAAATATGAATATACATTTTTTTTCCAGCCAAGTAGTAAGTAGAATTAAGAAAAAAAAATAAAAGAGAACAAACAATTAAGTTTTACCCAGATAAAGGCAAGGATGTAGTGGGTTTCTTAACCTTTCCCTCTAACTATGCATATGAGAAGGCTCTTCCAGGTCCTCATCACAACAGTTAAGAACTTTTTTAACCAAATTTTCCAGCGTGTTGCTACCTTTTAGTTTGAATGATCTTTTCCCCACCAAAATGTGTAACTCCTTCATGTATTTGTTTCTCAATCATTGTTTCTCAGCCTTCACTTTCCTAAACTGAACAGGCCATATCATTTTAATCTTCCTTTGTAAAATCAATTCCTTGTTGTCCTGATTCTTTTACCATCACTCCTTTGCCACATATTACAGTAAGTCTCATATTTCTTCACAGTGAGTAATGTAACAATGAGTAATGTAAGTATATGAGTCCACTTCCATTACTTAAGTCCAATAGAGCATCTAAAAACAAACCGAAAAAGCTTGTGATTTTTGTCTCAGTATTTTTAGATGATGCCAACACCACATTTTGAAGAACACACTTTCGGTCAGTACAATTCATTGTTGTCTGTCTTTTTGAACAGTTTATCTTAGATTAAAATCTTTTTCACGTCCTTTATTGGGAAAATCAGTCCTTTCAATAATATATTGGACTAATGCCTTTAGTAAACCCACATTGAAGTGCATATGATTTCTCTTTTATTTCCAAATTTTTAATTATCACTTAGTATATGATGCTTCTCTTCCTTTCAAAGCATTTCTCTTATCATCATTAGAATCTACAGTAATGCTACTACAGTGACAGACTCTTTCTGCAAGTTTGTTTTACAGACTACTGAAGGCAGATTTAGGGGAGGTCCAGATTCTAATTTTCCCTTTCTGGAATATAGATGCTGGATTTTCTAAGATCATCTTCTATCAATCTCTTATTTTGTATGTCATTTTAAAATGTTCTCTAGTGCTGGAGTCACTGGCCTCATGTCTTCACTTCAATCAACTCTTCCTTGTTCTTTGTGTCATAGATGTGATAACTCATTTTCATAAACTCTTTCATATACTTTCTTTTCAATTGTCACTCCATTCCATATAAACCTGTGAAATAGACTTTTTTGTTTCTTTAACTTTAGAAATAATTAAATAAATATTAATTTTTAATCTTTCTTTTAGAAGTTATCAGAGATTTATTTCTAGAGCATCCCCCAACCTTCCTTTTGTGACAACCCTTACTTTAAAAGCTTTCATTTTCTATATTAGATTCTTTCTCAACTTTGACCCCCAAAGTAGTCACTTTGGATAAACTCTGGATCCTCTTCCCTTTTTGACATTCTACTTTGTCAACGAAATTTTGTCATGAAAAGTAGTCTCACCAAAATATGAATGCCAGGGCTTAATACTAAAAGAATTGTTGCCAGAGAGAGAAAAAAAATGCTGATACTTCAAAAACATAATGTATCCTGTCCTATGCAGCAAGTCTACCATGGCTCTAGCCAATAATATGTTTAAATCCCTTAAATCTGTGTAGGTCTGAAATCAGCCCCATGTCCATACACATCACTGATACCAATCCTTAACATTGCATAACTTGCCCAGACTATCTAGATTGTTCTGTGCAAAAAGATTAGTCAGATTATGATATAAGATGCCTATGATAGTTGACACACACTGCTTGACAGCATAGATTTAACAGATGAGATTAAGACTACAATTTGATTAAGACTATCAAATAGATACAGCAGAACCAACTCGCTGAGTGACGTGCGAATACAAGAAAAACAAAACAAAACAAACACCTCACCCCCTTTATAATTGTTAAAGTTTATTAATAAACAGGTTTTTAAATAAGATAAGGTAGACAATATTGCACTTTCAATGGAGAATCCACATAATAAAATTCTTGCATGCAAGCAAACGGAAAAAAACCCCTTGTACCTACTATTTATGTAATATACCTTGACAGGCACACCTTCATCCAACACAGAAAACTTCTGTAACTTTTACTTAACTGTTCCTTTTTGAGGGGAAGGGGATGGAGGAGGTGGGGAAGAAGTGGAGGCAGTGCTATTGATTCAATCAAAGATTCTAGACAAGACAGGACCACTATGATCTTCTCACATGACCTCACGGGACATAAACTTTCACCCTTTCAGCTGTGGCAATCAGTTTAGAGCATTTCCCTTTGACATTTACTGCCCAGTGATATTTATAGCCAGGTTTGTAAAAGGTATATGAGCAATTGCTATAAACTGATATTTGCACAAGTAGCACATCCTAGTCTATTATAAAAATACTAACCACGCAGCAACATCTTCCTTATAGGTTATTTAAGGTTTTAGGGGAACACATTGTTTTTATAGAATTGTTACCAAAAATAAAAAAAAGAGAGAAAACAAAAAAATGCTGAGTAGAAACTTTAGCTAAGAAAAGTTCATTGTGAATTTGGAGGAAATAATCCAAAAATATTTTTTAGGTTGTTGATAATTGTGATAACGACTCCATCAATGTAACAAGTATTCACATGAAGAAAATACTTCATTTGGTGCTGATCTTTGAAAAAAAGAATTGATCTTTGGCAGAAAATAGCGGATTGATTTACTTTAACATTCTCAATTGAGCACCGAATTGCCGCTGTATAAAAAAAAGTATCTTTTTCTTAAAATATGTTTTATACAGCAATATACAAACCAAAAGAGTGAGATAATTATATGATGAAGGGATTTTGGCTGTACTTTGTGCATTATAATACCTTAGAGAGGCATTCTTATAATCACCACACCTCTGTTTTTGCTTTCTGGCCTGCAAAAAAATGTTTTTGTGTGGAGGCAGGATGTGCTAAACTGTAACAGAATGCACTTTGGTATGAGCTGATTGCTCTCCTTCTTAGAAAGCTGTCCTAAGAGACTTGTCAGGTGAAGGTGCATTAGCACAGATTAAGTCCTTGCATGTCTCACTGAAGTCAGAATTCCTGCAGCTAGTCTTTATTTGGCAGGACACATCAAAGGAATTACATCTGTAAAAATGAGCCTCTATGGTCCTTCTGTCAAACTAAAATCTGTGCAAGAAATATTTGACGTCTACAGAGTTTTGATTAGCAATGTGATATTTTATAAGCAACTTGAACATGGCCTCATGGTGAGGCTTGAACTGAACACGGCCGCTTTGGGGTGAATTCTGGGAGTACTCTGATCCCAACAATTATGGACTGATTGTGGAAGGATCACAGAGAACATCTTCAAAATAAACCACGAAATCGTTACAGATTTTGGAAGTGACCTAGTTTTATTTTTTGATGTTTTTGAGGTTTTGCTTCACCAGCTGTGGCTTTGCCTAGCCACATCTTGAAAATCTCCAAGAGCTCCTCTCGCTCTGGGAGATGTTCCCCCAGCAAAAAAGACTTTCCTGATGTCCCAACTGAACCTCCCAAGTTGCAGGTTGTCAGCCTTGTTTTATCATCTGCTATTACCAAGAAAAGTTTCATTATTATCTTTGTAACTGTTTTCAAATAGTCATGAACTGCTATTAAATGGCTACTTGGCTTCCTCTTCCCCAGACTAAACAAGCACACTTCCCTTCTCCTTGTAGGTTATGTTCTCTTGGCCTCTCCACATCTTGGCAGCCCTGCACTGGACCCTTTCAGGTTTTTTGGTATCTTTCTGGAACTGCAGAGCCCCAGACTAGACACAGGATCCCAGGAGTGGTCTCAAAGCAGATAATACTTTCTCTCTATCCGTTTTTGGGGCTTTTTCAGATGTAGTATGATATACAATTTGCATCATTTGTAACCCACTTTCAGCCTGGCCTTCACCATAAAATGCAGATATTTTTTAGTAAAGTTGCCTGTCCGTCTCCTCATTCCCATGTACTTATGCAAAGTTCTCAGGTGCAGGGCTTTGCACTTCTCTGTGACGAACTTCATGAGGTTTATGTTAGCTAGTCCTCAAAGTCCCAACTGACATATCTACTAGCATAAGTTGGTATCATCCATACTTTCACTGAGAGTACAAACTATTTCATAGAATAGGGGACTCAGAGAAGTAAGAAAATACTGTTTGGTGAAGAAATACTAGAGTCAGCAGGAGAATGATGGCAGAAGATCACTTCATAGTCATAATATCTGGAGAAGCCCTGATAAAGATGGGTTACTTGTGGAAAGATATTCACTCTGTTCCCCAGTTCTTGATGTGACCGAGGTAGAAGACGGCAGGTTATGGGGTAGGCAATGGTCTGTCATGCCACTCACAGCTGCCTAACTCCATAGCCTGTGAAGGGCACCTTAAGCCTCAAGAGGCTAAATGGGAAAATAAGAGAACTTCTGAAGGCCCACGTAGTCAAGGAGCAGCTGTCTCAGACAGACTGTAAGACACCTTGGGAGCTCATCTCAAATGTCTCTATGCAATTGCATCCAGCATGAGGAATAAACAAAGGGACTGGACATGCGTGTGTGATTGCAGGCCATGATCTCATCGCATTTACTGAGACATGATGGGGCAGCTCTCATGACTGGAATGGGGCTGTGGATGGCTTTAGGTTTTTCAGGAAGGGAAGGTCAGCCCAGGAAGCTGAGGTGGTAGAGTTGCTCTTTATGTGAGAGACCAACAGGAATGTGTGGAGCTCAGCACAGGGGAGGACAAAGCGCAGGTCGAGAGCCTGTGGGTGAGGATTAAATGTGCAAGAAGGCTCAGGCTATATGGGAAGAATATAGGACCATTGTCAGAGAATGTAGGGATGCAATGAGGAAGGCCAAGGCCTGTTTGGAGCTATAGTTAGTGAGAGATGTCAGGGACAACAGGAAGGGCTTCTATAAATACATCAGCAGCAAAAGGAAGACTAGGGAAAATGTAGTCCACTGTTGAATGGGGAGGGTGCCTTGGTGACAGAAGATGCAGGGAAGGCAGAGTTACTAAATGCCTTCTTTGCTTCTGTCTTTACTGCTAAGGCTAGTCCCTATGCACAACAGAGCCCAGAGACAAGAGAGAGGAAGACTTTCTGCTGATCAAGGAGGATTGTGTTAGGAACACCCATAAATCTATGGGCCCAGATGGGATGGACCCAAGAGTACTGAGGGAACTGACAGGATATTGTTCAACCACTCTCCATCATCTTCAAGAGGTCATGGAGGGCAGGGGATGTGCTGGAAGACAGGAAGAAAGCCAAACCTCACTCCAGTCTTCAAAAAAGACAAAGAGGGAGGAGCCAGGAAACTACAGGCTGGTCAGCCCTACCTGCATCCCTGAAAAGGTAGTGGAGCAGCTCATCCTGGAGAACATCTCTGAGTATGTCAAGGAAAAGAAGGTGATCAGAAGTAGTCAGCATGGATTCACCAAGGGGAAGTCTGGATTGGCTGGATACAGGGTGGGAGAGCCATGAATGTTGTCTACCTTGACTTCAACAAGGTTTTCAACACAGTCTCCCATAACATCCTCATAGGAAAGCTTCGAAAGTGTGGGTTGGATGAGTGGAAGGTGAAGTGGATTGAGGACTGTCTGGATGGCAGAGCCCAGAGGGTGGTAATAAATGGGACTGAGTCTGGTTGAAGGCCTGTGGCCAGTGGTGTCCCCCAGGGATCAGTACTGGGCCTCGTGCCCTTCAACTTGTTCATCAATGATGAGGATGAGAAGATCGAATGCACCATCATTAAGTTTGCAGCTGACACCAAACGAGGAGTGGTCGACTCTCCCGAGGGCTGTGCTGCCATTCAGAGAGACCTAGACAGGATGGAGAATTGGGTAGAGAGGAACCTTATGAGGTTCAACATAGACCAGTGCAGGGTCCTGCCTCTGGGGAGGAATAACCCCAGGCACCAGGACAGATTAGGGGTTGACCTGCTGGAAAGCAGCTCTTCAGAGAGGGATTTGGGAGTCCTGGCTGACAACAGGTTAACCATGAGGCAGCAATGTTCCCTCATGGTCAAGAAGGCCAATGGGATCCTGGCCTGCCAGAGGGGATCTGATCAACATGTACAAGTACCTGAGGGGTGAATGTAGGGAGGATGGGACCAAACATGGTGACCAGTGACAGGACAAGGAGTAATGGGTACAAATTAAAACATAGGATCTTCCAACTCCATGTCAGGAAGAACTTCTTTGCTGTGAGGGTGACAGAGCCCTGGCAGAGGCTGCCCAGAGAGGCTGTGGAGGCTTCTTCTCTGGAGATCTTCCAAACCTGCCCAGATGCCACCCTGTGCCCCATGCTCTGGGTGTCCCTGCTATAGCAGGGGGGTTGGACTAGATGATCTCTAGAGGTCCCTTCCAACCTCAACCATTCTGGGATTCTGAGATTCTGTGAAACTGAAAGCCAGTCTGTCCATCAAATGATATCAGAAAAATACCCACCATATATTCTGTAGCAATAAATCCATGTCTGAGTGATCTTTATAGAAAATATTTTTTTTTCAAGTAACTATTTAAAATATGATCTAGAAAGCATGAGGAAAACTGAGTGCTTTCAAATGAGGGGTATTGTAGCATGCTGAACTGATAACTCACTACACTTAGTGCCAGGGGATCACACAGCAATATCTACTCCACTAACCTGAGCTAAAATTTACATAAAGATTTCATTTTCCTGTTATTTGCAATTCCTCCTAAGCAATATGTCTTCACCATAAAACTATTTGGGAAAAAGAAACTTAATGGAGTATTTCTTAATGGAGTATTCAGCTGTATATTAAATACTCCAATATTCTTTATTTATCCTACCTTTAAATGTATACTGTGATTCTACAAAGTTTAAAGCACAGTTAATCCTGTGTCTCTTGCTATCAACCCAGTATGAAAAGTTCCATTTTACAGAACAGAGAGTGAATATGATTTAGGTTTCCTCATTCCTATCGCTTCCACCTCCAAAACACCTCATAATGCAAAGACAATTGTGTAGTCCAAACTGATCTAAGTATATAATTATAATAATAGGCAGAGGTGTTCTAAGGGAAAAATAGCCAGGGCAGCAAGAAAAATTACAGGCTACGCACACATCCCAGCTTTGTTCTAGAAGGACCGCACCCAGACAAGGTATTAGGCTTTGTATAAGAAAATAGCAGCCTGCCTGCACTGCATATCTGTGTGTGCATACACATGTCACTTCTTAAAAAAACAGGTCATAGGAAAAATAAGATATCATATTTAACACATTAACACCGCATGCCATTTCAGACAGTGAGATAAGATAGAATGGCGAGTAGGCCTAACCGTTGGTATTTAAGCTATTAATCATAACCTCTCCCTTCTAGCAGCATGGGGGAATAAGCCAGCATAGTTAACATATTTCTCATGTATATGCTAGCCTGTACTTCTCTACTGTAAATGAGCTATCTTTCCAATATTGTGATTTGATCCAGTGTGCCTTTTAATTTCAGTGTGGATTACTGTAATCAATGGCAGCTGCAAAGGGAAACATACTCAAATGTATTTTCATTATTTCAGATCAAACTGAAAATAAACTTTTGAGCTATATGTCATGGAATAAATTAAATCTCATGTACTTCAGATTACATTCTAGACATGATACATCAATCATACCCTATGTGAATTACAGTTTTGTTTTGTTTTTTTTTTTCCATCATGCTCCTTGGCGACCTTTTAGTTTGTTCAAAGGAGAGTATAACAAAATGGCATTACAGAGATCAATTTACACCCTTCTCTTATTTTATATTTCTACAAATCATTGCAATAAAATGTGTGCTACAAATCTAAAAATAGCAGACCTAGATTACATACATTGTATAGATCAATCATTGGTTGGGTTAATTAAGCAGTAGGAGTTAAAGAACACAAACTGCAACTTTTACAAACCATTAATACCAGTTACAGTAAACTTAGTCTGAATATTCAGGTTTATGCACGGGCAATTTGAGCTTGAGGCCTGATTTTGGCCTGAGTGTCTTTCTGCAAGTCAGTCAGGAAATTAAAGATAATTATTGTCCAAGGTTATTGTCCAAGATTTTTGGTTTATCCAGATACTCTGTTGATGCAGGAAGATAGGTGCTATACAAGATAGTTTGGGTCTACTTGTATATCACAGAGCACCACATCAGGACATTTCAGCTGAAGGAGTACAGCTCTCTACCCACAGAGAAACCACTCCTGAAAGCATCGTTAAAAAAAAGAATAGAATTCAATTACAGGTCTTCCATCACTCCTTTCTTTTTTGCTGTTTCTGTCTTTGAGTGTTGCAGTATCATGCAGAATAAGTGACAGATGTACCTAATGCTCCTTATGCCCCTTCTTTCCTGTCAAAAAATCAAAAACAATGATTTCAGCAACTCACTTGGCTCATGGCCAATCTTTCTAGCAAGAATAGTGCTTCTTCAATTATGTGCATTTTGGCAAAAATAACAAAGATAAAAAAAAAAGGAAAGGAAAACAAGTACTGGTTAAAAGAATATTTTAAAAAGAATAAAGAAGTAAGCTTACCAGAGGATAGTAGGGTTGGGTGAAAAATCAATCCGCTAAAGCAATCTAAGTTCTCATTTCATGCTTTTTTTCTTCAGAGGATTGTGTTGTATCTAGAAAAAGTAACTCTTAACACACATGTTGAAATCAAGTCAGAAAGCACCATGTTGTATGTCTATTTATCCTTTTATCAGCAAAGCGAAAAAGGGTCTCCAAACCTTACTGAAGACAGGAGATGTCTTACGAACCTCTCTAGAGAAACCTGTGGTAGAGCAGTCTGTTTCATTTCAGGGAGCACAATCATTGTTCTCTTATAAAGAAACAGAAGTTTCTAGGGTTTTAACCAATATCAAACAAATTGGTTTGACCTTTATGTTTTTTAAACATACTGGAACTTGTGGTTTTCACTCCAAGCAAGTAGTCTCAAACAGGCCTTAGAACAGAAAGTGGTGACCAATAGTCTTCATAACTGGATAAACTTTCCAAAATGCATCATTAATACAGTGCTATATCCAAATCAAAATAATTAAGTCATTGTATAACTCCTTGAACCTACCCTGTTAACACTCTTCCTACTTATGTAGAGTGTACAATCATCTCAGCACTACTAACCATAGTCAAGAATAAGCTATCTTAAAACAGAAACCAAATGGCCATACTTGAAACCACTTAAAACCACATACCATGCAATTTTCTTTACTATAAAGGGGCTGTTTATAACCTGGAGGGTGTTACTGATTTCGCTTTTCTCTCATGCAGGTGCAGTGTGGTCCAAGCCAGCTGCAATCTGTTCTTTCTTAACTCAGAGTAAGCTCCTATTGACATGCATCCCCTAAGAAACTCTTAACAGTGAGTAAAAACTGTGCCGCACAATGAAAACCTCAAGTTCACTGTCAAGGAATTTGATTTTGGATATTCAGTCTGGAATTTTATTTTATTTTTGCTTCATTACTTTTTTATTATGCCATGGAAAGCCAATTTTTTCTAAGTCAAGCTTTTTGAAAAGTAGGCTGCTGACTCCACTAAAGATCCAGATGATAAAGGAAGTGATATTTCTCCACTTAATTTCCTTTTTCTTATGTTTTCACAAATAATCTGCCATTTCTGAATTGTTTTTAACCTGCAATTATATTGTCTTGATTTCTTATTCGTGCATGTTTTGAGGAAAAAAAATCAATATACTGATGATTTTAGAGTCATATGAATAAACCTCTATATTAGTACCCTGAATGCACTATTCCTTGTGTACTTTACAACTGATATTGAGCTTATTTAAGTCAACAAAAAAAAAGAGCACTGCAAGATCAGGATGATAATTATTGTATATATCAGACAATGTATAGATATCTCTTAAAAGCATTTATTGTAAAGTCAAAGAATATAAAGCACCAAAGACAATAGTGTCATAAAATTCCACACAAAATTAATGTTTAAATAAAGAATACCTCCAGACAAAATTAAAACACAATCAGGTATTTATCAAATACAATCTGCTATAATACTTTAAGAAGCTCAATGAAGTCATTATTACTCCCTTTAAAAACAGTGTTCTAATGCAGAATTCTTTTAAAAAGTGACATAAACTCCCTGCAAAAGACTGCAGGTATTAATTTAACTGTTACTCGAAATAAAATTATTAAGACACTAACAAGGCACAATGGTATTGCTAATCAAGAGATTGATCATATCCTATAATTCTAACACTATCTCATAAAATGACTGGGTATTTTTCCTTATCATTCCCATTTATGAAGAATTCATAATGCTGTTCTGAGTATCTCATACTAGTTTTAGATATAAAATATATTTGTATAATTACAGGAGCATATTATTTTTTTTCCAGGAGAGTCTGGGGAATATCTCAAAGCAATTTCATAATACAGGCAATATTCAAAATGAGTAGATTCCCTTGTTACAACAAATTGTTAAAGGGTACTGTAAATTCTAGTGTAACTGGTCTACAGAGAAGATAGTTCTATTTAAGGTGTATCTCATTTTTTTTCTATGAGGTTCATTTATCATTTAGTAATTAATTAATCCTCAGCTTGCATTTTGGGCTTTTACTACCCCCAAAAAATCTGCACACAGGAAAGAGTAATTTATAGAAACCCAGTGTTCCTTCCTTCCTTCCTTCTTTCTTTCCATCCTTCCCTCCTTCCCTCCTTCCCTCCTTCCTTTTCCTTCTCTCTCTATCTTCCTTTTTTATCCAAATGGCAGGTGAGCAATTTGATTATATATACAAAGTAAAAGTTGGATAAAGTGATGTGAAAGAAAAGTAGTATGTAGAGTCAGTGAATGAAGAAGGAAATGTCATGAAGAATGTGTGTGAAAAGGAACTTATGTCCAACATTGGAGCCCCAATTTTTGGCACGAAGATATTCTGCCTAACTGTTAAGATTTAATTGAAATGCCCAAGTTAAAACATAGTTCTCCTAGGTTTCCTTTATTTTTTTTTCTTCTTTATTCCCAGAAAGTTCATGACTTCTTGTAAAACAGAAGCAAGTCAGAACAATTGCAACCTAATCTTGGGGATCTTGGGGTGCATTAAGAGGAGCGTCTCCAGCAGGTGATTCTACCCCTCTACTCAGCCCTGGTGAGGCCACATCTGGAGTACTGTGTCCAGTTCTGGGCCCCACAGTAC
>JAWLRI010000001.1:5075268-5107720 GCA_034781795.1 Crypturellus tataupa | reverse complement strand
GTGCAGGGGGGTTGGACTAGATGACCTCTAGAGGTCCCTTCCAACCTTAGGCATTCTATGATTCTATGATTCTAATCAGGTGATGAAAATAATTAGCAGACAAAATTATTCAGTTATCATTACACTGTGTTTTGGCTTCTTTCTGCACACAGATAAGTTGGATAAATCCACTCTTTGTAAAATGATAATGGTAATAGTTATACTTGTCCTATAGAAATGAACAGAAAACACCAAGGCTTTCAGGTTTCCACTGTTTCAAGATAAGCGTAAAGTACTTACTTATGAGCAAAATTTCCTCTAGTTCTCTGCTCATTTTTTGGGAAACAACCTTTCAACAACCTTTCCTCATCTAGAGCTTTGAGCTGTGAGGCAAGAGAAACCAGAGGAAGAAGTTCTTTATAAGAACTTGCTTCATCGATGCTACTTATCACTTAGCATGTTTTAGGTTGGTTACCTGAAGATAATATGCATGAGGGAATTAAGGGGCTTTAGCAGTAAGGTTATAATCCAGTTTGAATCTGTATATGACCAGTGTTAGTCTGCTCTTACAAGTAATTCACAGCAAATTAAAGCTATGCTGAACTGCCCCAGCTACACTCCCCACTGGGGAATTCCCAGAAGGTGGAAACGAGTAGTACTAAAAAAATGGTCAATTCCCTCTGTCAGGACTGTGTTACACTGAAAATCTTGTTATGGAGACCACATATTATATGTGAAAGCAAAAATTTATTGTTAAAGTTCTAACACTATAATCAAAATACAACAAAAAGTTCTATTTTTATTAGTTCTACTACACTCTACTAATGCTATCTAAATGAAACCCAAAACTTACTAGCAATACTTCATTTTGAAAGATGCTATACAGAAAAACCTTCTAATATTGACCCTTTTTTATCTCGAGTCATTAACTCTTCCCTCATTCCTCTGAATCCTAAGGCCATCAGCTCAGTCTATGGGGTTTGCAAAGTCTTGTCAGCACCTGAGGTCTTTTTGGGGAGAAACATGTTATTAATGATGTGGAGTCCCTTCTTATTTTTTATAGAATGGGTGCAATGATGTTGATGGTTTCTTCATGTCTATTGAGGCCATGTTTTCTAACAAAAACTTTTTTCTGTGCTTTCTTTACACCATGCCCTTTCTTCATTGGTCTACAACTGTATATTACATCTGAATTTACTATATACATAATATGCACACTTTGTATGTGCTAGATACTTGTTCCCTATGCTCTTCTCTTTTTTTTTTACCTCCCTATATTCATTTTTGTCTGACTCCTAAGGCTACATCACTACCAGCAGCTGATGAGTTATTGATAGCCCTGAGATGACTGGTATCATCCTATGCCGAAATTTTCAAGACTGCTGCTGCAGGCCCAGACACGTCTTCCTTCAAGATACATCCTAGTTGCGCCACAGAAACAGTTCACTCTTGCATTGCATAATGACTTGTCATTCCTATCTAATTCAAAATTATTAGCAATTGGCATTGCACCATGTAATTATACAAATCTAAACTAGCTAAAATCGATTCATAATCACTTAGTCATTAGTCAGCTGCTGTTACAGCTGAACAAGCTAAAACAAAGCAAGCACAGCACAAACAAAGCAAGACTGACAGCCCCGGGGCTGAGACTAGCTTAATGCAGAGCCTGTGTCCAGATACACGAGCAGTACTGTGCTTTCTGGACAACAGGGTGTATATATTTATATACCAAGAGCATCTACTGACTGTATCATACAGGAATTGCTTTCTGGCACTATGCCAGAAAGCACCAGCTTAATCCAACTTTAGATCTGAAGGGACAATCTCACTGGTGCAGAGCTCCAGGCTTATAATATCGAGCGACAGTAGAACAAGGTACATTTTCAAACAATGGCCAAGCATTAATGGGTTGACCAGCCTTATCATTTATCTATCTGCCTACAGTTTACAGTACTAACTCATGAAGGATCCTTATTATCTAGACCATATGACACCATAAAGTGATTTTAAGGGGAAAAATAACAAACAGATGAATGTTTTCAGCTATTTACAAAATCTTCTATGTGTGTGATCAGCCTGTTGGCTGCTTTACTCCCAGGTCCGCTCATCTCTTGGCTATTCAGACCTTGTAGGAGGTCTGCACAGAGCCCAGGTGAAGCTGGCCAAGAGTTTTCTGGGGTGACCGTGTAGTGACTGTGTATTTATGTCAGAAAACTAAATGCTGGGTGTACTGAGCTCACAATCTTTCACAATATATGAGGTATGGCTGCTGTGATGTGTGACGTTACAGTCAGGAAGATAGGCAAGCTTCTAGGATTCCTTATGAGGTAAGTTAAACATATATGGTCTTTAATAACCCAAAACTTCTTAACCTAATGTCTTGAATTTACAGATACACTTTACTAGATAAAAGGAGGCATTGATACTAGAAGCCTGTTAGCAAAAAATCACACAACATAAACAAGATTACTTACAAGCTGAGATTTATACCAGGGCGACAGAAGAAATAGTTATTAAAATGAGACTTTTTTTTGTCACATGAGGTGTATGGAATTTTTCAATTGATTTTTCCTTAATTTTAGTGTGGATTTTTAAGTAATAATTAATGCATCATAAAATGCACATGATGCCTTTTGCTGTTTATTGTAAAAATACATGATGCCATTTTATTTTGGAAGAGACACATTTTACTTTGGTTTCTTTTTTCTTTACTGTTCAAAAACAGGTAAACATAGAAACTGAAAATAAAAATAGTAATGAAAATTTGAGGAACATCTGAAAAAGAAGGGAAATACGTGTGCATTTTTTTTAAAGCTGGACGATCTCTGAGGGATTTGCAAGTTGCCATTCTCATATGTGTCAAAAGTCAAATTTCCAGTTTCGAGCCCTCTTATACAGAATTATTAACTTACACTAGCATGAATTCCATATTTACAGTCAAAAACTGTGTGTGAAGATTTATGACTCTCTTTCCACTAGGCTGAATTTCAGCCTCAAAGAAGGGCATGTATAGACAAAGTACATTTTTCAAGTCTTTCAGCTTTGGTCAGGATGGGCTATTTTAGGTAAATAAATATCTGCATTTATTGAAACATTTGCTACATGTTGAAGTTATCACTTGATAATAAGCAATAATTCATCTCTAAAAACTATGCAATTCATTTTCAAATATATGAACTATCTGTATCATATTACAAGTTTTGAGCTAGATTTAAAATGACTTCTGGTAGAGTGGAAATCACAGCTTCCTCTTGGGTAGGATCCTGCTGATGTGAATATGCAGAATTAAAGTTTATGATTTTGTTACTTCTAGCCTAGTTACTTCTTGACTTCTCTAAAAGCATCCAGAGAATTGTATCTCATCTCCCCCTTGGTCTCTGAAATCAGAGGCAGGAAATCCAATTCAGAGCCTCATTAAAATAGGATTATATTATAGTACTGGATATTGTTGCTCGAAATTGAAATAGTCAGATTTTCAGCTGCTAGAATTTGAAATAATTATAATGATTAGAATATATCCACTAATTTGCATGAGTTAAGGATCTTATCTAGGAATTTCTGGTCCCAAAGCAGTTTCAACTGTTTTTATAAAGAACAGGGTTCAGAGGCACTTAATCTGAGTTTCTTTTGGCACCTGCTGGGATAATCACAACGGACTGCTGAATTTACTTGCCAAAACATACTCTGCAATATCCAGACCATATCTTATTTCCTCGATAGGTGACAAAATACAGCGCAGAACATCTCTTCCTGGGAGCTGTTACTTCTCTATTTGTTCCAAGATTTTGCAAAGCTCCCCTGTAATTTAGGAGCCTACAGGTCAAGTAGGTGAAAGGCCAGCAATGACACAAAATTAGAACCTAACAGACATCTTAAAGGTCAAAATTTGGGTCAAAGGCTAAATACAGATGAAAATTAGGAGGTCTTAAAAAACTACACCCTTTCCATATATCCTTTACCCTTGACAGATATGTTGCTTGACTCATGGAAGGGAGTGACATGTTTGTCATGAAGTTATCTCTGTCTCAAAACTGAACAAACATGGCAAAATTCAGCTAGGCAATATGTTTATAACAGTAAAGAGATTTTAATTTTTTTAAATCAGATATTGATTTAATTCAGTATCTGAACACCTTAAGGCTTTTAAAGAATTTACTGATTTTCCGTAGATGTAAATGTATGTGTCGATATATATGATGTATATATAAACTCACACACAAATCATACCAGGTATAAAAGAAAAATATTTGTTCTGTTCCTCTATCACAATATGCATGAAATCATAGAAGCATAGAGATATATGTGGAGCATCCCCCAGGAGTTTTCCACAGTCTAACTGTTGTGGTTTGGGGATTTTCTGAGTCAGAAGTGACACCTCTGTACTCTACTGTAGCCTTCCAGGGATTCCTCTTCCATGAACTTTTTGAAATTTACCTTGAAGCTGTGCAAAATTTTCATATTCACTACAGGAGATTCAACTTTCCATTTTCATGTAACATAACATACTCACTTTTGAAACTTGTAAAGTGGGGACAGTTTTCTCTGTGTGTTTATTTACATTTATCAATATTGAATTTCATTTTCTATTTCTTTCCCCAGATATCGAGGGTTGTGAGGTTTTATGGCAAAGCTTCACAGTGCTCCAAAAATAAGCAATTTTTTTCTGCCTTGCCATTCATCCTCCTTTGCAAATCATTTATGTTGAAGGACACTAGCTTTTTCAGAGATCTCTGAAGGGTTTCTGATCATCTACTATTACTGTGAAAAATGCCCACAGGTTTCTCAGTTTTCTATATTCCAGGCAGTTCATTATCAATTTGAAGACCTTTGGTCTTGTCCCATAGACCATTACTAGAACTCTAAAGGAAATACCAAATAAAGAAATCTGAGTGTTTGCAATCCTTATGCAACTCAGCCTTAGTATGTAGTCACATACTAAATTTTCCAAAGTTATCGTGTCTTACTCAATGAACTGGATGAAACTCATTAAAAGTAACTGAGTAACTGTACTGATGTTGAATATTTATTTCATTTCCTGTAGAGGCGGAAAATGAGTAGTGAATGACAAAGGTTAATTGTGGGAAAATAAAACAGAGTTGAACTTTGACTTGAAACTTGTCCAATTTTGTCACAGAGACATTAATGTCAGAACCCTGCTTCACTCAGGTTTGTCTAAGATGCCACCAGCTGTGTTTTTTACACTACTGTGCGCTCATCCCTTATTTCCTGGAATGCAATTTGCGGAGTTTACGTAATGCGTTTTGAGCAGCGTGAGAGCTCTATCATGCCATGTGCTCCAAAAATCCATTATTTGCCTAACAGATAGCTCACATGACCTACTGACCAGATGTGAAAATTAAATTTCACCAGATGTGAAAATTAAATTAAATTAAAGTAAATAAATCTAAAGGATTCGGATACCTCAATGAGGAATACCATGGCAAAACACAAACTGAATTTAATAATTTTCATTGAAACCTCTAAATATTGTACATCAAACTTGCACAAACAATTTTGACTACATTGTAGACACTGTATCATATATGCATATTGAAAATTATCTGTTTATTCAATGAACACATGCTATTCTCTTTAAAAAGACACACAGAATAAAAAATATAAGATCATGTAATTAAAGCCTACATAATAATGAATGTCTATAGAATAACCAGAACAAAATAGTGCATGCAACTATGATTTTGTCCTTATCTAATATGATTGGTGTACAATATAAAATTGCTTATTTTAAATTAAAGATCCTCATTTATATAATTAATTCAATTAGTAAGGATTGAATGTGATTTTTTTTTCCAGAGAGCAGTCTGAAGTTAGCAAGCATCAGACAGCCCAAGTCTGCCAATTCTATTTCATATAAGTAAATTTCACTAACAATAGTCCCATTTGGTTAATCAAACTATTTCTGACCAAGAATTTTCCACCAAAAAATGCCATTTAGTTAAATATGAACCCTCTTAAGCAAACAGAACAATGTTAATAAAATTTAAAAAAAATATATGGGGAATTTTTTCCTTGGGCTAAGAGGTAATTTCTGACTATGTAAGTATCAGAGTAAGATAAGGAAGGAGGGAGTGAAGGAGAAAGAAATAGAAGAATTGACAGTGATATATTAGTTAAGTGACTAAGGACTTACGTGGAAGATTGCTTGGCCTATTTCAGATGAAGGGCTTGAATCATAGCAAGTCCTAGCCACAAGATCTGGGACTTTTGGTGGATGAGTTTGCTGTAGTTTATGTTGCTGTTGCTGTCCCATTTTTCATAAATAATTTAATATTCCCAGAGGCGGAGTGAGAGAAGAAGAGGAAGGAAATGTTTGCTTACTCTACAGACATGTGGTGAGGGCATTTATCCAGACTATGGAAAATTAGACTCAAGACTGAATGGGAGAGCTCATTAAATGCTGTTGAATAGTTTGTACTGTCTTGAATACTCAGTGCTGGAATACAGTTTATGCCTCACTAGTCCATCATCTACTGGACAGAACAGTCATCTGGTCTATGGACACAATTCATATGCAAGTCTTTCACCATGTCATGCAAACATGATATTCCTAATTATTGTAGTCATTGTACCTTAACCTCCAGGCTTAAGAGCTAGACTTTATTTGGGAAATATAGGTTAGATATATGAAAAATATTTTTTCAATACAAAAAAAAAAGTGCATTTTTCCAAATTTTCACATCCAGGTCTTCTAAGAATTACGCATATATAGGAAAATTGTGCATTTGTAATCTAAAATATGACATTATTGCACCTATTGTGATAATTGGGTGATCACTTAATTATAAGCATATTTAAGATCAGTTAATAAAAGGGAGGGAAAACATTGGCTAGAGAAACTACATGATGTTCTTTGTTTGTCTGCAATTTATGTAGAGAGCAGCAAATTATTTTATTTTAGTCTGGTGAAATTCCATGTAAGGCTGTCTATTGATGATCTAATGTAGCTGGTTTAGACTGTGGTTGAAGTTAGACACAGCATCACGGACATTAGTGCAGACTTCATAAACCCACCTGTTATTCAGGCATGCACTAAGGCAACTAGCCTGTACTGAAGACCATGCTACCACAGTTTTATTGCTGTTATTATCCCCCCAAAAGTATCTGATATCTTCCATAGATCTCCCAACTATAGCTGGGACAATGATCTGGAAGACAAGCTCTGGATTTGTAGAAAAATGTGAAAAAGGAGGAAGTAAGGTCTTGGAACCAAAAAAAGAGTAGGTTAAAAGTAGTTGCTGTGAAGAGAATAAGCATAAAGCGGGAAGAAAATGAAAGGGCAAATCAAAGGAAAGAAGGTGAGAAGTAAAGAAGATGTGGGATAAACTGTGTAGAGTTGAAGATAAAGATGGGATGTGAAATGCAAAGGAACAACTGTGAAATATGGCTCGAAAGTTAATAACCTTTCTTCAGGTGGGAAAAGGCCATATTTAGCTAAAGTTAATTCCAAGCACAGGGAGACAAGACAGGACAATAAAGAAAGTGGGGATGGAAATAACAGAAATGGCAAATGATTAGATCATGAAAAAAAAAGGATTTATTAACAGCAAAAATCCTACAGACAGGAGTAAAACTGGCAGAACTCAGTGATAAGAACAGGAAGAAGGAAAGAGAAAGTCTGAAGTTAATGCTAAAACTGGATGTCTGGGTAACAGGAAACATTAGTAATTACTAGAATTAAGAAGGAAGGGAAGACTGAAATATAATATAAAGTGTCTCATTATTCGCAGGCAGCAGTAGATAGAGGTTATCTTATACTTCATTTTATTTGATATTGTTATATTAAATTAACTCCTATTTTGCTGTCATAGAAACAGAGAAGGAAAAAAAAGGGAAGAGGGGCTATAACACATTGAGATAGGGCATCAGTGTAACCCAGATGCGGACTAGATATCAGAGATAAAGGGATAAAAGTTTGTGTTCAGAGTCCACGGCAAATGGAGATGAGAACATGGAAATGAAAACAGCACTTGAATGGCAGCACAAGGTAAAACAATCTCAAAATGAGAATCTAGAATAAAGCCCACCCCAGAATCCTGAAACTGCCACATGAAATCACAGAACCAATACTCAGGTCTCTTTATGAAACAGTTATATCAAAAATTATGATGTCTGATGGGAGTAGTAAAGAAGAAAAAGAGCCATTTAATCTCATTTCACAATCACATGCAGACATTAGAACAATCTGTAAAGGAACGAAATAGTTAAAGATATGTGACCATAGTAAGTGAAATAACATGCAACTTTTGTTTACCAAAGATAGATTTTTGTCAGACATTTTTGAAAGAGTAACTTCATTGATAACGAAGCACATTTAAAAAACAAAGGAAATACTGCAAATTTTGTCGATCTGTATTTTGGTAGGGGATTTGATACAATGGCAATACAGAAATTACTTGTGAAACTGGGGATTAGCTAGGGATTAACAGATGGACCGACTGCTGAACAAGAGATGGCACAAGGAAGACAGTGATTGAGGGAGATGAGAGTATCAGGCTGGAATATGTCTATTAAAGGAATTTCTCAGTTCATAATCTTTAGAAGAATCTTATTTGAAGTTCTTATGAGAAACTTCCAGCCTCATTAAGAGCAAATTGATGTAACCCAGTTAGATCAAGACTGTAGTTGTCATCCAACAGCTAGATAACCCTGATGACCAAAAACATCTCTCTGAATAGATCTGGTAACTCTCTGAAGGAAAACAAATTCTAGACAGAGTTCTAGATGCAAACCAGGATATGTTCCTGGGATATGGAGGAGGAAAGGAAGCTTCTCATCTCAGAGGGAAGTAAAAGTAAAGGAGTGTAGATTCTTAACAGAAAAAGAAAAAAAAAAGAAAGAAAAGAAAGGAAATGGCTTCTACCTTTAACTACCTGAAAAAGAAGACTAGATGAATGAGTGGGAGAATTATTTAAGTTAAAACACAAACTGGCACAGGCATAAGGACATAGTGGAAAATAGAACTTTATAGTGAACAAAACAATCTTTGACTTCTAGAATAGCTGTGCGGTTAAAAATCTAACTTTTAACATGGTGGTAGATCAGCTCATGTATCTGCTCGACTGTTATTCCTGGCTACAGCAGGACACTAAATTTAACTGGAGGAAGACCAGGCAGTTTTCCAGGTTATATCCTATATTCCTGCCCTGTTTGATCTCTAGCCACAGTTAGTTTTGAACTCTTATTTCAAAATAACCTGCTGCTAATGGATATTAATACAGAAAAAAATGTTATGCATGTAGAACATTTACTTCCTTTGTGGGACACACGGCTTTTCACTTAAAATGGATTCCTAGCAATGTTGCATGGGTCCTAGCACTGAATTATTAGGAAGACTGCTTAAATTTTGAAATGTCAAGATCTGATTATCCCATCAAAGTGATATGCAGTGTGCTTTGATCTAACAGAAATCATGGGACAAACTCAAGACTTTCATCAGCAAACCTTCCTCGCGCCTTGGCCATGCACACAAAAGACGTCTGTTCCAGGCTACCTAAGCATCTGGTTTACCCTCCCAAAATTTCACTGATGCCATTTATCAAACAAGGAAAGTTACCTTCAACACATGCAGGCCACAAATGTCGTTTGTATTAGCAAGCCCACACATACTGCAAAAAAGGCCATGCTTGTTCATGTTAGTTCTTAGCTTCCTTTAGGGGACAAGATTTTACAATTTGGTCAATGAGCAATATACTAATCCCACATTTTTTTTTTTTTTTATATCTGATCTTAAGTGTGTAGAAATAAGAGTTTGTATTTTTCTTTCCTCTTCTGCAAGCTGGCCCTATGGTACAGTAGACATCATTGGCAATAAAACTGCAAAATCCATTTAAAGAAATGCTTACAAAATGAGAACCACTCCCAGTATATTTTTTTAAATGTTTCAGATTTTATGAGACGCAGACATCATTGTTTACTGGATTTTTTCAATTTAATAAAGTGTTGCAGATCTAAATAAAATTATATGTGGGCTTGAAAGAAAAATGTTAGGATAAAATAAACGTGATAGTCTGAGACTAATATTTTTGAAATATGCACTTTGGAGCAGGATTTGAGTAGTTTACCAAATGATTTTGTGACACTTTTGGCTATGAAGGATGTCTTCCCTGGTATTTGACTAGATAGTTGAATGGCAAAAGGAAATGATCTGACTCCAGATTTGATGGTTTGAATGTGAGAAGGGTTCTTTCCTTTTTACCTTATTTTTTGTTTGTTTTTTTTTTCAAAATCACTGAAGAATGGTCATGCAAGAAAATAATCCTGTTATCCATATTGATTCATATCAATATCCTTATAGTATATTCTAACAATACATTGGCATTTAATGAGTTTAAACATTTACTGAAACACCACCTTGGTAAATAAACATACATTCATTCTATTTCATAAAAATCAGTGTGTGCAAATAATTTTGCAGTATTGCTGGCAGCATACTTGAGTAAGGAGAATTATATCATACAGGACAGAGAGTACTGGGTGGAGATCCTTGTTCTATTCCCATCTTTTCCTCTGACTTACTGTGGTCTCTTTCTGTATAGTCTTAGTAGAAGTCAAATATGTATCCTAACCAGACTCCTCTTTATTTACTAAACTGCCTGACTTCTTGAAGGACTTCCTGGTTGTGGAAATATTCTAAACCTCAGCCGCCTCCCCTGATAGGTGAGGTGTTCGCTGAAGCTCTAGTGCTCAAACAACATAACTTCAGTTAGCTTAAATCAATGTTCAAGTATGTCTTGCAGATATTTGGTACCTGAATGCTATTTTCCTGCTGACCTTTCTCACTGAGCTTCTTTAAATGAAGACAAGGCAGCCTAAGCTATCTGCTTTCATGAAAGACAAAGCCCTTGTGCAGCGGTGCAAAAATCGCTTCAAATCATCATCACTGCATCTCTTTTGCTAGACCTCTAAAAAAGCACTGGGGTGCTTTTCTATTTATGTTTGATCTCAGAATGTTGATTCTCACAGTAACCAATTTTTTTTTCTGTATTTGCCTTCGATTTTTTTTTTTTTTTTTTGTGGTGACCAATACTGCTTAATTTTCCAATCAATGTTGTATAAACAGGAAAATGATGTGTTAAACCAATGTTTTGAATGATCAAAATTTGTCATATGTTTCTTTGTATTGTTTTAGCTTGATCAAATGTAAAATAAATATAATCATAATTTCTGCACTTTCCATTCTGTTTGAAGATGGCATCACAACCATACTTACTGTCATGGGACACAGATGTTGTAATGATGAACATTGCATCATTTATCCTTTAAATCAAGGGGCATTTTGTACTTTCAGTGCCTAGGTATATATGATATATTTTAATTTTATTCTTAATCCTAATGATGCTATAACCATAAATAACAGGTACATGTCAGGATGAGACATTAGATTTAATAATACTGGTTAATTTTAAGCATCTGCAGAATGTCTTTTGTCCTAGGAGCAAAGACAATTCACACTTATTTAGAGAGGCATGTTTATTCCTACCAATCTGTATCATCAGTAAATGTTAATATATATGTGGTTATAGAAGAATCTGCTTCCAGTTAATTTTAATCCTTGCAAACAGAAAGCTCTTTATATTGTATGGGCTCTTAGATACATTCAGAAAAACTTAGCTAGATTTAATTTTAAGAGAGAGAGATACTATGAAAGTTATACATGAAAATGTTAAAAAAAAATGATTTAAAAGCTAATAGGGTAGAAAATTAAGAGTTAGTGGTACAGCTCTGTCACAAATACCAATATAGGCATTGTGTACCTAAAATACCTAGCAAAAATATCACCATTGTGTGTTGCTGAAAAAAATAAGAAATACAGAAGAAATATCTTCTATAACTTACCATTTCTATAACTGCAGCAGTGCCTCATGGCCTCAGAACTTTGGATAATTAAATAAAACTATAGAACAATATGTAAAATGAGTCTTAATGAAGTGGAAGGAAGCAGTGGTATAGAATTCTTCAGCTTCATTTTTATTATCAACGAGAACACAAATCATATATATAAAAACTTTTCGTTCAAGTTCATGCCAAGGTGATGGATGGCGTGTCTAATCTTGCATCATTTAGAAGCCAAGTCATTCTGAGATTACCACAGGGACAATTTCTTTGATTACATTTACCTCATTTTCTCAATATAGAATATATTCTTTAAATAATTTTTTCTTGCACTTAGACTTAGCTAAACCTTTTCTTCTACTTTAATTTACTGTGGCAAATAGCCCCAAACTAAAAAAAAAAAAAAAAAAAAATCCCCCTGGATTATCTTTAATTTGTTCTTCACTTCTGGAAACTAAATTTAGTGGAACCCAAATTAATGTGACTTATACTAACTTATAATACATTTTGAACTTATATTACATCTTGATTTGTCTTAAGTCATTCTAGATGATTATTCACTTCAGTGTTTTGTCAATGTTAATAGCTGCTTAATTTAAGTAAAAAAGGATAGATTTACAGTTGAAACAGAAATATATTTTTTGAGTATGATGCAGCATGGAGAAGTTTGTCCTAGTACAATTTAGAAGAACATAGAATAAGTAAATGAGGCATATCCGAATCAAAATGTAAAAAAAAAAAATCTTATGTACAGTATTGAGATAATTCAGATGTTCCCAATATTTTGGCACTAGTGCCCTTCAAGAAGGAAGGAATGTGTCTGGTCCTAATGGAAATCATGCTCTCATGGGTTGAGAAATGTAAAACAATTTGGCAATATTATGAAATTATACAAGAATACAAAAATTAGTTGCCAAATTAAGTGTTCATCTTATGAAAACAAAGTACAAAAATATCAGTGATCAACCCTTATTATCACAAAAGGATAATAAAATAGATAAGAAAAAAAAATAATTCCAAACACTTTAAAATCCGCTGCATGCCCACAGACATTAAAAATTCAACTATTTTCCTAAATTTTTGTATTGACTCTCTACCCTCCTCCAAGTTTACAAGCTTATGAAAGTCTGGCCAGGGTATGTCATGTTTTTTCAATTATGAATCATAGCTTACAGAGAGCAGTCTTATCTTCAGTTGCTAACTGCATAGCCCTAATTTTGATGCAAAATCATATTCTGTTGGCAGACTTAAGATTCAGGAAGAGAAAATCTTTTTTATTGTTATTTTTCCTCTCAAGCAAACATAATGTTACTTCAACTCTATAGTTTGGCAGAGAGAGGGTCTAAATGGTTTAAAGTTCAGTTAGCTGAAATATTTTCAAAAATATTTACAGGATGATCCCAGTATAAATAGATTCTACATATGCTACATATTTCTTTAAGACTAAGCAACTTTCTTGTGAGTCATAAGGAAGATTATCTCTTTTCGGATCTTATTCTTTCTTCATGGAATTGCTATGAACTTCATGACATAATTTCATCTCCCTTTTCGTGTTAATCATCCACTTTCTCTTGATTTTTTTTTTTGCTTGGAAGTTAATTTAAACTGGCCAAATAATGCCAAATTGATGTAAGTGCTCACGCTTTCTAGCTAACTCAGCTTATCTACTCTTACGTGTTCTTGCTTTGGAAAGTAAGAGCAAAATATTAAGTTTTAAGTATATATCAATATAAAGAAGCATTCTTATCAGTCTTCCTCCCCCTTGCAATGTTTAAGAGGTGCCTGTACCTGAGCTAGTCGCCTCAGACTGCCTTTGTAATCCCTGTGAATGAAACAAGCATCTCCAAAGGTGAAACATCAGACCCATAAAGATATTGCTACAGATGTGATGAATAGCTCTCTGGAAGTGCCTATTTCTTTCCATTAAGTAAAAAAATGACTAAGGGAACCAGCTGAAACATAGAGAGTGAACAGTCTGGAAAAGAGGTCTTACTCCAAGCAACCACAGCAATAGGATAATTAGGCTATCATACAAATAAATCCAACATGACTGATGTTTTAGTTAAAGAAATGTTTCATCTAAATTCCACTAGAATTTTTATGAATGTTTTGTCTATTCAAAACTAGTAAAATGCATCACTGAATATACAAATATGCAGAAAGAAAGACTATCAAATGCACAATTTTCTCATAATTAATGAAAGAGTAAAGGGGAAATAGATGGTAAAAATATTACCCATTGTGAATTAATTTTCCTGTTGTTAATCATAATCGAATTGGAAGGTATAATAGCACCCAGAGATGACAGGAACGCCGCTGCTAATACTTTTGCTTGTATGTATACACAGTTAGCTCCTGAAAAAAAAATCTGCGGGTGGGTATAGCACTGTTGTGTACTCCTGCAGCGTTGACCTTCCCTTGAGTTATGTCCAAGCAACCTTAATTCCTCTCTGAACTCTTCTCCTTTTACCTAGAAATGATTTCTACAATTTAATCAATGAAGGAGCAATTGGAGAGCTCTGCTCCCTCTGAGAACATTTTCAGAAGCAGAAATTGCCCTTCGACAACTGGGTAATTTACATTTTCTGCATTTGTTTCTTCTACAAATTCCTTAAGATCTTGAGAAACCTTACTGAGCCATGGCGTTCACCATTAAGAATATATGTATGAGTCTAGTTAACCTTATTTCCATTTCTTATATAGCTGCTGTAGCATTTAGCTGCTTATAATCCATGAAGAACTTGAGAGACAATTGAAAAATATCCAAGTTATTTTCTTTGATGGATATGTATTTTGCTTTTTTAATTATTATTATTACTATTATCTGGGGGGGGGTTAACAAAGATTCCTCTTTCTAAACTCAGTGTTCTCTGAAGTAAATGCTTTCAGTAAAATGTTTGATTATTTCATATGAAAATAGAAGCCCTCATTTTATATTTTCTTTCCCTCAGTATGAGGGTTGTCATAATAAGCTCATCCCTGTGAACCTGCTTAGTTAATAAGAGTTTTAGTGCCAGTCTCAATGCACTCTTTTCATAACCCACGTTAATCTCAGCAGCAGTGCCAAAGTAATGCTTTTATATGAGCATTTTCACTTTCCCACCCTCTCCACACAGAGCCTATATATCTCACAATCTGCATTTGATCTGAATAAATAAAATGTACTGCTGAGTGTTCTCACTGAGAGGGGATGTCTCAGATTCATTCCACATGGTGTTGTTTGCTTTTTCATTTCTTCTTTTTTTTCCTGTTTGCTATTGTGAGCCTTTTGAAGTTTACAAGCCGATTTCTGCTCTCATTTAGCCAAGTGCAATCCCATTAACTCAAAGAGGTGTGAGACAGGGCAGAACTTGGAGTAGTTTCTACTCTTACTTAAAGTTTTAACCTTCTTTCTAGGCAGGTAGATTAGCTGCTGGTTTTGTTGTCCTGTTTCCTTTACTTTCTACTCTGAGAATGTGCAAAGATAAGCATTAATTATTGCATGCCATGGATTCTGCTGTTTCTTTAATAAAAATAGCTCAGCATGTGCCTGCTACAAATTTCAGGGTCTGCATATTGCTGGCTAAAAACAAAAGAGTTCCTCTCCATGCTTATTTTAGTAGAGATGGACAAATATGGAATTAAAAGATAGCCATAGGTGTCCTAAAAATGCCTGCAGAATTCAAGTAACAAATAGCCAAACATAGTGCTGGTGTATATGTATTTTTTTCTACATTTGTCTTTTGGGCAAGTTTTAGCACTTATTTTGTTCTGGTATTTCAAGTCACTATCAGGAGAATATTATATTGTATTTAGACAACTGCCCTAATGTAAAATCATGGCTCTTTAGGTTAGTGGATGTATTCAAGGTACAGAAAAAAAAGGGCATCCATTCAGAAATCACACAGTTCTGGCATTGCAACATGCTTGTGCAACCTAGATTGAGTCTGTTTGTAATATTTATGGGAATATATCCACCTATTTCAAATCTGTTCCATCCATCTCAGTGGTTTGGAAATGTTGATTCAAGTAGAAAAAGAAACAGAGAGAAAATATTTGGAAAATGGGTTAGCTTGAAAAATGAACAGCAAAAATGTGGCAGATTAAAGTGAGGATGGAGGATGAAAAACAGTGGATTTCGGTTATCAATGAAGGTTTTAGGAAAGGTAAGAACTATTTCCCCAATAACTACTCTAATTGTAACTACCACGTCACCTTAGCATCTGCTCAGAGCTAAAGCAGTTTGGCTGTCAGTGTTCTGTGGGCCACAGTGCTCTGAGACCTGAGCCCGCAGCGCTCTCACTACTGCATAGCTCTGAGCCAGAAATTGTCATCTTCTTCCCCAAAACCCCTGCACAGTTGCTGAATCCCTGGATTCAGGAGTGCAGGAGTCTGGACTTTTGGCATAGACAGGTCTGAAAGAAAAAGTAAAGAAAAGAAAAAGCTAACAAACAAAATACTGGGAATTGTGGGGAGACAGATGAGAGTTGGCCTTTTAGAGTCTCTTCTTCTTTGCCTTTTATTTTTGTCAATTTCTTTATACCCATGCTCCCTTTTTCCATACAGAAACATATTTTCTTTCATGAACTTGGATTCTTACTTGTCTGAAAACAGTCTCTCAAGAAAAAAAAAAAAAAAAAAAAAAAAGGGGTGAATAGTTTCTGGTCTCCATTCTTAATATTTTCCTATCTTCCTAAATTGTGTGTTTTTCCAGGTAGTACTCCCTGTTTTACAGCTATTTGACCACATGCTACCTCCCTGATTAGGGATATGTGGTAAAGTATTTATTTATTTTTGCCAGAATCTAGATGAGAACGGATGGGAATGCAGAGGCGTAACTGGATGAAACACTCCCTCTGCTGTCAGAGAGGCAGGTGGGGCCCCAGTGCTGCAGACACGATTGGGATAGACGGCATCATGATCCGTTAAGCGCATTTCTAGCTGAACTGGCTACGTATGCAATTTCAAGAGCCTTTAGTCTGGATAAAGCTTAGGAGCTGAACTTGAACATTTCCTCTGGAGCATTCAGTTTTATTAAAAAAGATAAAATAAAAGTGGTCTGGTATTTACACTACTAATCTCTTTCAGATACAGTGGAGACCTTCAGTGGTTGTTTGAAACCCTCTGAGTCAGGACAAGTTGTTCTCTTGACTTCAGTGTCAGGAAAAATCTGTATTAATTTTATTTTTTTCTTCATTTGTTTTCAACAAGCTCCACAAGCAACATGAGGACATCTGTCCTAAGAATAAGGTGTCAGTAAAGAGCAAAATCATACATGATATATGCAACTCCTCCTGATGGCAGAAAGTAGAGAGATGCCACTACATTTAGCCGGGCCACTATGTCATCCAGAAAACTGGAGAAATAATGATATTCTGCTGCCTGTCGAGTTAATGCATATCTTTGATTCTGTAGCAGTGGAGTTGTGTGCGTTGTACAGAAACCTTGTTAGCCTTGGCTCTGTCATGCGAAAATGTGATCATAAACATTCATGTACCAGGCGCCACATGTATTTGCTTTGATAACGCTCGTAACTTCTTTTATTCATCTTTGGCGAACTGTTGTACAAGCAAATATTTGTTCACAAGGATATTTCCAGAATGTGAAAATACTGCGAACACTTATGCAAACAGGTATGTGTGTGAGTATTTAAACAGTAGGTTTTTAAAAGTCTGTCTGAGGTTAAGGATCAGAAGGAGGGAGAATCCAGCACTTTAAATAAAGTGGCAGTAGTAAAGAAATTCAAGTTCAAAACAAAAGAAAAATTCAGAGGTTGTCCAAACCATAATGTTTTGTTATAGCATGTTATATGCAGCAGCGCTCTGATCTCTTGCTCATTCTGATCTCTTCAAGAAAAGCCTGAGTGAAAGCATTACTAAGCTAACCAAAAAGGCTCTTTTTAGGTATAATTTACTCCAATTAGTAAACTCTATCAACAAAAGAATAAATATAATTTTGGCAAAAACAGACATGAAGTACAGAAAGCAACACAGAAAGCAACCTAGAGGGAACCCAGGCTCTCTAACGTTGGATTTGAGGTACTCAATTCTCCGTAGTGTGTCCTAAAATTCTGCTTTATGTGTCACGTGTATGTTTTATTTCAGCCTATTCTGAATAATCATCTTGGCAGCTGAACCCTTTGCCACAGCTCCCAGGTGAGTGCTCTGACCTCTGTACTGAATCCAGGCATCTTTTCTCTCTTTTTGAGTGTAGGACTTGGTGTAAGGGTGCACTGGCCTCTTATACATCATAATCTGCTAATTATAACACTTTCCTATGTGAAATTGTAAGATCCAACACTTCACAGGCTAGAAGGGATCCAAAATTCATCTCTTTTGCTTCTGAAGGGAATGTTCTGGTCACCGTAATACCATCACTGCAAATATGCCGCCAAGAAAATCAATTATGCCCTTCTGTGTCTAGGACTACTTATCATCCACCAAGGACTGGGCTGGGGACGAGGCATGAGATAGACCTACATGGATGCAGCTCAGTGAACACGCTATTGAACATGCTCACTAACACTGCTTTAGCTTGCAGAAGAAATTTAAGGCCTTATTGATCAAATAAAGCTGTTAAACAAGGTTTTACTAAGATAAGCTGTTAAGTATTAATGTCTAAATTCACCCAGTTTATGTGCCTAAATGAATGGTTCCCTGGCAGACTGAGTGCCTGCAATGATGGCACCATATTACCAGACCTTTTAGATGGAGACAAAGCCTCATTCATCAACCTTATCTCATAAATCCATTGAGCTGAAATGTCTAGCCTATTTGGCAGAGCCATTTGGAAAATAGGGACAATCTACCAAGCCAAAACTATCAATCCTTCTGCCCCAGAGTCAGGAACCTGTAGCTCCAGAGCTCACTAGAGTTTTCATAATTTTTTTTGCTTGCAGCAGGAGACAGAATGAATCTTACTCCAGATGGGACAAGCTGACCCTACAGGTGGGTTCCCATAAAAATAAATAAATAATAAGTAAATAAGTAAATAAGTAAATAAAAGCCAAACCTGGATGAAGTCCACATGTCAGAGATCTGAAATTCTGTTTTGTGAAGCCAGGTCTCCAAGGATGGTGCCCTTGGACATGATTTTGTTGCCATGGTTGGGAGCCAGAGCTTGGGGCTTTCCCTTGCTGCTCAGCAACACCGGCTTTTTTGGCCACTCAAACTCACTGATATGAAAGACAATTTCACAGACCAGTTGCCCATTTCATTATTTAAATGTTATTTTTCTTTGTTTTAGAGACCTATTTTACTGAAATATACAGTTCAGAAGACTTTTTTTTAAAAAGAGGCTATGTGTCACCTCACATTGCTGGGTGATAAGTCAATAACTGCACTGTATGATCAAGTATTACAGGGACTGTTTGTCACTGATACATTAAAATAGTAAATCAAACAGGAGAAACTGGGATAAGACAACAGAAGATTTGTGTTTATTACAGCAAAGCCACATGCCAGGACCTTGGCACTAAGGCAGTGAATTAAAGTAGTCAAAGACTAAGTCGCATCTTTCATGGGTATGTGCAATTTCATGCGGATTCCGTTACTTTGAAAGAATTTGACAGGAGAAAATTTAAACTAAATGTTTCTGATAGATCGATAAATCTTACTTCTTGTGACTCATATCTCTGTCTCCTGCCCAAAAAACAAGCCAGATTTTTTTTGTGTGTGTGTGCTAGCACATACAACCAAAAGTAAAAAGCTCCCATAAAAAGCAAAGGAAAAAATATGAAATTTTGTAATATTCATTAAATATTTCCTGTTAATATTCTGTTTCCATTGCCTAAGACATTCCATTCCCATCAATTCAGACACAAAAAGTTTATATCACATCTAGTCCAGTCATGAATTTTTTGTCCTGTCGCAGCTTTTAACCTTTAACAACACAAAGCTGTCTTTGTCACAGCTATTACACTATGAATTATAAAATCCTCTGTTACTACAAGAAGACTTTGAAGGTTTCTAACTTTTGGTTTATCTGAAGAACTGAACATTTGACTGAAAATATAATAATAATGTCTCAAGAAGTAATACTGATTATCATTGTTCAGGTTCCTGTCCTCATCTGAGACTTTACTGTCTTGATTTGTAAAGAACAAATTCCATAAAAAATATAGAAAAGTTCAATTCTTGAAAAAAAATCTCTGCATACTTTAAAGAAGCCAGATATTAGATCTGTGGCTAATCTTTTATTTCCCTGTAATAAATGTTCTTGCAAAAGCTGAAACCTTTTAATAAGGTATATTTTTAATGAGACATTAAAAACATATATGATTAAAAAAAGAATGAAGTCCTTGTGGATGGACAGAAAGCAAGGAAGAATTTTAACTCTGTTGAGGCCTTTGTAAGACTCTGTAGAGGGTCCCCACCATACTTCATTTTGGCAGTTTGCTTAATTAACTAATCTAATTCAGGTTCTCCAGGCTGGCCTCTAGAGGCACTTGTCTCTGATTTTATAGAGATGGTAGGGTCTTGTATCTCAGTAGTAGATAACTATTAAGAGAGTAAAATTTAGTACACAGATGAGTCAAAACTTAACTTTAATAACACTCTAATAAATAACTTTTTAAAAGCCTTTAATGTTATGGATGATTAACATTGTAACTATAATTGTTATGGAAAGCCTTTTTCTATTAATATCATCTTCACAGAGCTTCCCTGATGGGCACTGATTGAGATATTAGGGACCATCTTCTGTGCTTTTAAGCTAGTCTGGATTCTGCAGGATGACAGCCTGTCTGTTATGTTCTGTTTTAAAAACAAACAAACAAATAAAAAAAACTTTTTAATATGCTTTCTAGACTTGTATCATAGGCTTTAACTAATTGACAAGACTGATTAAAAGCCAAGCAAGGACACTGAACAAGAGATAATGATCAAGTGATGACTTTAATGTCAGAAAATAAAGAGGGCCATTCATTAGTATGTCTGACGTGGTGCGACATGGTTCTTGTCCTCACAGATGAATAACTGCCTCTCAAAAGAGAGGCATTATTGGGAACAGTTTCTGCCTTGTGCTATTCTCCCAGTCATAACCAAACTTTGCCTGGGAGAGATGGCTGGAGACAAAGATGCTGCTTGGGACCTCAATAACAATTTACAAGGTTGATTTTTCCTCAGCCAGGTGACTTCCATATTCTCATCCTATTTATTTTATTAGCACAGATACAGATACCTCCTAAGGGCCTTTTAACCTACGTGAGTTCAACTACATCTCTGTGAAAGACAAGTTACAAACCCAAAATACTCAAGAGGTTGAAGATCGGAGGAAGTGTCCTTGCTGGACAGGAAGCTCAGCCCTCATTCCGGTGTAAACCTGCTCCCACACAGAGACAGGAGTCCCTCAAAAGAACTACAGAGGTCGTAGAAAGATGTGATTACCACTTACTCAACCCCAGGAAATAACTCCTTCAGCCTATGTGTTGGATCCCAATTTCTAAGCCTTGGAGAGGTCCAGATGGATAGCTTAACTAATCCTCTATGAAAAATATCATGAAACATCTGTATGTTTTAAAGTCAATAAGGCAAAGGGAAAGAACATACAGCATTCAATCAATGAAGAGTGAAAGTTCCCCCAAGGCATGCAGACCCTGCATCCTCATGGCCCTGGGCTTCCTCTAGCCACAGGAGTTTCATCTGACTCAAAGCCAGTGGTGTTTTGTAGGGGATTCCCTTCCTGTTTTTGTTTGTCGAGTACTGTTGCCTCTGCCTGCCTGGAGAGGTGTCAATTTGTACAAATGGGAGCAAATGTGGGCATATTTTCAACATTTCAGGTCCTGTGCAGGAAGCTGCCAACAGGCCTGACCTCAGTATTACCATTCTCCTGCAATCTGGCAATCATATTGCATGGTGAAACACCTCATGTGTGCTGTGGCAGCCAGAAGCAAATATTTCCATAAGTATTTAATTTCCTTTTCTAACTCTGTGTAGAATTACTCTGTATATGCTCACTCAGGTACCTTTGAAGAGAAAATACTGTTTGCCCCAAGGCAGACAGCTCAGGAGAGCTGTTTCTAGCCCACAATATCTGCAGCAATTGGCACATTCTGCAGGTTTCTGCAGTTTGGATATTAAGGCCAGTCAGGTTACAAGGCCCTCATTTATGATCTGCATGGGCAGAGAGGGACTGCTCTCCTCACCTTGGGGAGGAGGGAAGGGCAGCATCACTGACACCAAGAGAATTCAGTGGTCCTTAGATATTCTGCTCTACCATCTGCTTATTCAATTATAAACAAAGGATCATTTGAGATGGGGATAAATTCACCTTTGAAATGTTTGGATTAAAAAAATAAAAAGTGAAAAAGAGGAAAGTTTAAAAGGAAAATTCCTTCCTTTAAATTCAAAATTTCAAAAACTTTCAAAAAGATTTCTCCTTTACTTTGTGGGAAAAATGATTTACACTGCATTTCTTTACTCTTTTTTTCTCCCCCTGTTCTGTCTCCTACCAGAAAATTTTCTTCATAGATCAAAAAATATTTTTCAACTTTTCTCTGAAAACTTGTTGCTTGTTACTCTTTGAACTTGTTCACTGGTAGCAGAGAATGCAGCAGCTCTGCCAAGCACTTCACTGGGCAGATAAGGTAAAGAAAGTCTCACTGAAGCCTCCCTAGGAAGAGTTCAGGATTTCTGGGCCTGTGATCTAGTGATTATGGTCCAGAAACACTTATATTAGGCAATCAGGTACTGCATGAAAATCTCAGTAAAAGATCCAGATAGAAGTTGGGAAAAGCCTCTGACACAAGAAACACGATACAGTATGTCATGATGCTGATCCAAACATGATAATAATAATAATGATTCAAACATGGCAAATTGTACATACTGCTGCTTTAAATTTGTGTTAATTAATAAAATTTTAAAATAGAAATGAAGAATAATATAAATAAGTTGTCTGAATTTTTACCTATTATTAATTTGAGTGATATATGTACTTTTATTCTTTCCTTTATTTGAATTTTTCTAGGGACATAATCAGTCGATGGGGTTTGGATGTATCTAACATTATTTCTTGCTAGTTGACATAATTTTTCTTGTCCTTTAAAAGGCTGATTCAGAAATGATCATCATGTATGAATGAGGACCAATTTTATACCCCCAAATATGACCTTACACATATCCCTGTCCATTATTCATAACTGTATTTAAGCAATTACAGCAGGGCACATCCAGAAGGCTACAGAACAGCTACAGCAAGCATGTTAGCTCTTCATTGCGCAATTAAAACTGTTTCTCACAAGTTAATCTGGATCACACTGAAATCAGAACAAGTGTTTGATAACTCCTGGAGCAGCCCTTGGAGAGCAAGTTGTACCGTATTCAGTCCTGGGAAAGTCAACAAGGAGCTGCTTTGAGTCTCCTCATTTTAAGCAGTTCTGTTTAGTGGTATCTAAAGCTGTAGAAAAAAATCTGTTGTTTCCTGGCATCTCCTTCATTTTACGTGAAACCTAGAAAGACCTGTTAGTGCAGGACTTGGCCAATACACACATTCCTGATGATACGATTCCTACGTGGTGAACCAAAAGCAAATCTAAGATTAAATTTTGCTTCAGCAAATGTTTTCCTATGAGCTTTTCCTTTTATTTCTCTTCTTCTGAACTCCAGTTTGATGCCAGACAACAATATCATCTAACCAAGGGCTAAAGACCAAGCAATACAAGCACACTGCGCATGAAGGTAATTGCCTTTGCTTCCCAGTGATAAACCATATGAAAGACATTACAATTTCTCCTTATTATTTGTGGGACTAATCCAAAGCCCATTAAAGCCAATAGGGAACTTTCATTTTAGTGAGTGTTTAAAAACATGAGTTAGAAGATTTGTGATGCAAGGTCAGCATTTTCAAAGGGGTCAGGAAAAAAATTTAGGAGATGGGCAGATGATAAAAAATAAAAAGAGAAATCAAATAGCCACTCAGTTGACGAGTTACTGCTCACCAGCACAGCCACTGTATTCATAGTGTACAGTCTTAATTTATTACCAGAACAAGGATTAAATAAATAAATAAATAAAATTTATTTAATGCATTTTTGCATCTTGACCTAATGGATTTGGAAGATTACCTGCTCATGATGCTTTTTTTAAGGATTCAACTTGCCCATTTGCACCTTTCTGAAAGGTTCACATTTGCAGCTAAAGGGTATTCTGTGCTAGTAGGGCAGGTTAGACTCCCATTGCTGCTCTCCCGCTTTCTTCAAGATACTACAGCATTCACCAGAAAGAGAAGCGGAGCAGGGCTCTTCATGGTTAGTTGCCTAAAGATCATTAAATCCAAAAAATGTTGTACAGAATGGGCAGTAGTCATAGCTTTAACAGAAGAGACAGAGAAGTTCAAACAAGTGCCTATCTTTAAACATGAATCTCAGTACCAGCATATTTTCCCAGCAGAACTCTACTTTCTAGAAGTCCATATTTTCTAGTTGTTTTTGTTCAAAACAAAGCAAGGACATAACAAGGGTGCTGCTATTTGGGACTGAGGTGCAACAGCCAGGCTGAGAGTTCAGAAAATTCTGCAGCGCTTTGCCTTGACAATGCACCTTGTCTTTGCCAGAAACTCTATTTTGTGATTAGTGCATTCAGACACTTTTCTTTATGTTCAGAATCCAGCCTTTCTGCAAACCTAAGACACAGAACAAAAAAGAAAATTATATTTTTAAAACCAGCCTGACAACTGCAACTAAATCAATCATCCACTCAGTTTTCAGATATTTGTAACACCAAGTAATTTAACAAACACCTTTTATCCATAACAGCTCAAGGCATATTTGCTTTAAAAGCACTCCAGCAGAAAATACCAGCATTCCTTCCCTACTGAGACCCTTGTATAAGGAATGCACTTATAACTATAGTGATTGAAAAGGGTTGGATATTCACTGAAGAATAATTTTCATCACTAATCATAAACTTCCAAGGCAGTTATGCATAACTATAGGGAAAACAATAATAATTTCTTGAGCAGAAATATTTAGAAATGAAAAATAAATGATTACCGTACTCTGATATTATGTTTAATCTACAAATAAATTTCTTGTAAGTGTTGGCTTTCCTTTATACTCTTGCCCATTACCATTAAACTGTAAAGTGGGAACAGGTGCTTGGGCTTCATCATTGACAAAATATCTACTCATAAATAGCTGGAAAATTCAGCTTCTTAACATTTCCATTCCCACTGTGTCTCAGAGGCCATGAGGTGCTGAAATCCAGACGGATAAACCCAGTAGAATAAATCATTCATAGCATATTGCTTGGGAATATTTTAAATTAGACAGAATTAGGTTTCTTGATGATTTACTGAGCTTTGAGCCAGGAGAGAATGTACTGCAGGACATGAGTAAATGAGTAAAGATTGCTAGGACTCCTGCTGATATGGCTAAGCATGGCCACATTACATAGTTTTTCTGAACAATTATGCTGAGCGTTTATTAATTTACTAGACCTACTTATCTGTCTGGTCTTCCTTTTCTTTAAAAAAAAAAAAAAAAAAAGAAAAGAAAGGAATTCCAAATTTCATGCCATACAGAGATTATAATCTAACTGAGCCAATCCTACAGTCAAGGATAGGATTAGCATTTCAGGTGGATGCGTATGTTAGCTGTTTAATCCATGAGACTGTATAGCTGCAGCCTGATGAAACATCTGTTTAAGCCAAAAATACCATGCTGGCTCTGTGCCTGCCGATACTAGTAACTCTGGTGGTTGTTTGTTACCGTGAATGTTGGCAGCTGTAAACAGCGTTGGTCTGAGTGCCGTGCACACAGATACCCACATGGTGCGGATGTATCAGAGCTGACCGGATCTGATAGTGCTCGTGGATCTTACAATCTCAGATCAGTCTAACCTCTAAATACATCTGATGTTTTTGCTTTGCTTGTTTTAGCCATTATATGAGAAAACGGTTTGGTGAGGAATTTGGTGAGGAAACTATTGTTGGTAATCGTTTTATGCAGAGAAGGACATATGATCCTAGGTGGAATAAAAAGTCTAGGAAACTTTTCTGATGGTGAACATCAGAAGTAGCTGAGAGAGTGTTGAGTGAAGGAAAAAAATCTCTCATCCATGTATTGTTAGATCTATGGCCTTGGTAGACTGCAAATAATTAGGAATTAAAATGTTGTGCCCCCACCTCCTTTAAAAAAATATATATATTTTTTTCCTACCAAGACTATTTAGTGGAATATGGGATGCAGATCTGAACCCTTTAATTTTATGAATAAATCTGTATGGTAGAAATCAGTAATTCTCTTTTATTTCCAAACCAAAATAATATACCTCATTGCAAAAAATATGTGGATCATAAATAGAACTCTATAAAAATGCAAATTAGACTAGTGTGATTAATTTTTTTGGCCTGTTCTTTAAAATTTTCTCATTTGACTTTTAATTCTCCCTCTTCATATTAAATTATATTTTTTATAATACATTGTATAATAGTGAACAGGTATAATTGTAACAGATTAGAAACACAGTTCAACACAGTGAACATTGTGCAGCTTTCCAGAACTGTGTCTCAGTACTAATCACCTAAGAATATGGAGAATATGTTAAACTGGTATTTCAAGTAGGGGAGAGGGTCTCTTAAACTACAGCATAAGTAAAGAGATCATGCTAAGAACCTCATTCTACTTTTCTTCACAAATTACAATCAAATAGGAGTGGTGATTGTATGAAATAACAGGTCAAAATGCCCAAGTCAAAATTAATTTCCTCCAGAGCTCAAGATTAAATGAAACAATCTGAGCAATGTGAAACTTTTTCTTTCTTTCTCTTTCTCTCCTTCAACAAATTATTGTTTCCTGGTAAGTATTTGTAGCCATACTCTCTTATACCCCATTTTAAAGATTTTTTAAGGTCAGTTACAATGAAGTAACTATTTCTCCCCATACATTTCTCACAGACCTATTGGTCTAAAGATAAAAGAGATGAAGACATAACTGAGCACCTCTTATCAGCTTTTGTGTTACCACTACAAAATCTGGAATATTATGCTTATTTCCAAATGAGCGAGTTACCAGCTATGCTATACTTAGCATAATCTACTGTAATTCAAACACACATGTTCTAACAACAGCAGAGTTCAAAAGAACAGTAACTACAGATATCAGCAAATCTGAGAGAGGGAGAGAATCCCTCTCCTTAAGTTTCACATAGATAAGTAAACAGAGTCAGAAGGGAAAAAATGCTATGATTTTATTGCAGTCTTTATAATCTTAGAACATCATACATCTTAAGGCTAAAGTTCCTGTGACACATTGAAAGTCAATACACTATCCCTGAGCTCAATCTGAAGTCTATCACTAAAATAATTTACAACAAGATTTAAATTGTTTTCAATTTAATTTCCTATAGATGAAGCTGGAATAGTGAATCACAACATTAGAGAGATTAACCAGAAATTAATTTCCTTTCATGTTTCTGCAGTAGTTAGAATCAAAGTGGTCACTGTATCATTTTTCTTATAAGAATATATATATAAGCAGGTTATATATGTGAGAAGACAGACATGTATACAGACACTAAACAGTATATAGGTTTCCAGCTGCTGAATAAACGAGCAAATTCACCCAACTGAATATTCTATAATTTACAGAAGAAATTATAAATATCAAAGCCAACTTAAGTTTATCATGAAAATTCTAGCTGTAAAGAGAAAAAAAAAACAATTTAAAAGACTAATATTCCTAAATCTGCTACTGATCTGGTTCTAGATTCTTTTTTTTTTTTTTTTTTTTTTTACCAGCCACAGGTAAGCATCCACAGCACTCTTTCAGGATTCTTAGTGCATTCTTAATATATTATTTTTAAAAATGTATTCTATAAACATCTGTTGATGGCAGTAGTTGTGAAAAATACAATGGACATAGAAATTATCAAAATATGCTTGCCTGAAAAAAAAAACAAAGAAATCCAAAGCAAGTAGCCTGACACATGGAGTGGCCCACCCCGAGTGGTGCCAACCTGTAGCACTGCAGACTGTTCCCCAAACTTAAGCAACCACCCAGAATTTGAAAGCTGAAATCATATAACATGAATCTATCCCAGGTATAAAACAAACACTTCTTAATTCCCTCTGCAGCACTAGTCTATACATACTTCCTCTCTTAATAGCTTTGAAAATATTCATATAATTTTGCACCTTAAAAACAGTATCCTTCAAGCCTCAGGCAAATAGAAGAATCAAACTCCAAAGACAAAATGTGAGCTTTCATATTTTGGGAAAGTTCAGTATTTTGTCAAACAACAGAGTGCCAGATCTATCAACACTAAACAAATTTCACTGCCTTCTTCAAGCAGGCAAGTTGCAGCTTCTCTCAGCAGAGCAAATGATACTATATCGCACAGAGCCGAGGAAACTGAGAGGAAGAAGTCAGAGAACTGGGAGTTCAATTAATATATTATGCTGACATCAAGAAGGTAAATCAGTAAGGCTCACAAAAAGATTAAATATATATATGTATATTTTCTCCTTTTATAATTAAGTCATGTCTATGGCAGAAAACAGAGCATATCTTGGTGTTAACTGTACAGAGAGACAGGGTTCTGAGAAGTCACTGTGCTATGTCTTATCTCCAGGGATATTCAGGAACTGCCTTATGGAACAAATTTGTAGAGAATTAAGAGATATCAACATAGCAGTTAATGAGCTGTAGGAAATTTTAAATTATTTTTCCACCACTCTCTAATTCAACTTTTTTTTTTAATCTATTTTTTTTTCTTTCTAAAAGTATAGCTCTTGCACAAGCATTCAAATTCCATTGAACAGTTTTAGAATAAAAATCTTTTTCTGTTTGCTGGGCTTCATTGACCCCACGGGGCTGATTTTCACAGTAACTATTCAGTGGCCAGAAGCAATCGCATTTCTGGGATCTTCAAATGCCAAATGATAGAATCCTTTCAAGGGACAGCTCTGCAATGGTTGGTAGTTGCCTTAAAGTATTCGCAGATTTTTGAATTTTTGCAGCAAGCTTACCCCAGTTCTCTGGGAGTGCAAGCATCAGCACCATTGTTCCTTTCGAGCTAGTTGTCATGATTTGAAGAGTTTCCAGTCCGGTTTGGCAATTACTTTGTTGCTGGAAAAAAACATGGATGGCCAGTTATTGTCTAGTATACAAGGCCCTAAAAACTTTCCAGCTGTGCAAGACTTTGTTTTCACGCAATATGTAGGAAATAACAGAGGGTTTTGAAGAAAAGTCTGGTGCAGCAAAGATTATTTTGACATTCTGATTCTGTTTTAGCTATGTATTTCAATACTGTAAGGAACCTTTTCCAGATTATAAAAGTGCTAACAGATCTCAAAGGATATTTATCCAATAAAATCTCTGATGACTATTAACTGCTCAGCCTCCTTTTATGCAGCTATTTATTTTAAAGGATCTTTTAAAGGGCCTATTTCTCTCTGTATAAAAATGAGGAAAACAACATGACAGAAAAGACTTCAACTTGAATCTCCCCATCGGAAGCAAGAATGTTTTGTGACCCACTGACCAGTTTCCTTTCCTTTAGAGGTTGTTTGTTACATAATGTAAATGCTTAGAAATCTAGAAATCCCAAGATATCTCTAAATGGCCCCAACATTTTGCATTCTCTAAAAAATATCATCTATTTCAAAAGCCAAAAGTCCAATGCTTAGGGAACTCAGTACAGAACCCAGTGTGCATGTGCCGTATGCTTCTGACTTTGAGCAAGCCGTAATACCCAGATCTTCTACTCTTTGCACAAGGCCCTATATCACAAGATTATGAAGCTTTCAGAGAACAGAGGAGGAGGACAGTCAAGCTAATGAAGCTATCATATAAATCTGTTTGCTGAGCTACAGACCACCAATACATGACAGAGATATTCCTGCTAAGTAGGAGATCCTTCTCCAACGTGTGACCCACTGCCTACCAAGGCTGGACAGAAAATATAAGATCATAATGAGTCAGTGTCCCAAAGAACAACCCTGTTGGCTTTCATTTGTTTTTATTAAAAATGTGTTAGAACAGAACAGTTTGTTGAAACAAGTAGAGGGAAACATTTCATTCAAACCCAAACAAATTGTTGTGATTGTCTAAAAATGCCACAAAAACTTGTATCATTTGCCAAATTTATCTGAACCAAACAAAAATGCTATATGTGCAGCCCTAGTCCTAGGCTGGTTCTAACATGGAGTAGGACAACTCTAAATGCACATTTCTGTGGGACAGGAAAGCCATTTTTGTCCAACTATAGGAATAAATATGAGAATATAACTATTATGTGTGACAACATGATTATGCAGATTGTCTACAGACGTGAACCAGTGGAGTTCTACTAAGTTCAGCTGGATTCTAGCAATTTGCATTAGCTGATGATCTCAGTTTGCTGCATTTTGGATGAAAGATACATACAAACTGATCTGTCTGTTTGATTTCAAACACTTTTGGAAATTTTGATCACTTTTTTTCAAAATTTCACATTTATCACTGTGGTAAGATCCAAAAGAAGTGTAAGGTAGTCACATATTAAATTGCTTATACAGCTTAAACAACAAGATACCAAGTCACTGATAAAACAGAAATAAAGGGTAGCACTACTTTTAAAGCTGAGTTTTCACTTCTAGAGTAGAAACATACATAAAAATAGGCACCAGATGGAAGCAATTGCTGTTGGTTCTACAAGCACAGGTTTTCAAATCATTGTTATTCACTGTATTCTAGTTTTAATGATAATTAATTCATTGGAAATATACTTTGTCATCAAACACATATTGGTTACATAAACCTCAGATTATTTTCTGAGGATATTTAAAATGCAGAGCTTCATAACTATAGACTTGTGAGCAGAAACTTGTCAAAAAGGAGGGATAATGAAAAATCAAGAATCAAAGATGAGGAATCTGACCTACCTGCAATAGCTTTTACTTATTAATTAGGCTTTCCATTACAACACTCACTACTGAGCAACTGTTTTGCAAAGTCTGAAAAGCTCTGTTTGTGAGAAATCTTACATTTATGAAACACAGCAAATATGTTCCCTATTTTCCGTATTATTTCTTCTGTGATATTATGAATTCTGCAACAGGTGCCAGGCTTTCATGAATGTGCATTGCTATGTGTAAATGGAATCATCTAAAGTTAATTTAAACTTTGTTTGACAGGAGGAAATTGGTCATTAGTCAAACTTACCTAGAGACAGAAAAAACAGTAAGAGGTGGTGGACCTTTAAGAAGCTGGGCAATGAAAAAAGTGAGTAGCAAGTTGATAGCACCTGTTATTCTGATTTCTGTAAATCACTGATCCCACAAAGTGGGAACAGCTGTCCTAATGGAAATCATTTCTCCCCACTTTCTTGACAGGAGGAGAGATCCTGTCATGCAGACTGATACCAATGAAATTGCGGTAGGTTGCTATGTAGCTGCCTTTATACCGTCAAGTAAGGTCTAATGGGAGATATTTTAGAGGCATCAGCTAGCAGAGAGATTTGCAGCCATGTGCATGGGTCAAAAAAAGGTGTTGAAAAGCAGGTAAATGTACGAGGGTCTCTGTACTGATTTTTTTTTTTTTTTTTATCTTCCACAAGGAGGAAAATCTCAAGGGAGAATATCAAGAGAAAAACTTCATGGAGGTTTTGCCTTCTGTGTAAGGGTCCCCTATAAGGGTTACTTTGGCTTTATAAACCTGCCTGGTCTAATTAAGACTTGACTCTGTAAAGTTCCCTGACAAAGATCTGTTATTTGTAAAGCCCACATGCTTTTATTTTCTGCACTTACACAGTTTTCTACTTCCCTACTTTGAACTTCCTTTAGGAACAATGAGATCCAAATTCTGTGAGGATGAGGTATTAAATCTTTATGGGAGCAGATGTTGCGTGTGTGCTGACTACGTGAATTATCAGGTATGAGGGTCTTAAAGAGACTGGCTTTCTTGCCTACAAACATTATGTGACTTAATAAAACAAGTTTTATATACTACAAGATGTGTGTGTTTGCAATTGGGCTGTGCTACATTAAGTCTGAAAGCCCTGAATAACTCAGAGATTAAACAGGAGCTGATATTAAATTGCAAGAGTAAGAATATCTATGTAAAAAATAATGTAATTACTAAGAGGGCACTGCATTATCATATCAAACTGCATGGCTTTGCTCACTGCGATTTGTTAGGACTGGGAAGCCAAAACCTATGCAGAGGTTACTTGTCTATTGACTTCAGAGGAGTTGTACCTGCTTTTACCACAAAATGTAATTATTTTTATTTTTATGACAAAATGTAATTCTTATTGGGAAAACACAATACACTAGAGAAGTAATAAAATTTCTCGTGTTTCCTATTTTAAAAAGTCTGAAGAGACATCTTACAAAAGTTTCCCATGATTCAAATGATGTATTTAGGAAGGAGAAAGTAATGGAATATATTAAAATTCTAAGGCCACTTATATTGGAATTAATACATCAGGAGATAGGCTTATTGAATTATGAATTCAAATCCTCTAGTCTGTACCCAGAAAACATTATCTGGATTACTGAGGTTTAGCCCTTCACCTGAGACACGAAGGGTGAGCCAGTGTTTTCCTCATGTCATATCATGTCATGTGGAGAAACCTCCAGCTTTGGAAGCAGCTGGTATCTGAAGACTACAGATAAGGGCCTGTTAAGGTCCAATTCTTTAGGTTTTAGTTAGTCA
>JAWLRI010000001.1:5061218-5075168 GCA_034781795.1 Crypturellus tataupa | reverse complement strand
GCTTTGGAAGCAGCTGGTATCTGAAGACTACAGATAAGGGCCTGTTAAGGTCCAATTCTTTAGGTTTTAGTTAGTCATTCTTCCATGGATCCATAGCACATTTAAAACTAATTTACTACTAACAGTTCTTGGGTGACTGGCAGAGCACAATTTCACTTAGGCAAGGGAGATTATGGAAAAACATATGGACAAATGAGCAGAGTTCACCTGCTCAGACCTTAACTTGTGCATCCAGAAATTGGATGTCTGAGTCTGAGCTAAATGTTGTACTCATCATTTGCAGTCACTGGAGAGAAAAAAAGACACCTTCCAAAGGGGACCTTCAGGGTATCCATTTCCCTCCACAGACTATAAAATATAGGACTTGGACCTGAAGTGTTAATGACAGGTATTCACACCTTGGTTGCGTGAGTCCTGCTCATTCAGACTGTAAGCTTCATTTTCTGATGTACAGAATCAATATTTTTTTTTTTTATCTTCAGATCCATAAATCCAGTTTTGAGTTAAAATATACTGAATTCGGTCTAACCATTCTCACTGTCTTCATGAAAAAAATGACTCCTTTAAAACATTATTTTTGAATATTATTTAATTTTGGAATATTGAGCTCATCTGAGATGTAGCACTGTCCAAATTCATGTCTGGACCTACAAACTTCACTCAAACTTCACTAGACTGGGAGAAGAATGCTTATTGCTTACTTCTTGGTTGGTAATAATCCCTGTACACATTAAACACATAGCTCTGTTACCATTCTGGCCCAAATTGCCTTCAAACAGGCAATATGTGGTTCTCCTGCAAAGAATTAAGAGGCAGATACTGGTAGGATGAGCTCTTTTGTGATAGGAAATTCTGCATGTTGATGGAATACAGAATTAGGTTTAACAATCTAAAATAATTTTGCCATTACTCCCTATGTGGGACTGGATATATCTTTTCCATTCACCCCTCACCATGAGGGAGAAGTGGTAGTATTAATACTGAAGTGTTTAACTTATAAGGTTGTTTTGGCAATTTAATTCTTATAGAACACTTGAATATCAATTATTATATAAAAATGGTAAATATTACCCGTATATAAATTTAATTATGGTTCATAAAAATAACTTCACCAAGAAAAGGATGTATTAAGTTTGCGTGTATGAGTTTTGTTTTGTTTTGTTTTTTTCTCTTTTAATCCAATTGATAAAATGTTTTGCTATTGGTTTTGGAAGTAATGATTCTAAACACACAATTCCATAGTATTTATTAATACTTGTAGTGATAGTCACTTGATTTTTTTTTCTTATTTTCTTTTTTTCTTTTCTTGTTGATGAGTCAACTAAAGTGTTTAAATTTAAGAATATTCAAAGTTTCTACCTAAGGGCAAAGAATAATTATGTGGAAAAAAAAAGTTCTGTAGAAAGGTTCTGCATGAAAAAAAATATTTTGATACTACTAAACTTTCCCAAGTAAATGACTCTGATATTTGTGTTACCTCATCTTAAAGGTACTACAAGCTTTCTTGAGCAGCTTAGCATATGCCTAATAATTACTGTGAAAGTACAAGGAAATCTGCCATTCCAGTTTGCTTAGATAAAGTTTCTTTGAACTGACTTCCAACACTGAGCCCCATTCATAGCACATTTAATTCCAACAGAGTTTCCACTGTCTGCCATAGCTGGGTAGTTTGCATAAGTTTTATAAAGCACCGCACATGGTATTACACAGGCTATTTGTAACAATCAGTGCATAAATTATATACTCTTTATCAAAGGCCTTTATACTCAGACATGAGACGAGACGTGTTTTCAACAAGATGATATTTTCAGTTGGGGCAGAGTTTTCTACTTATTTTTTTCTATGTCTATGACATTTTAAGATATCCCCAAAGGCTTATTTCATTGTGCTGTTTTGCAGTCCAGCAGCATAGTAGTTTGTATAATACTCATGTGCAAAATTTGAGAAAATTAAGTAACACTCTGCTCAGAGTCCTAAGTGTATGAATGCAGATGTCTATGTTTTGAAGTTTAAGAGCCATACCATACAAAAAACAGAGGTGTTTACCACTGTCTTAATTCTTGGAGGAAAAAAAGAATAAATTTACAAAATTAATAGAAGCCAAATTGCAATCATAATATATCAGTCAGAACTGGATTTATTCACTCATCAGCTGGAAAAAAAATCATGTTTTCTGTCCTTTGTAAAACACAAAACTTATCAAAACTTATGTTTGCAATTTCAGAAAGAAGTTTTTTAAAATTCAAAATACTGTCCACAGCTTGAAAAACTTAACCACATGTAGTATAGGTTATATGAATGACATTACACTACTGAGGACAATATATACTTATATACTTATTCATATACTTGTTCCAAATAATGCATAGTTTTCTGGTTATTTTACCTTAATTTATAACCAGTACTTTTAAATACATTCTCATAATTTGATTTATAATGTCTGTTTGGGAAGATATGGCAAAATTCCTGGGACCAAAATGTAAAATATCTCTTTTCAGATCAGTCTGATGAGGAAATTCCTGAAATAATGATATTTTTTGTACTGTTCATCAGTACAAGATGAACAAACTTGCAAGTCCATTCCGACAGTTGTGCATAGACTGAGTGGTCTAAGGTTATGGGCAGCTTCATGTTCATTTAGTCTCACCCTGCCTAGTGCCTTTCTACTCACTTCTGTTTTGATGCAGAAATGTCAGAATAATCACTGAGCAATACGGAGGACGACAAAAAAATCTTCAAATGTAAGTTTAGAGGATTGATTAGTATTTAAAACCTTTTAAATAAGACAATATTCTGTATAGCAAGTTCTGGAAACCCATATAAACTAAACTTAATTTTGTGATGTAGGAGAGGAAAATAAGACATTTTGTTACAATTTCTTAAAATATCAGTCAGTTTCCTCTTTGAATGTGTGGAATCACTTATTATAAAAGAACTGTAATAGGAAGCTCACAGTTTTGCCCAGCTGTTCTCCATTATTTGCCTTTTGAACCTGCACTTATTTTTGTTTTCTTTTCAGAATATGAAAATAAGACTAAGTCCAGTTTTCTCCTCTGCCAAGGACTGCTAAGACTACCCATTTCCCCAAAACAGTTGTGCCAGCAGAGGAGCTGCCTTTCTGGTTACTCTGGTTTCATAGGCCTTTCTGGTTACTCAAGAGGACCTGAGAGGCTTTTCAGAAGGATGATGTAAAAGCTGAATAACTGGATCCAAGTGTGTGGTAACTTTTTCTCTTATATAGTCTTCAAAATAGGCATCTCACCTGAAAGTGAAACTCCATCCCTGCATATAATATGGACTCTTCACATTACAAAGGTGTTCTCCTTGAAAGTGGCATTTGCTTCAAATTGTTTTTGGCTCCTTCTTCTAAAATTCCAAATGAGGAAAAGCCATCCTTTGTCCAGAGAAAGCCTTTGTCCAGAGAAAAATTCCACAAGAATCAGACATATAAGAATCAATCAGAATCTTTTTTTTTACATGATAGAACAGAAGAAACTATGTTTATTTAACTTCTTTTTAGAGGCATAAGTACCTGCACATTCAGAATTTAGTTTGGTTGAATAATCATGTGTGTCTTTTTTGTTATTATTTTTTTTTAGAAAACTGTCTTTAGCATTACTTACAGATATTCTCCTTTCAATATTTTTTTTTTCAGGTAAGTCTTCATCTCACACACAGTGGAAACTACTGCTTCATGACTCATGCTTTGGGCTCTTGCTGCTTAATGACTCTGGGCCACTGCATCTACACAATGAGTCTAAATGGAAATCACGAAAAGCTGAAGCATGCTCAAACTGTATGCGATATTTCAAAAATTCTATATGATAAATTCAAAACATGTTGAATAAGGTAGAACTAAGCATAGCTCTCTGCTAAATGCCACGTACTTATGGTAAGGGATGGTAAAGCTAGAGCTTTTCATTGTAAAAAAATCAATGTTCTTGGAAGAACATGAAACATTCTGGAATTCAAGTACAGAGCACAGCACATTTTCTGATACAAAAACCCGATTTGTTCTTTAGCAAACATAAAGCTTAGAACCACTTAATTTAATGGGAAAGAAGGTATATCAGATCTGAAGAATTTTGAAAATTCTGTCCTCGGGTTGAACTTGATGTATTGTCACAAAAATAAATAGCCATGAATTCAGCACACTGGATATATGTGAAACATGCCATATTTATATGCTTAAGCCAAAGATGAGCTCAAACAGTTAGTGTTACTTGTAAATTGGAGCTGCCCTGAAATATGGGACATTAAAAATAAAGGTATATGGCTTTAAGAAACACTAGATGCTTTATTATTCTTTCTCTTCTTCAGTATTTTAGTGAGTATTTTAAACTGACGGTTAGATTAAAGATTTCTTACAGATATCAGATTGCAGGCACAGTGGAAAGCAAAACAATTATTGGGTGTTATCCATTAAGAAGAACTCAAACGGCAACTGTTAACAATCTGCAACACCAGTGTTGTAATGGGCTTTTCTCTGTGTCATAAACCCCCCTCAAAGTTACCATAAAGCTTCATTCACTTTCAGTGTGATAGGTTGCACATGTGACGGCTTATTTTACAAGCAAAATCTGCATGTAAGCTGTAAAGTGCCTGCGTACTTGGATTACGAAATGGAAAAATAAACATTTGCAATTGAAGGATCAAGTATTCCAATAGTGCTCCCATTCTATCATGCAACATAATTTTCTTAAAAGCACTTCAGAGAAAAATGTACCAAAATAAAAATTTTAATCTCTTCTAGGATGATAGAAGATATGTGGATATTCTAGTGAGCAAAGCAATGTTAACAGGTTGATTATGGAAAGCATTTCATTGGAAATTTTTTCTGAGTATATAACCTCTAAAGAAATGTTTAACTATTGAAACCTGTTTGGTTTAATTATTTTTTGTATAAAAAATGTAAGAATCCTCTGCAGTCTTCTTCTTCTGAATGTGTATTATGTACACAAAACTTTATCCCTTTTATAGGTTCTGATAGGTTCTGAAAGTACCTATTAAGTTAGGATCAACATCTATCTTAAGTTCATCCACTGAATATTAAGTTAGGGAAGACCTTGTTAATCTTTTTTTTTTCATATTTATTTAAGTTACTTTATAATACCAAAAAGGAAAAAAAAAGTTTCAAAAGGTACTTCCAAATACTCAGTTTATTAATCAAACTCTATTACTGAATCCAGATACAAGATGAAAGTTTAATCATGCAAAGTCAGCAGTCCTGGAACAACTGGTATTTACCAATGATGCTTTTAAGTATACATATTTTTAATAGATATTTAAATATATCATACTTTCTAAGGGGGTTTATCATTTTAAAGGTACTTAGTTAATGTTAAGTTTTTGGAAATGTATTGGATGGCTTAGTTGTATATGAACATCTTTTTATTATTTCTATTTCAAAAAATATTTTTAAACAAAACTGCTAGGCTGTGGGAGTTTTGGTCTGTCCTTATAAAGAATTTTTGTTTTTTTATTAAAGACTGGAAACATCAGACTTTAGTGGAAAAGTAAAGAAGAAAATCAATATTTATAGCAAAATTTAACTATAAAGCTGACTATTCAACCAAGTCAACCCACAGAGATGCAGGAATGCATACACATTTAGGATGAGAAATGAGGAGGAATATCAAATGTAGCAAGAAGGAAATTAAATGCTGTTATTGTAGTGCTTTTCTATTTACTGAGCAAAGCAAGGCAAAAGTATCCATTATTTTTTTCATGAATATGCAGTATCTTTAATGATCCAAAATGGTTGGACTATGAAGTTTTCCAATTATCAACAAAAAACTCTTTTCAGCATCCAAAACACCTGGCCAAGCAGCAGCTTCCATTGATTCTGAGGGAATAGTGCCACCTACCGAGCCAACCTCAACCCGCTCTCTAGCGTTGGTAGGAAGCTCCTGCAACTACCGACTTTATGGAGATTTAGGGATTTGAAAAACCTCTAATTCCTTAATCTCTATGCATCCTCTATGCTTCTGAACATTATTTATTATTTTATATATTTCTGCTAGCTTCAACTAGAAGCTGAACTTCTTGGATGTAGCCCACATTTCCTAATGGGGTTGTGCACTCCAGCACAGCGAGGCTCGAAGCCTGATGCGATATTGCAAATGCTATTGGGACAGACATGATGAAAAATACATCTCCAGGCTCCTAGATAAGCAAGGGAGACCACCCTTTCCAGTTGAAGTTTAACATCAACATTTTCCCAAATCAAGTAAGCTATGGGATTTGTTATAGCGTAACTTAAAATAAAATATATCCTACGTGTTGTGATAATATTCATACAACACAATGTTTAATTTGCTTTCTTACTAGGATCCCAAGAGGCAAGGGATGATCCAAGGAAAACAGAGATGCAGAAGGTTTGTTTCATTTTAGAATATTTTATTGCACAGCCCTAACAATATTCCTTGAAGTCAAAAAATGACCTATGTCTTTGCTGTAAGTTCAGTTAGAAAGACTATAAATCAATAAAAAGAAATCCAGGGGAAACGAGCTGGAAAATAAACATTGTTTTTAAGATGGACATTTTTATCAAAACAATCCACAGCCCATTCAGGGTGAGATATGCAATGGCAAAAAGAACCACTCTGCTCTTCAGATTATCCTGTCAGTTCAGGGGGAAGACAAAGACTCACTGATTGCAGCTGTGGAGTTTGGCATCCTTAAAAAAATATGGAGGCATCACTAGTGACTCAGTAGTTGAGATTACATTCTGATTTACATGGAAAGCCACACTGAAATCCTCTGGTTTCCAAATTCAGCATTATAACTCCTATAAGGATATTTTTTAACACTTTCATAAATTTCTTAGGAACAAATCTTGTTGAGCAATATATTTAAACATTCCTAATTTTCATTCTTCTCACCGCTTGTCCTTTAAGATTCTCCTAAGTGCACAGTTGTGATTCTTTTTGTTCCATGTGCAGGAGTGTACGCTTTCTAGTGAAGTTAAAGCATTTCATTGCACAAAATCCTGGGATTATGGGGCTACAGAGCTCTTGATCTGGAGCTTTCAATCACAGTTCTGCTATTTTGTTAATCTATCTGTCTCTTGAAGTGTCAAAATGTGTGTTCAGTTAAAATATTGACTGTGATTAATGACTGTGGTATTTGAGTTATAATTTGCTTCTGTATTTTCATTAGCTGATGATGAATGAGGAAGCAGGAGATGGAAAACTCGTGCATGAAATCTGCCTTTACCAGAGAAGAATGAAAATTAGAACTGTGCAATTCATACCCAGCTTTCAAATTCATTTCCATTAGGGCAGGACAAACAATCAAAATACAAGATATTTTTTATGGAATGTAAAGTTCAAATCAATAATTTTGAAATACTGCTTCACTTTGGATGGACCGAACATTAATTTGTATCTGTTTACTTTATTCGGTGCTGAATCGAAGCCATAGTTATTCTAACATTTGAGGGGACTTGTTTTTATTTTTTACATTCACAGGATTTTACACTTTAAAAGTAAAATGTACCATAGCTTTTTGAAGTAATTTTGTTGTCCCTATCCTTTTACTAAGATTTCTCATGGGGAAAATCAAGAAATCATTTAAAAACTACAAATCAAGATTTCAGCTAAATATTTCTGCTTTGATTGAAGAAGCTAAAACTTTGGAGCAGAATTCTGCCTTCCCTGGTTTAGGACCAGCAAACTACTTACATTCAACACTCATTGTTTAATTTATTTAAAGATAATTAAAAATACTACAGCTGAGGAGCAGACTTCCAATTGGACATGCGCTTACCTGCTTTGTTGACTCAGGTTTTGTACCTGGGCCAGAGGGAAAGGGAATGCCTAATGGTTTCAGTGAAGTTACAAATAAAGCAACACTGCATATAGCTTGGGAAAAGGCCTGGGAAAATCTGTGCCCGATAGGCATAGCTCAGTGAAAAAAATATGCTGAATTTAAAGACAGTTTGCCATCAAAGTATTAAAGTAAGTCTGGGGGCATTAGTACAGTAATTCAAATAACAAAACCTCTTATATTCTCCATGTACATGAAATTATCTGCAGATGACAGACGACTGGGTGTTGAGACATAACCAAGATGATATTTTGGAAAGCAGAAAGGGCATTTGGTACTGGAAAAAAAAATGTGTATGAGGTTTTTTGTTCAGCTGGAATGTACTAACTTTCTGCGTGATCTGCCCTCTGTTGCAAGGACAATGCATTGTCGTTTAGGGAGAAGCCCATGGACAGAACAGATATCGCCCTCCAATAACTGCTGTGACAATGTCCTTTTAATTCAAAATGATAAATAAAACCCAAGTGCAGCAACTGATATTTATTTAAAAAAACAGAAGAAGAAAAAGACTTGCATACTTCTCCCAAGAGTCTAAGTTACAGCACTATTTAAAAATATGGTTATGTGGTAGATATTATAAATAGGAATAGAAAAAAAAAAAAAAAAGCAGTAAAAGACAGTTTTATAAAGAACTGAAAGAATTCGAAGGTAATATGAAAGCAAAAAAAGCAGATAGATTTCAGGTCTTAGGGGTCCCAAATTAAGAGTAATGATTATCTATTCAATGCACAGGTATTTTGGCTCAAAACACCTGCAAGACCATCAGAAATGGTCTTTCCAGTTTAAGAACAAAGTAGATGAATTTATCTTTCTTCTCTAGCCACATACCTTGCTGTGTGTGTTACAAAACATGTACATCAAAACTTCTTCTAGCAGATACTTTTCTTCCTGCCTTGTGTGTCCTTCTACAGATTCTCTTCTCTACCACATTAACAGAGAGCACCGCCAAGATCCTTCTTTTCACTGATGAGGTCTCTTTCCTCCCAGAGTCAGTAACAATACTTAGAAGACATAGTGGGAAAAGATTATGATGTATTTGGAGAGAAGAGGAGAAAAGCTTGCTCTTTCTTTTTTAATTAAGAAAATGTGTGGGGAAAGACCACAATAAACTCTTATCAGAATTAAAAGTATCTGTTAAATATTAAGCATGCTAGTTTAAACATGCATAGTCAAAAAGACATTCACTTGACAATGGAGACAGAAGCTTATTGTAAGACAAAAAAAAAAAAAAAAAGGGAGGGGGGGAGGCAGATTTGAAAGGATTTTATTACAGACTTTATTTCCAAAAATTGAATAAGTGTTAAGGAGTGGGGATTTTAGTAGGTACAGGTAGAAAAAAATATATATTGTGTGTCATTATTTCTGTTTGGAATGGAGGGCTCTGAATCATGTCACTGGCTTGGCAAGGGAATACCTAATGCAAATAGAGATCTCTGATTTTGAATTCTGCAAGTTTCTACAAAGATTTTGGTCCCAGAAGCATATTCCTACTTCTCCATTCTCATGATTTTCAGATAAACTCTTCATGCCTATACTTTGTGAAAATTCTCATACTTATCAAATCCTTGTAAGAGAAAAATGATAGTGTTTTATACAGTTATATCTGCAGAAAACACTAAAGTTATAAAGCTACTGTCTTTTATCAAAGTATATTTAGAATGAGCTAAGCCAAGCTTTTTCCCAGCTCTGTTTGTGACCAGCAATGTGGGCAGTCTATTCAGAGGAGACACTTTAATTTTTCTTGATCAAAGAGAAGTTGGAAAATAGCAATCTTAACCTACACTAGAATTTCAAAAGTTGGTTTATATTGATAATATTTGGTAAGCCACATCATACAAGTCTCATATTTCCACTGTGATTACATGAGTGGAAGTCTGGGTTCTAATACAAATATCTGCATGTTCTATTTCAATATCAATTTCTACAATTATCGCTAGATTTGTTTGTAGCTTCCAGCAATCATTTTTTGAAACATTTTCATGAAAAAAATACAAAAAGAGCACAAGGAATGGACTGATATTTCTTTATTACAAAAGAAAAGAAAAAAAAATCAATGCAGCAAGGGAACTTGGTGCCCTTTGTCCTGTCTGTACCCTGTCCATCCCCTGACCAGGGCTCAAAAGAACCAGGATCTGACTTCTACAGAAGGCACAGTCATACCAGTTTATATCAGCTAACAGTTAGCCAGACAGGAACGTTTTTCAAGGCAGAAAATGGGCTACATTTTTCAATACAATAGCAAAGAGAAAATTAAATAGGGTAGAAATCTCTTCCCTTTTGCCCTGCACTCTAAACTCCCACTCACAAGCAGTGTTGCCTCATGCTAGAGGAGAGAAATGTTCCTTTTCAGATATATGACACATTCCCACTCCTACTGAAATCCGTTGACTTCGATGGGAGCTGGGTCACGTTCTTAAAATGGGTTTGGAACAGACAGCAAAGAGCATCAGCTTTTTATGAACAAGTTTCATTGTAGTCTGGCACTTCTGAGCCCCACTTCCCCCATCCCCTCCTTCTCTCCAAGGCTCCAATGGCAAGTTGGCCATCTGGCTATAAAGAAAAAAGCTTTGATATGTATGAACAGTTCAGCTTTTACTCAGTTTGGGAGCATTATGCACTTTAGTTTGAAATACTCTCAGAAAACCTACTATGACAGTTTTATGAATGGAATACATTGAAAATTAAAACTTTGAAAAAAAAAATACAGACTAGGCTTCAGGCTTAGAGTCAATTGAGGCAGGTATCTTGGAAAGGCTCTATGGTTCACGACGAGTAAGCACCAAAACGAGCCAACTTTTGCTTTACACTTCAGAGAATTATTTTTTAATTTGAAGCAATTCATTTGCTTCCATGCTGATGATAAAGTAAGTCATTGTGGTTATTGTAAGTATAAATTTAAAGTAACATACTTCTCATGCATCAAAATATGCAGAATGAAAAGAAAAATCTGCTCAGTTTTAGCCATAATTCATTCTAGGTAAGCCATAATTTATTTCCAGTAAGTTTACATTTATTTTAGCCTTTACATATTAACGTCATGTGACATCATTTTGTCAGAAGAATGAAAAAAAAAAATAGAGATGAAACTTTAATTTACTTTAATTAAGAAGTTTTTGGAGTATGCTGGGATTACTTACTGTTTCCAATAACATAGCCTTCATTCTTCAAGATATCGTATTTCTTTCATCTTCTCAGCTTTTCCTTTGGCTGTACATATTGCATTACCTTGACAACCTGTCAATTTTAATTATAACATGTAAACTTAGAATGTCTTTCTAAAGATGTTCTCTCAATTATCTGCAGCTTTTACAGTATAATGTTCTAATCTCAAGCTTTAATAGAGACTTTTTTATTAGAAGTGTAAATTATATCTCTTATAAAACTAAATTGTTGAAAGCAAATTAGTTATTTCCACTACATAAAAAAGAACATTCTTCCTTTACTTGTTTTTGAAAAAAAAAAATGATGGATAGAGATCCATCCTGGAGACAGGGTGGAGAGCTCGGTAGAGAGGAACCTTATGAGGTTCAGCAAGGACAAGTGCAGGGTCCTGAACCTTGGGAGGAATAATCCCAGGCATCAGAATAGATTAGGGGTTGACCTGCTGGAAAGCAGCTCCACAGAGAGGGATTTGGGAGTTCCACTTGACAACAAGTTAAGCATGAGTCAGCAATGTGCCCTCCTGGCCAAGAAGCTCAATGGGCTCCTGGCTGCACCAGGAGGAGTGTTGCCAGCAGGTCCAGGGAGGGGATCCTGCCCTTCTGCTCAGCTCTGGTGAGGCCAGACCTGGAGTTTTGGGGGCAGCTCTGGGCTACCCAGGACAGGAAGGATGTGGAGCTTCTAGAGAGGATCCAGCATAGAGCTACGAAGATGATTAAGGGACTGGAGCATCTATCGTATGAGGAAAGACTAAGCAAGCTGGGCCAGCTTAGTCTGGAGAAAGGAAGGCTGAGAGGAAACTTAATCAACATGTTCAAGTACCTGAGAGGCGACTGTAGGGAAGATGGAGCCAGGCTCTTCTCTGTGGTGGACGGTGACAGGGCGAGGGGTAACGGGTGTAAATTGAAACACAGAAAGTTTCATCTCCATGTGAGGAAGAACTTCTTTCCTGTGAGGTGACAGAGCTGCCCAGAGAGGCTGTGGAGTCTCCTTCTCTGGAGATCTTCCAAACCCGCCTGGATGCCACCCTGTGCTGGAGCAGGGGGGTTGGACTAGATGATCTCTATAGGTCCCTTCCAACCTCAACTGCTCTGTGATTCTGTGATCAATATTAGATTTTGTTTATCCACCTGGCTGTCAGATGGAAGGAGACCGCATCACTTGAGGCTGCTACAACATAAAAGCCTGAATGTTGCATCCACTTTAATTTAATTTTACCATCAGCCATAGTGGGATCAGAACCAAACCATAAATAATCAGTGACAGTCCCTAAATGAATTTATAACCCAATGTCCTTTGGTATTAGATTCTGGAATGTTAAGCTGGATCTGGCAATGTGGTAATTAGAGGTGCCAATTAGTAAATTAAATTAGTAACTTTATTCCCCCTTAGCCCCAAGAAACCAATGAAGTTAAATCAGTGCTGAATTTGAATTGTTTCCTCAAAACACAAACATGCTTGGAGTACAACATTGGCATTACCAAGTATTTCTGTACTTCAATCTAAGACTAACTGTTAACCTTTCAATATACTAGGAAAAAAGGAAAAAAAACTAAGACTCACAATAAAAAACAAAGAAGTAACTTATTTGGGTTAAGTGCTTGTGTTTTTCCTAGAGATATATATTCTGTGATTCTCTGTGATATTTTTTTTTCTTTTCCTGGTTGGTAGTGCCAGACTTCAGAAACAGCAAATTCTTTGCATAAGAGTATTGAAGTTACTAGCCATTGTCATTTGTTGAAAATGAGAGTGAATTAACATGGGTAACACCATGACCTTCAAACAACTGATCCACATGAAGCTTAGAACACCGTATAAACCTTTGAATGACCTTACTTGGAAGTGAACTTTTGGAATTAACCTTCATGCGCAAAGATCAAGGCCTGAATTTCAGTTTAAAGACAAGCTTTATTAGCTACAGCTGATACATATTTCCCATATATTTCCTGTCCTATAGGGTCAGAGCAGGTAGAAGAAAGACTTTTAGACCCACAACATAATGCTTGATCCTTGTATAAAACTTTCTCTGCTCAATTTGTCTGTATTTCTTTCTGTTCAGGTTCATTTTGTTGAGATAAACTTATGCCTACCACCGAAGTTTCCTCTGTATAGCCCAAGATCTCCTTTATTTCAGGGAGGGTATAAGTACTGGATCCTTTTTCAGTTTTAGAGGTTGTCACTGTAGCTTGGAAGAGATGATAAAAAAGCAGGTTGATTTTAAAATCAAGAAAGTTAAGGTATGCTTCTTGCTGGAAAACATGCAGTTAGGTCATTTATCAGATGTTTGCATTAATCTGGCCACTGGACAAGCTAGCCAGCACTCCAAAGGGAAAAACAAATCTTGCTTGAGTAACTCATTCAGTCTGAGATCTGAAAATATTTTTGTGATTTTTTTGTAACAAGGAAGAAGATAGATAAAAATGCAACTTAAAAAGTTCTGGTGCAATCAAACACCCTGTACAGCTTCTGGGGGAGCATGTTTCCTGTGATGTCCATATCACAGGAGCCAGTCACAGTTGTGCTTCACGAGGCTAGAAAGCAGAACTGCACTTGATAAGATAACCTATGATTCATAAGCTGTTAAACCGTGGGAAAATATCTTGAAATTCCAGTGTGCCATCTTCTCTGCAGATTGCCTGTGTTTCTCTGTGTTTCTCATGTTTGGGCAGTTTTGTATGGAGAGAAACCAGTTACATTTCCTAAAAGTCTTTTTCATGTAGTTTATTACAGATATAGGGGTAACACAACAGACTCAGGCAAATTTTTGGAGTCTATTCTGTTAATGCTATTCATATGAATCTTCCTGAAAGATTATTGCCTTAGGTGAGTGCTACTCTGCACATGTGGGTGAGTAAACATCATCAGAAGTGTCTCTTTTCTTTACACATCTGTATCACCTTACCTTAAGTGTCTGACTGTGCTGTAGATTGTGGCTGTATTGATTTGTACACTCTTAAATTG
>JAWLRI010000001.1:5040746-5057833 GCA_034781795.1 Crypturellus tataupa | reverse complement strand
TTTTAAATGCTATTTAGACAGATACTGAAAAAACAAACTCCTACTTGGCTTAAGATCTTCCTGATTTTCCAGAAAAAAAGGTTGCTCACTCGTCTACAATGTATATTGCAGTGTATTCAAAATAATAATAATAATTTTAGAAAGGTTTTACTTGGAAAATATGTTATCTCAGTTAGTGATGTTCAGCTGCTCAGAAAGCAATCACATAACTAATAATCCTGAAGGTGTATTCAAAACCTTTGCTTCTTTTATGTCACACACACGCAGCTTAAAGTTGCTTTAAATACTAATCTGTTGAGGGCCACATTTTCATTTATTTAACAAAGTTCATATCCAAAATATCCAAGAAAACCTTATTGGTCACTTCATTTTCTTACTATGACAGCTATACTGACTTACACAGCTATTTTTTACCGTTTTATGTGAGGAAACATAGCACATAACAGCCAGATATGAAACTGGCACTAAATCTTCTTCCTTACCTTCCCCAAACTCCTGGCTCCTGAGTGTTATCTTTCTTTTCCTAAATGTCTCAGTTACAGAAATTTCAATTTTTCTTTTCTTTTCTTTTTTTTTTTTTCCAGACCATTCCAATGTTGAATTCTAACCACAAAAGACAAGCAAAGAAAAGAACACATAAAAAAGCTCTAAGCTCAATATTTTACCCACAGGCAATTCTGTTAAGCAAACGAGGAGAGGAAGTACTATGCTAAGGACAAAGTTGAAGAGACTTGTATAAAAGCTGAAGGTCAGAAGAATGTTGCCTGGTTGGTGAAAGAAGACAGTGGCCAGGCCAGAAACACGGGACCTTGTCTCCAGGGAACGAGTGATCCAAGTGGGCTCCCTCTAGCAAGAGTGAAGGAAGTTCTAGGAAATGGAGTTTCCTCTGAGCTCTTGATTTACTGCTATCCTGGAAAATAAGTTTGCTGCTTAGTCTGACTTTTTCTTTAACCTTGAAATGTTTTTGCACCCTCGGTTTGCACCACTTATCTCTGGGGTGGCCTTTACAAACAAATGCAGCTAATGACTCAACATGGGTGATTGCAAACAAATGATTAAATCCCCAGTGCTTTGCAGTGATTGCATCAGAGCTGTTACCCACCTTGGGCTTGAAGTTCCTAGGTAGTGCGGGTGCAGCTGTGTGCTAAATCAAGCCCGGCATAGAATCCAGACTCTCAAAGAATAAATATTTTTGTATCTAAACCCCAAATCCATAATCCCCTTCCCTCACAACACACACAAACTGCACTCTTTAGGACCCTCTGAGGGATCATTAAATAGATCTATAATTATGATGAAACTAGAGCTGCTAGAAAGAAGATAATGTTTTCAAAGTATTTTTTTTAATATCTGTTTCTTGTACCTTCACTAATTCTTTTTATTAAATTGAGCAAGAGAGAGAAGGAAGTTGAAATGTCTCATATAATCTTATTCAGGAGCCCTTGGTAAATGCCAAGTTTCCCTCTAAACAACCTATGTGTGCCTGATTATCCTCACATTACTGGGCCAGGCTGCATTTTGTATGGCTTTTACTTTTATACAAACTCTAAGGCATCTTTATCCCAAGTATCTCCGGACCTACGTCCAAAAGTCACTAATGGATTCTCAGTAACTTGCTGCCTCTTGCAGCTGTTCTTCTTCCCTTCAATGTGCTCTCTGTTATCGAGCTCCTCAATGCTGCAGTTGATCACAAAGGATACTTCAAGTGGGCTTTAGTGTACTGCAAGTCATTTGCATCCAGAAACGCATTTTGTATTTTCACTCATATTTCCTTCAGCAGCCTTCTTCAGGCAGAATGCATTTTGCTACAGTAACCTGCAGTGCCACACTCGAGAGTGGGAAGTGCGGACTGCAGTTCAGCATTTCAGCATTTCAGACCGATTTAAGAACCCATATTAGGAGAATCCAACATTACTCTACAAATAAAAATAGATGCAAAGAGCAGCCAGCACTATCCAAGCTTGGGTGGCCTCGTGAAACAGTTTTCATGGTTAGAGGATTTTGCTTATAATTCCCATCGACGTTAACAGCAGATGTGAATACTCAACACTCAGTGTTAATTTGCAGCGTGGTAGCAGTAAGGATCCCCTTAGAGGGGATTAGCTGCTGTCTGCACGTCTGAGGGGGAAGCCCTCTTTGCTTGGCATGTGGTAGAAGGGTCTATGAACACCTCTGAAGTTGGGTAAATGATATGAGGATTTGTGGGTGACTTGCGCAAAGACTTCTGTAAAAAAAATTTCCAGCACAGCACATTAATTAATCATTGAGGAGCGAGACCTTATCCAAGGGTATATCCATGCTGCAGATTTCTTTCAGTAGACTAAGATTAGTTTAATTTGTTTAACAGTCTCTGTTTACCTAAATATCGCAGGAGCGCATTTCAGGTATGGCTGCAAAAGTTGATAACTGCTGCTGTGAACCTTCCTCATTTTAGACATGTCTATGTCACCTTATTCAAGCACAAGTACTGGGGATGAGATTTTTCTCTCATCAAACAGCAAACACATGTTTGGTTTTGGCAGTCCTTCAGCAACAACTGCTCTCTTGCTCACCGAGCCCTGCCAGCTTTGGAAGCTGCACAAAGCAGCAAAGGAAGTGCTGCCCTGGAGTCGAGCATCCAGAAAGCACTTCAAGCCTTTCAACCCTAATATAAACAGAGTTCCTATTATGGACTGAGGAGTCTTACAGATACATAAGTTATAGTGCTGAAAGCACTGGATTAAAAAAGAATTTTTTTTTTTTTTAAGTTATGGCAGGCTATTGTTCCAGATCAGTGCAGCAATACAGAAATTAAGCACAATTCAATCATTATGACAGTCTGAATTTCATTTCCATATTAGGGAACAATAAATAATCTTTCATGCTTTTGATCAATCCAATATTCCTTTTTTTGTTTCTCTGGGGATTAGACTAGGAGCTGAGCGCTGGCAGTGTGGATAGACCTCATGGCAGAAGATTCTTTAAGATTTCAGTCTTGCAAGTGAGATTGAGCAAGATACTTGGCAACATCTTGATGGCTAACATTGCACTAGGCTGGTCTTCTCACTATGCACAATACCTGACCTAAAACAATACTTTGATTTTTCTTCTGCATGGTGCCTGAATATATGAAGGAGCGTTAATGTTAAACATCCGAACTGAATCCACAAAACCAAAGCAGATGGTTACTCCTCTCTCAAGCATATGCTGCTACATGTGGTATATAGAAATCACTTCATAGAATCATAGAATCATAGCATGCCTAAGGTTGGAAGGGACCTCTAGAGATCATCTAGTCCAACCCCCCTGCACATGCAGGGCCACCTAGGGCATGTGGCACAGGAACTTCTTGGTCTGTAGTGTTCTCTTTAAGTGCTGATGTTTGTCCATTACCAGATTCACTTTCAGCAGTGGAAACAACAGCTCATAATTACAGCAAGGCCCGCAAGCTAGGGGGCAAGAGTTGTTTGGCATGCAAGCTAACTTGTGCAGAACTGCAAAATCTAGAAAGATTAGGCAATGATCTGGCAAGTTAGGAGCAACTTGCATAATTACTGGAACTGAGCTGGCCTTTGGTATAGACCATGACTCAAGAATATCACCATGGGGATGCAACGCATTGTGTGTTGAAGCAAATGTAGTTCTTATCCCAATATTTTCCTTAGCTTCTTAACATTCTGTTGTTCTTTAGGGAACTGATATATTAGGTGGCTATTTTGTTTTGTTTTAGCTTAATTTATTCTATAATTACCTATTTAACAACTGCCTTTGCTGTCCTCAAACTGCCTTCAATCTGTTCAGCCAGGTTTGTCTCATTGCCAGGTAAGATGCATTATTTATAATGTGGAAAGTTTTAGAACTTGTATAAACGTGTGCTAACTCTCATTCTATATCTGGGCATAAATTTTGCAAAATACACTCATCTTTTATCAAATCTTAATCCTTGGACTGAAAAGAAGCAAATTTGTGTCAGAGTTGGCGGTTATTATGCATTGTAGACAAGCATCTGCCAGCACATTCATAAGCAGTTCATTTCTATCTTAAGGTATCTGTAATTCAGTTCCCATTTCCAGAGATGGCAATCGTGGTTGCAGATTTCCATGAGGTTCCTCCTTCCCTTCCTTCACAGGGCACAGCCTGCAGACACAGCAATTTGTGCAAGAGTTTCTGAGTCCTGCTTTGAGATCTCCTAGATCTTCTGGGAACTTCTGGAATTATCAGACGACGCTGGGCACTCTTTAATGAGCTTCAGGGTACCTGCTGCTGCTAGGAAAGGATAAAGGCTTTCCATGAGACCATGACCTACAGTAATCTCCAACAACTTTTAATGAGCTTTGTCTCTCATTCTGCATCCAAGGATGCTTTGTGCTTTTTCTCCAGGTCATTCCTAATAAAGAAAGGTCAGGCAGGCTTGCTGCTAGTGAGAGGCCAATAGAGGCCTGCTATCCCAGGGTGCAGTTTATGGAAACAGCTAATGGAAGCATTAATTTGTAGAGGAGGGACAAGAAGAGAGGAAATGTGTTTAGCCATGCTGTGTAGATGCAGCACAAGGGAAGGTTCCCAGCAGCTCTTGAAGCAACTATCCCTGCAGTATCAGAAGTCTTGTTACAGACTGAGTTTCCAAGAGAAGATTTAGTGCTGTAGGCCTGGGGCAGTAGGAAAACCTCTTTCTGGGGCTGGGGGAGAGGAACTCCTCACCCACAGGAGCTGTGCACTGAGAGATTATCTGTTTTGCTAAGTAATAAGCTGCAGAAGGAGGCAGGATCAGTGAGATGATCTAAACTGCTGAGCTCAGAGGGCTGTGATCAGTGACATGGGACCAGTACTGTTGAACATCTTCATTAATGACTAGAATGATGGGACAGAGTGCATCATCAGCAAATCTGCAGCTACTACTAGACTGACAGGAGTCACCAAACAGATAGACCTGACAGTTGCAGATAGACCTGCTGTCATGCAGGAAATTTCATTTTTTTTTACGGTGGAATGATAGAACCCTAGAACAGGTTGCCTGGAGAGGTTGTGGAGCCTCCAGCCTTGGAGATATTCAAAACTTGACTGGACACTGCCTTGAGCTACCCGTTCTAGATGACCCTGCTTTGAGCATGGGTGTTCAACAAACCAATATCCACAGGTCCTTTCCAAACTCAACTATTCTGTAATTTCATCATTCTATGTCCTGTAGATAACACACAGTTTCCTCCTGCTTAAAGAAGTGTTTTGTTGCAAAAGATAAGAGAACTGCTTTAAGACCTGAAATTTCCACTCCTTATGGAAAGTATCTCATATCCTCTTACAAATCATTTGAGGACTATAATTTAATATATATAGTATAGTAGTTTTACATTATTTCCCATGTTGAAAAAGGTGATGGAGACCATGCTGCAGAGAGGAACTACCAGCTACCAGCTACCTCTCTGAAATGATTCCTTATTATTTTCATTGTGGTCATCACAAACACTATTTACTGGCACCATTCTGATAGTCTTACTTGGGATACTTGTTGTGAGTGAAAAATCTGATTAACATGCATTCTCTCCCTTATTCTCTTACACTCTTTTCCACTGGTAGCCGAAAAAATAATGTTGGAATTCCTGTTCTAAATTGTTCACATCCAAAGACTTCATGTCTATACATGGTATCAGGACGCAGCAGTGAAAATGGACTGCTCTGCTGTACGAACCTTCAAAAATTGTCTAGGGAAGTCCTTCAAATCTGGTAACGTAATTTACAGAATGCTATGTGGATGGTAGTGATGTTTAGAGAAACTTTCAATGTACTAACTTCCAGAGGAGCACATATGAAGCACAGTTAGCCTCCAAAGTTGGGAAAATTCTTTGGATAGTTTGAATTTTGATGTTTTTTACTATCCATCTAGAGAGGAGGGAAAAAAATCCTAACAACTATTGTCTCTCTTTAGTTAAACATTTGGCATTCATGTTCAACTACATTTGACTTGTTTTTTCCCTTGTCTGAGGACAAAGGGAAGTTTGAAAGACAGGTTTATTGGCTGTCTAGTATGTTTTATACTCCAGTTTCTCTTGTTACCTATGCAAGTAATCACATGCGTTTTCAGCTTAGTTCCAATGCTTGCAGCCAGACCTATGTCTCGGTTTTTATTTCGGAGAGCGTCTGGGCCCTAGCTAAGAGGACTCAGAGCTCCATGGTGCATTCTCCGGTTCCATATAGAAAGTGCAGTATTTCACACATCTGCCAAGAAACAGAACTGTTCTTGCCCTGTCACACTGCACTTTCCCAGCACTCCTGAAGCATAAACAGGAGTGCTATCACCCTCCTCTCACCTGTCCATCACACTGGATTGCTTGATATCACATCATTGACCTGTGACCTTAAGGACTTGCTCTGCCAGCTACTTAGACTGTATGATCATACAAATGAATTTGTGATCTGTTACTTTGTCTTCTATTTCCACTGCCACTTTCTATAAATAACAGTTTTCCTTCCATTTTAATCCAGTAACACATTCAGAGATGTTCACATTACTTCATTCCCAGGGAAGATGTGTAGCATTCTTATTTTGCTGTCATTGTTGTTTAGGTTATTTTATATGCTGCTGGACTGGATTGTGCAAAATGCTGTGTGAGGAGAAGAAGGTAGAGTTGTTTTAGAAGCAGCTGTAGACAAGCAGCCCTCACAGTCTGCCATGCACTCTTGTATCTCTCGTGCTCAGATCAGCTGCTAGATGTCTTTAATAATAAAGATTTAATGTGTCCCTTCATTATTTTAACTCTTTCAGAATTCAAAATGACCTAGAAATAAACCTGGGGGTACACAGGTATGAGTAGAAAGAAAATTCCATCTGTGCCAAAAGTGTATACGTGAAAGAAGGCAAACAGATGTTAAAGGGGATATGATGGTTGTAGTTTTCTGTTCTGCTATTATTACAGGAATAGCAAAGGAGCTTGCGTAAAATTATTAATAGCTTGCATATATTTTTTTCCATATAAAAATACACAGAAATAAAACTCTGATTCTCTTACTGGTATAAAGAAAGATATAAGCAAAAATTAAATTGCCTACTGTCTTTTGCTATAAGGTTTCTGAAGACTGCAATTCATCAAGGTGGCAAACCTTTACCAGATTCCCTGTGAGTTTATCCAGAAAGTAATACCTCAGTGTGATCAAATGTAAAATAAATCATTAATGCTCAGATAAGTATCTGGGTCTTAGCACAGTGTAACTCTAAATGTCCTTAGGACCTTTAACAAGAATAAAATATAGTTCATCCTGCTGGTGATTCTCATGCAATTTCAGCCTACATCATTTATTCAGACATTTCAGAACTCTTCTAAATGGTTTTTGAGTATTCTTGGCTAAAGATGTGGCCATTAGTTTGATGGTGTTATGAAAAAAAAAAAAAGTTGCCAAATATGGAATTCATTTGTCCAAAAATGGGTCACAGATTTATATCATAGACACCGGGGATCAAAGTGGTTACCCAAGGCGACCTTTACAGTCACTGAGCTAATAGACTAATTCATCTCATCTAATTGTGGGAATATAAACAAATCAGCCTAAATTGTTTCCTAGGGGAATACATTTCTTTTCACTGGCTGTGAAGGAAGCCAAGGGTGACCATCTCAAATGTGTACATCTAACTTGCTCATGATTGATGTCCAATGACAAGAATTCCACCCTGAATATGAATAGCTTCCTTGAATTTGAATTGGCCTTGTGAGAACTTAACTCAAAGTAGGGCATTCAAAAATACTGGCAATATTAGTTTTAGGTTGCCTGTCATGTCACCTCCAGCTTTCAACTCTTGCCATTGACTGCCTCCTACAAGGAGCACAGAGGATGTAACAGGACTTCCATGCAGGCACACACTTAGCTCTTGCCTCCTGCTTCTCCCCTACTATACAAGTAGATTTTTAGACCTCTCTAGCCTTCCTAATTATGCCAAAGTCTTTCCAGTCTTCCACACTGACCCCCTTCTTCCCTCCTCTTCTTTTTTCTTTTTACTAATCTTGGACAGATTATTTAAATGTTTTTGATCTCTTTTTATCTAAAACTAAAATTCCAGTGTTGTTACCCTTGTAATTATGGTATCTGACCTAGAACTTACTCATACAATGCATTCTGTCTTTAACTTCTCACAGATGGCTTTCACAATTTCCCTCACCTATTCTTCAGTAAACTTTCAGCTAATATTGTCTCCTCCTCCTTTAGGTTCCCGAAGTGTCTTCAATACTGTTATATGTTTATCTTCTTGAAAACTTGTTCTCTCTGTTGTGGTAGTCTTAGCTTTCCTGCCTCTTTTTCCACTTGACTTTTCCTGTATAGCTCACATGAACTTTCCCCTTCTCCCTTTCCATCTTTGTGAACAGTCTAATGGTCTCTTTTCCCTCCTCTCTTCTCTTTGTGCTCTCTGCTCTAGAGCAATTCCTTCTGCAAATACAAGTTCAGCTGCACACTCCCAATGGATAGCTAGTACTTCTGGTTTTCTACTCTTGTTTGGTCCTACCTCCTCCAACCTCTTACAGTCAATCAAAATGAAATTATGATATTGTCATTTCTCTTTGTCAACATCACACAGGAATGAGAAGATGGAGCTCTGGCCAGCTGCTGTCTGTTTCTAGGTCGTGTTGACTGTCAGAAAGGTCATCTGGCATGGTCACTCACACACTAGATCCCAACAAAGTCAAAGTTTTAACCATCCCTCTGTGTAACAAGCCTGTATAACAATTCTGGGCATTTCCTTCCCAGCTACAGCTAAAACCCGTGTCCAGACTTTCATCATCTTGCACTTCTATCCTAAAACACCTTTTCTCTTGTTTTGACAAATGCCATCTTATCCTATATCAAATGTGGCTGAGAAGGATATTGCAGTGGCCCATCCAGTTTGCCTTATCTGTGACATCCTTTGCCCTTTGCTCTAGCACACCAGCTTCCTTTCATTTCAAAGAGACCTCCTGTCATCTGAGTCATGGCAGAAGTAGCAACTTCATCTCCAGCCTTGTTGCATTCTTTCAACACTCATTTTCTGGGCTTTCTGGATTTCAAAGAAAGTACTTCAGTATTTTTTTTCATCTTTCCACTCATGCTTAGCAGAACTTAATTCAACAGTCATAGAGGTGTTGTGTTATTCTCCTTAAAATTCCTCCTTAAATTTTCCCTCCATGATACAAAAAGAAATGAGCAGCTGTTAAGTTGGCAATATGCTATGGGTGATTTTGTCCCATTCTTTCCTTTGTTTGTTTGCCCCTTGCTCTTCTCTCTGTCTGACTGCATTATTTCCTGCATTAAACTCTCCTAGTTAAGAGCAGTAATTTTGTTGCTTTTTCTTAATATCATGTCACCAAAAAGGACTTGTTTCATGAGTCAGTAGTCTATTTACAACAATAGTTTGATTTTTAAAATCCTTTCTAACATAATTGTGCTGTTCACATGCAGTAACATCAGTAACATCATTCTCATGCATTTATTGGGCTAATACTTGTGCCTTTTGGCTTCCAGTAAAGACCTAAATCCTGTCCATGCAAGAGAGGAATGTGCCATCCATGTTGCGGTGAGTGAATTTCTTATTAATTTCAACGGCTTGTTAGTGCAGGAGATAGTGAGACAAAACTGGTAGAACTGATTGCCAAAAAGTGTTAGTAAGTGCATTAAATGACTTCTTCCTGATCTATTCCTGTAAAAAAAGGAATAACTAGAATAAACTAGAATAAACATTCGGTTATCATTGACATCAACTGTGTTTAAAGTTGTGTCTATAAAGACTGCAGTACTTAAAAGCTACTGCAATTTAGTCACCTCATAAGTCAAGAGGAGTTGAAATATTCACCAGGGGAATTTGCCAAGGCAGACTGTCAGCGGCTATCCATTGCTGGAACCATGCTGAAGTCTGTGAAGCTTTGTTAGTTTGCACTCACCAAGGATCTAGCAGACAGTCTACAAGACACGAGCGTTTTGTGCTGGCTTGTCTACAAGTGCAGCGGTTCAAGCACAGTCTGGCAGTGGATTAATAATGTGACTCATGGATGTGACAGTCACTGGGACCTCGTTACAGTCAGAACCTGACTGGAATGTGAGAACTGTAAATCAAAAAATTGTCTGCAAATACACGAAATCTCGTTGACCTGATGACAGAAAAACGGTTTAAACTTGTGACATCTCCTGAGCTCTTTTTATCGGGTTTGTAAGATTTAAAGGGAAAGTTCAGGGTGAGAAGGATCTAGTGAGGAGATGGCATTTTTTTGGTATGTGTAGATGATAACTTAAAATTTACTTTGTTCATAAATTTTTTTTCAAATCTGTATAGTTTCATACACTCATCTTAAAATTCACAAGGTTTAAGAACTGTGCTGCCCAGAGGGATCATAAACAATATTCACTTTTTTAACACAAAAGAGGGAATAAATCTCCAAGTTGGATTTTATCCAAGTTTTTTTTTTCATTCTATTTTTAAGAGCTCTGCATGATTTAATTTTTCAGTTCCTACAGTTCATTGATACCAACGATACCAAAAAGATACCAAATTGACTATACCACAATCATAGTGCAATCTAAAATACTTTGACATGACATCTTCTAAATCAGGAACCCTGTAAAACATGCAAATAATTCTTAGCATAGTAATCTACTTATCGGTGCTTGCCACTGATTAGGTATGCTTTAGTTCTGCATTTTCATAATGCCTCTTCATTTTTAAAAATTTTTACATCTTTCAAAGCTGAAATTTGCCTTTAGTAATCTTTCCTTCCATCCTTACATGAAAGCTCTGTGCCTATGCTATTTTGGTGTTACACATCTTGAATACACAGCTAAGCATGAAAGAAATTTCATGAAAAAATTTCATGAAAAGAGAATAATTTCTCTTACAACAGCCCAGGAAAAGTTGGTGGATGTGGAAGAGGAGCAAAGTACTCCTAGGTTAGAGACAGAAATAAGTAAATGCAAAAGAGACCCGACTGTTTGATACCTTTTGAAGGTAAGTGTAGAAGCTACTTGTCATTACATTTGGGCATAAAAATTAACTCTATATGGAAAGAGAGTCAAGATGTATGTAACATCAGGTGCTGTTATTTCTAAAATTGAATTAATTAGGAGTCCCAGAGATGGTATTTCAGCTAGAAGAAGTGGGTCTTGAGCCCTATTATCTATCTTTCTTTTTTTCTTTTTGTTTTTCAGGTATAAATTTTTAAAAGCAGCAATAGCTATTTATATTTGTTGACCTTTTAAATGACCTCTTTCATATATCTGTGTATTCCAGTCATAACTTCTACAAAATTAATAGAACTGCACTGATTAGATAAGACATACTAATTTTTGAAGTATCATATTATTTTTAAGCTATAATTTATTTAAACATCTTTATTTATGCTAACTCACCATTTAGAAGTGGTGGGTTTAACCCCAAACCCCTAAAGATGACTTTGGGTTAAATATATTTGGCTGTTGAGATCTACATCTGTTTCAGCAATTCATGATAACATAAAATTTAGGTTAATTGATGAAATAAAAGAAGGAACTTCAAGGTCAAGAGCTATATATTGGCTATGTCAAATGCTAGAAAGTTTATAGCACACCTCCTGGCAGGTTTGTGTCAAGGCTACAAAGCTTTTCCAAATGAATGAAGTTCTTGACGATTTTTCTTTCTTTCTTTCTTTTTTAGTGAATGTTTTTAGTCAAAAGATTTAATTTTGACTTTCTAATGCAGAAGAAGTGCATGCTGTCAAAATAGTCTGGCAAGATACATAGCAGGTGAGATGCTAATAGGATTCTTTTGCATAGAGTTGTTGGCTAAATAGTGTCTTCCCTGGGAATTTCCTTGCAAAGAGGCAGGAAGAAAAATAAGTAGTTCCAGGAGCAGCAAAATTTAGGGAGCCTCGTTTCCCAAGGCTTTCATTCATAACAGTTCTCTCCCGTGTGCATTTTGAAGTACCTTACAATAATATGCTTGACTTCTCTGGGAAGAATTTAATTCTTCAGTGGGACTTGTTATTTTGGTATTTCTCCTCTACTCAGCTACCAGATCTGAATGATATTATGGTATTCTGCCATCAGGTATGACTAAGGCTAGCCAATAAGTCATTAAGTTGTTTGGAATAAATGAAAATAAGGAGCTGGAAGGCAGATAAAAAGCAAAACTACTATAAGCTACAATTGGAAGAGCAATCACACGCTTACATCTTCATCCTGACTCTGCCTTGCATCAGGGTTTCTTCACAGTGTATTGCTGTACTCCAAGCATAATTTTAAAGCAGTGCTTGTTCTGTGGGACACTTCAGTTTGGTTCAGAAACATGAAAACTGATTAGTCAGGAGACGATACAACCAAGGACTTGAACTTGGTTAACCCAAATTGATTTTTGACATGGATTTTATGCTAATCCAGAGCAACAATGCTTTGCAATCACTTTACTGTCATTTAAAAGAAACATTGCACTGATAAAATTCACATCTGTGCACAAAAGTCTCTAAAGAGCAGAGTATAAGGATAGCAGAACTGTCACACAGAATACCTTATAAAAGATGGAAGTCATACCAACACATAGACAATGCAATTATGGCATAGATGCACATGCAAGGCTGATGAACATAAGTGAACTTCTGAACATAAATAAGCTTAAAACAATTGAATAAAATAATTTAATATTTTTGTCTCTTATTTATTTATTTATTTATTAGGACAGGTATTTGTTTTGTGTGTGCGTGTATGATCCCAATTAGTGTAGGGACATTACAGACTTTACTGTTCAATCCTGAAGCCCTAATAGACACTCGCTTTTAAGAGCAAGTTCTCACTTCCATAAAGTATAGGAAATGTTAAAGCACTCGGAGCAGACTTTGTCTTTTCCAGAGAAGATGGTGATCTAACCTGCAGCTGATTGATACAAAGAGAGGCTAAGAGTTTATGGGATAATGTTTCATGATTATGTTTCGAAAGTTGTAATTCCTTCATCAAAATAATCTGTCTTTGGCCAATGTTGAGAAGTAGTGTCATCTTGATTATCACCACAGCTATAGTACAGTTCTCAAGACTCTGAGCTAGAGCAAGAGCTAATATTTTAAAATATACATGATAATCACTTCTATTGGAAGGTTAGTGGCCTCTTCATTTGCTTTTGCAAAATAAATACTAGGTTTCTTTAATTTCCAGTTCACTCGCTACATCACTGTAAAATTAGTTGCATGTGAGTGTAGTTACCTCTAGGGAATTAATTGCTCAAAACAGATGTAGAGAATCTGCACAGCCTCGCTTGTTATTGTTGCTGCTCTGTATCAAACTTCTGTCAAGAGGAGCTGGCTGGGGTTGCCCTTTGCAGGGGATGCTCAACTTTTAGCCTCCAGGTTCTGTCGATGCTGGAAGAGCAACAGGAGACAGGCCCTGTCAGAGGGAAATATCTACTTCCGTACGGCAGCAACCACCCATCTATCTGATCCCACCACCATGCCACTTCATTAAGACTCTGGTTTATCCTCTGGTCTTTGGAATTCAGTGGGGTTTAGTACATGATCAAAATTAAGAAGGTATTTGTTTGTCTGTTTGTTTGTTTGTTTTCTACCAGGCATTAAAAAGAGGGAAATGTTCCTTAGTGAATGTGAATTCCTGTGGCACCTGGCAGTCAGGTAATATATTTCATATCTCCTATCTCTTCTTCTTCTGTTCCAACTCCTGCTATCTTGGAACCCCTTATTAGCAAACAAATAAGTATTATAAAAGTCTGAGTTATAGTGAGGTTTTTGCTGGGAAGTGAAGAAGAAATAGAAAAAAACATATTTTCTTCCATATTGAAATGTTTTATTTCAAACGGAGCTGAAACAAGTCTTACAGTTTTCATTTTGCTCAAAAAAAAAGTTTAAAAAACTTTTTCAAATTTTTTACTTTTGATGCTAAACCCCAAAAATATATGTTTTTTTCACAGTCTCATTTCTTAGCTTAACTTTATGGTCATATTCCTAGGTTCTTCTTTACTCATAATGATGTCCTATTGATAAAGATACTAATTGACAGGTCTTGTATGAGAAGAAGATATTCAGTGCAAGTATAGACAAGTGAAAAAGATTATACTAAAATATGGAAGGTTTTTTTTGGTTGTTTATATTTTTCTGGGTTTTTTTGATCTGTTTTCAGTGATATCATTACAGAGACTGTGAATATATGCACAGAGTGATTTCTAAAACACTAAGTAGACTGAGAGTTTACTTCTCAGCATACTGTTTTAGGTATGAGTGATAATAAAAGAAGTATATTAAAGATTTAAACCCAGACTTGAAAAAGTCTTTAGCCATTAGCTCAATAATTTGAACGGATCCTCTTCAAAATAAAGACTCCAGCTGATCCCATTAGTTGCAGTTGAATGTCTCAGTGATGCAAATCATTATATACAATTATGATTTATATCATTACGTGCAATCTCTATTCTTGCTGCTTAATGGCCCAGTCCTTATAAATTAGGTTGAACAGGCTTTGATAAATTTGATTAATATTTTTCTTCACAGTGCAATGTCCTTCACTTCGTTTCTGCATAAGCCACAAATCACTGGTTTACTGATGGCATGTAAGACGAGATAGCTTAGATTTATTTCCCTGCAAAAATTCAAAGAGTTTGTCATTTATACAGATCACAAGAAGACTCAGAGCTGTTATGATTAATGATGAAGAAAGAGAGTATTAGAAGGGCTTTAAAGCTTCCCTTTTCAAGTTTAAATCACTCTCTTACATGTAAGAGATTAAAAGGAAATCTTTTTGGATGTAAAATTATTCTAACTGTCCACTGATTCTTATGTTGAAGCATCTGTTTTTTCTCACTGTATTAGAGTGAAGCACTGCTTTACTCCAATATCTACTTATTTATTTCTTGGTGGGCAGAAGATTCTACTGCTGTCAGTCATGCACAAAAGTGTTGTTATTATTATTATTATTAACTTTTAACTCTTATTAATTCTTTAGTGTTCTTAGAAGATTTAGATCCCTGAAGAAAGTTATATGAAAGGTGAGGAACAGGTCAGTTCTTTTTGGAAGACTTATAGCATCTGACTGAAAGAGCAAATGTCTCAAAATAAATAAGTTTTCAGTGACACAAGACTGAGTGACACAAGACTGAGTAACCATTTTTTTGAGGAAAAGGAAGGCACAGGAGATAGTGTCTGATTTCCATGCATTTTGAGGCATTCCATAGCATTTGAGGTCCCTGCAGAGCTCTGCCCAGGGGGCATGGTCAAGCTGTTGGCAGAAGACCTGTCAGTTAGAGACCTCCCCCCACTCCAGGCTGTAAGGGTCTCACTTCTTGTGCTCTTGTGTGTGTCGTTCACTCTGCTGGCTTTGCCCATCTCTTTTCCATATAGAGATGGACTGTCTAATACTCTGAATAGTTGTAGTTTTACAGGAGTTTGGAGAGGTTTTCAACTATGTTAATCTTTTTTTTTTTTTTTTTTTTTTTTTTTTTTTTTTCTCTATTACATTTTCTTTTCATGCTGGTCCAGGGTAATTTGCAGTTTTGCTCATATTTAACTTTCTTCCAACTGACATTTTTTTTAAAGGAAATTGCATATGAACGTGCCAATTTTTTGAGAAGTCTTAAGTTTTCAGCCACTTTTTGAACAGCTCTAGCTACCTCTGGATTATTTTGGAGCATAGTGGGCAGCCATATGGCTAGTGTTCTATTTTATATATGGGACATCTGAACTATTCCCTTCTCCAGGATCACAGGTAGCAATCTGCATGTGCTATACACACAAAACTTGGATTTGCACCAAGTGGCTCTACAGTTCTGTTGGAGGCAAATGGTACTCCCAGCATTATTGCATTTACTTCATTTGCACATGATTAATACTTATGGGTTAAAATAAGTCTAACTTTGTCTGCCATGTATTATTCATCCACTTAAATGTTAGCTTGAAAGCACCAAGGAACAACAGGGCAGCCCACAGTTTCCATTTTAAACTATCCTCTTTGCTCTTTGACTTTGTTACTATGTAAAATGAAATAAACACAAACAAACAAATATAAGAACACCACATTAATATTTTGTATACTACAAGAAGAGCCCTATAAATCAATTCCTTAAAGAATCTAGTTGAATAAAACATTAATATCAATGTAGGCTTTTATCTCCAATCTATTCTTGACTTTTCCATCTGGTTGCTCTCCCATAATAATATAAAAATAGTAACACTAGCAATAAACAGCTTATCCTAGTAAGAGACTGCTTATTAAATAAGCTTACTGCTGTGTGACAGTAGATTTTCTTCTATCTTTAGCTTCCTAGAAAAAATAGTTGGAATTTTTTTCCAGTGTAAATTGACTCTTTTTTTTGAATTTGCCTTAGTTTTAATTAATTTGTTTTATTGAGGACATCAGCAGTAGAATACCATTATCTTTAATTGCACCTTCAATATTTTATTCTCAGGAAATCATTTAAGAGATTTAATATTGACATAGGAAAGACTTAGCATACATGCATCTCTCATTCTTGTGGATAAGAACAGTTTCAATTTTTAAAAGTTTTCAGTACTGAGAATTATTCCTTTAATAAAGTGCATAAAACACTGAAACAATTACAGAGTAAAATTTTATGACCCATGTAATGCAGGAGATTGGACTAGATGAGCATATCCCTCTGCCAGTGACCTTAAATTATATACATTTGGGACAAATATGGATTACACTTTCATTTTTCATTAAGCTCTTTCACGGACATGAACACACAACACTCACACATGTCAAAAAGATTACGAAGCACACAGCAAATGCTAAACTATACTAGAGAAAGTGAAACAGGGCACTTCAGAGTGCAACATCTTTACATTTGTAAGGATGGCTGATGAGGAAGTCTTGCTGAGTAGACATAAACAGGAAAGCAGCAGCAGACTATATTGATGATGTATATCAAAATTTTAAAATTAAAGGCATACTAAGCAACCAGGGGTGGTAAGAAGACGCTGGGACTACCCCACTCCATCTACAAAGCTGCGCACCCAGCTCACATTGACAATACAGGGGTCTGACTGTGCAGTTGCCTCCATGCTAATAAATATGGGCCCATCACATGGGGCACTGTGTCTGGTATCATAGAATGCCTAAGGTTGGAAGGGACCTCTAGAGGTCATCTAGTCCAACCCCCCTGCACACGCAGGGCCACC
>JAWLRI010000001.1:4993313-5040370 GCA_034781795.1 Crypturellus tataupa | reverse complement strand
GTCCCCAGCCTGTACTGGTGTCTGGGGTTGTTTCTCCCCAGGTGCAGGACCGTGCACTTGGCCTTGTTGAATTTCATCAGGTTTCTCACCGCCCAGTTGTCCAGTCTGTCCAGGTCCAGAACAAGAGGCATTTAGTGATATCTGGGCTGACCTGGATGCTGTGTGGCTACTACAGAATACATGGAGAAGCCCAGAACCTACAGACCATGCTATATGGAAAAAGGTGGTTCAATGTACCTCATGGCTGTGGTGAATTATGAGGTAGTTAGCATGTCATGTGAAATTAGAGACAGCAAATATTAGCTTCTGATGCGTTAAATAATACAGAGCTATATACAAATTACCTTGCTAGTATATGTCATTAGGTAGACAATTAGTGGTATACTATGTTCCATTTGAGTACCACTGCATTATAAAAGATATTAATATTGTAAGAAGGATTCAGCTAAATACTACCCAGGTAATTTATTGCACAGCTAATTGTTTTTTTGCACTAAATGAGAATTAATTTTCTCTTCTGCAGGTATCCCCAGGGTTAATATTCTGCTTCTTTTGCTTTCAAGGAAGCTGATGTCCTGTGCTCTCTCATTTCCCCTTCCATATACGCCCAGAAGTGCCTGTTGTTGAGAGCACGAGCTCAGAATGGACACAGAAAGGTCCCTGCAGAGGGAGTGTTGATACATCATTAATCTATCTCTTTAGCTGATGAAAACGAACAAGAGAAAGTGGCAGAGTGCACATGTTCTCAGTATAAGACAAATTGTTCAACAAGTGTTCCTGAACAGAACAAATATTAAAGCTGCCCCAGACAAAGTTAAATGTATACATCAGAATTTTCTACTAGAGATGATTGCATATGAGAATAATTGCTTATTCACCAGTTTGGAGGAAGAACAAGAGAAGGACTGAACTGGTATATACCAATGTGGGATGTGCAAGTCACATATTCAAACCCCAGAGACTCCATGTGCTCATTTGGAGGAACTTGTATTTTGTTTTTTTTTTTTTCCTATAACTTTTTCCTGTATGCCTGAAAGAACATACTTATTTTTACATAAACTTCCTCCTATAAGTTTACAATTACTTATAAAACACCTTTTGCTGAAAATGTCCCACTCTACTATACCCTGATTTGTTAAACATAAGACGTTCACTCTTTTTAATTTGTATTCCTGCAATTTTCAGGAAAAATATGACTGTGTAAGTGGGTTGTCTGAGTCTGATATCTTTAGCTGTCTTTTAAACAACAGTGGATTTCCACTCTTGGGAGTTAGATATTAAAGCATGTCTTAAGCAAAGCCATTGGCCTGTTTTGACAATTGTGGGGCACATAATATGCTGTAATACGCACAAGAAGATAGGAAGAGAGGTACCCTGCTAGGGTGAGATGGGCTGTTGTGTCAGCTCATCTGATCTTATTTCATCTTTAAAGTAAACACAATGTGAGACCTACATTTTTTTTCTCCTGCCTTTATTTCTATAATGCAAACAATAGTTCAGGTTTGGGGAGTCAAGGGAGCTGGTTGTTTTCTCATTTATTGTTGTAGTGTTTCTTGGTATATTTATCTTTTGACATTCTTTATGTTGGAGTTGCTGCTTCATGATTGGAAGGGACTTGTTCCAGCAAGGCAAACACTTCCAAGAGCCTGTGGCTCAAGTACAGTTTAATTCTTAAGTGAAGGCTTCACAAAGACACTCCAGCTTTGTGGGCTATTGGGAAGCAAAATTGTAGGTGAAATTTGAGTTCTGTAGAAGTCCAGGTTTTGGAGTCTTTCTCTTTTCTTTCCTTTAAAAAATTAGTTTCTGTTCATCTGACTGTTCCACTTTTGATTGCACTTTACCCAGCATGAGACAAAGACAATAAAAGAAGGCAAAGTCCTTCCATCTTCCCAAATAATTTGACTGGAGACTGAATAGTACAGAAAATTTTAGTTCAATCATAGGAAAAATCATCATAAAATTACTTTAGTGCTAGAGATTGAATATAAAATTTTATGCAGTCTCTTCAGATTTCATTGGCAATTGCAGTGTCTGGACTGACTTTGCAAAGTGACCTGTTTTTTAGCTACTCACAAGAGAGGCATATCTAGACCTGTTATTATTTTATATTTGTAGCTCCCTTTGAATTTAATTAGAATTGTGGGTGTTCAGTATCTCTAGGAAAAATAAATCCCCAAACTTTGAAATAATTATTGAAAATTGTGTATTGTACTGCTGAAGGATGGTAAAACCAGATTGCTTCTTTTATCTGAAAAGGAGTGCCATTTACCCATACTACTTTAAGTTTCAGCATTGATCCACAATTTATGCCCATTATTTTTGAATAACATGGAATATGAGCTATTGAATCAAGTTTGCAGTAAACTGCATTTTCCTATATGTGTTTTCAGGTTTTGGTTTTAAGAGAAAATTTCTATATGTCTGAAGTATAACATTACAAAAAATGAAGGATTATTATTGGATCTAACTCTAAGGATATTGTTTATTCTCTGTTGAGAAAAATCATGGTTTGAAAATTGATTTTAGTAGTGATTTCACTTGGAAACAGAGCAACTTTCTGAATATCTGGCTAGTTATCGATTCAGTTCATTATTGAGAAGACTGTGGTTTTAATAAATATTCATATAAAAATAAGGGGTAAATTATGATCTTTCTTACAGTTCTGACTGATCGCCAAGCACTTTGAATCCTAGTATAGAAGGGGGAAAGGCAGGTGCATGAATGCTGCCTTAACCATAGAATCAAAAATAGTAAGTTAATTTTCTTAGCACGCTTTTTTTTCCCACAGAAGTAGTACTTCCATAGGAATGTTCCTTTCTGCTTTGCAATGGCTATCAGATTATAGGTTATTTAATAATGGAAAATACATGTTGCTACCACAGACTGTTCTGTCCCTTTGCGAGGTTAATGTTCTGCACTGAGTAGCACCCCAGGTAACCTTGGGCTTAAAAGATGCTCAAGTTCCCAGGTTTTGAGTCTGACTGGAAGCATTTTAATACTCTTCATTTAGCTGGATGCTACAAATCAGACATAAGCCTGATTATAAAATTTATTGTGTGCCCGCGGCTGTCAAAGTTAAGGTAGAAAATGGTAAAACCAGATTTGTCTTAAAATTTGAGTAATGTGTGTCCTCAACACATCTCTCACCACTCTCTAAGCCTTTCAGCTCACTCCAGAAAAGATTTTTCACCTTCTGTCTCCTTTTCACTCGGCATCAGATACTTTTGGCCATTTTCTCCTGCCCCTTGGCTCTGTTCCTTTATCTCATCCTGCCCTTTAGGTTCTGCTCAGGTTGTCCTGCTTTTGTAAGTGGAAGGTCACATCTATTGCACTCAGCCATATGCTTACATAGATTCAAGGCTTTGAGAGTATTCAAAATATGTACGGAAGTCTCATGGGAGCAGCCTCTTTCAACAGACTTTCCATCTTCTTTCCAACAATGCTTTTTATTCCTCAGAATATAGTCCAAATCTCTGCATTTACTGGTGATATTACAGCTGGAAAATATATTCAACAGTGGGTTAAGTTCAAATTTAATCTGATGGTCATAAGTTTTCTTTCTAGTTATCAGATAATGATCAGTTATACTGTACTTCCTAATATGCTGGACTTCTGTACTCCTGCAGAGATATATCTCTGAGGCAGTTTTATTTCTAGCATTTGTCTTGCATTTCCAAGAAGCAAGGACTCTCAGCACTGCATTTGCATGATCCTTTTAGACGTTTCCTTAGAAGTTTGTGTATTAGCTAACTGCTTCTTAGTAGAGGATACTGATGTTGAAATACAGAGAGACAAATAACTCATAATGTGGAAAGAAATAAAAGAGCTATTTCATGAAACACCTATGATCAGATTCTCCTAATAACAAGATTGCTTGTTGCTTACAGGTATTAGAAACAGGTTGTTTGGCAAATCTCCTTTAGTAGGTGGCTTGGTTGTATAATGATGAGAAGCAACAAATAAGAGAGCTCCTTCAGATGAGTCTGAAGTAACAGGAATCTCCATCTCCTCGCAAAGAAGGCTTCCTGTGAAGTTTGTTCTTGCTTTACTTGCAATAGAATGAGAGTTGTAATCACTTTAGAAACAGACAGAACACAGTGTGACTTCATGCCAGGTGTTTCCACTTCCCAGAATGAACTGAACCTGCTGAACCTGCAGCAAAAAAGTGACAGACTCTAGGAGCTGTCAGATACAGATACAGCTCAAAGGGGAACTTGGGTGCAGGATGCCCAGACAGTGCCAGAGTTTGACATTTATGGGAGAACCAAGAGGCCTCTGCAGAAACGTGGTACAGACCAGTATCTTAAATATAAATGCCTTCATGAGGGGAAAATACTATGGCTATAAAAAGTCCATGGCAGACCATGGTGTGCTCATCTTGGGGACCAAAACCAACCTGAGGCAGTACTGTCTGGCTGTACAGTTGTATTTGCAATATTTATACAACTACTGTCCTTTCAAACACAGATACTAAAACAACTCTACTTTTCCTTTGAGAAGCAATAGGACTCAGCTCTGAATTTCTTACTGAAGTCTGTAAAGTCACTTGATATGTAGTATTTTTTAATAGAAAACACTCTGTAACAGAAAGCTACACTCTTTTATTTAGCTGCTCTTTTTAGAAATACTTTCTATTAAATGTTTATGTTTGGAAGTTAAATAAAAGATGTATTTAATTTTAAGCGTGGATAAAATCTTCTTGGGTTGAGTACCATAGTGTAATATAAAAGGTTTGCTAAAGTTCTGCATATGCGGTTTATGGAGACATTGTATCCACTCTTAGGGGGAAAGTGGTATTAAAACATAATTAATATTCTGAATGTTTCTAAAGAGTTGATTATTCAAATGTTTTATCCAACTTCTGTTGGTTTTTATATGGCTTGTTGTGCATCCGCGCATTCTGTTTGATTACTTAATAAAATTCAGACATTAGACATAAAAATTTGGTTAGAGATTCTTTTCTTTAATCTCAGGATTTGGTAAACTCAATACACAGGGAAAACATGAGGCTAATTTGTCCCATTCCGTTTCGGTTATGTCAAATTGGAGAAATTGCAGTTGTTCTTTTTTTAATACTATTTTTATAAAAAGAGAATTTGAGAAATATGCATGAGTTAAACCACATATCTACAGGCCAAAATGTGTTTCTTGGATACTAGTTTGGAGATCACCACAGAAAACTGTGGGAGATACATGCTTGTATTGTAGAACAGAACTAGATCGCATCCTACAAAGTCTACCATAATGTACAGGACATACTGGTTTTGTGCATAAAAATCTAACACAAAAAACATTCTTAACTACATGGACTGAGTTCGAGAAAGTTAGTACAACATAAAGCTTTTTTTTTCCTCCCTGTTTAATAAATTAAAACTGTAAAGCTTAAATTTCCAGAGGAAAGAAAAGAGAAAGTAGCCTTAAATGGTTAGTATATGGCATATTTAATTGCTCTAAATAATAATAAAAAAGGACAAATCATCAGACATACATGAATAAACAAGGCATACACAGGAATCCTTGCACTAGTTACTAAGACGTTTCAACTGCTGGCAAAGAAACACAACTCTAAGTCAATCTTAGCAGTGGCTGTCCCATAAACTGCTCCGAGACTGCAGAAAGCCATAGCCAGAGGCACTGGGATCCTCTTGTGGAAGCAGAGATTAAGTTAAGGAGGCAGTTTCTGAGTGCCTGAGATTTATAAAAGTGCTGTTACCAAGAAGCTGTTGCTCTGCCTTATGCCATTGCAGAAGGGATACAATTTCACTTCTGTTTATCCACATGAGAGCACCAGGGAATTAATAAAGAACTTGATAATAAGCATTATTGACAATGCTTATCTTGATTTAAAGTAGTTGACTCTCTTCTAGCCTTTATCATGGACCCCTTGGACATTGCTACTAAAGTCTGATGACAATCAAGTGAAGCTGGGCTGTTACAAGAATGCGGCTGAAGTGAACCATGTATGGTTCATGTGCAGCAAAAGGAGAGTTATGGGAAAAAATATGGAAGAAAATGAGATGAGATGAGATGAGATGAGATGAGATGAGATGAGATGAGATGAGATGAGATGATGAGAGAAGTTGGACCTATAAGGTCCATCTGTAGGAAATTGGTGACTATTTTAAATTAGTTAGCTTATCATAGCACCATAAATAGTGAAGAATGAAATATGATAGGTCCAGCATCATAGTCTCCTTTCTTGAAAGACATCACCTTGCATCTTGACATCATATTCATGTAAAATTGGTTTATAAATGACGCAGAGAAAGGAGTTCCAGATGTTGAATCTCCTCAGCTTCTTATAAGTTTTCACAGTTTTCTCCTGCTTTCCTATCTGCACAGAATCAGCTTGATTAAAGTATTTAGTCAATGAGATCTGCTGGATTTAAAATCAAAATATAATATATTGCCAAAAAGCCTCTAAGTGGAAGTCTTGAAGCTTCCTAGCTGAAGAGACTAAGTTGTTCATTTGTGTCCTGAAATACATCTTTTTTATCCTATTACTGTATCTCCCAATACATTAGTTTGCAAGAATCTAAAATATCTGCCATGGTTCACCATGCTCTCCATCTGAGCCTGGGAATTTTTCATTTCTAGCTACATAATGACTCAGCTTTGTCAAACAGAAGAGGTAGTAGCTATCTGCATGTTTTATTTGACCCAGTCAACCTATCCACCTTTCTTCATAGGCATGAAATTTGTATGGATCTACACTAGTAAGATATAATGACAGGGAGTAGCTTAGGCTGCTAACTTCAAACACAAATGCTATAATCACCACTTGGAAGGTGTTTCCTCTTATTTCCTTCCTCTCTGCCTGTTTTTTTAAGCAGGAAAAAATACTCAGCAAAAACATAGGAAAGTCTTTCAGTCTCTGAATCCTGGTGACACAAATTTGAGAATTTCAGACACATCTCATAGCATTTGCTTTGGTTAGTTTGGGCATTAAGTAGACTGTCCTGCATGGTGGTTAATCTTGCTCCTATCTACTGACTGGACAAAGCGATGGATCGGGTTTTGCAGTGAACTCCGATCCTGTGCGCTACTACAGACATTTAGCCCTGGCACCATCAGCAGGGGCCTTGGCTAGTACCTCCTCTCAGGTTCGCCAGTTGGGTCACCTCAGACTCCAGGTGCAGTCAGTGGGGAGATGCGCTGGCTCCATCAACACACATTTCACCAGGGTGATCTCAAATGTCTGCTTCAAGTGGACTCTGTCTATGAATTTGTATTCCTATTTATTCATTTTAAAGGATGTTCCAGGTGATTGGATGAGATACAGGTCTCTGTGCCCTGGATCTGATGAAGTCTGATCAAATTAAGAATGACAGGATACAAGGCATTTCTTCATTCGTAATTTTACCTATCTCTCATTCGTGCCTGTCTAAAAGCCATTGTTTTTAACAAGGGAAATATCAAAAATGTGCCTGGACCATGTAATCAGCCTTCCATGAAGCACAGCTAGCACAAGCCAGTGTGCATTCAGTGGATCTCTAATGTGTTACCGCAACTTGCTGCTTTTTCTTTTTCTTCTCCAAATAATATATAATTTTGTACAAATAAATTTATACTATTCAAAACATAACACACTGTGTCTCTGTTTATTTACTCTGAAGCAATTTAGCAACACGGCCCAAATTAAAAAGCTTCAAATTTCGTGTCTTTTAAATGTCAGTTGGTGGGGCTTTTTTTAAAGAAACTGTAAAATAGATGATGTGTTAGATTAACCTGAGCTAAGAAAACAGAGTCATAGCCAAAAAATATAGACAAAGACTAATAACTGTTCAAGGAAACATACTGAAAACAAACAAAACTTGACCTCTGCTAGTGCTAGCAGCTGGGCTATACATAAGTGCAGCTTCAGAGCTATCCATTTTAGGAATTTTCTATAGGTTCCCTTTTGTTGAATCATTTTTGATAAATTAAATCTTCACTGAGTTTTCTGACTTTCTCTTTGCTCTAAGGAAATCTGTCAGAGTAATCCACTGAGAAACAAAATTGTTGCTATATAAATTTTATAAGAAAAAAATTATTCTCTGGCCCCAAAATGCTCAAAGTTCTGAGTTAGCACATTCCCTGTGGATTCCTGTCTTTTAATGAAATTTTCTCAGAAATTCAGATTTTGACTTTTATAGGAACAATTTTACAGTCAATATTCAGTATCCCTGTCTGTTTTCGAATCCAATGGCTTATTATCACTCCAGGCTGCAGTTTATTGCCCCATTTGAGTTGCTATGTTTTGAAGTGTATGGGGCAAGTACTTTATTCTATGTATTTTGCTTCTTTTAGCAGGTGTCTCTTTGCTGGACAGCTTCTTTAAATTCATTAGTGTGGCTCATAGGTGCACTAAGTTGCAACCAAGGATGATGAGCCAGAGACAAAAGTTTCCAAAAGTCTCTCCAGAGAAAATGTATGTGGAGCTATAACATAACTGACCTTGAGAAACACAGCTATCAGAAGGTCACTGGACAAGAAATAGTTCTGAAAAAAATAATAGAAGGTGAGGTTCCAATTTGATTTTTTTTCTTGCAGCAGGGGTATTAGAGAGGATGGAGCTGCAGTGGTAGGACAGGAGAGCTTAGCTGATGTCCTCTGTCAGGGCTCACAAGCGAGGCACATCCAAGGCAGTGTTGGAAGAATGAGGAAGAATCCCTTATTTGGAAAGAATAGCTTATCTGCACAGCTGAAACTAGATCTTATTCAATTCACAAAGTGCTCTAATGTGATGTACACTTTGGAAAAATGTATTCTTTTAAAAATGAACTCACTTTTTGTGTGTGTCTACAACACTGTTTAAGCTCTAAATCATGTTTAAATAAATATGCCAGAGCTCAGATATCATACAGCATTCATGAACTTTCACACAACTCTTACCTCTCATGATCTTGTTGAAGACTGTAAGACTCATAATTTCGAATTACAATAAATTTAAAGGTATGGCAGTCTAACAGATGTTTTCAATATTATGCAACATTGGCATACAAAAATTAAGAATGTCCTATTAAAAACAACCATCTAGGGAGATTATTGCTGCATATAAAAGGGATAAAGAAATGTGCTAAACTATTTCTCTTGAAGAAACATCAGCTTAGTGCTCAAGATGGTTCTCTTATGGCTGAAACATGTATAAAACAGGAACCTCTGTCCCCAAGTACTGGGTATGAGCTAGAAGAAAGTTATTCTAAATTGTATAATTTAATATTTATATAGTAACTTTCATCTTCTACCATAAGCCTTTTACTACAAAATACGATGTCTTTGACTTGAACACTTCGGACTCCTCAATACTGCTTCTCGTACTGGCTAACTAGGGACAAGCCATTTTTTCCAGTTACTACTTTTACGACCTCACTAAAATTGATTAATAATTCTGAACCTCTTTGTGACATGATAAACACACATTGACAAAGCAGGCTGCTTATCTTTTTTTATTGAAATTTCTCCCTCTCGTGCTTTTGCTGTGTAAGTACTATTAAATTCTTTCAAAGAACAGAGCTGGGAAAGAAAGCGGGAGGTATTAGCTGAAACTTTGAGAGTCTTCAGAGAGGCAAAACATTTTTGTCCTGAACATATTTTTATGTTATTTAATTACATGAGTGAGCAAGATTTCATTTTGTGTTTAGACCCAAAGATAGGATCTCCAACACTGCAGGTTTTCCTGTTCCTGCTGGCTACAACTTCTTTCAGACTTGAAAGCTCCAGTAAAACTTTAACCTTAACTTAAGTATAAGACAAATCACACAAAAGGAATGCTAAATGATAGAAAACACCAGTGTAGCATTTCATGTAAGTAGTCCCTCGAAGATCTGAAGATAGCTTTCATAATTTTCATTTAACAGTCTTAAAAAAAAAGGTGTGAAGGCTATTCAAATTCACTAATTTGCAGCTTGCATAGAACAAGCATAGAAACTAATCAATAGCAGCTAGAGAAAGTCCTGATTGATCAGACTTCACAGCCCCACAACGTAGCTGCCCTGAAGCGACACCACATACTCAGCACTTACCCAGAGAAGTCAGGGAACTGTTCTGTGTCTACGCAGTTAACTGTGTTCCAGTAGGCATGTGGTTTCTTTTATGAATAAGAAAACTCTAATTACCAGTTTCCCAAATTATGTTTAACCACTCTGTAACCATATATGTATATGGGTGCACATCCAAATTGTTCTTTCCTCTCTCTGTGTGGTTATAAAATTCCTCAGCCACGAATCCCTTTTACAGATCTTGAGCTCTTACAACTATTATTAACAAAAAGTCTTTTCCTAGTTGAGTCAAAGGAGTTTTAAAGAACACTAAAACCTGCATCAGCCTGTACATGCTGAGCAAATATATTGTTTGGTTTCAACAGTTTTATAACTAGATTTAAAAACTGTTCTGCTAAAATGCTTTAAATGTCATTGTTCCTTCCTCTTCTCCTTTGTTCTTCATCTTCAAAGCTCCTATTATCTCATTTTATGGGCTTTAATCATCCATCTTATATGTCTGCATGGGCTTTGAGATACTGACCCCTTACTCATGTATGTTCCACACTATGTTTTTAGTATTTTGTATTGCATATGGTGGACAGGTTTTCTTTTTATTGCATTTCTCTATTTCATGTCAGCACCTGAATCCATTATCTGGTGTTATAAAGACACATCTTTGCCTAAAAATAGTCTTGAATGCACAAATACTATTCTTAATGTCCTCCCTATCTTTGCAGGAATTTTGAGGACCACTATCTGAAATACATCTACCCATTAATGACTTGCAGAGTCGTTAATAGTACCTGTAATTTTTAAAATCTGCTCCCTCTCCCTTCGGAGTGTTTTTTTTTCTTAAGATATTTTTATGACGAACATTTGCCAGAGAAGAAATGAACATGTTACAATGTTGCCATGTTTTAAAAAATTGTTCATCCTCCCTACCTCCCTACCTGTAGAATCTCAACTGCTAATCCCTGCTCTGAGAAATGAGTCAGACAAAATTTAACTTAATGTAAAATATCCTTAAAGGCAGTCATTCCTGGAAATTCCCACTTCATTCCACTTTTCATACTGAAATCACAAAAATATGTCAAGACACTCTTCATTTTTTGCAGTGTTCTGCAGTTCTTTTACATCCTTCATTTTCAAAAATCAGCATATCTTAAACATAATGCTAAGAATTACATTATTTTCATTCTTTTCACCAGATGCATTGACTCATCTTGTCTTATTTCATTAGTCACAGTACAGTATGACAGTGTATACACTTGAACGAAAGCAACAGATGTGGCCAGACTTTCAACTGCCAGTTTGTCCTTGGAGAACCAAAGTCTATGGGATGATTAATTTTCCAAGGTTCTTGAAATCCCTCATTTAATTTAGTGTGTGCACATCCATCTGAATATAAGGAAAATCAGTTTCCATAAATCTAACTACCTACCTGATATATTCCTGTTCCTGTGACTTTTACTTCATTGTCTATAACAACTTTATACAGATTTATTCTCACCAAAGGTAAATGGAGATAAGTACAGGGCATGTATTGTAATAGTATGTTTCCAAAGTTATGCAGGCCAAAGGGAATAGAAGTCCTAATTCAGTGCATTAAGTGACCCTGAATCTGCTATAAAATTCAGGACAACTTTGTAAAATATACATTTAAGTTCTGTTATGACATTCATGTCTAGAAAAAGGGATTTGATCAGTTAATATGAAAACTACCAGAGTAGCTCCATTAATCAGATTTTGTTTCTCCTACGAATCAGAATATAAACAGTTGAGTAAGTGTGAGTTTGTGAAACGCATTTATTATGTTATCCTTTTAACCCATGAACTGTTTAGTATATTTAAAGTAAAATTGCATCAATCACTTCTCCAAGCAATATTTAATGTAGAAACTTTGCATTCCTGAGAAATCTGATGAATATATAGGGGCATAATAGTCAATATGTTAAAAAAATAGGGAAAAGGATTTCTATTCATTTTTAGTATTCCTGGGAAAGGTCAGTGCTGCCCCATAACTGAGTTAGGTAGCTTACTCCAAGGTAGTCCCTGATTTTAGCTTTGCTACCATAAGGGCAAAAGATTGTGCAACTAGAAACCATTATTTCCCTCTTCTAACTGGTTCAGCAGTCTGAAAGAGCATAAAAGCATGGCAGGAGTTAGAAAGGGGTTAGAAATTAAGGGAGAGCAGCCCAGATCTATCTGGCCCACACAGTGTGTCTAACGAGTGATACATGGCTTGGACACAGAGCTGCTCAAGTGTTTAAAACCTCTGTGGCAAAGGAGAGAAATATTGGAATACCCTAGAAAAATTCCTCACAAACTTGACAGATAAAAGTAGGTTGCTCTTGTCTACCAAAGCATCTCTGCCCAGTGACCAAGTCTCAAAAGAGGGAATAGCGCATGCACCTTCTCTCATCATAGCTTGGTATTTTACATGACACAGGAAACTAAAGTTCTAAACTTTTCGAGCTCAAATGAGCTTTAAACTTCTATTTCTTCCTTGGCTGTTTTTTTTTTTTTTTTCCTTTTCTTTTTTTTCAATCTACTGATTAACAGTGAGTGCTATTGACAACTCAAATACAAATCTATTAGGCCAAAGCTATTCTAACACTCAGCAAATTTTTCTGTTAAGTGATGAAGAACCTACTATATTTTATTTAAGGAAGAAAAAAATAAAATAACCACCAGTAGATGCCTGCTAGACTGTGTTCTTAGGAGAATTTGCCAGATGAGATCCTTCCTTCACCTGTGTTCTCTAAGAAGAGCTTGAGCAGGCAGGCAGCTGAAAAATGTCTGAATAAGGTGCATCTTGCTCCATTTCATGGTGTAGGACAGACCATATCTGGGCATTACTAACCTAAATTGTGATGTCCTCACCCATAGCTTTTACACTGAAAACATTTACTATTTTTTGTAGTACATTTAAGACCAGAGCAGTTTCTAACCCTTCTGTAAATTATTTGGAATGATGCTCAAGTTCTAAGTTATTATAGGTTAAGTCACATATTATAGATGTATTAAACAACAGCACAATGTCTATACAGTCAAAAGTTCTGCTAGCTGAGTGCTCCCTCAGAGCAAAAAAGAGCCACCAAATCCCATCACTGATCCCCCTGGATTAGCCTTCTGTATGATCACTCGCGAGAAGCTAGAACAACCTGAAGGCCTTTTTTGCTTTCCAAAACATCATCCTCAAGGAACCAAAGACCATGGGATGCACTGTCAAGGTTTTGGCAAGACAAGTTGCTGATGGCTGCCACCTCTTCAGGCTTTGGTGGCTTTTTGCAGGTCCTCAGCAGTGTATGTTCTGGTATGGGACTTCTGAGTAACTCTGCACCCACATGGCAATCACTGGCAATGTGGTTGTGCTTTATTCTCCATTTAGTAATTTGGTTACTTTTTTAAATGACCTTCATTACATAGGAATGTAAGATACTTTAGGATAAATTGAGACCAAGAAACCCCTTAAAGTGTGTTTATCTTTAGTGCTAACATACCATGAACTGCAATGAACCAGCTCGTGAACTTCATCATTCACTCCCATTCACCTGGCAGATACTCTTCACGGTACGTGGAAAGTGATTCATTGGACTGGCCACAAAGGGCAAATCTCAGAGTAATTTACTTACAATCTCTGTTCTCTCTTTCTTATTGCACACCAAGTAGCAACACGCAAACTCATTTTATTTCATCATGTTCATACACCATAGCAGTGCAAAAGGAGATTTTAATCTCAGTGTGAAGAGCACTGCAGCCTTCAGGCAAGTCAGAAGGGCAATGAACTACGACGTAAAGGAGGATGATAAATAACAAGGGGGAAATGTTAAAGAACGCAGAATTCTGATGAGTGGATCTAAAGTGTATACATTATACTTTATACAAAGTATAAAGTGTAAAAACTGTGAATATCTGGCACTTTCTGTTGAAGGGTTGTATAATAAATCAGCTAACACTAAAATACTTTTGAGCGAGATAAGGCTATCAGAATTGACATACGGAGGAGAATCAAACTCCCTGAATCTTTTACCAGATAACTTGTCTCTTACGGAAGAAATATGGAAAGTGACACGGACACAGGCTGATCTTTCAACTTGAAAACTTGTCAACTTGTAAACTCGACCCACGTTCAGCACTGTGTGAAATCCTGAACTAGACATTAAGTTCAGGTGATCTTCACAGAACGAATCTGCTGCCTGTGAGTTTGTCTAATCCCAAACCCTCCCTTTTTTTTACCTCATTTATACTTAAGGGAATTTGATGTCCCAGTATTTATTATGTGCAGCATGAAAGTGCACTGCTTTAAAACATTCGACTTCATCACTTGTGTATTCAAAGAAATAGTAACTTTTCCACAGAAGTTATCCTCAGTGCAGTTCATGTATTTATACACCTCTAATCTCCTCTGCAGTCCACTGATTTCCTAGCTATTGTAGGCCTTGTATATAGTCTTTTATACTATAGAAGCTGTTCATGGCTTAGGAAAATCACTACTTTTGTAAATTGTTTTAATTTCAAGAATTTGTAGTAGCTGAATGTCTGACATATTAAAGCTTTAATTAAATCACATCCTATGAATCATAGTACTTACTTGAAGGAGTTAAAAAAATAATGTGAATTACTTGAAATTTTCAGCTGGGGACATATGTTTTTATTTTCAAAAAAGGACCACAGTTTTGCTCATTTAATTTGTAGCAATGATTCCATAACTGCTGTGGCTGGTGAGAAGACATCACACACAACCAGATCGAAACTAGTTTATGTCTCAGTCTAGCAGCAGAGCTAGAGACAGAATCATCTGAAGATCCTAACTCCCTCTGTTGTTTGTTTACATTTTTTAAATGTCATTGATGCTAAACTGGCATATTTTATTAGAGGTTAAATCAAGCACTATCAGAAAGAACCACTAGATGGCATTTGTTAGCTGTAAATTAAGTCTGCCTGGTTCTGACACCACTTGGCCACCAAAAAGATCTTACTGTCTTGCAAAGTTTTCTTCACATTTGTAAACTGGAAAAAAATAGGGAAGTCTCTCAATCTCCAGTAATCAAGTTTAACTCATCCATAGCGTTTCCCAATGCTTTTAGCCTCATGGATGGCACAGAGACCCTTTCAAGTACTGCCTTCTTGAGCCTCCAGCATCTCTGTAGCCTGGACCTGCAGGCGGCCCTCCACATTGCAATAACCATCTCCATAAGCGTATCGGTCTACCTTCTTGTCTGGAAAAGACATGTCCACTTGGCATGGCGCAAACAACTGCCTTCACAAAGGACCGGAGCTGGAAGGAGCCCGACTGCAGCCCCCAGGCCTGGCTGAGAGGCTCTGCCAGCCTTAGGAGCTGCAAGAAGCCTCATTTCAGACATGGCTGGTTTATACTGGGTGAAAAATCTGAACTGTAAATATTTCAGTTCCCAATATGAGCATCTTTTAAAAGCGAGTGATGTGTTTTGACACCTCCATCACTTGAATGGTTCTGTGATAGGATGGCAGCTTAGAAACTGCTTGATTTTTTTGCACAGAAGATGTAGCAAAAAATCTGAGGTTACTCAGATTATTCACTACAAACTCAACTCAAAGAGTTTTCCTTTGGAGTTTTAAAGAAGTTTAAGACTGAGGGATTTTTTTTTCCTTTTCTCTTTTTTATTTTATTTATTTATTTATTTATTTATTAATTTTTCATTTGCTGCTCCCAGTTCAGCCTGCTGATGGCGGTAGCGCATTGAGGGCCCGCAGCAGGTCAGACCTCCAGGGCTTTTCTTTGGCCTGTTTTCAGAAAAATAAATAAATAAATCGGCCGTCAGGTGTCCTCTCCTTCCAACAAAAATAAAGATTAGATTGTCTGCAGAAAGCAAACACATTCCAAAAATGTTCCTTCTAAATAAAACTCAATATCCTGTTGGAAAAATAGCTCCAATGGCAAGTAACCAGCAAAAGCCTCGTGCAGTTTTACCTCAGTTGTTTCATCTAAAACCTAACTTAGCTTTACAGAGTGAAAACCTGCAGCAGTTCAATGAACAGGAAAGACAAAAAGGAAATCCTGTTTAAACGGCCACTGAAAGAGCAAGCAGATATTAACCCAGAACAATAAAGCAAGCATACGTTTGTGTAATGAAGGAGAGCGAGACTCAGCTGTACAAACTTAAGAGTTTATATTACTATTGATCTGCTCTGAGCATTTTGTTAATAATTTTGAAGAAACAAAATGGTACAAATACTAGTAGTATTTGCATAATTATCACTAATACATTATTAAAGTCTGAAATAATATTTGAGGTCTATTTTAAAGCATTCGGTGTATTTAACTTCTGTTTCTCCTGCTACTGGGTATAGCAGAAAGCTGGCATCTACTTTTTGTCAGTATAGCTTACTTTCAGGTTGAAGGGAGAAGAAGACCTGGATTTTTTAACTGAATTTATTTGATATTGATTATTCTCTGTGGACATCTGGTTGTATGATCAAACACCATTATTACACCAGTTTTACTGGTACTACATTCTTTCTGCTAAACAAAATGTAAACAAGCATATCACAGCTGAAATATTCATAACATTGCAAATTAAGTATTAATGACTAATTATTATTGTACTATTGTTATGCATTATTCTATGCAGAATGTCATTCAGAATGGAAGCAAACAGGAATAGCATTTGTAAACATAAATCTTGTTAACATTTCAAAATGTTTTTGCGCAACTCTTACTGCAAAAGCAAGATAAATTTCCCAAAACCAGTTAGACAAAGTTCGTGATGGATAAAAGGTTCCCCCAATGAAACGCTAATGCAAAATTTGGACAGAGAATCATTAAAGTCATCTTAAAGAAAATTAAATCATCAAACCTAAGTGTAACTGAGATTTAATTGTGCTACCTATTGTGCTAGAGGTATTTCAAAGTGGTTGATTCATATGGAATCCCATTGCTCCCTCTGCAACAGGGGCATGCAAACTTGCAAAAATGCATCAAATGCACCCAAAGCATTTCGTTCTTTTAGTCTTTGGTGACTGAAAAATCATTTACAGATCACTAGTGTCATCTGGTGGCCACACCGAAGACACCCCACAGTATGAGATGCCTGTAACTCCCTGTGCAGGATGAGCGGTGTTCAACAGCCATGGACCACAAACCTTCCCTTCCCAGTTTTTCAATCATTTTTATGGTTCCCTCTTCTACATGTTCACACCAGCCTATGGTAACGTGCACATCCTAAGCACAGGGAGCCGTGAGCTCCGTCGCAGGAGCTGCGCTGGCGCACGTGGGGCAGGACCCGGAGCTGAGCAGCCTCCTGGCTCCTCCACATCCCCAGGCTGCACCTAGGGCTGATGTAAGAAAAATAAAACCACTGGGCTGCGGCTGCAAAGAGAGCAATTGAGATTTGAGCCCCACAAGAGGCAAAAGAGATTTTAGATATGATGTAGATTTAATTGCTGACATCTGCTCTACCTCTTCTTCTTTCCCATAACTACTCCTTCTGCTTAACTGCTCTTTATTGACTCTTGGGAACAAGTGAGTTCAGAGATAAAAATTATTAAGATGTAAAAGGGAAGGCTGAAAACTAGCACATGCCTGTGACATCTGCTCTTGTTGTTGGATGGAGGTGGAGACTAAAGAGCAAAAGTCAAGATTCTCCTTCACGCGATTGTTTGGAGAGCCAAGAAGAAAAAAATGGTTCATTCTTATTCATGGGAATGCAACGTACAAAGAACAGCAGAGAGTGAGAGCCCAGGAGAAGCCAGCGATGTTCATAAACTCTGCACGGGGAGCACATTTCATTAGGAAAAGTTTTCTTCATAATGCTGGTGTAATCGTGGTGACATTCAGCAAGATATCCAGCTATTCTTATTGAATATAAACAGATCGTTTCATGAATATCATAATTCCATCCACTCTTGGATGAACCTAAAAAAATTAAAAAGGAAGAAGAAAAATAAAGAGTTTTCATATCAATATTGCATTTTAGCAGGCTCTACAGCAGATTCTTCCTAAATTATGAGAAAAATAAGTAACTGTCATTAAACTAAACAACATTTCTACATAAAACATTTCTTCCTCTTGTCATCCCCGTGGAGTGGATACCCCCAATATTTTCCCCACAGAAATTGCCTTTGATGGACAATAGCAACCAGACTTTTATAGGTAAGATGTGTGTTCCATCTATCAGTGAACACCACTGGTATCACTCTGCGCCTGCAACAGTTGTGCCATCCTTCAGTGAGCAAGCAAGCTACTGAAAAGTATGTCGAGTAAATACCCAGAAAGAAAACAGGATGTATACATGTTCATCACACAATTATACATGACACCAATTAGAACAGACACTCCCCTCCTTGCCAAAGAGCGGATTTGAAACTCTGAAAATTGTGAATTTGGATTTTGTCCCAAACCAAGTCCCAAAGCCAAAATACTAGTTTTTGTTTCATAAAATCAAGTATTCTGCAGTCAAAGGGAATCACTTCATCCTCATCCAAATATTTTGAGAAATCCACAAAGTACATTCTCCTGATGCTTCTGAATGTGACAGGGCCAGTATTTGTAATCTACATATTGTTCTAGCTTATAATTTTTGGCTGGTTCTATTTCTGCTTTCTGATCTTGCATCTCTGAAAAGGTTAGAAAGTCTTAAACCACTCATCTAAAATTTTTAAAATTGATATCGTTGTTAAGCAGCTCTACTTACTCTGGAAGCTCTTGAACTTTTTAGGACATTGATACAAAATATGCTGCACTGTTAACTTCAGTATCTTTCTTGCTAATGTAATAAAAACATTTGAAAACAAAGTGGTTTTTTTTCCCTCTATTTTTTTTCCTTTCCTGTCTATTCATTCTATGACTGTCCATCACAACATCAAATAGTGTTTTATCTATTTCCCATCAGAGCCCTCTATAACCAGAGCAAATGCGAACTCCTTCAGCCCTGTTGCATTCCTACACAAAGTGGGGCAGTGCTCTCATTTCTGCTTTATAGATGGGGAACTGAAGCACAGAAGATGCAACTTTTTCCCAAGCAGGGCTCACTCCAAAGCCTCCCAGACTCACCTCCAAACCATGGACCTGTGTGCAAACAGCAGTAAAGAAATCCCTCCCTAGTGCTGAAGGGATGCAGGCTGAATCTCATGCTCTTCCAAGGCTGGGGTCATGTCAACACAGACCGTGCACACGCGTGCAGCGTGCCTCCCGCTAAAACTGCATGAGTCTTTTCAGCTGATGGTATTACTGGGCTCAGGGAAAACCACACTCCATATCTGTAAAAATAGCATTTCATACACTATTATGGCATGATCTAGAATTGTAAAATATTCTTTTTTTTTTTTTAATTTCATATCGCTTTTCATAGCTTTTAATTGTTTGCTATGTCACAGTTTGAAAGGAAAATACTCATTTTCCATCTGTGCTGGTCTCAGTCTGCATTTTTTCTTTTTGTTACATTTGCCTTTCGGAAGTGTCCTATTCCTTCTGTGTCAACTAATAAAAGTATGCTGGATAATCTCCATGTTTCTCTAAATAATTTATTTATAGTTACCCTGATCTGAACTTATAAATAGCTGCATATTTTGCATTTCTGGTCAGCATAATAATTCCATTGAATATTGAGCTTTCGTTTTTTTAAAGAAAATTAATGGCCTCCGTGCAAGACTTTTTTTGGAGTATGAGAGATCCATGTTTTGGGTTATTAAAAAATAATATTTGTTTATATACTCAGAATAGAATTGCTGACAACACTGCTGGCTTGGCATATAACTTTAATGGAATTTCATTTGCCTGCATTTTTCTAAGGAAAAAAAGATATTTTTGAATATTAAACAATATTGAGACATGTTTGTTTCTCACAGATTCAAGGCATTCCAAAGTAATTGTGAGAATGATATAACACTGCATATTCAAACTAATCAGTCATGTTTGTACCATGTTTTCTTTGTTTTTGCAGCCACTTGCTCAGAAAATATATATTTTCTGTGCTTTTAGAATGATCCAAGAAAATTAAATTTGAATGTTGAGTTTTCAGAGAACAATGTAAAAAGTTATGTATAAATATCTATTTTATTAGCACGTTAATATTATTCACTTTTCAACACAGAAATAATTCTAATGAAGTCAGTGTACATATCTGGGTAGGACAGGTGAATGGTAGTTTTAAATTAATGAAAACTGTTTTGATATTTCAGAAGTATGATAGTCAGAAGTATAAACATGACAAAACCAAGACTACTGTTACAGTTAATAGTGCAGAAAGCATTTCACTAAAGTGAAATTCAACTCAGCACATAGTCATTTACCTGGTAATGCAAAAAAATATGGCAGTAGAACTTTTTTTTTGATTCATACCTGGTACATCAATCATAAAATTGATTTAAAAATAAAATTGGAGATACATACAAGCACATTCTGAAAACAACTGTTTTACTTCAGATCATACAACAATCCTAACTACGTAATCATTAAAAATCCCTTGGCGCCTCTGCAGAACTAGGTTTTGTTAAGCCAAGTGTCCTGGACACATTCCATTACATCTGGAGCTATAATAACAATATTTTTTTCTGATAGTGCTCAAGTGAATCCAAATATAAATTTGTACTATGTTCATGATCTTTGCATGTTTAATTAATTCAAACATCAAGTAGTTGAGCATTAATAGAGGCAGAATCTTGGAAATCAACTTAAAGGTATAACGGACAATTTTTACAGAAAATCAATTTGGGAAGATCCATTTTGTCTTGCTGAGTAGTCACAGAAATTCATAATAAAGAAACAAGGAAAATGGCACATGACAGCTCTATAAAAAAATTCATAAAAATGTGTGCAAATAGACAGAAAGAGAAGGATGGATGAGGAATAGCTTTTCTACTGCGAGGGTGCCTAGGTCCTGACATAGGCCTTCCTTGGAGATTCCAGGATTGTGTCTGGGCACAATCCTCATGGGTGATGCTCTCTACACAGCCTTGCTGGAATAGCAGATTGGACTAAATGATCTCCAAAGGTGGAGTCACTTTCCATCCTCAATCCTTCGGCAATTCTGTAGTAGGTGTATGTGTTTTTGGTATGAATTTATAGAGATCAATATAATTAAAATATTTTACCTGCTTAGAATTCCCCTTGTAACTTAAATTAGATAAAGAATGTTCTCTCATTTTAAATTGTCTTGTAATTTATATGTAAGTCTATAGAGTATTTGGCATTCTGATTACTTGAATATTTACTATTCAAAAAATAAATTTCTAGTTCTTGGTGATGGAAAATTTAAGTACAAAACTTAATTTTCCAAAGAAAAAATCTTTAATTTTTGATTAATAAACACCAAAACATTGTCAACAGATACTATCATTTTCACAATTCAGATAATTTTTCAGTCATTTAACTTTCATAGATTTTTTTATAATCTTTGCAATCTTCTGTTCTCCTACATCCTTGATAAATCTGCCTAACTGCAGTTACCACTGCTATTACCATACTGACTTTCTAACTTATCAGTGGGTTATTTTCACATTAAGGTAATGAACACAGTCATAAAATTCTACTTAAATATCAGGCAAAAAAAGGGTATCACACTCCTTTCCTCATACACCAAAACAAGGCCTTACCTTACAGAAAATATCACTACATTTTTTTGCATTATCTTTAGACTTTGAGATTAAAAATATGTAAATTAAGAAGTATAAATAAAAATACATATTTGTTTCCTTCTCACTAGTTACCACAGTTTGCAAGTCTAAAGAGGAAATGAGGAATACAGAAAGCAGAAGTAGTACATATTGCCATAGCAAAAAAAAGTCATAATTTGAAATTTTTTTTTATATTTTTGGAGGTAAATCTACATGGTTATCTATCTTTCTACAGTTTTCCCTTAAGGAAGCTCTAGATAACTTTTTCAGACATCTGTTACTAACAGTGGTTTCAAGACAAAGGTTTTTTTTTCAATATTTTCAGAATTCAGTTTGCTGCATTTATATGTTACTAGCTCTAAAGGCACAGTGGTTTGTCCCATTTGCTAATTAGAATTAAGTATAAAAGAATGGTCAACCTTAGCATAAAAGGCAATGGTATTGTTAGTTGGTATTTTTCAATGTTGGTTTTGGTTGAATCTTTAATAATTCACAGAAATTATAAGCTCAGAACTATATATAAAAATCAGTGATAAAACACAAATCTGGGTATTATACATTAATCTATTTATATCCATGCACCTAATGATTACTAATGAGCAGCCAATTGGGATCATGGGATTATAGTGATAAATGCAGCCCTGTCCATTTCATTCTTTGCAAAAGGAAGATGTCCATAAATAAAATATGCCTTAAAAATAGATTTTTATTGTATTACATAAATAATTTTCTAAAAAAATCTCCTATAAAATATTCAGTATCTAAAAAGAGATAAATACAATAACCATTAATATCATGACTCTATTGCCTTATGTCTTCATAAGGGATATGATGAACCTGTTTTTCTTCCCTAATTTAGGACAGGACTTTCAGGGGAAGTTTTTGGTTGCAGTCAATCTATTGCTTTATCTGATCCAAAAATGTTTCCTTTTTTGGCTTATTGTACTACGTTCTAGCCCCTCAGTTCCTGGGACTGACCTCCATAAAGAGCCTTATGCCAAGGAGCTAGCCCACAAGTTGGATACATTTATTGGATTTTTTTGCAGCTTTGGATGCTGCCTGAATTTTGCTTTCTGGGCTGACTTAATGACAACTTGAAAGGAACTTGATTCTGAATTCCAGGTGATGAAATTAGGGTCCTTTACAGCAAAGCTATCTTAACATGGACAGGCTTTCACATGTTGTGAAAGTAATTTGTTAAGGAATCTTAAAATGTCACAAATTATATCTTGAAATACAGAACAAAGTGAAGAAAGAAAATGTCCTTTGACAAAAACAGTCTTTAAACACACAAGGTAAAATCTTAGTATTTTGTTTTTATCCTATTCAGAGAAAATAGCTATTGGTTTTGAAAAATATCAACATACAGTCTATAAGTGAAGAAGAAAACAGGAAACAAATAAATAAATAATGGTTAGATTTTAAGTAGTTAAAATTCTATTTTCATCTCTTTCCAGCAGATGGTAGTGTAGCATACTCTTAAACATTATCTACAGAATGTATCCAGTCTTGCAGAGACTAACTACTAAAACTAAAGTAATTTAGAGGAAAATAATTTAGAAATTTGCAAAAGATTTAAAATGCTATGTCATTTTAGTCAGCTTTCAACATGAAAGTTTAAATATTACATCAGCTTAGATCAAAATAGTAAGAAATATACGGATTACAGAGATTTTATAAAGGGAAGTAGAATATATTTTAAGATTATGAAGAAAATTTGTTATGTCAAATATGCAGCATAAATATAAAAGTTAATCTAGAACTAAATATGCTCATGCTGTAAGGTGTAATATTCCTGAGAAATAATTATTTTCTTAGTTTAAGTCCTAAAGGATCTGCATAACATGCACCGCAGCAAACTACAAACCATAGACCATGTCTCACTCTTTATTCAGAGTTTATTCAGAGACTTTTTTTTAATGAAAAAATATCACATATTCTCATATTAATTTCAAATAGCACTATTTTGGAATCCTTACATTTATCTTAATTATCCTTTCATTGACTCAAGTTGTATTTTACTATAATATATCAAATAGAATACTGAGAAAGAGAACCTGAGAATGTTCTGCTTTCCTCATAATTTTCACCTGTAGTTAATCACCCAGTTAAATTGGCTAGACCTTATATCTATGGTTCATTCTCCATTTTTTTGTTTGTTTTGTTTTGTTTTCATAACTTCCAGGAGTATAACAAAACCTGAGCACTGCTCAGTATTTATTTTACTGAAGGCATGCAGGCACTGTAATTAAGTCAGCTTTCTGTAATCATTACCTTAAGATTTCTGCTTTTGCAAAACAGAAATATTTCAATTAAGCTATTCAACTATCAAGATATTTTTTATGCTATTTGCTACATTTCTTGGTCTTTTATCATAGAATCATGGAATCATTATGGTTGGAAAGGCTCTTTAAGATTATTGAGTCCAACTGCAAGTCCTTCAATACCCTGCCTGGTAAACGATGCCCCTGAACGCCTCAGTGTTTCTTGAACACTGCCATGGACGGTGACTCCACCACTTATGCGGGCAGCCTGTTCCAGTGCTCCACCACTCTTTCTGTGTAGAAATTCTTCCTAATGTCTAACCTGAACCTCTTCTGGAGCAACTGGAGGACATTCCCTCTTGTTCTATCAGTTCTATCTATCTCTCTATTCTGGAGAAGAGCTTGACACCTGCCTCACTACAACCTCCTTTCAGGTAGTTGTAGAGAGCAATAAGGTCTCCTCTGAGCCTCCTCTTCTCCAAAGTAAATAACCCCCGCTCCCTCAGCCGTTCCTTGTAAGGTCTGTGCTCTAGACCCTTCACCAGCTTCATTGCCCTTCTTTGGACGTGATCCAGCACCAACATGTCCTTCTTACAGTGAGGGGCTCAAAACTGAACACAGTATTGGAGTTGTGGCCTCACCAGGGCCAAGTGCAGGGGGACAATCACTTCCCTGGTCCTGCTGCCTACACTGTTCCTGACACAAGCCAGGCTGCCATTGGCTGCCTTGGCCACCTGGGCACGCTGCTGGCTCATGTTCAATCCATTGTCAGCCAACACTCTCTGCTTCTTTCCGGCCACGCAGCTCTCCAGACACTCTGCCCCAAGCCGATAACACTACACGGGGTCGTTATGACCCAGGTGCAGGATCCAGCACTTGACCTTGTTGAACCTCATACAATTGGCCTCAGTCCATCAGTCCAGCCTGTCCAGATCCCTCTGCAGAGTCTTCTTCCCCTTACGCAGATCAACTCTTCCTTCCAGCTTGGTGTGATCTGCAAATTTGCTGAGGATGCCCTCAATCCTCTCATCCTCTATCAATAAAGACATTACAGAGGATCAGCCCCAACACTGACTCCTAGGGAACACCACTCGTGACCAGCTGGATTTAACTCCATTCACCACCACTCTCTGGGCCTGGCCATCCAGCCAGTTTGTCACCCATCTATCATCCTTTAAAAAGTTGGACATGAAAACACAGTCACCATGCTGCTGCAGTTTATACAGAAGTACCTCTCTCCACTCTGCTGATTATGACTTCATAATACCATTTAAGCATTAGACCAATTCTCATGTTACAGTCACCTGTGTTGTAGTAATTTTAGGTTTCCCCCATGATACTCATTTAGAGACACTGGGACAGTCACTGGTGTTGCAGGACAGAGAGGCTTTAATTCTTTCTGGGTGTATCACTGTGTCCTTAGCTGTCTAAAAGGCATTTTGTTAAATGGATAGTCAGGAAGGCTAAATCTCAGGATACAACTCTTCTGCTTCCCACCATTCTGCCAACTTTTGCATCATCCGCAAATTTCATTTAATTGTATATAATTCCAGATAACTGAGAAGAGTGTTAAATATTTGGCCAACTGTCTTTCCATCTGAAAACCCTTCATAATTTTACGTTCCCATGGGTGACAGCACATCAACTACTCTTTGGCTCGGGCAAGCAGTCTTTAAGCTGTTCGTTGTGCTCTCCTGTGACTGTTCTCCAAATGTTTTATGGCAATGCTGTAATTGCAAACGGCAGAGAGGAACAAGGCTTAGCTGGCGGGTTAAACCACAGTCCTCAACAACAACACCTTGTGGTTCCTAAGAAGGACCCAGAAAATATCGACTCCACAGCCACTGTGTACTAGACTTTGATTGAGGAATACTTTAACTGGCCTTCCACTGATTATGGGGCAGCTGATCCTGGTCACACAGATTGCCTGCAAACCCCTTGCCACAACACATGGACCAACTAAGGGGTGTCTCCTTCTTATCCAAACCAGTGCAAAGATTAACCATCCATCTGCCTCCTGCCAAAGCTGCACTGTTGCAACATCGTGGGCGCAGCAGCTTTTTGGAGCAACCCCGTGCGTCAGCACAGCTTCAGCGCCTGCATTTATTTTCAGAATTAACTTAACTTTTGCATTCTTTCTAAAGTCCTAACTAAATGCCTTTGAATGTTGAATGTAAATTAACCCAGGCTCCTAATGGATTGTCTTGATCCACAGTGGTGTCAATAGAGGGATTAATCTCATGTTTTTATAATGTTAATTCTCTGTAAATGTGTGTTTTTCATAGTGAGCTACTAGGAGACTGGAAAATACTGCTTTAATCTCTTAAGTACGTCATCCTACTTCTTTCCAAATACAGAACAGAAATATTTATAGAATATATCTGCAACACTGATGATTGCTATCATGTCCATCCAGTAACAGTCTATTACAATTGCTAAACTTTTAAAAATTCCTTTAAAAAATCATTTTCCTTCCCCATTTTTTCTTTCTCTTTCTTTCTTTGCTTCTCTCTCTTTCTGTCTTCCTTCTTCTAAAGTCTTTATGCTTTTCTGCCATAAAATCTCTTTCAGCCAACTTCCTCTGTCTTTTCTGCAGAAAAATACTCTATATGTTACACATTACCAGACAAGGATGCTTATATTGAATATAATAAGAGCATGACTGCAGGTCCCTAGGCAGTTATTGCCTTGCAAACCTTTTATTATCTCAGCTTTATCTCTCATAATGAGGTATAAAATATGTTTCCATATCAGCTTCTCTATCTTTTCTGTTAATAACATTAATGTCTACATTTTTAAAGTCACTATTTTTTCCATGAGCTTTCAACGGTTTTTCATTTTGTCATTGCCGAGAGGTGTTTAAGAAGCAAACCTACTTTGTCCTCTATTTCTGTGCAGTGAGAGCCCCCCCGTACACCGTCCTGGAGTCAGCCTGCCTGCCCTGCAGAAGGTGTCGATCAGGTCTAATGCTGTGATATTATTTTGTTCCCTATGTTCCAAATGTTCCATAGCATTTGGCCTGCTGAATATCAAATATTAATTCCTATTTGCTGCCACAGGCTTTCTGTGTTTTTTTGTTGTTGTTGTTGTTTTTCTTCTCAGTGCATCCCACCTTGTTCAGCATCACAATTCCAATACCACCAATCTTTTCAGTGAGGCATTTATTTGCATTTTTTTTTCTCCAGAGAGCTGCTTGCTTTCTGAAGCTGTTGATTTGACACAAACCTGATGCAGGGCTGGTGACCAGTGTCATGGAAGATGGCACCAAGGAGTCACGTCTCATCTGCCAGGCTGAGCACACAAAGCTGACGCTCAACAGTGCTGTCATTTGTGTTGCTGTGAACTGCTTCAGAGGGGTAAACCATATCATTTCATCACACAATTTATGAATATCACTGGATGCTTTTTCTCTGCTACACAGAAAATTTTCTCCTAGTTCTGTGAAATACTAGAATGAAGATGACCACTCATTCATTGAAGCTCAGAGGAATGTAAATTCATGACTACTGTGAAAGAAAAAAGTTTTTGATGAACAGGCTTTAACAGTTATGTGCTGTTTTTTTTTTCTCCATTCTTGCAGTACTTAAGGAATTTGATCTTTTATGTACTCACTTTGGAGAGAAGAGGACAAATAGTCTACTCAGAGTGATTCAGTCCCTGTGACTGTCACTGCCATCCTGCCATGGTACTGAAATAATTGCCTCTAGATGAGTAGGAGACCGAATTAAGAAAGTTTTTGAACCTTTACTGGGGATGTCTGTAACTATATGTCTGTGTGAGAGAAAAAGAGAGAAAGAGATTTATTTCAATATTATGTCACAGAACAATAAAATTAAAAGATTTAGAGAGTTACCATCTGTTATGTCTGGTCTTCAAGTGTCCCGACACTCAGCATTCCTTATGGCTGTGGCTTTTTAATTTGATTTCCTGGCTTCGCAGATTAATTACTTAGCTGGCTATCTTGCTCAGGATTGTATTATTTTTAGAAATTTGGACAGGTCATAACAAAGTGAAAGTTACCCTGGGAATATTATCATGAGGAAATAGCCTGAAATAAATATACTGTACAGGAAAGATAAATACAGTGATTCCGTAGGGGCTCAGGCCTTTTGCAGTTCCACTGGGCCCTTCATGAGTCTTTCAGTTTATTCCCTGGATGACTGTAAAGGCATTTCAGCCTCAGTCCTGAGGACTTTTGCAGTTGAAAAAATGCTGAGGTGTTGTGGCCCATGTGTTCCTTTCCCAGCCGAACCTGACTTTTCCCATGCAGAGGTAGCCCTGTTCAGGTGTTAACCAGCAGTGACATTATCTGATCCTGACAGTCTCATTCAGATAATAACCATCAATAGCATCCCGATGGCTGCATTCTGATGGGGAGACAAGGGCTAGTTGTTCATCCACAGCCAAAAGTCATCTGAAAGAATGACTATAAGTCATTCATCTCATCCCATAACTATGGGGACTATGGGCCTGAGAGCCCATTGAGATCCCCTTGCATGGCAGTGGGCTGAACTCCAGGATCTCCTCTTGAGCAAAGACAGCTCTTAAGGATACTCCTCGGGGTTAGGAGATCCTTACCGCACCAAATCCATGCCAAGTGCACTTTCTGAACTTGTAAACTTTACTGAATTATTTACTAACTGGGCAGAGAATTCTTTACTCATAAACCATTGACAAGATCTGGGACTAGGATTGCATCCAGCCATACCTGGATTCCTTTCAGAAGGAGTTTGGAAAGCAAGGGGGTCCAATCTGAACCCCATGACTCAACAGGAGGATGTTCTTGGTAATTCTGTGTATATCTTGTACCTCGTGCAGTAAATAATAAGTGACCATGCTATAGAATCTTGTTAAAACAGTGTCCATAATGATAAAACCTATTACTATTTCTTTCACACGAGTGAAGTGTATTGTGTCACTCATCCCCACTCCTACCCCTACGACTCATTCCATGACAGGTGGACACGAAAAGATAGGCCCAAAACTGTGGTTCTGGTACCTCCCAGTCCTCCAGATTACTGAGTCCTGGTGGATCCTAAACTCCTCCTCTGGTTTCTCTAGACATCCTTAGCTCTCCCCATGTTCAGGGCTGCCTCATCCTGAGCTTCTAAGGGTCAAGCTCCTATCCTGGAGCAAAGCTCCCTAGGGACCAGAATCAGAAATCAGACACTTCAAAAGGGAAGGACCTGTAATTTCTGATTTTTTTCATGATGTCCTAGGTCCAAGACACCAAAATTTTTGTCTCCTGCCAGCATTTGATTGCTAAATATGGAGTTGTGCAGATGTTGAAAATAGCAGACATCAGAATTTCTAGGCCCTTTATTAATCTTCTTGCAGATTAATTGCAGAAAACAACAAACTCCTCATTTCCTTCAAAGAAATAGTATAGCAACTCAATTGTGGGCCTGTAGGTATACCAGAACTAGGTACATAAGCGTGCCAAGGCACACTTTTTGTATTTATCATTAGCTGTCATGCAACTTGTTTGTCCCTTGCAAGATGTGCATATTTTCCTGATGCCAGTCATTCCCCTGTGCACAGTAGATGCCTAGACTCTCTTTGAATTTTTCTCTTGGCAAATTGCCACAAATCATGTTGCCTAATTGAATGCCTACATTTGTTCATGGAACTGGTCTAATGTGACAGAAGAATAAGCTACAGATGGTTGCTTGCCATGCTTTTCATCTGGCACATTCTGCTTTCAGAATGTACACTGGTACACTGGCAAATTCATGCCTTGAATGCCACAGTTGGCATCAAATTACCATCGGTGTTACTCAAATCAGTAACAAAAAGGTTTATCTCTGCTTATAAGAAAGATGCAGATGAGCCACCTATAAAAATAGGATAGACAAAAAGCTACAAAAAAAAAAAAAAAAAAAAAAAAAGTTAAAAGCACGATAGAATTAATTAAAAGAAAAAGATAAAATAACTATAGCTAACTAGCTGTATTTATGTATATACACAGACACAGTATGCAGACATATACCCATGAGCTAAGCAATCTGGTTAGGGTGTTTCATTAAAATGTTTTACTGCATGATGAAGAACCTAACATTTTATCCCAATTCTTAAGTAGAAAGGCAGCTGAAGAGAGGATTTGAAAGCAATTTAAAATCTACTTATAAATATGCTATTAGTATTCTGTGGCAGCAATGTAGGCAATGACAAGAAGGTGAATATGATACCAAGCAGAACATGGAGAAAAATGCGAAGAGGTACAATTTCATTATCCATGAAGAAATTTGGCAAGGATATTGATGCTAAACCTCAAATCCTTGCAAGAATTGTTATATTGTTTTAAAGTAAAAAGAGTTCCTGGTTTACATCCTATCCAGGACAGAGAAGTCTACAAGATAACATGGCCTTCTTCTTACTGGCTGAGATCAGACTTAAGAAATTAAAAGCCACATAGGTGCTAACCAGTAAGATACAGGAAACTCATCTAGGTTGGGGACTAGAAAAAAAAGAGAAGACTGCATCATTCTTTCTCACTTGCAGGTAATCTACACTGAAATTTTCATATATTCTGTAATTTCAATAGAAAAAGTACAACACTGTTTCAAAGAAAAACAAATACTAAATGTAGCACTTACTGCATCTCCTGTTGTGTTGATGCTAAAAGGGGAATAGCAGTCCTCGGAATTAGAGGTATTAATACTTTGCTGTTAGGATCAGCTGGATAGTTTTGTTCTCATCTAATTCAATAGTCTATTGCAGGCAGTGACTGCAATATTACTCAAAATGCATCACGTTGGAAAGTCTTACCATTTGCAAGGAGAAATATGAATTTGCATTGCATGAAAATAATAGGGGTGTAGGCTAAAGAAAAAAAAAATATAAGATTAATTTCCAAGATTTTAAGCTTTACCATGTAATTCATTTAGTTTCTAAGTTTATGATATTCACTGGGCATCTAGCATTCTAATATTTAATTTTTACTTTTGTCCTAAAACTTTTATGTTTATGTTAATTTATATTCAAATATTCTAGTTGATGAAAAGAGCTTTTAGTTGTTAGATATATTATTGTATATGCTAGATTAGAGACAGGACGTTCATCATTCACCTCCTGTAAATCAAACCATTTACTAGTATAAGCTCAACTGCATTTCCTTATTCCATTTCTTCAACATGAAGCTAATGCCTTGCACAAACACATAAACATAACTTGCACATAACTTGCATGTAACTCCTAAACGTGCATACACACACATTTATCAACTCATAATCTTACTAGCTGATGTTACAAATTAGTAATTACCTACAATTGCTACCACTTACTACAGTAAACACAAGATTTACCATTCATAATTTAGTTCTAATAAAAATCAAATAGAAATGGATATCTTCTATTATGCCCATTGCTGAAGTTTCAGATCTTTATTAAGGTAAAAATCCCTATGAAGAAGTATCTGCTACAAACTTGTGAATGCATCCAGGTGCAAACTTTCACCAAAGGCAGTAATTCAGACAGAAAGCACATGATTGTAATGAGCCCTGATTTTATCTCCTGCCTGAGAAGAGTTGAAGGGGTAGGCTAAGATTTAACAGTTCTTCCTTTTCAGGTGTTGTGAATAATGAACATTAGCTTCAGTTACTTTAGAAACTTAAATTTACCCAATCATTTATGGAGTTATTCATATTTCTACAACAGCTAAGTTATAAAGGGTAGAGCTCTACCAGCATGTTTTGCAGAAACCCACCAATTTATAGCTTGGATTAAAATAATAATAATAGTAATAAAACACCTCTAGGCTCTCATGTCTACTTTTTTCCACTGCAAACCATGAACCATTTCAACAGCTACAGCAAGCTGAAGCTGCCCCCTACTCACTAGCTGCTCTTTCTATGATGCTTCTCCTGTTGTCTAGGTTTGTAGATAATGTTTCAGGGACATGAGCTAAATTACACCTGACATAGAATTACACTTTGCCACACTTCACTGAGCTTCCAATTACCAGGTAGGATAACAAACTAATTTTGCTAAATATACCTCGTGTGGTCTGCATGTAGGTCCTAATTTATGTAATATCCCCTACAGAGCATTTGCCAAAGGAAAAGGTAAATTCTGCTTTTAATTAATTGTCCCTAATAGCACAGAACTAAAACAGTGTTCTTATAAAATATGACTGTGGTAAACGTGTGAATTACTACTTGCCCATTGGTATGTATCACCCTGGATTAGTTTTCAAAGGCAACTGCCAGCGATAAGCTCTAAAATGTGTCCTGTCAGCCACAGACTTTTAATGCTTTGTAGAGAGCTAATATTACACGGGTTACAAAGGTGTTAGAAGAAAGAACCTGTCAGTCAGTGTGCCTGGGAATCTGCGCATCTTTATAGTCTGTTCTCAATTAAAAGAAGTGAATCAAATCAGGGCCACTCAGCTAGTAATGATGTAAACAGGAAAATGGTTTTGAATGCTTATCTTATTCAATACTCCATTAAATGATTTACAAAGGTAAATAAAGCTGCCTACTTATCCCTTGAGATTTCTCTTTAATTTAGAGACAAAATATAATGCAGTCAATCTATATTTACATAAAGATTGATATAGTTTAAATTAATGATGTGGCAGAATAAAGAACAGTGGCTGACTGTGAAGCTGTGAATGGCTGCGATAAAATCTATTAGCAAAACAGCAAAATCTGCCTTGAATTTTCTAGTTGCCAGCACAGCATAGTGGAATCAAAATAGCTCTCTTTACCCTCAGATTCACATAGTCTGTTACGCATTTTCTGTGCCAAATGTAAAAGGCACCTTGCCACAAAAGGCTCGAGCTGTATATATAAAAGCTGTAGGCTTTCTGCTATTAATTGTAAAATACAGGTCTGAAACTTTTTACAGAACTGAACTCCTCTATTCATGCTCACTGCTATCCTTTATTCTACCACATCATTAACTTAAAGTGTAGCAGAAGTATTCAGACATGGTTTATTTCTTTGGACCGTTATACAAACAAAAGCCAGCTCAGAGATAAATCTGCATTTTACCAAACTTTTATATATTTTTATATATATATATATATATATATTTGGTTTCAGTTTAGGTTCATTTCTACTTCTAAGCCCAGAATTTAATAACTATGAAGATTATATTCTGGTGCCAATTCTTTCTTTCTTTTTTTTTAATTAAATTCCCTGATTTGATTATGAAAATACTTCAAAATCCATTTCGAAGACACATGTGATTTCTGAATAATTCTTTTATATTTACAGAGCATATGCAACTACATTTATTGTTTATAACTCTAGATTGGTTTTATAGGCAGAAAGAAAACTGTTTTGAGGTTCTCACAGGACTGGATGAGGCTGTTTTACTCAATAAACATACAGTGAGAATCACAGTGAGAAGAGTGGGCATCAGCTGAATTAAGTAGGTCTATGAACTGCAGAGCTGAACTAGCTGGGAAGCCCAAGTCTATTCTTAGCAAAGAAACATAAAACTGCTTCAAGATGCAAACAGTATAACCAGAGGTTTAAAACACCTAGTTTTGCTTCTTTAAAATACAAAAATTACTGTAAGCCTTATTTAGCTATGAAAGTATCTTCAGAGAATGATTCCTCACCTTATTCTAAAATCAGCTTCTTTAAGATAGTCTCATACTTTTTAATTAAGCTTGTAACTGTGTGCTTTTTGCTTATAAAATAAATTATTTTTTTAGCAAAATTGATCGCTAGTATGTCCAAAATCAAGAAAAGGCTTCAGATTTACAGAGACTTCCCAAAATTTTTGTCTATTCAGGATTTTGGAGTAAGCAAATGCTTCTTTTACTGTTTTGGGAAACAGTGATCAGCCAAGGTGCACAGCTAACAATGTCCAGAAGAATGCTGATGGGTTTGAAAGGGTTTATTTTTATGAAAAAATAATTGTCCTACCCAACTCATAGCTAAAGATCTGGAAGCCTCTGCTTGAACTACTCAGTAGTAGGTGGTCTATGAAGAACACACAATTCATTTAATAAGAGCCAACAGAATAGATCACAGCAGCTCACATTGCTGCTGTGCACATTTTCTATTGCATTTGCAATATTAACATTTTGTTGTGTCTCAGTATGGAAAGTTTAGACTTAGTAATTCAAAGATTTCAGTGACCTTAATCAAAAAAGTTATGTCTGTTAGGCTGGAGTGTCATCCTAATGCATTATTCAAAAGTATTACTGGTAAAAATACACTGAAAAAAATCGTGAAAATACATTGCACAGTGCATGAAAGAAGTGTGGCAAAATTCTTTTTAAGAAGTACTTTACTGCCCTTCATCTCAAATTTCTTTGTGTCTCTTCCCCTCCTCATTTTCTGGTTTTACAAACAAGTAAACAAATTAACTTTTTCAAGATTTCTCTCGGAAAAGAAAATGTACTGCTTCAGTATCTTTGCCTGGTATTTGCCAGAAAGGTAAATATATCTTTTATGGCTTAGTGCTTCCCATCAATATCATTGATACTTTTCTTCTTAGATTATTGCATATAATTTCTCCATGACCTACTTTCTTGCTTTACTTTGATATTTTCTTTAAACTTGTCTATCTGTATAAATACTGTTGTTCAATGATATTTAGTCATCTAAAGCATAAATAACCATTCTTGCTATGTTAAAATGGTGTCACACAGAACTGCAGAAGAGTTGAGGTTGGAAGGCACTTCTGGACATCATCTAATCCAACATGGCTCAAGCAGAGCCATGTAGGACCATGTAGCTGCTCCAAGGAAGATGCCCAACCTCTCTGGGCAATCTGTGCCAGTTCTCTGTTACCCTCATAGCAAAGAAGTTTTTCCTCATGTCCTCAGGCAAAACTACTTGTGTTTCAGTTTGTGCCTATTGCTTCTCATCCTATTGCTGAGCACCACTGAAAAGACTTTGGCCTCATTCCCTTTACATCTTCCCTTCAGATACCTGTATGCATTGATAAGAGCCCCTCTGTGCTTTCCCTTCTCCAGGCTGAACTGGCACAACTCTCTCAGACTCTCCTTATGTGAGAAGTGCTCCAGTACCTTCATCATGTTAGTAGCCCTTCACTGAACTCTCCAGTAACTCCATATCCCTCATGTACAGGGGAATTCAGAAGTGGACACTGCACTCCAGAGGTGGCCTCACCAGGACTGTAGGAGGAGAACTGCCTCTCTTGACCTGCTGGCAATGCTCTTCCTAATGTGTCCCGGGATACTGTTGGTCTTGTTGAACTCAGGGGAACATTGCTGGCTCACAGTCAATTTCTTATCCACCAGGACTCCAGGTCTTTCTCCTCAGAGCTTCTTCCCAACAGATCTCCCCAGCCTGTACTCCGTGATGGGGTTACTCCTCCGTTCGTGAAGGACTCTCTGCTTCCCATTGTTGAACTTCATGAGGTTCTCTGGTGTATCAGCCACTCCTTCCAGTTTTGTATCATCAGCAAATTGTGGAGGGTGCACTCTGTACCTCCGTCTGGGTCACTGATGATATCAGTATGTTGTGTGTGTTTTCCAGAGCCTTTTATGTTTGTTTGCACTAATAACCAGTCCTTCCCACAGGCTGTTGCATAGTCCATGTAGCCCATCACACACTCACCTCTTTTGTTTGTTCACACTTTGCCTTCCAGAGACAAACTTCATTGCTAAATGGAAAGTTTCAATTCAGCTTTATTATTTTTTTTAAACAATATACAAGTTCTTTCATTCCTGGAAGTCTACAATATTTTGCTTGTCTCGAAAGGCTCCTGGCAGGCTACTTCAATGTCAATTTTTTTTTTTTTTAGCACATGACTTGGCTACAATTTCTGCTTGCTTGATTGGGATGAGACTTGAAAACACTTTGAGGTCAAAGGATTCCTTAATAGTGGGTGGGCATGTTGTGTAATTTTCTTTTACAGAAATTGTATTTTCATTTCTGAAACTTAGTCTGCATTAAAGGATTCTCCCATCATCATGATAGCTTTTCAATTTCTGGCTGGCAAGTTGATGAAAATAAGTCAGAGAAGCAAATTACATTTAGAACAATGCCTTTCCTACTAGAAGCTTACAAGATGTCTGGAAAATAAACACTAATATGCTACTTGGAAATGTGCTAATAGTGCCAGTGTAGTTTTTTCACTATCACAGCTGGGAATAGAAAGTACAACGCATTTAAACAATCATATTTACTCTAATGCAGTACAACTCCGACTTGTGCAGAGAAATTAAAAAAAAGAAGACTATGCAACTCATTTTACATTTAAAAAAAAGTTAAAAAAAAAAATGAAAGTGATTCATTTATCACTAGTGTTGATCTCCTTCCTTTTTGCTTGCTTTTAGACATTGAGCTTTGTAAGGACGTATAATTACAGAACTTCATATAACTTGAGTCTAGTAAAGAAGCTTCTCTAAATGTATGTGTTCATAAAATGGTATACAATTGAGTATCAAACCCGTATTTTTAAATCATGTTCTTTAAATAAAATCAGAAATTTCAAAAATAAAACTGGTAATTGAAGTGTATTAAAAACATACATATTTACTGATTGTGTAGAGAACTTATGAAACCTGGTCACATAACTACCCAGAAATACAATAAAGTTATTGGGAACAAAAGCGACAAAACTTACAGGAAGAGCAATGTGGATGATGCAGGGTTCTGATGTTATCCTATGAAGTAGTTCTATTTAACCACAAAAAAAAAGGAGACAATAACTAAAAAAATACTAACATACAAAACATAAGTATGAATGCTCCTGTAAAGATAACTGCTAACAAAATTCCAGTAGGCGAATTGAATGATATTGCATTAAAATATTAGAGCTGACATTAGATTTCATACTAACGTTCTGCCAATAAATTGTATAAAGGCTGAGATTTGTAGCGACATTGCAAACATACCTAGTTGAGTATCACAAGCCCAACAGTAAAAAGTGTAATAGACTCGTTTACTAACATCTGGGACTTGATAAAACTTTATTTAAAGTTTATTAATCCTTTTTAAACAGAGTGTAACATCATCTCTGACCATGCAATCAAAATAAAACAACAGGTGGCCAACTCCACTCTCTGATCCCAAAACTTTTCTCTGCAAGTCTATGCTTCACTGCTGTGCTCACTAGAGGGAAGTAAACATCTGGAGTCCCCAAACTAAAGCAAACATTTATGAGGATGAATCATAGCTAAGAAAGCAAAGAACAGTATGAAATAAACCCCAGCCTTCACTCTGAACTCTTTGTTATTTTTAAAGAGTAAACTTTAACTTGAAATAGGAAGATCAGAGACTTCTAACATGAGCTGCAAGTTTGGAATATATAAACATATTGGGATAGTAGACTTTACTTGTCCCATTAAGAACTTCATTGACAGTGGCCTATGTCAGTCTTAATGATGTCTATAAATATAGATCAGCATTATTGAGTGATATTATCATATATTCCTCTCCATTTCGGATTTTTGTTTTGCAGGGGGAAGGAGGGGGAGCATTTTCCAGACAATTCTGTTCTCTGCCTGAGACAGTGTCACCATCATTTCTATAGTACTATGAATTAAACGAGGGCTGGACCTAGTTAGGGAGTAATGTTCTCATGTTGAAGTATGAAAAGCAATAAGCACTTTCTGCTGACGACCTGCAAATGTCATTCTATAACCACAAAGCTGTGAATATTATTCTTTAAATGTGACAAGAATTAAAACAAGAAAAAAAAAAGGATTATTATACCAGAAAACTATAATTATGGGTGGGACTTATAAAGTTTGAAAGTATCCCAGACTTCAGTGGAATATAGAAATATGAAATCTAGTTTTAAATGATCAGAAACAGTGGTAGCAGATCATTTCACATGGGCTGTTTTTCCTTTCTTACTTCTCAGCAAGAAATGTTAGTCATAACTGAATTCTATTTATGCAGTGCTGCGGCTGTCTCTCCAGATCAGGGTTTACTTGATGAAATGGTAGATATCCGCATATGAGGTTTTTCTGCAGGCTTCCTTAATATTAGTTTGATTAAGCTTAATAAGAGTAGTCTTAGTGGAGTTGTCTAAAAGAACTCTTTCTCAAGGTAAAGTTCATCTAATGTATTTCTTTCCTCTTTCTCGAAACAGGACCTGGGAGGACTGGCTTAGATGCAAGTTCTAGACTGCAGCCAGAATTAAGTGAGGGAAATTCCACCTCAACGGCCAGCTATACCTGTGAGGCCAGAAAGCCAGTGTAGTGAAGAAAAGACTACTATTGCCTTGAATTAACTTTGGGACATGGCATAGATTCTATGAGATAATAATTATTTATCTTTAGCAGGAAACTTATAAAATAAATTTGATTTTTAACATTGATACTGTCCACTCATGGAAAGCTGTTGGAGAGGCCACTGCAAGGCAGTTTGCCTTCCACATAAATAGCTCCCTGCATCCAGGTGGCTTCCCAGAAAACCGTTTCTCATGTTTTGCTTCTTCTTGGAGGCCCTCTCAAATGTGCAGTTCTTTCCAGTTCTTCAGTCCAAGCACAAGAGTTTTGCAGAATTCAACCTTCTCCATACGGATCCCTGAAGCCATTTATCTCTCTCCATCTGTGAACTACCTCTGCTTTGAAGCCCAGGCCCACAGCAGATTCCAAGCGTTCCAAGACAGGTTGAATAAGGCCTGTATAGTACGGCTTAATGATGTATGAAGTACAGACCTGGAGAGGGCATGGGGAGGAGCGGAGGAGCTGGAAGGAGAAGCAAGCTCCTTCTGTGGCACCGTTAGATCATTTCATCCTTAAAGCTCATGGATCCCTTCTGGCAGATCAAGGGGAAAAGGGACAGAGAAGCAAAAGTAGCTGTAATTACTGATTCAAATATTTATATGAACTAGAAATTGCTTCCTGCCTTCTGTATTGGCAGCATCTCAGGCCCTTCAGGAGAGAAGCATCAGTTCCCACATTTGAAGGCAGCCGTAAACCCTATGTCCCACATGCAGCTTTTGGTGGAAATAAGCTACATGGAAGACCGATTGAGACCAAGGCAGATGAGCCAAGAGGCATCACTGTTTTGATAAACTTGAGAAACCCCTGAATGAACATTTTTGTTTTAGAATATAAAAGAAAATACAGAATGTGCTTGGTCAGTTAATATAAAAAAACCCTTGATTTTATATTACATAGTGCTGCTAAAAAAGATAAGTCACCAGAGCAGAAAATGTTACTTCAAAATCTGTAACTAGACATACAAAAAAAAAATACTTTGTAACATTAAAAGAAAATTTACAAGCAGTAATAAAAAGTAGGAAGAGTCATGACTCCTTAAGGGCAAAATGTACCTTAATTTCATTCACATCAAATAAACTGATATTGTGCCTAACCCTGTGAGATACTTTTGTTTAGAAGCATTTATTATAATTCTTTAAAAAATAAATGTATTCATAAATTATGGAAAATAGATGGGGAAAAATAGATTGGAAAGGATATCTGGATGTCATCTAGTTCAGGCTCCTGCTCAAAGCAGAGTTAAGTTCTAAGATCAGTTTGCTTGGGCACAATTTGTTTTTTAGGATTACCGAGGATGGTGATTCCCCAGCTCTCTGAAATGCCTCTTTCTCTGGTTAAGCAAGTGCTTGCTCCTGCCTGGTCTGTACTTTCTTTTGGTATTTTGTCCCTGTCCTGCCAAGCCGACATCCTGCTATTCTTCATGAGAACTTTCTCATAAATAACAGTATTATATTGCACTGGATTGCTATTTTTGCAGCTTTCAGTCATAGGGCAGATACTCGCTTCATTTAATCTGCATAACTCAACTGACCTTCGTAAAAAGGTGTTTTTAGTTTGCTCTGAAGCTGGACCATTGAGTTTTAATCAAGCATATGATTTGCAATGGTGAAATTGTATAGTTCATGTCACACTGTACCAAAATTCACTTATAATCTTTACTACATTCTATGTAGTAGTTTGAGTTAAGTGTAGATATTCTGAAATGCTAAATATGTATATATATTCTGAAATATATGTATTATATATACACACATATATATAAAAATATATATTCTTAAATACTTAAAATATTAGATTATGCTATGAGATATATGATTATGTATGACTAAAATAAAAAATGAGTGGAATGTATTTTTGATGTATATATGCTGTATTTTTGTAGAATATGAGTATAATCTTTATAATACTTTTTAAATTATAGTTTGAATATTAATAATTACTTCATTCTATATTAATGGAGTACCTGTAAAATCTGACTTTAGTATATGTATACATGCATGATATCTGAACCAATGATGTGCATCTGCATATGACTATAGACACATATATGAAACTATTCCTCATATATATTCAGAAAATACACAATATTTTTTTCAGCACACATTATATCATATTACAGAAACTGTAGTTGTCGAACACATATTCCTTTATTTGAATAAAACAATATTAATTATATAATGCAGCTTATATAAGTGAGATTTTTTTTTCAGTGCCTGCCTGTATTATGTTGCTTGTGCTGTGGCAATAAAGCTAGTTTTGTTCCTTATAAAAACATGAAGACATAGAACTTTAGGAGATTGCATTTATCTTCATCAGGTCTAACTGAGGTCTTACATCATGCTAACTTTCAAAGTTTTAGTATTATTTTTTGCTTGTTACATGCATCAGAAGATTTGTGTGTGTGTGTTTAGATCATTAGAAGCTGGAACATACAAATAATATAATTTAGAAGAACATTCATTGTGACCATTGACTGTGAGCGAAGGCTACCTTCTGTCTGATGGGATCAGATTTTTGCTATTGTATCTATGACAGAATACTAAGATTTTGTTTCAGTGTTCATTCCTGTCAAAATCTCTGATCACCTGACAAAGTAAATTTCTTTTTTTTTTGTGAATAAAAATTGTTTTACATTCATAATTATGGGATAAGATAAAAAATGTCCAATCTAATCTTTACTAGAATATACAATTTGAATAATCATTGATTCACAGATTTTTAGACCACCAATTTTAGATACAGCATAGATATTTAGATATGCAAAGACTGGCATAAAAAATCAACTGTTTTATGTTCTGTTCACTCCATTGTATTAACTTACATGGGTCATTAAGAATGGATAGTATCTGTATCAGATTCCATAGAGAACTCAAGAGGGTCTCCTAAATTGCATCCCGCAGTAATATGTGCTTCATTTTTTGAGTGACCAGGCCTGATTTCCAAGCTTGACTCTCCCAAGTAGGGAATTTGTGTTGCTATTCTTGAAAATATTAAACAGGTTTGTGAAAGGGCTTGAAGCCTGTAAACTCACACAAATCATTTTCACAAAAACGGTGGACATTCAAGTCCGTTTATGATTACCAATGCTGGAAGATAGGAAGATGCCAACACAGACATAAATAAAGACAAAATAAAGACAAAAACAAACAAACAAAAAATCCTTTGCTGCTCCTAAGCAGCTCTGAAAGAGCAGCTATTTATCTCCTGCTGTTTTGCTCCCATGTGTACTTTTATGTATTTCTCCGAGCACATCACATCTCCTGCACTGACACTTGTATACAGAACCTTCCAGTGCAGCACGAGCCTGGTTTTCTCTCCAGGGAGAGATTCTGCTTGACAGCTGCGGAGCCTGCTCAGCCTCAGCACAAGGTTAAGCCCGGTTCTTTCTGTGACACTCTGTTTTAATGAGTCTAATGGTGCCGGAGTTTCAGCAGCTCAATGTTAACATTTTAACCTCTCAGCCTGCACTCGTCGTCAGAAAGGACCCCAATGTGCCCTAAATTCTCCAACAATTGCACCGTGTCCAGATCCATTTACCTAGTCCAAATCAAAGCAGGTCCATGTAGGAATATGCTGCCATCAACTAATGGATGATTTGCTCCTAATTATATATGAACATGTATACTCAGCTTTAATAATCGATGTATCTATCTATCTATATACATATAAATCAATTTATATGTTCACTAGCAGGCAGTTAGATTATTGTCCAGATAAAGAAATAATTTCTATTGATTCCTTATGTTTGGCTTTTTCATTGTTATTTTATGTCTGTTCTTCAGGTGTTGAGAAATGCCAGATAATATGGTTCTGGCAAAAAGAAAAAATCCCTTCATATGTATTTTTTTTTTCTGAACTGTATGGGAGAATAGTGTATTATTCCTGGACAATCCCACCAATACAGAAGACTTTGGGTCTTCTGGAGCTATTCACCAATTATTTTCATTGCTTATTTTACTTAAAGATGTAATAAATGAATATTATCTCCACCAGCCTCAGGGAAGTCACCCATCTTGGCATCATTAATATTTGTAATATTTGTAATATTTGTAATATTTGTCAAGAAATAGAGATTTTCTCCTTGAAAACTCCTCCTTGTACATGGAGCTAAAGTTGGTTATGTTAGCTAAAAACATTTTACCTTGTCAATAGGTACAGCTCATCTCTGAGTATACAGTACTTAGAAATGTCTCTGCATACGGGAAAATGGATTTTATGCTTTACCAGGATACTTTAAGAGGAAAAGATATTCCATTAAGCTAGGTATAAGGATCTAGCATAAAAATTCTTTTTTTAACAAAGTGTTATATTTCACAATAGAAAAACTTTGCAAAACCATTTCTACAAGCACTTTGAGCATATATTTCAAACACAAAGTAGTATAACATATTTCTTCTTATTATTTCCAAGAACTGCAAGTGACCACTTTTTCTGTGATAGCATCCACCAGATACACATGATCTGCAGTGGCTTAAACTGCATCCTTGGAAAAGTATCATAATCATAATTTAAACATTTAGATTAAATTTGTGTTAATAAATATATTCATATTTATTCAGTCATCTAGAGTTAACACAATATTTTGAATGGGATTTGTACTGGATTTTGCTAAGAAATAAATATTATTATGTATTTTAAAGCACTCTTCTTGTGTTTAAATTATACTGGCCATATATAAGAGTTCATACTTCTTATTTTAATCTATTAAACTGAAATGCTTACATCGCTAGTATGGACAGTAAGGTATTTTCTTCTATAGACACAGGTGTTTTTATTTTTCACAGCATAAGTGTATATTATTAGAATCAGCTGGACTATTTGCTTGGCATGACATTAGATAAATATAAAATTACTTGTTGGATCGATGCTTAATAGTATACGTAAGTCCCTAATTTATTCAACTTTATATTATTTAAGTTTCAGTGCCTTTAACTGAGCTACTTGTAACAGTTAAATTACAAAAAGGCAGAAAGCAAAGAAAAAAGAAAATCTATTAGAATTAGGCATATGCTTGGCAGGGCAGGCTTGCAGCAAACTGTTGACGTTTGGAAAAATTATAATGGACTAAAAAAAACCCGAATACTTTTAAGCAGTATGCAATGTTAAATAGATTTGGCTGCTACCATAATGATACATAATGATAATTAGTATATAGAATATGTTATGCAAAAATCAGTAGGATTAATAATATATTATTCCCTGTATTCCATAGTTACATAAATCCATTTGGTATTAATGCTAATACATTTAATTTAATGGATTAATTTGCAGTCAGCACAAAAGTTATGGACATTTAGGAAATGATCAGTTTGTAATTCCATATGTTAAATATTAAAATAAAGTGCCTCACACTGGTACTCTGGTAGATGTCACTTCACAGTGAATTAAAATTGCTTCAGACCTCAAGAATCAAAGAAGAATTCAAAATTATTCTGCTATATAGTCACACTCACGGATATAATTAAAGGTCTGTCAGCACTTTCATTATATAAAGCCATTTTTAAGCAGTTTATAAGTTGGCCATGACATTTTGCTTAAAGCTGGAAATGGGTTGTGAGTTTCCTGCCTGCAAGTGACTTATGAATGTAATTGGAATCAGACTAACTTCTTATGTTCCCCTCCACCGACAAAGGGTTAAAAAACATTGTCTGGTTTTTATTTTCCTCTCACACATGCAGAAGGGCTTTGTACTTTGCTTTTGCACCTTACGGACGATTAGGCCACATAAGTGTGTAGGTAAATCAAACAGATGCATGGCAGAGGGTAGACCATCAGCCTGCATAGTAAACTACCCCCAGGATGGTGTCGACCCACACGAGCTTGAGTTTTCCCAGACCATATCCAGGCATGCTTTTTTAGCACAAGCCAGTGACCATCTGCACATGGCAATGCCATTTTGGAGGCTGGAGGAACAGGCTATGCCAAAATGTTTGGCTTCCAGGCCAGAGAAGACTATAGGAAGCAGAAGAACATATTGTACTTCCCAGGATGAGTCTCAGACTTCACAGATCAGACTGTCTCAAAGAGCACCAACTGGTCTGAGATCACCTTGTTTTGAATTTGGTTCTAGATAAGTCCACTTCCACAGAAGTCAGCTTCAACACACCAAAAAGATTGTTCAGAAATTAATAGCATTACTGGTAAGGCAGAGTTTACAGAAAGTCAAAGGGTGAGATTGTGACAGAGTAATGTAAAGAAGGACAGTTCACAGATATGCTATTTAATTGACTCTTGTGGGCTTTTGAGGCAAGACAAATGTCTGCACAGTCACTGCCAGGAATCCTTTGAAAGGAAAGTGCCTGCTCATTCCCAGGGGAAGCTGCATGATTGCTGAAAAAGTTAAAGGAGCTCAGCACACCCATCCTTCATGCAAATAAACCCTTTTCACTATGTGGAGTATTTCCCATACTTCTTTCATCACCTTGAATGGCATCCCTAGTGGAGTCACGAGTTGTTCTCATGAGTGAAAGATAAGCAGCACAGGCTTTATTTATTTATGAGCAAATGTCACCATAAATCAGGCAATATGACAGAAATACTTATTTTGATTTCATTAGTAGTCAGAATAATCGTGCAGTCAGAATACTCAGAAAGCATTAAATCATAGGTGAGAATGTTACTGGGGCCTGTTCCACCTTCACGTTTGAGGGTAACTAGGAGGCCTCCAAGAGGAGCTGCTTTGAGGAGGACAGCCCTGTATGCTTGAAGGCATTTAGAAGGCTATCAACAGCAGTGGGATTGCTTCATCTTATGAACATGATACACCTTCCACCTGGAAAATAATAACTGAAGCAAATATAGTGTGAGTGATTCATTTAAAATAGAAGACAAAATTAAGGTAATTATTTAATTTGACTGTCTCTCAAGACTGCAACCTTTATATTCATAAATATTATGGGAGTGCACTTGCAATCACTGCTTATTTCCCAGAGGTGTGAGGTCATTAAAAGTACATTGATTTGCAACTGTCACAAGATCAAACTTTTCAGCAAGAGCTAGTCACTTCAGTGACATCTGTTGTCACCAGTGGCCCTGGCAGTTAGGTGAAGAAATCGTTCCTGGGATACTCAAATGGTGTTTGACTTTGCAGCACACTGAAAATCTGCCGGAACTCAGAATGACCACCCGTATCAGCACTGTCAGAACATCAGTACTAAGGAAAGGAGAATCCAGAAGAAGCATCATTTTCATTATCAAGAAAATAATAATAATAAAAGATTCTTCTTCATCAATAAAGCACTGCTAAAAATTTGACTACAAATTTGGGAGGAGCATAACAAAAACAAACCAACAAAAGAAAAAGAGCAAAATACACTATCAAGATTCACTTCCAAACTTGGAATTTAGTACTTTTCATAGTAGCTATTTATCTAAGATATCTCCCAGTTATGAGGACTGAGGTGAAGGATTCTCCTCCAGAAAGACTATGGTGGTCTACATCTACATCTACTGTGGCTAAGCCTTGGCTGTGACCTAATGGAACAAACTCCAGTGCTCAGAAGGGAGATTCTCCCCTGTAAACTTCTTTGTCAGTGAAGCTAACTAAACCATTAAAGAAGCACAAGGAGATGGGTTGAGACTCTCACTCTAAATTAGTGGAATCCCCTGAGCTAGATTATGAACTCCATCTGCTGTGATTGACTCGCAGAGCATTGGATGTAAATATAGTCTCTGTCTTACGCAGCTAAGCCATGTGTTTTTGTTGCTATTTTCCAGTTTTCATGAGAATACTTATTGTAAAAAGCAATGTTAATGTGCGCTGACATTCCAACTGATTTTGATGTTGCACTTAGCCCACAAAATTCCTAAAAGAAAGAGGAAGATTATCATCTACTTCCTTTTAGGTAGCAGGTACTTTTGCAGTAAAGTGTATTCTGATGCTGTCACACCCTCAGTCTTCTGAAGTCCTCTGGAGAGGAACAGCAAAGTCTTCATAGTCCAAGGGATAGGAAAGCTGTAAACTCAAAATACTTAAAAGTTGACTTCAAGTACCCAGCACATAGTCACAAAGAAAGCAGAACAAAGACTCAGGGAACCATTGAAATGGGAAAAGGCCTCTTTTGGTTGTTTGAATGAGGGTATACTAATAGTACACTAATAGCATGTATCAGTTCATATAAGGAAAACCAAGCTATGCTGACTGCTATGTGCTACTTCAGATCTTGGCAGTGCTTGTTTACTCCTTCCTCTTTCAAACAGAGGGAAATTTAATAGCAAGCGCATAACTAGGAGTTTTTTCAAAGTCAGTAAGTGATTTTTTTTCTGTTCAATAGCTTGAAAACTTGGAGCTACTACTTAGATTCAAGTTAAATGTGGAAACAGGAATATTTGGTGTGTTTAACAAGTAACCTGCGTATATAAAGAGGTCTGGAAATATAAATCATGATGTGAATCAAGTGGCTCCATCTGCAGTTATTCACTATCTTTTTAATAATTCTATTATGAACTAATCTAACTGAAATGAACCTGGCCTCCATTGTACTATTTGAACATCGATGTAATTTACACTAGGGTTTTAATTTAAGATTCAATTTGAAGGGCTTTCTGTTCTGCAAATATGCACTTATTGACATTGAGCTCCTCAGGTTGCATTTCCAGAACGAGAAAAAAAAAATGCCATGGACACTTGAGATCTGGTGCTGGAACTAACTAAGAATGTAACAGATCCATGCAAAATGGTCTCTAGACTTTGGAAAAAACATCCTTGGAAGAGCTGCTACATCAGTAGATTAGTCACAGCATGACTCCTCCCTCTTATGGCCCAAGAATAGATGATAGTAGAAACTGGAGAACAGGAATATGGCTGATACTATCAGAAATAATTTCATCTTTTCATTTATTCTAATAGGGGTTTACTTTATGAAGGGCTATTCTGCACATTGACAGTTGTTTTAAGTCACTCATTGTTCTCACTGAGGATGGGGGGAATAACATAAAGAAAAAAGTGCAAAAAAGTCATCATAATATTCATTAAAGTTATAATAACTCAGTCTATTTTTCATAGAATCATAGAATGCCTAAGGTTGGAAGGGACCTCTAGAGGTCATCTAGTCCAACCCCCCTGCACAC
>JAWLRI010000001.1:4948247-4993213 GCA_034781795.1 Crypturellus tataupa | reverse complement strand
TCTCTAGGGCCAGGGACTCTAAAGGGCTGCCCTTGGTAAACACCGAAGCAAAGAAGGCATTCAGCAACTCTGCTTTTATAAATGAATATTAAAAAAAAAGGTAATACATTAGCAGTGAGTCCAAGAACTGCTCTTTTGTTTTTGGACTCCAGTCTTTGGAATTTATAGAGAGGTGATGAGACCTTCAAAAAAGCAGTGGAGCAGTGTCTCAGCTACTAAAAATTAGAGTCAATACAGTGAAACAATTGTTTACTTCTCCTTTAAATTTATTACAAATGTACCAGTTTCATGAACTTATGATGGGCTATTAGCCCTCATACATGTACCCAATGTGTCTGAAGATCTCGTAAGAGCATTGCCATTGGACCATGTAAGAAACAGGTGATACATTAAACTGTGCAGATTTCGATGCTTCAAGAAGTTGTTCTGAATCCCAGCTGGGGGAATGCTTTGTTTTCTCTCACCTCTCTCATCTAGTAGCCAAAAAATGTTTAAAAATATATTAATAATTGATTTTATAACATTGTTTGTAGGCTTTTAGCTTTCTGAAGAGATGTGCCATATGAAACAGCTCAGTAAAATGAGCACAAATGTTTTCTCTCTGTTACAACACACTTTTGACAACATCAGAGAATGGATAGTGTTTTCCTTTCATGACTGTATTATCCTCGGTATAGTAATATGAATTTTACCAAAATAAATTAACTGTATTGGATACTCTCTCTTAAAGTAGGTCAAGCCTTTATTCAGTTGAAAATAATATCTCATCATTATTGTTAAAAATGATTTTCTTCACCAACCAGCTTAATGTTGTTTTCTTATTTTCAGGCCATGGGCTGAATAGCAAATAAACCAAACAGCTGCAAGACCAGCTGACTTCAGCTTAAACTCTTTTGAAAATCAGGTCAGACATGTGAGATCAGAGCCTGGCCTGCTCTCATTGCCCTATCTTCCCAGATTGGACTGTGTTAAAGAAAAAAAAAAGTGAGTACAGCTGACTGTAATAATCATCTCCAGTTTTAACACTTGTGAAAGTACATCTAACTACTTTTTTCCCCAAAACATACGGATTTTATTAGCTTTTCAAAGTGGAAGTAAGTGTAAATAAAAATAGCATTTTGTCTTAATAGGCTGATTTACCTTCTATCAGATAAATGAAATTGATAAAAGTGGTCATATTGATGTCACCATTATTCATGAGTACAACTAGAAAATAGTTCTGCCAACAACTCTTTAGGGCAAAGAAAGATCATCTTAACATTTTCTGTGAAAAATATTTCTGAGATTGAAAGTATTTCACTCAGAAATTTCTCATGATTTTGCTTGGAAAATGGAAAAGAAATCACTCTATTGCATTATTTTATTTCACTTGTCGCACACAAGAGAAAACAAATTCAAAAGTATAAGACTAAGAAGTTCCTCACAATCTGTAAGTAAATAGTTAAGTGAAAAGTTGGAATTATTTACTGAATAACTCACAATTATTTTTTTGGGGGGGAGGGGAGTTAGAAAACCTTTTTTTATTCATTAGATGTAAAATTTTGCAGACTGGGTATTATAACTTTCCACTGTTATACTCAAGTTTAATATTTCTCCTCAATTCATGAGCTACATATTTCACTCTGAGAGAACACAGTACTTATCTGGAGTTTTTCAGGCAGTTTTTCTAGATTCTAGTACTTCATACACTGATCTGAAGCACAGAAATACTGTACAGGTGCACAGCAAAACACACACCTCATTTGGGCACACCTTATTTTGTTTTAGACCTTCACTAAAAGGCTTGATTAATACTGAAAAAGTCTGCAAAATCGTACAAATTAAAAGCAATCCAAGTACTCTCTGTCATGAAGCTAAGCAAATCAGGAAGTCATCACAAGTTAGGAAATCTACTCAAGAAGCTCGATGAATAATTGGCTGGATCACCCAGACTGAGCTGGGGCTACTCCATTTATATTCAAGAAGTATTGGAGAAAAGTAGCTTAAAATGAGCTATCTGTCAAGAAAATGCGCTGTAGATTGCATTCTGTTCTGAATTTTGAATGGATGATGAATGCACTCTTTGCATGGTCCCAGATTTCTGTATCCTAAAAACAGTGTTGGATAGCTGTAAGGTAAGTGTAGGGTAAATCCACTATTCTGTTTCTGTATAATAAAAGACATGTCAAAATACAACTGCCTCTATTACTTCATTACCTTTATTTATAGAAAAGCTTCTATGAATGTCCATAAAATTTGAAAATTGTACTGCCAGCGAACATATTCTCTATTTTTTTGACAATTTGGTATATTCCCTTTAGATAATAAAAATGATGAAATTTTAACAAGAAAACATCAATTTTAAAAACAAAACATATATTGTATAAATGAAATTTGGGTTTAAGTTATGATTATTTACTTACTTCCTAAAAGACTCCTTATACTGATGTATACAGATACATTAGTCCACAATATTTTCATAAACCAAATTTTGCACCAGAATTTGATCTCAGTTATATAACTGAAACTCCATATTTACGTCTGTATTCCTGTACACTAAGCTAAACAACAAAAAAAGCAAACTTTTTTTTTATTTTATTAATCTAAACAGTTTGAAAAGCCCCCATTTAAAAACAGATATTATCTAACGGAAGGAAACAAAGGAGATGCTTACTGAAGGCAAAATAACATGCTGAATGGTTTTAGGGCAATCATTGCAAATAACATTAGGATTATGTTTCATCTCTCAAGAAGTACTCCTCAGGCAGTAAGAACATCAGACTTTCTCCTCTTATTTTTGTTTTACACCCCAGAAGAATGATCAGTGTATAAAATGTCACATCTAATATTCCTGTACTTTGCCATTAGTGTTTATTTGTTAATAAGTCTTTGCACATATTTAAAAATATCCCTGGCCTAAGAAGGAGTGATAGATTGAACTTGATCAAACTTTTCTTATTGATTCAGCCTTATTACCTGACCTGTCCCTCACCATCCGACCTGTTCTCATTAGTCCAAAGACTATTAGTCCAGAATATCCTTATTACTAAGGTCTCCAGCAATGCTATGCATACATACCCCTGGCCCCCACATTTGAATTAATTATGTTTTCCTGAAGAAGAAATAGGAATAGAAACTAGGCCAATTATTCAATGTTAACCAGCAGAAACATATTCACACTAGTGGTCCCAAATGTTCCTTGGGTCTCTGTTTAAAATTAATCCATCAGAAACTCACATGGAGGATGCTCAAGAATCTCCTCCAATTATTTAAAATTGTGTCATTAAATCAGACAAATGCTGGCACTGCAACTCAGCAGGCGCTAATTTAACCCATATGCTTTGGGAGTGTTCCTACATCCATTTGTCCTGGCCAGAATTTATGCAAGAATTATTTTTTTTCCTATAAAATGAAATTGTATTATAAGCTAACTATACAATTCTCAGTCTGATGGTTTCTAAATGGAAGCTGGAAAAATGTGTAAAGAAAAAAAAAAAAACCTTTAGCTCAGCAAATCACACAATGTCTTCTTGGAGACTAATGTTATGGAAAGGAAGATCCCAGAATTTTGAAGACTGGAACACAGGCATGGTAAGTTTGGCCACCATGGAACCCTGTTCCTTTACAAAAATAATCAAGATAAATACCTACATATACAAGACACTTTTCTGGAAGTACCTTACTAAAACTATTAAATGTGTGCCTGCAGATGTCTAGCCATTTTTCTTGTCTTTCTACACTTCTTTCTTCCATTTCTTCATGCTCCTTTTTTTTTTTCTCTTTATTTCTACTTTGATACTTTATTAAAAAAGTATTTCTTCCCATTTTTCTCCTCTGGTTTATCTTCGATCCCATGTTTAGTATACTCACCTTCAAAATTTTGCTTGCAAGACAGAAAAGAACAGTCTAAGACCTGACACTGTATGAATGTTTAAAAATTGATGTTAGTATGCACTGTGCAGGGTGTAAATAGTCTGTATAGCAACTTTTCATTCTCTGCCTCATTTGAATTATTTAAGAATAGAAAAAGACATGTAACTATGGATTAAACTGTGATGCTTACTTGTACATGACATATGAATAATACTCTGCCATTTCTAGTATTTGTAAAAGTGATAAAAATAAAGCACTTACATTGTTAGTTGATTGAGATATTGGTGAGGAGAAAAAGGAAAAAAAAAACAGTGTGTTGCACAAGTGTGGTGGCTCTTGCCACCAGCACAATGCAGTATGAACTTACACAATGTAAGAAAAGGATTTTTATGTTTATGATATAGTCTAGATTTTCATTGTGATGGTATCAGTGTGTGATTTAGGAGATTTATTTGTTTTTGGTTTTTATCTCTTTAACAGCAACTAGCATTTCAAAATGCAAAATGCATAAAAGAGAGAGATAGAATTTTAAAAAATGCCTTTTTCAAACTTTCTTCAATTCTGGCTGTAATTTTGCATGCAAGTTGCACTTTTCAATGGCCATTCCGGATTTGTTCTTATAACTGGTCATCACATTAAGTATTAATTATATAATTCACAGAATCACAGAATAGTTGAGGTTGGAAGGGACCTTTAGAGATCATTTGGTTCAACCCCGCTGCTCCAGAAGGGGTACCCAGGGTGCACAGGTGGCACAGGGTGGCATCCAGGCGGGTTTTGAAGATCTCTAGAGAAGGAGACTCCACAGCCTCTCTGGGCAGCCTGTTCCAGGGCTCTGTCACCCTCACAGGAAAGTTCTTCCTCATATGGAGGTTAAACTTCCCGTGTTTCAACTTACACTCATTACCCCTCATCCTGGCACCAGCCACCATGGAGAAGAGCCTGGCCCCATCCTCCCTACAATCACCCCTCAGGTACTTGAACATGTTGATCAAATCTCCTCTTAGTCTTCTCCAGAAAAAACAGGCCCACTCACTTAGTCTTTCCTCATACGATAGATGCTCCAATCTCTTCATCATCTTCATTGTTCTACACTGCACCCTCTCTAAAAGCTCAGTGTCCTCCTTGTCCTGGGCAGCCCAGAACTGCACCCAATACTCCAGGTGCGGCCTCGCTAGGGCTGAGCAGAGGGGCAGGATCCCCTCCCTCGACCTTCTGGCAATGCTCCTCCTGATGCAGCCAGGAGCCCACTGGCCTTCTTGGCCACGAGGGCACATTGCTGCCTCAGGGTTAACTTGTTGTCCACCAAGACTCCCAAATCCATCCCTGTGGAGCTGTTTTCCAACAGGTCAACCCCTAATCCGTACTGGTGCCTGAGGTTATTCCTCCCCAGAGGTAGGACCCTGCACTTGTCCTTGTTGAACCTCATATGGTTCCTCTCTGCCCAACTCTCCATCCTGTCCAGGTCTCTCTGAATGGCAGCACAGCCCCATGGAGTGTCAGCCATTCCTCCCAGTTTGGTGTCATCTGCAAACTTGCTAAGGGTGCACTCGGTGTCCTTTTCCAAGTCACTGATGAACAAGTTGAAGAGCACTGAGCCCAATACTGATCTTGCGGGACACCACTGCCACAGGCCTCCAACCAGACTCGACCCCATTTATCACCACCCTCTGCTCTCTGCCATCCAGACAGTTCTCAATCCTATTCACTGTCCACTTGTCCAGTCCACACTTCCTGAGCTTCCCTATGAGGATGTTATGGGAGACTATGTCAAAAGCCTTGCTGAAATCAAAGTAGACAACATCCACAGCTCTCCCATCATCCAGCCAGCCAGTCATCTCATTGTAGAGGCTATCAGGTTTGTCAAACATGACTTCTCCTTGGTCAATCCATGCTGACTACTCCTGATTGTCTTCTTTTCCTTAACATACCTAGAGATGGTCTCTAGGATGAGCTGCTCCATCACCTTTCCAGGGATGGAGGTAGGGCTGACGGGCCTGTAGTTTCCCGTCTCCTCCCTCTTGCCTTTTTTGAAGACTGGAGTGACACTGGCTTTCTTCCAGTCCTCAGGCACCTCCCCTGCCCTCCATGACCTCTCAAAGATAATTGAGAGTGGTTGAGCAATATCCTGCCAGTTCCCTCAGCACTCTTGGCTGCATCCCATCTGCACCCATCCACACAGACCTCCTGTCCCTCTTACTCAACTTCTTTTTTATAGGAACGCACCAATCCTGAGCTTGGAGAAAGTAGTGCTTGAATAGTAGCCAACTCTCCTGGACCCCCTTTCCTTCTAGGACCCTTGCCCGGGGGATTCCTCCAAGGAGCTCCCTGAAGAGGTCAAAGTTAGCTTTAATCTTAAAGTCCAGGGTTGCAATCCTAATTCTTGTCTAGTTTCCTCCTCGTAGGATCGTGAATTTCAACATCTCTTGGTCGCTGCAGCCAAGACTGCCCCCAACCCTCACATTTCCAACTAGACCATCTCTGTTTCTTAGTATCAGGTCTAGCAGCACCCTTTCCTTTATTGGCTCATCCACCACCTGCATCAAGAAGTTATCTGCAATGTTCTGCAGGCACCTCCTGGACTGTCTGCTCCTGGCTGTGTGATTATCCCAGCAGACATCAGGGTGGTTAAAGCCCCCCAGAAGGACCAGGGCCTGGGATCGTGAGGCTTCTTGCAGCTGCCTGTAGAAGGCCTCAACCACTTCCACTCTCTGGTCAGAAGGCTACAAACTCCCATGACAGTGTCACCCCTGTTGGCCTGCTTTTTAACTCTCACCCACAGACTCTCAACCTGCACTGAGCTCCCCTACACTGAGCTCCACACGTTCCTGTTGCTCTCTCACATAAAGAGCAACTCCACCACCTCACCTTCCTGGGCTGGCCTTCCCTTCCTGAAAAGCCTAAAGCCATCCATGGCCACATTCCAGTCATGAGAGCTGCCCCACCATGTCTCAGTAAATGCGATGAGATTATGGCCCTGCAATCGCACACGCATCTCCAGTTCCCCTTGTTTATTCCCCATGCTGCATGTGTTTACATAGAGACATTTGCGTTGGACACCCATTGTACCTCTCATTCTAGCTTCAGAAGTTCTCTTATTTTCCCATTTAGCCTCTTCAGGCTTAGGGTGTCTTACACAACCTATGGAGTTAGGTGGCTGTGAGTGGCATGACAGCCCATCGCCTACTCCATAACCTGCTCCCCTGATGATATTCCCCTTCCCCCTTGAATCTAATTTAAAGCCTTCTCAATGTGCCCTGCTAGCTTATGTCCCAGAGCTCTCTTCCTCCTTTGAGAAAGATGGATCCTGTGAATATGGATTCTGTGAATATGTCTGTGTATAAGTAAATGCTTCAGCAGGATGAAGAACAGACTTCTCCTTAAAGGAAAATCAGGGGAGGTATAAAGTTCAGAATGAAAGTCTTATTTCGCTCTTTTAGACAAATCAGAAATTGTGAAGAATTTTTATTTAGGAGAAGACAAAAGATAGCATTACTAAAACAAGTGCATACTCAGGATTATCTACCTGAGCCACAGACTTTGGGGTTCCATCCCAGGATAGCCAGTTTTTCCTTTGTCAAAACTCTTGCATCCTGCTTTCCTCTAAGAATATGACAGCCTTACCCTCCCAGGGTTTCACTGCTGCCTTTACAGAGCATTAGGTGACCAGTGTCTTCTCCTCCTTATCAGCAATGTCCCTCCTTGATCTGCAGGTACAAAAGATGAGTAGCCATCAGTTGAGATGCTGGTACAGAACCTGGACATTAAGCTTGTGATTGAGGCATATCTGTAGTCGTTTCCATATGAAATTCTCAAAACTTGAATGGTTGAACCAGCAATAAGGAAAAATGAGGAATGGAGACTTTGTGTACCTCAGGGAGTCTTAGTCCTTTCAGGAGAAATGCATCCAGCTTTGCTGCTCAGTCACCTAAATGTGGTACAAGTGGCTACACACACCCCTACATTAAGGAGATCATAACTATACACCAGCAGAAAAGAAATGCCTGTAGATTGGTTCTGCTATGATTACTTGAAAGCTATGAATTGTTCTGAAAAGGACAGACAAAACAAAGCAATACCAAAAAAAAAAAAAAAATGCACACTGCAGACCTCAGTTGGGACAGACTCCGTCAGATGTCTGTCTCCTTTTACATACTCTTGAGGGACATATATGTTACTAACATCCTAAAAATTCCACGAAATGGTTCCTTTCCTGAGGTAGTACAGTAGATGGCCAGACTGGGACATTTTAGCTGTGTCAGCTAAAACAGTGCTTGAAAGGTACATAGCTACCAGAGTGATTAACATGATATAAGAACCACATATAAACTATAACAGCAAAACCATATTATAAATTTATATATCTTTTCTGAAAATATTTACAATTTCCCTCTCCTCTCATCAGTCATAAAACATTCTTTCATCCTCTTCCTATTTGTAGTGAAATTCTGTAGGAATAAAATTCTCAATTTTGCCTCTTGAGAACACATGGCAGAGTACGCTTACACAATACTTAATACCTCCATGAAGATGACTGTGCGCTAACTAGCTCCCATTAGAGTTAATGAAAAGAAATAGGCATTCCTAGAATGTAATTCACCCAATAAATAGGTTATACACTTTAAAAATGCCTGTTTTACTTCACTGCATATAAATAAGGCTTACTTAGCTAACACTAGACATCTACATAATAAACATCTGAAACTCAAAGAGTTTCTCCCCATGTGTCTACTTCTCCAAGTCTACAGGCTCAAACCATTTTGCATTTAACATACTTCTTCAAATTGCTTTGTATTTGTCATGGTGTTATAAGAGAGCTTTATTCTCTGGCACTTGAGGTCTTTGGCAGAACTAAGCACCCTTTCGCATTTAGATCTAGCATTGAATGTCTTATGACTGGATCTGAACCCTAATGAAATCAACACAAAGTCTTCCAAGTGTGGGCACTGTCATTGGATTTAATCTTTGTTTTTCTATAGGAAAAGAGGCAGTGGAATTTTTTTTGCTCGAGTAAATTCTTTCTGAAGATTTGCTGTTCCTATTGTCTAACGCTCTTCTCCACAGGACTTTTATTGCATAATATGGCTTAAAGCAAAATTCATCTTTAAAATTAATAAAAAGAAATAGGAAGGGTTTAAAAAAGACACCATCTTTTTGGAAGAAACATTGTTTACAGATCATAGTAGTCACGTAGTCTTAGTTAAAGGCCGATTTCATAATCGAGAGCTAGTTCAGAGATTTTATAAATCATTTATTATCTGGATTCAGTAAAAAGAATGCAGTTGTATTAGCTAAAGAATGCAACAGAGAAAAATGGAAAAACAAAATGGTTAAATAAGCAACATGATATTTTTTCCTTCTGCCTTTTTAGAGTGTGCTCTTTGAAAATAGCATACTGTGAGGTGATATCAATCATATAAGAACAGATCGCGTAAACAACACCTATCTAATGATCTAGTTCTAAACTTCAGGAGGACTGTGGATTCTGTTAAATTTTCAGTTTTATGTTTCCAAACCATTTTACGTTATAACATTAATTTTCAATAATGTTCAGAACTATAAATCATTTTACTTTACAACCCTTGAGTCTCAGGATTTATTAATATAGAAGAAAATCTGTTTCCTATTTCTGTGTTCTACTGTTTAGAATGACATGGTAGAAAATCTGTTCTTATACAAACGTGATTACTAAAAAAAAATTGTGAAGGTGACCTTGCTTAGGTATGACTCACCAGCCTCAGTAGGCTTCTTTTGCTTCTTTTAGTTCACTTCGAAATTCTGTTGTGGAACTGAGCTACTGTTCTCCAATGAAGGTTATTGTTCTTATGTCAATAATAATTTCTTGTCTTAAAAAATAAGAATTTTCTTAAGAAAAAATCCTCAACCTTCTGCATCTGTATGCAAATGACACTTCTGATTTTCAAATGCAAAACAAAAATATGTATTCAATGTACCTATTTTTTCTATATTGACTAACTCTTCTAATTTTAGAAGGAAGTATGTGAAATTTTACAGCATTAGATAGATTTTATAGATTTCATTCACAGGACTAGAATTCTACAGATAACCAAGATGCCTTTGCACTCACTGAATTCTTTTATAGAAATGCATGGTATTTTGCAAGCTGATCTTACATGAAGATTTACATTTTTGACTTGTGAGCAAGCAGACTGATGAACAATATCAGATGTTTATTAGGCATCTGTTCAAGTTAGCATTGTTAAGACAGATATTTTTCTGAAGACAGTGTCACATACTAGAAAATGTACATATCTTCAACTTTTGGTCTCCCCTCCTATGGGACATCTTAGAAGATTTTCAGATGAGGTAATTGCCTTCAGCAGAAGTTCAAGAGCACATCTTTAGACTTAGGCACCCTTAGATCTCAAACATCCTTTTGCTATGAGCCAAAGCATTTTCACACAGCGATGACAGATCCTCAATTCAGCTCTTGGACTGACAAGGTCAAGGGAAGAAAGATTAGGAATGTATGACATGAAAGAAACAAAATCTCTAGGGTCAGTGCCATTTTCATTTCTTTGTAGGTTATAGGGAAAAATAATACCAGGTAGGAATGCTATCTGAATTTCCAGATTGGGTGAAGAGGAGGCCCTACTAGTCTTGATCCTGTAATGCATTGAGTATGATGCTCTCACATACCTACAGAAGTCTTACTGTAGTGAGAAAGTTACATTTAAACACAGAATTCTGACCAATATTCACTTCACTATAGTCTAATGATTTAGGGGGAACAAAGGTAAAAGAAGAATAATTATTTTATAAAAGTGATTGCAGTAACTGATATTTTCAGTCATTCATAACTGTAAGTAGGCAAAGATTCACTCTAAAAACACAACTGTCTCTTGCAATAAGTGTTCTATTGTGCCCCATGTTGATGAGTTAATGCCCTAATATTTACCTCATTTAGCTAATGCCTCCATCTAACTCTGGATTTTCTCAGAGAGTAGGATGGAAAAGGGCATGTTCATGCTGTGTAATGAAGAACTGCACAGAGGCCAACAGCCTTGACTTAGGAACCAAAACCTGGACAGTCATATTAGTAAGTCAGGCAATTGAGAGAAGTCCTACTTCTCAGCAGCTGTATTTGGCACTGAGCTTCATCATGGAGAGGTTTCAAGCTTATCCAAAGAGAAAATAAAATGACCAAATATGCAGCTCTGTTGATTATGCAGAACAATGTTTTCAGCATGTCTTAACATTTACTTATTTCAAGATTTTTTCAGGACACAAAGCTCTTACAAGAACTGTGCGGACAAACTGCCAAAAAGTGGTTTATCTTTCAGGAATCGATACGAAAGTGCCTAGACAATAAATCAACAAATAGGACAAACTGCCTTGAGCCGTGCTTGTCTAATGTCAGTGAACTGATTTCCCGATTTTTTGAAAGGTCTGACTTTTTCTGTGTGCAATACATTGAAGTAGCCAGCAATGAAGATCTATAGTTATTAGACAAAAGCCAACAAAACATTGACTCAGTAAAAATTAATAAAAAAGACATTGAATTTATTCAACTCCAAGATGAAAAATGAATCAAGCTCAACACCAAAGCACAGATAAATATCCTGTTCAGCACAATAAATATCCTGTTCATGCTTAATGTGGTATAAAAGTCGCAATCTACTCTGTGTTCCAGTTGCATATCAAGTTAATGAGTCAATTAGGATTGGGAGCAAAAGTTGCTTGTTTAATAAATTTCACGAATTCCCAATATAGAACATTTCACTCAGATTACTTTAAGGTCCTTCAGAAAGCAAAGACAAAACCAAAACAAGAATTGGAAGCTCATATGGATCTTCTATCATAAATGAAGATGTGGTCCTTCTTTATCTACTTCAGAGTAGATGAATGAGTCTTCTCTTTAAAAAACAAAGCTGTTATTTGTCATTTAGAACATTTGCATGGTTACATCATCTATCTTCATTCTCCTCCTCAAAATTTCTCTTTAGGTAAGAATCTCTATTCATAGATTATCTGCTGACTAACATGCTGAAGAGCCTTATTGTAGTTTTTCCATATGATCTATTTCTTACCCTAGACCATATTCCATGGATCTGACATCATTTTGTGTCCTAGGACACCTGACACACTACAGTGGTGGTCCACTGCATCAGGTGCTACCTTCTGTAGGGCATTCATTTGTTTCATATCATTAAATGAAGATTATATCTGCCTAGATAAACATGTTTCTTTTGTGTCAGTGGAAGAGTTAGTTGATGTGCATAAAGTTTTATATTTACCAGATCAAAAGACCATCTGTATCATGCAAATAAAACACAGAGTATAGCAAGAGTTGCATAGAGTATTTGCTCTTTGCACCCTAGAAAAGCTTTCTAAGCCAAAACTACATTGGCTGCTGCAGAAGTTTGGCTTAATATTTTGAAAGAGAAGCCAGGGCACTTGTTCAAACAGATCCAGTACTTTGGCTCCTAGTACAGCTAACACAGAGGAGATACAACCAGACCATATTTTGAAAAACGGCTGCAAAAGGAGGGGATATGCAAAAGACACATATGTTGACTCTTCTCTCGGCATGGGTGATTTCCAGAGCCTTAGTTCCACAGTACTCCACGTAAAAAGAGTCAAGTTACTCAAACTTTATCTGACTAGACCTAATTTCTCTGAAGGAATCATATAAACAGGCATGATGAAACATGAATCGTGGGAACAGCTTGCAAGGCTCATATAACTGTCCCATAGCATAATATCTGATGTGTTTTTTATGTCATATTACATGCATTTTTCTATTCCATTTCTATTGGTGGAATCATTTCAGTTTTACTGCATTAAAACAAAAAGCAACATAAGATTTGTTAAGGTTAGATTTTATAAACCTTACCTTGCTTTCATACGTTTATTTATATCTCACTGTTCTACTAAATACACTTCAAAATTAACTGAATTACTGGAGTAATTACTGGTAACTGAGTTACTGGAGTAACTGGTTACTCCAGTAAAAGGACTTGAATTATATTCTCATAATTAGTGTGTAGAAGACAATATGAACATTTCCAGTGTCTCTTGCTTCCACAGATACTGTATAAACTTTAGGCTTTTTAGGATTGCCAAATAGCCTGAAAAGCATAATGTTACCTATGTTTATTTTATCTATTATTTTATCTGAGCATATTAGCAGGATCATTGCAAGAGCACTCCATATTCTTTCTATTGCTTTCTGTGATGATGGTGTCAGTTTTAACTGTCCCAGGTTCTTGAGAAAGGCAGACTAAAACCTGGCTCAGTGGCATTTCAGAATGCAGTTTAAGAAGAATATATGTTAAATGCAGAAATTAAAGAATTTCCTTAACAGTAGCAGCGATTACATTCATCAGAAGTTCTAAGACAGGAAATAGAATACACTGATAACACTTATTTGAAAGGATATGCTTCAAACATTGATGAAGAATATAGCAGGTGCACTGCACACCCACCGTGACAGCTAAGGTTCTTGCACAACTGAGAAAATTGCAAACTCAAAGCTGAGTGTTCATCAAAGGTTCTTTATGGAGTCTTTTCAGATGGCAATGAGCCAGAGGCCTCCTATATTACATTAATGCCTTTTTTGAAAATTTTCTCACTATAAAAACAAGTTTTGTATTAGCATGTGTGTGAAATCTTTGTTAGTCTCAGTGCAGCACAGAAAAAAATAGGTGAGCAGTTGAAAATTTGAATTAGTTCTTGCTTAAAATTGCCTTGATACTTAGAATTGTTGCTAAGTCTATTTTATCTAAACAGTAAAAACTATTCAGTATTCAAGAGATTCCATATTTAAGATTAAGAATGTGCTAATGAATAATAATTTTATCCTTGACACAAAATCAAGAAAATATTGAATCATGGTTTAAACGCTGTAGATCTGAAAACAGAAATATTCAAGTTGCTGGAAAAAAAATCTATTTTTTTGGACCATAGGACACTAAAGTACAGTAATATCTTAGTTGGCAGAAGATGTCCAGAATAAAATAGATATGTAAGAGCTGATGTAAGAAGCGTGAGGCTGGATTCAAAATATACAGAATAAACATCAGTTTTATAACACGGTTTTAGAAACAGGAAAAGATATTTGGGCTTCAAGGGAGCATGCTGAAAAAAGAAGACAAATATCAAATCTATTTGATGAAGATGACATTTTGGCAACTGTGTAGAGAAATTCCTTAGTCCCAACTTTTCAGTTCTCCTAGTGACAATAAACACCTGCTAAAATCAACCTGCAATCTATTTATGGCCAGAAAATATAAGATTACCTACTAGGATAAAAGAAAAAATCAAGTGAAATGCTTTTTAAATTTCAAGAACAATGGGTTTTTTGGATACTGTCCATATGAAGTGCTGTTTTTTTCAAATACGTGAGAGCATATACTGATAGTCAACAGTTCTGGAAAATGTCACTGTCACAAAGGACCCTTTTTTATGGTATTTTCAACTTCTATCCAATCACTAATTTTTTATAATGAAAAACTGTCATAGTGCTAATACTGACTTTGCCTCTTAAATGCTAAATGAATTTTAACCTCATAAATCTAAAAACTGTTCCTTAGAAATAAAAATCTTATCATTTATAAATAGAAATAGAAAATACTGGATTTAAACAGTGTCTGTAGAACAGCAAACAAGCAGATGACAACACTACTTACATCTCACCTGCTGCTCTTGCATCTCTTGCTGGGATGCCTCCAGCAGGTTTATTTACATTACATACTACTAGAATGGAAGGAATGTGAAGAAAACGGCTGGAAAAGGCTAGTTTATGCTTCAGAGAAAACAGTATTTTCTTTCTCCCTCCCAAAATCCCAAAAGAAGGAAGAACTCCTTTCCTGTGAGGGTGCCAGAGCCCTGGCACAGGCTGCCCAGAGAGGCTGTGGAGTCTCCTTCTCTGGAGATCTTCCAAACCTGCCTGGATGCCACCCTGTGCCCTGTGCTCTGGGTGTCCCTACTGGAGCAGGGGTTGGACTGGATGATCTCTAGAGGTCCCCTCCAACCTCAGCCATCCTGGGATTCTGTGATTCTGTGAAAATGGAGTTTTGTAATTTGATTTTGCCTTTTGTGATTCTGTGATTCACTGATGTGAACCTCGGTTTTAGTTGGTGAAATGAGATTTTTTTAATATTAATTCATGGCATTTTGTGTATTTGTATCTCTCAGTCACCATTATCATCAATGACATCTCAGAATCCACAACATATAGGAAGAATTACTTCTCTTAGGGAAATCATTCTATTCCAAACATTAATACTCTAGAAATCCTTACCCAGGTTGCTCTGGTGATTGATAAGGTATGTGTCTTAAGTTGGTTTCTTTTATTAATGTGAGTGTACAATGTGCTTGTACTTCTATATTATCAGCTTCCCTCTCCATATGCTCTCCATAATGCTTTAACAAGAATCGGTTGCTTATAATTGCATACAGCACTTTTTTCAGCCATAATGTCAGATCAGTATTTATCAAATTAGTCCCCATACTAATTTATCAAATTAGTCCCTATACCATCAATCTGTCACTATTTCCAAGATCTTTGTCTCTAGCCAAAAGTCTGTAGATTGAGTGAAAAGCTGAATAATTCCCATTAATATCTATTTTGGCTGTAAAACAAAAATGAAAACTGTCTTCTTTCAAATAATGTTCATGGGTATTACAGTAAAATATGACCAATGCCGACAATTATCTCATTTCATTCTCTGCAAAACTATGTTTTGAAAGATATCTCAGAAGTTCAATACAAGAGGAATGCATTATTCAAAATTCAAGAACTTATCTTAACTTTTTCACTGGAAATCTCATGAAGACTAACCTAAACGAATTTGGAAGTTCAGCCCTACCCTTCCTCTAAAGTTTTCTTATAAATTCCAATTCTAATCAATCCCAATCCAATATATTTTTGCCAGAAAAAGAGAAAATGATATTTTAGACCATTTCAACCTGATCTTATTATATCTATTATAGATAATAATATGATCATATTTATAGTATTAATAATATTGAGTAAATATTGATGTGGTTTCCATATAGGTACTAATATGAAAAAGAAAAAATGTATTATAAATTAAATTAGTAAACCAGAAAAATAATTAAACCATCTCTGTTTCCAAGGGATTAGTTCCTCTTTTCTAATGCTGATGTCAATGCATAAAGATGTACCTCACTACAGTCAGCAATAGCTAATTGACAACCTTTTGTTCAATGCTCATTGTTAGGCTGAATTCTGAGAGCTCATGAGCTCATGCTGTCACTTGTCCCATATAGGGCACCAGATTTCCAACGGTTGAGATGTGTTGGCAGAAGTGTATTTAGGATCTGTACATTTTTTCTTTTCTTTTTTTTTTTCTTTTTCTATTTTCCTTTTCCTTTTTTTTTTAACCAAAATTACTGATTATGGGTGCTTTTGTTCCCTATGGAGAAAATGCGTTAATGTCTGCCTGCATGGCTTTCAGAATTGAATATGGTGTAAATTTATTGATTACAGCATTAAAAAAGAAGAATTTGTTCACTTTTCTTGAAATCTGAAATATGAGTTTCTTTTAATGTAGTATTTTAAAGGATTTCACATGCATCCTAGTTTGAAAATTATTTACAGATATGAAGCAGTTTCTGTAGAATGGAATTCAACAGAATTCATGAGGCAGAAGATTATACTGCAGAAGATTATACTAAACAAAGGGAGGCTTTTCAGAGACAAGTTAAGTTTCCAATTTCTTCCCTTTTCTCTTAATGAAAGATTCAAGTCCCATTATCAGGATTGAATAGCAATGGCATAGTCTAGCTTAGTCATTTGTTACTAATGAACTGTAATTGTAAAATATTTTATATTTTAAAACAGTGAAAAGTTCTGAAAGACTTGAGGTCTTGAAGAAATATGGTTCCTTAAGGAGACTTCCACTGTCACTTTTGGATAAACTTATTAAATGGAGTAGGTAGCATTGGAATAGGATCATGTTCTCCTTTGCCATGCTTCTGATTTGTCTTTTGTATTTAAAAAAAAAAAAAAAAAAGAAGAAAATATTTTGAAAGTTGCAAGCATGGAAAGCATGGAATGAATATAGATTCCAAATCTGACTTGGTCCAGTCAAGTTACTAATCAGAAGTGTATTTAAGTGATTGAGAGGAAAGTGAATCCAGAACTCACTTGAGTCAGTTGAGTCAATGCTGAATTCTTGGAAGCTGCCAACAATTTGGTAAGATTTTTTTCTTGCCAGCAGCAAAAGGATCATAAGCTTAGATTAATTCTGTAGCAACTGGCTTGATCTCATTGAGATTCACTGAGCTAGTGATAAATACAAGATCAGATGTAACCCTAGAAACCACTATAAAATTTAAAAAAAAGGAACAAATGAGAAAAACTCTTCCCAAGGTTAGAAGAAGACAGTGACATCCTTGTGCAAATTCAGCTGGCTAGTCTAACACAGCAACTAAGCTGAAATTCACTCTTAGAAATTCTTCCTGGCAGCACTAATTCTATATTCTAGCTGAACATCTTATTCAGACACTGATTCCTATGCACCAAAGCAAGCAGCTGCATCAGTTTAAGGCATAAACCTCTCATCCTTCTGCTTTGTTTTTCTGCCAGAAGTTATACAACAGGATCAGGGATAATAGAAGCAGACGTGTTTATGCCTCAGTGCAGACACATTGGGGCAACTCCACTGCTTATAGCTCCAGAGGTGCAAACACACATTTCCTTTTTCATCCCCTTTCAGACTGTCCAGCAAGATGGTAGGGAAGAAATTTAGACAGAGAGAGCATCTTAAACCACCACTAGATTTGCTACAGGCTTCAGTCCTTTTTAGTAACTTGGTTTGCCTTCCTTTCTTAATGTCTTTATATTTTCTTAATTCTTTATATTATATCTTTCATGTAAAACATAAGTCCTGATCTCAATTTTCACCAAAAGGTGAAATCTCCAGTGATAGCACAGCTTACAGGAAAGGGTACTTCAAGTATAATTTATGCAGGGCTATTCTTTCTGATATTACAAACAAAATTAATAAAGTGTATCTTATTCTCCATATCTCTGAGAGCTCTTTGAGCACTTTATGCTAACCAGGAACAAAGTAGTAATGTGATATCCTGTTCTTTTTTTGTCTTGTTCAGCTACTAAGACATTCACTTCCAGTAGTCTGTCTCAGTAAAAAGTGAGGAGTTATCCCAAGAATTTATAGTGATTAGAGGACACACTAAAGCTTATGAATATTGTCTCCAAATCTTAAGTTTTATTATTTCTTTCTCGGAATTACTATACTTTCATAACTAAGATTAATGATATATTCAAGGCCTTGTTTCCATAGATCTCAAGCACTTGAACAAAATGAACCATAAAGAGCCAAGTCCTAGCCAGTGTTTCAAGAAAGCAAGAGCAGCTCGTGCCAGCTCAACACGTAACATTTCCTTTGAATGTTTTCGAGTACAATTTGCAGTTTTGTTTGGACATGGAGTGTCCACCTACCTATTAATATCAGAGGAGCAGAAAAATGTTTCAAAACTGTTTAAATCCGCTGCTGCATGAGGCACTCAAAACAACTGGATGTGAGCTCACATGTTCTGCTGTTTCTTTTATATAAAATCACTTAGAAACAAAACACGGTTTAAACAAACACTTCAGTAAGCTCCTTGAAATGACCCAAAGCCAGATATTTCTTGCTACAGGGCTACAAATACTGAGGTCATGTTACAGTTGATAGCAGTTTGTTTTGTTTGCCTGCCATAGCTGCAGATGACAAAGATCCAAAACGTATCGACTTGAATAGACTTTGGATTGAATGTAGGGAAAGGTTTTCCACTGCAGATAGGAATGCTAAAAACATAGTCACTTAAGGCTCTAGTTTCAGAAAAATGATTCCAACGTCTTTTCTCCTCTCTCTATCACACACACATGCACACACATTTGCTTAGGATCATATTCTGTCTCCTTTGTTTACATCAGGTAACTATAAAATCACTGAAGCTGTTCAAAGAGCAAGATGCAATTCAATGTGAAAAAAACTTTAAATGCTTGCCTGAGAGGTGGGAATTTTCCCTCCAGGCCTTGTTGAAAAGCTATTGCTCACACTCTTAAATGAGGTCAGTAGATACCCACATGTTTTTATACGTAATATTGTCATTACAAAAACACTCACATTAAAATCACATTAAGCTGCGAAGTCAGGTACTCAGTGGTGAGGGTATGTCAGAACTGGCGTTGCCCTTTCTTAGCCAGATAGAAACACACTGTAGCCTTAGGATAGCTGTGTACTTCCAGGGCTATAATTCACAGATGTGGAGTGACTGGCTTAGACAGCACTCACCAACACGTGCATGCCTCAGACTTCCTAAGAACAGTGGAAAAACAGTTACCAGAAAGAGAGACCGAGACAGAACAGCCAAGTGGCATGTTCCCATCCATCATTTATTTTCAACTTCCAAAAAAAAAGAGAAATGTTTTAAGATGGCCAAAGGTACGTGCAGAGAGTAATAGGGGGGAGGAGAAGAGGAGGAGAGAGGAAAGTGAGCTCTCATGCAGTCAGAGAATCACTGTGAACAAAATTTAAGAGTTTTTGTGAACCACTAAAGACCTTCTGAACTGATAATAAGTAGCCTAAGGAGATGGACAATTTTAATGTCATTTTTTCTTTCTTGATAAGAGAAACAAGCAGTCATTATGGGATTCCTTATGACACGCAAAGTGGCTGAAGCACATGTAAGCTCACTAGGTGTGTTAGCAGAGCACTTGCAGGGATTCTGGAGACCATGGTGCTCTTCCTGGCTCCCAGCCCGCTGGAATAATAACAGACTAGCTGTGTCTGCTTATGTCAATTTATTAATACCCTTTTGAGCTTGACAGAAGAGACAGATCACATGAAATCTATGTTTCACTTGATATTTTTAAAAATCTGGTAAAAAAAAAAAAAAAAAAAAGCAGTAGATGGAAAGGATGTTGTACAAATGTACATACAGCATGTTTTAAGGATGTGTGATACTTGACAGTCAATGAGGCAGAGAAGCAGAGGAAACTTGTAGGCTGAAATCCAGCTAACAGGCATTTAAATGTCTATAAACTGGCATAGAGTGTGAGTGATGTAAATAAAGGTCTAGTCAATGAAATCTGGAAACTTATTCAGGATTCAAGATCTTTGCATTGTAAAGTCATGGGAGATACTCCAAAGTATCCCATCTTGCTTCCAGCAGTGAGAAGAATACCGCAACAATCTTGCATTGTATCTTTCAGCTCCATGTAACTGATACAGTTCCTAGAATAGCAGAATGGCTCTTTTTGGAAAGGACCTCTGGAGATCATCTGCAGGGCCACCTTGAGCAGGCTACCCACCACCCTCTCCATACAACTTTTGAATATTTCCAAAGATGAAGACTCAAGAACTCAACGAATAGCTCTGGCAAGCTGTTTGATTACCTTCACAGTAAAGAAGCTTTTCAGCTTCAGATGAAACTTGGCAATTCCCTTCCTTAGAACCTTCCGTGTTATCCTGTTCCTCCAGTCTGTTGAAGTCCCTTTAAGAAGCAGCACTGGTGTATCAGGAACTATCTGTCGGCCACTTCTCCCAATTTTATATTCTCTGAACTTGCTGAGGGTTCATTCAGTCCCATTATCCAGGCCACTAATGCAAATGTTAAGCAGTATTGGTCTCATTCCCCATCCTAGAGAAGAGAAAGCTCAAGGGCAAATCTTCTGAATGCTTATAAGTATCTGAAGGGAGGATGTTAAAAAGATGAAGCCAGACTCTTTCTAGTGTTGTCCAGGTACAAGACTAGAAGCAATTGGCACAGACTGAAACACAGGAAGTTCCATTTGAACATCAGAAAACAAAACTTGTACAACATACAAAAAAGTATTCTTGTTGCATGCACTATTTGGTGAAGTAACTCACTGTTTGAAACCAATGTTTCCTGACAACTACTCAAAATTTAAAATAAAATTAGAAGACAATATATCCTGCTGATAGTTATATTACAAATGAACACACATGCTTTCAGGGCTATATTTGAATTAAACATCTGCCCAGGATTATAGCAGCATTTAAAAGAAATGGTAGATCATCAAATTATCATCTTGCAAAGACAGGAGATACAACCTGTATCTGGGCGCTTTCAGATATTAGACTGATCCAATGCTTGTACTTGGCCAAGTAAACACAATTCATTTTTTTGTTTGTTTTGTTTTATTATGTATAAATACATGCATTTGCTGTTTATAGACTGTGTATATTAAGAAGGCCTAGGCTTTAGTCACAGCTGTGAAATGAATCATGCTTAATGTTGAAGGAAAATTCTTTAATATCAGTATACTTATTCTTTTGGTGTGTGTGGCTTTAAAACCAGGCAACTGAACTGATAAATTAAGTCTCTGATTATATAACCGGCTCAAAGAATAGAAGATTAAAGATACAAGAAAATGAAAGAGCACTCAAGCTTGAAACATATATAACATATATAAAAAAGCAAGTTTACAGGCCTCAAAGCATAAATCATCCACTTAATGCATTGACTGTTAGACGTAAGAAAGATATTCTCCCAATAAACAGCTGCCTCAGCAATACCCTTCTAGGATGCAGATACCACAACAGTGCTATCCAGAATGCACAACAGTGGAGAGGCATCTCCTGCCTGAAGGTGCAGGTGACAGGAGCTCATGTGGAAGAAGTTCAGTGGAGGCCTCTGAGTATAAATCGAGATTGGCCTATGAATAGCTTCCCCATGCAACACAAATGTGCAAAGGACAGAAAATGTAGCCTTTGCTAATTCATGTCCTGAACTGCCATTTATGGGGTTGTCCCTTTGGAATTTTCTAAAATTACTACAAATATGAGGCGGTGTAAACCAAAGGGATAAAAAATTATCTTCCTTTTACAATAATGGGAGTAAAACTCTGGTCCCTAAACTAAGAGACATATTTCATAGAATAACATCTATAACTTTCAAAAGTGTAACAATTGTACTTCCAGATATGTTGTTTGGGACTGCTGGAAGGAAATCAACACTTTGGAGGCGTATGTGGTGAACTTCACTGCTACTGCTGTGTAACTGTGGAACATGCAATGCTGCAAGACCTACTGGAGAGCTATTTTATTCTGGAACAGAAACTCTGGACCAAGAGGGATTCTCACAACAACAGGGATGACACTAGGCAGTAAAGTTTAAGCAATGTAGTGCAGCTTTTTCGTTGTTTTCAGAGAGAGATGGAGAGATTTTTCTTAGATCTGGAAGTCTTGGATGGTGCAGTCTCTGACTACTTGTCCAAAATTCACTTTTTCACCCTCTTCTTCACCCTTCCATCAGGAAAGACTTGTTCAGTGGGTGGTCTGTGGCAGGGTCTGCATTCCAATAATAATAATTTTCAGTGCCACAGGAGAATTAGATTAGAAACGTAAAGCAAGATCCAACCAGCTTGCTTTGCACATTCAGCAGGATGATGCAGACAATAAAAATATTCAATAGAGGCAACCAGATGCCTCTGAACAATAATCCTGAAAATATAATGCTGATAGAATGAGCAAAGAGAGATCCTTTAGTCACAGGATTTTTACATCTCTGTGCTTGAAATCTGTATCCTAGATCTTTCTTCAGAGTCAGGTGTTTAACCTCTCCCTAAGATATCCAGAACAGAAATCCTGTAGCTCATGCTAAAACAAGTTTGCATCAACAAGTCTCCAATCATTCTCCTCTCTAACCACTCAATTGAAAAGCAAGGTTTCCTTTTCCTTGTTCTAATTCTGAAATCCTTCACTTTGAGCCCTGCTTCATGATAAGAATGGGAGGTTACCAGCACACAGAATTCCTCTAGACATTGATTAGAGTAATCACTTCTATGGAAAAAAGACTGGCCATATAAAAATTGTTGGGAATGGTCTCACTTCTAGGATGCCATGAAAAATGGAGAGCCATTTCATAATGTTCGAGACAAAAGAAAAAATTCAATACATAGACCCCCAAAAGTGTTTCAAGCACTAAACTGTAGTTTTCATAGAGTTCTTTAGTGGAACTTCAAGGTGTACAGCAAAAGACAAAGGATTAATAATTAATAAGATGCTGTCTTTGGCATTTCTGTTATCTGTCTGGGTGCAGTCTCCGATGAAATACAAAGAAAACAAAGTAGAGATCCAGCCTGGTATATTATGAATTTCACCCCTGTTGTTGTGGTACCTGAACTTTGGGCAGTGCAGTGCTAAGTTCATTCAGCATCCTAAACTTTACTGAAATTCAGCACAACTAAAGAATGCTTTAGATTCACTGAGCATTGGACTAAGACAGTTTTAAACTTTTCTTATATGTTAATTGTCTGTTTTAACACTTTTTACAGGAAGATCCAGACCCCTTTCTGAAGTCCTTCAAAAAAAGTAGAGTGGAAAACGTCTTAAAAGAAGAGTAAGTCCAAAAATCAGCAGCTGGAACTTGTAGAACTCCTTGTGCTTCCTGAAGGGATAGGCTCACGTACGGAACAAGAGATTGTTACAGTTAAAATATTCTTTCATTTATATATACTAATTTTAGGACTTTACTACTTCAGATTTCTAAAGCCAATTCATGCTGAAATCATGGTGTTCCATAAAAAATGGAAAGTGGAACATGGATCATGCTTCTTTTTTGGCTCATTGTAGTTAACTAGGTGAAATCATCCTGCTTTAATTACAAAGGAAAAAAAAAAGAGAGAGAGAAACAATATGTTCCTTATGTCTAGTGATTTTTTCCCATAATAAAATGCAATACATTATTATTACACAGAAGAACTCATAGCCATTTTGACATAGAAAGACCATATTTCCTGCCTACCAAATGACTAAATATTTTTCACTTTTTTAGTCCAAACAACGCTGCTGACCCAAAAGTGGTGCTTGAATAAAGTAGGATTTGGCCTTATTTAGATTCATCTTGAAGAAGATATTTAGGGAGAATGAGTAATCTGTTGGGAAATGTTATTCTGAAGTCACAGGACAGGAAAAATCAGTTGTGGCTGTCTTTTTCACTGTAAAAAAAGTACATTTAATTTTATTTAATAAAAGTAAGATGAGTTACTCATAAGCAAGTTATGTTCCCTGCTGCACTGGAAATATCCAATCCAAACTGAAAAAAAAAATGTCCCCCAATCCTACATACCAAATGTTCATTCTATATTTTTGATTAGCACTCAGAAATGCCAACTGAAATAAAAGACATTGTGTCAAATGTTTCATATAACTGTTGCAAAACATCGTATTTTGAAAGTCCCAGTTCTGAGGCTCAGAAGACACAGTTCTTCTTAGTGCTGATTTCTCCTGAAAACAAAGAAGCCACGGGCATTCATTTAGGACAGCCACTGAAGAAGAAAGACTTTTGTTCTTTTTTTGAAGTCTGCCTCAGATAATCCATTCAGAGTTAAATAATCTTGATTTCAAAACACTGCAAAAAGTGAATTTTAATACGTATTTTCCTTTTTCAGGAAAAGAGTCCCCAACTTAAAGATGTTTCCCAGTCCTCCTACTGGAGCATCTGGAACAGCTTCTGTATGGAGCCAAAGCAAAGAACCCCAGTCCTCCAAGTCTGCAAGCAAACTGCTCACCTGAGAAAAATCTATATTCCCTTTTTTTGTTGTGTGTGTGTTTTGCATAATGCCTCTTTGGACAAAATACATAAACAACCCTGAGGAAGGAATTAAAATAAAGGTTTCTAAAAGGTTTCTACTTGCACTCCTGACTGTATTGATCTTCAGAATAGACAGTAATATTCCTCTTTTTTTTTCTTATCCAATAAATTAGTGAAGATTTTCCAGAAAAAATAGGAGATAAGATCTGGACTATTTTGGTAATAGGAAACATTGAACTCAGATTTCATATGACCCAAATCAATGCTTCAAATGTTGTACTCCTTGTTAATGACTCTTTTTATGTTACTGTTCAGTCTTGATTTGTTGGGAGAGACATGCCTTGGAGAATTTTCCAAGCTCTGAATACTAATCTCGGATACAGTGAAGCATTTCAGTACCTATAATACATTTTTTTTCTTCAAATATGCTATTAATGTCATCTGCCTCCTGAACACTCTGCAACCAATTGCTTACAGGTGGCAAAGAAATTGCCTAAGCACGTGGTAACAAAGACTCAAGAGAAACACGTACCAAGAGACTTTAAAAAGTCACAAGGAAGTAGCATGAGGCATTAAAAACAGAAGAGAAGTTTTCAAGGAGTGAAAAATGCGTTCAAGCAAGAGACGTGGAATATAGCATAAACTCTGATAAGTCTAGAATAAGGTAGGACAAAAATCACCCTGGTGAATAATTACCTAAGGAATAAAAATAACTTATAAACCTCCTTTAACATATCAAAAGCAGGAAGCATGCCAGTTTGTCTTTAGGTTTGACAGACGATATAAAAGGTACAAAAGCAGCACTCCAATAAGACACAAGCATAGCAGAAATGCTAAGTAAGTGAATTATTTGTGCGGGTGATCAAAGCAGAGGAACTTAGGTAAGTGCTGACACTGAGACTTTTCTTATGGCAGACAAGGCAATAACTCAGTCCATAGATGAGTTTTAGGGTTTTGATGATATTTTTTATCATTGATAAAGTGAAGAAAGCCAGATAGCTTACCCATGAAAATTCAAAATCAGATTATATTTAAAATTGTCATAAGTATGAAATTGCTAAAATCAGCTTAGATGCCAGAAGACTAAGGGTGTTGAAAGTAATAGTGAGTTTTCAAAGAATGTCAGGCAAATCCAGGAGACTACACACTATTAACCCTCATCTGTCCTAAACCAAGCAGATGGACTCTACCCATGAATAGAATTCATAGATATATAAGCAAATATAATATAATATGGAATACACAGCATGAGTTTTGTTGGGAGAAATCATGTTTCACTGTAGACTATTTGAGAGAAACAAGGATTGCAGGTGACAATACTATATCTGAATTTTGAAACACGTTTTAAAAAGGTCCTCACCAACAGGAAAGGCCTGGATTAATAACTGGTTAAAAGTTGGGAAACAAATAGTAGGAATAAAGAATGAGGAAATATGTTATCAGTGGTAACCCGTGAGGATATGTGCTTCAAGGTATGATGTTAAACATAAATGACGTGGGGTAAACTGAAACAAAAACAACAACAACCAAAACAAACAAAGTTGATATAAACCTATTCAAGATAGTCATGACAGAAAAAAAAGTTTCTGATGGGTCTTATGATAGTGCATGATGAGGTATTAAAAAGTCAAATGAAAATTAAGTGAAGATAAATACAAAATAATTAACATACATAAGAAAAGAAAGCCTAACTACTTTATGTCATGATAGACTCTAAATAAACTGCCCACATAGAGCAAAAGGGATCTTTGGATCACCACTGCTATTTTACTAGAAACATGTTTGATAATCAGCCGCAATTAGAGGATAGAAAGCTAATAGACATAATAAGAAATTTTGTGCCATACTGCATGAGGTACTGCCCAACCCTGTCTGAAAAAAAGATATGGTAGAACTTGTAAAGATACAGGGAGTTGTGAAAAGGATGATGAGAAGTAAGGAATGTTTTCCATATGAGAAGATTTTAAATAGACTAGAACTCCTCTCACAAAAAGAGAGAACGCAGGGTGATTTGATAGGTTGTAAAATCACGAATAGGCTGGAAAAAGTGACTGGGGAATAATCATTCACTGTATCTTATAACACAAGAATGAGAAAGCACTGAGTAGAATTATCAGGCAGTAGGTTTAAAAGAAATGGAGGGAAGTAGTTTTTCACACAACACCTCATTATATTGTGGAACTCACTGCTGCAGATTACTTTCATTGCCAGAAGTGTAAATGGGTTCAAAAACACATTAAGCAAATTAATGAATGGAAGATCCATCAAAAGCTAATAAACCTGCTGATGTGGTGTAATCTTCAGTTCAAGAAATCCCCATCCAGAGATGTCTGAAAGCTGCATGGCTGTGCAGTTCCCAAAGCATCTGCTGGCCACTATCAACAATACAATATTGGCATAGATGAGTTTTCAATCTGACTCAAAACAGATGTTTTTATGTTAACTTTTGACACAATTTCCAGCAAGTTCCCACCACTCTTCAGCACAGTACCTGAGGTAAATCATTCCTGTATACAGGAGCAACAATTCAGTGACGATTTTCATCCATCTTAATGGATTAATGGATTCATCTAGATTACTTGTATTTTGCATATGCCTATCTACATCCATATTCACTTAGACTATTACTACAAAGAGAAATGGGCAGTTAACTAATTCAGGTCAAGTCCGTAGAAGACCACATTTCTCTGTCTAGAACTATCTGTCTCTTTCCCTAGGCCACCTGGGTTTCTTACTCAGGCATCTCACTCCATGCGTTAAATTAGGTAGAATGGATCTGGATCACAGAAATGACAGAGCCCTGGAACAGGCTGCCCAGAGAGGCTGTGGAGTCTCCTTCTCTGGAGATCTTCCAAACCTGCCTGGATGCCACCCTGTGCCACGTGCTCTGGGTGTCCCTGCTGGAGCAGGGGGTTGGACTGGATGATCTCTAGAGGTCCCTTCCAACCTCAACCATTTTGTGATTCTGTGAAATAGTTTTACATTAATTTGACTTTATTAAAAAAAAAAAAGAGGAAAAGGAATAAGAATGAAGATGGGAAGTTATTTAGAAACAGAGGGAAACTATGATCTCTACGCCATGAAAGAATCTAAGATCACTGCTGATGATGGTCAAAATTTGAACCTGCCAACAACATCAAGTTTCAGCAGGTTAAAAAATGTGTAACACATATTACCACACATAATAATTTTTAGGTTTGGGGTTTATTTTTAGCCCACATTTTTCAGCATGCTATATTCAAATAATAAGAATGAAATTTTTAAAATGTATTCATTTATAAACTGTGACTATTTTTGCTTTTAATAGTACATTTCTGTAATCCAAATCCAAAGAAAGTGGATAGTAAATGAATATAAATAATTTAGCTAAATGGACCAATCAAGCCCCTGTAACCAATTCTGAAAACCTGCCACCCACAACCCAGGTAGTATCTTGAAAAAATTTTCCTAGCTTTCCTAGGATTTTCCTAGGTGCTGAGCAATGACCAATTTGCTGTTTTTGTCCAGAGAAACAAGCCTGAAAAGCAGGAGATATTATTTATGTGTCTCAAAATAGATGAAAATGACCTATTTTTGAAAATAGTGACAAACTTCTGGGTGAGTGATTTTTTTTTTATTTTTTTTCATTTGAATCTCAGATTGGTCAAGAATTTTGCCTTTGCTATATCAAAGCAAAGGCATGCATTGGTAAGAGCCTGATGTCTTGTTGCTGGGATGCCATTACTTTGTATTTGAAACTGTTGGAGATTAAGAAAAGGTGTTCCCTTGCAGTGCTCATATTTCATGACATTCTGTTATTTTTTCCCATCACAGGTGAAATCTCACACAACGGGGAGAATGTATAATAGTACAGTTTGCAGCTTTAAGATGACAAATACCATGATGAAACAAAAGAAATTTCCCATTAAAATAAACCACATGTCAGATTTCAGCCCAGATTCGGTCAGCTCTCAAAAAAGGAAATATGCCTGAGCTGTAGATCACGGAGTAAATACTTATCTGCTTTACTCATAGTGGCTCATGGAGAACCAAACAGAAATATGAGCTAGCGCTGAGTATGAGAATAAACAGAAAAGCCTTCCATGAGCAGACCACCTTATGCTTTTACCAATGTACCTCTGAAAGAAAAAGATACAATAATCTCCTTGCTTTTGTCAATGCTTAATTATCTTAGATCAAAATAAAGTGTGAAATTCAAGGCGAAATATGCCCAGTGAATTCTGGATCTTAAACTGGTCAGGATACTCTGCTACCATGGGATACAAAAACATGAGAATGGAGAGTTACCACAAGGCCCAGCAAAACATAGTGAATTACCTTCACCATAACTTAACAGATTTCTCAGAAATAGGGACTTCTGGTTAGCTCATCAATAATCCTAAGAGTTTTTGGGATTTTCTGTCTACCCAGAATAAAAAGATCTCAGAGGAGGAGGGATATGACTGCTTCTGTCCTCCCTATCTTTCCCTTGTTCCCCTTCATCACATTCCATTTTAAACTTTATAAAGCCTAATTCTGTCTGAACTCAGACATTCAACAAAATTCACACAATGATTGCTTTCAGGTCAGCCTGCTTTGGTGTAATTTTCCATATACATACTAGGGAATAAAGCATTCCAGCAAAAACAGGTGAAATAACTTCCCTAAGTGAGAAAAAGAACTTTTGAATGGTTTGACAGGATTTCAGACCTGATATTTGAAAAGTCCTGACTGTCTTGGCCTTCTTGGATGAAAATAAGAGAGTAATGATTTTTTTCCTAAAATAATTCATTTCATTCAACTCAAGACTCGATCATGAGTCAGCTTAGTAGATCATCAGATGATCGTTTCCCAGCTGAAATAGCTGAACAGTTTATAGTGAGTTCTCTTATGAATGGTACAGTCATCATTCACACCCTTCATGGCAAAAAAGAAAAAAAAAAAGGAACAGATTGTTGGAGGGATCCTAATCCATATGGAGAGGTCCTATGGTGGTTAAAACAAGAACTAATTAGTAACACAAATAAACAACAATATTTGGGGTCTTCTTGAGGAATAAAAAAATGAAAGAGATACAGTTGAATTCGATTGTCCATGTAAATACCTGAGTTAATTTCTGGTGAAACTGATTTTAAACTTGCTGAGAACCTCCTATGGTTTTCACACTTGTCAGCAGTTGAAGGAATTGAAAGGGTGTATCCAAATCCTTTTTACACAGATTTTTATATCCTCTTGTGAGGATGAAAAAAATACATATTCAATTGAGTTTACTTTAAACATCAGTCATGTTTAAGTTCATCAAAACAGAGAAATTTAAATTTAAAATTGGAAATCTTGCTACTGAAGGCATGAACAATGAGAAAACATAAATTTTGATGAACCTTAAGGTGAATGGTCTTCTTATATTTCTCCAGAGTTTCAGCTTTGTTGGAAAGGGATGACACACAAACTCTGAATTATAATGGACTAAAAATTCAAACACACTGGACACTAAGACATAATTTTATTTGGAAGCCTCAGTAGCCATCCAGAAGCTGATCACAGTTCCAGTAGTATACTCATAGGTTTTACAATTGCAGAACATAATTTACAAATCTAGTGGCAGACTGAAACAAATATTTTAGAGTGTATCTTGGCAAGCTGTGAGACACAGAGGAAATACTTAAACTAGTTGTACAATAGCTATGGAAGGCAACAGAGGTTCTGGGAAGGGACAAAAATCTATTCCCATGCAGAGAGCTCCAAAAGTAGATCTTTCTGAGCCTTATCTGGTGATGAATTTTTTGGTCCAGGGTGATTTTCCCATCAAACAATAATATTACCTGAAGAAAGCATCTAAAACAAACAAACAGCCTTGTGACTTTACATTCTTATCACCTGTGATTCTGTCCTGCATTAAATAATAATAATAATAGGATTATTATGGTCTAAAGGCTGTAATATGTCTGAGAATCTACCTCAAAACTTTAAATGGCGTGATGACTAAAACCTACTGAAGACAGAACACATAGACTTTTTTCTTCCCCATATTTCAGGTTTTGTTAATACATGATTTCCTGATTACCAAATTTTATATTTTGTTTCTTGTTGCCTCTTAAAAGCATTTATAAAATGAATATGTTTCACAGGAGCATTATGGCACTTTATATATTTCTTCCTCTTCCATGTCCCATAGGCAATGTCACCTGCCTCTCTTCTCTTTACCATAGTTTTAGTTAACTTATGTCTTGTTCCCCTGCATTACTTCTTCCCATATTTATCCCATGGGTACTAACTATCCTTTCTCTCAGATGGTCTAACTGATAATATATCTAGTAAACAATTGCTTTCTAACTTTGTCAATTACTCTTTTTAAGACCTGAAAAACAACTTTTGTGCTGAAAATCCTGTCTAAATATTCAATCCTGCTCTAATAAAGGTATTCCCTTACAGGAAAATATCAGAGTTCTATCTAGATAAGGACACTGCTCATGAAAAAAAAAAAAAAAAAAAAAAAACCCTTTTCTGATTTTATACTGTCTTTATTTTTAGTGTCAATAATCAAATAAAGATGACTACAAGACTACAAGATAGCACCGTGTTATTATAATAAGACCAGCTTAATATGACTGGCAGCTAGTCACACACCCAAGGAGAGGGTTCATAAGTCTGTGAATGACTGCTGAAATTTAATGTATTGACAAATAGGTGAGAACAGATGTATGTAGAAGTTAGCGTCAACGACACAGCAAAATAAATAAATAATAAACTTCTTAGCAAAGAACACAGCTAAACCTTAGGTATGAAGAACTTATTGAAGTCATCAAAACAGTTATAGATGGAGTTGCATGATTTCACCTTTTTTCGTATTACATTTCAAAAACTCATTGTTGAAAGAGATGGCGTGATGGAGACAGAAGTGATGAATGCCCTGAAAAATTGCTTCCTGTCATAAGTGACTTTACAAACCTACTGGGAAATTTTTCATGTCTGGTAGATGGTGACTAATGCAGGATAATCAAATTAGAAATCATTCAGCTGGTAGGGACTAGTGACCACACGAAGGCCCAGTGAGTAAAGCAAGATTAGAAGTTGATATGTGTAAATCACAACTGATTCTAATCAAAAGCAGGTGCCCTGTTTCAGACAGTTTTGCATAGACAAGATGTCAAAAAAGCTTAGAAATAATTAGGTAGATGGAGACAACGGGATGCAATCTATATTATGATACAAGTAATGGACAGAATCCTTTGCAAACTAGTATCGTTTAAATGCACGATGTCCCAGAGAATATATAAAACAAGAAAGAACTGATTTTTCTCCTGACGATTCTGTAATTTAAGTGAATAATACTTACCATGTACATGATGTGAAAATATAGAATAATTGATTCAACTGGAGACAGGAGACAGTATTTCTGTTCTCTGATGTTCTATGGTCTGGCATCTTTGGAAACAAAATTTGTTATTAATTCACATACTGAAAATATCTTTTTAATTATCAGGATTTACGTAAATATATTCATCATAAACTACTTGAAACTGTAAGTTCATATTTAAAAATTTTCCTATCTGTGAATATCAGTAATGAATCAGACAGCAATTACAACAATAAAACATTAAGTGTCCTATTTATTTTCTCAATTTCTTTACTTGAGGAAGCTTTCTTGTGACTTCATGACCTGTTTTTATAATTACTGCTACATATATTTCACTTCTATTTTACAAGTCCATCATACAAGATATATCATTGTCTAATGAGCTGTATAGGAGTTGAATAGGCACTGCATTGCTTTTTCCTATTCCAAGCATTTTGATATTTCACCGAATCATAGAATCAGAGGATGGTTGAGGTTGGAAGGGACCTCTAGAGATCATCTAGTCCAACCCCCCTGCTCCAGCAGGGACACCCAGAGCGCGTGGCACAGGGTGGCATCCAGGCGGGTTTGGAAGATCTCCAGAGAAGGAGACTCCACAGCCTCTCTGGGCAGCCTATCACCCTCACATGAAGATGAAACTTTCAATTTGTACTCATTATCCCTTGTCCTATCCCTAACCACCACTGAGAAGAGTTTGGCCCCATGCTCCCTACATTCAGCCCTCAGGTACTCACACGTATCGATCAGGTTCTCCTCTCAGACTTCTCTTCTCCAGGTTGAACAGGGCCAGTTTGCTTAGTCTTTCCTCACAAGATAGATGCTCCGGTCCCATAATCATCTTCACTCCTGTATGCTGACCCTTTCTAGAAGCTCCATGTCCCTCTTGTACTGGGAAGAAATTTCATTGTAAATCATAAATAAAATTTCATTATAAATTTTATTATAAAATATAATACTGTGGGATACTGAATATACATAAACTATTAAACAAATAGCATGTCTTTCTCATGAATTTATTCAGTGTATCTGCATTTTTCTAAAAGATGCATAGTGAAATAAATATCATGAATCGTATGTTGCATTAAAGAGCTCAATTTCACACAGTATGTCTCAAATCAAGTGTATCCAGTACTGTATCTAGAAGGATATGTTTTGTCATTTATAGTACTAGCAGAGGACAACAATACATTTTCTATAAAGCCACGAAAATACTTTACTGATAATAAACATGACTTTGAGCACTATGAAAAATTGAAGTTTGACATTAAGCAAATTGAGAGATTTAGGAAAGAGCTTGTGAAATGCCAGGGTATAGGTTAATTTTACTAAATGAGATTTTTTACGATTCTCCAGCTTTAGCTTCTTTTCTCTTTTTGATTATGTGATTATCCGAGCCTGATTGTTTGCCAGCTTTACAATCTGAATATTTATGTGTCTCATTATGCCTTACTCATACTTTGGGATTGGTCAGTTAATTCTCACGTGGGTCTATCTCCTGTGCGGATGACTATTTACCATATAAATGAGTACTCAGATTTAATTCTATTCTATGTGCAAATACTCCTGTGGGTTAAGATTTAGAGGCACATACACACACAGTATGTTCACATAAATGTTCTTCCAAGCCAAAGAACCATCTGGATAAAGTAAGAATATTAGTAAATATGTGACAGAGATTTTTTCCTGCAAACTGTGTAGACAGATAAGATCAATGGAAAGAGCTGAAAGCATACAGTAAAGTCACTTTTGCTTCTGTTTTTTATCTAAATATTTTTTATTGATGTTAGGCAGAAGGTCTTCAAAATGGAATATGGTTGGGCATAAAATAAGAGCTATGTTTTTATTATCAGATTTACAGAATATGTACAGTTTGACTGGCATCCCTGCAGGTAAATGTGACACTATTTGGGTTACAGTTCTGCATTACTAAAAACAATGTCAGTAAGAGCAGGCTTAAGCTGCTGACTGCTATTAGAGCGTGTATAAATCTTGTATACTACACATTGTGTCACTAATCCAGGCATGAAATCATACTCCAGTGCAGAAAATAAGAATTTCAACTTACCAAGCAATACACAATAGTTTCCTAAAAATCAATAAAAAGGTGCTGTACAATTATTACAGTAACTGACACATTGAGAAGAAGGGACCTCATGAGCAGATATATTTAAAAGGACAAATTTGTGACTCAAAGTACTTGTGTAAAATTAACATCTAAGTCTTTGTCAGTTTCTGAATGCAAACACTGACTTAAGAGAAATTAGCAAAAGCAGAAAGTATATTACCCGCACTCTACAAACAAGACTTTTTTTAGCCTGAAAAAACACTCCAGTTAGTTAGTTAATTTTTTGAATCAACAGCATATGTTGTTTACTTATTGTTGCATCTTGCAGAAAAAAAATAAAATTGGCTTCAACAAATAATGAGCAGATGAATTTTGAAGAAAGAGGACTGAACAGCTAGAATTACAAATACCAGACAGTAATGCCATTATATTCTGGGCTTATGGTTTTTCCACAGCAAAATGGCCTGCCAGACAGAAAAACAAATTAGCTGATGATAGACCTCCCTTCCACAACTAACCTTTAATCAAAGACAGTCCATTTAACTAATGAGGAATCCTCCTCTTGTACTACTAGGATAGTATGGAAGTGGTGTGGAACTGATAAGCTGAAAAGTCACTCAAGTTTTTGACCTTTCTCAGAAGTGTCTTTCACAGGAGCTAGATGAGAATTTGAGGATTCAGCCATTCAAGTATTCTGCAGCGATCTAGCCCCTGGAAAGTCTCAAATATCTTAATCATAATAGATAGACACTTTTGCCTGACTCACAAAGCAGGCTAGTTTTTAAACTAAACTCCCACTTAAAACTGTTAGTGCTTTAAGTGAATTAATCTCATTTGACTTTATCCAACTTAAAAATAAGTATCTAGTCTAAGCTAGTCACTTCCCCTAACCCTCAGATAAGTCCCTAAACTCTTTCATATCCTGATGTATTTTTCGTGAGGTCCTGAGAATTTTTTTGAGGTATGTACCCAGTTTGAGTAAAATGTTGTAAATAAATACAATGATATTAGCGCAATGATTTTGTAGCTTAGCTACCTCAGACTTAAAAGTTTGTTGGTTTCCCAAAATCAACCAAAAATAAGCTATCTATCATCCAGTGGGAATGTTCAGAGTACATGCAAGCAAAGGAAGCTACAGCAGGAGGAAGAGCAGTCCTTCCTCTATACAGATACTTTCTGGGTTTTTTTCTATTTGATCGCACAGATGATGGAGCATTCAGCTATTTATCACACAGTCTCATGATAGGGTTCCTTCCCTTTACACTGAGGCAGAGCTAAGAAATAAGTAGCAAATATGCTAAATAGTAAATTCTGGAGAGAAGGTTTAAAGTGAAAGAAATACCATTCTCTCAAAGAAACCTATTGCATCTGTCCTATTTTTGACAAAATGAAAACAAAGTTAAGTAGAAGGTGAATATATTTTGCCCTGAGGGCTAAGCAAACGAAGGGGAAAACATGGCTACAAGAGAGCCAAACGCCAATTAGAGTTTGTATAACAAAAGCAAGATATTGTAGAATAATGATACTTTAATATTATTGTTTGCAAAAATAGACATAATTGTTGATATAAATACTTGGTTTCGGGCAATTACCTCTTTTTGTCATTTCATTGAGCATGTTGTTGTTATCTCACCTCCCAACAGCTCTTTGAAAAGATTTATACAGTTAAAAAAGAAGAAAAAGGAGGAACCAACCAAACAAAAAAATGCTCCTAATTACCTAAGTTTCTGTTATAAAAGATTCTGTGAAAAAGAAGGGAACTGAAGTAAAGTACTTGGAACCAGTATTTCTGTTCCAGACATGCCCTCTTTCTTTTGGTTTCTGGAGCTAATGACAAATGGCTCAGCAAATCATTCATTTTTCTTGTGGAGTCAGTGTGAAACTTCAATGAACAAAGTTCATATCATGCTTTGATATTTAGGGAGGAGCACTGGGACAAAGCAGTAAGATTTTGTTTGTACAAGAGATAAACTGCAGTGATGACACTTTTTTGTCCGTGGCTTGCAAGACTACTTGTTTCTAATCATGGAATAAAGGTTTAGACATTCAGTCTGGCGTAACTGCCATCTGAGCTATACTTAATCAAAAGCAAAGGGTTCGTCAGTGCAAGGGCCAATATACCATGAAAGAGAAATGTAATTCAGTTTATCATTTGATGTGACCAAAAAGTCTGCAATCAAAGAGCACTTTCATTATTGTCCTCAAATTTGATTATAGATTTAAAAGGAATTATGAATCATCAAAATTATTCACCTATTTAGTCATCTACTCCACTCCACTCCCACTGTACAATACAGTTCTTCAGTGCTGCTTTCTCCTTTGAAGGTAGAGCTTCCTTGATTTCTCATAGGGTCCTATTCTACTCCCCTGAAGATCTTGTGTTTATGAAATATGGTTTCTTTAGATTAAAAAAAAAAAAATCTGCAGGCAGGTTGTGTCCTTTATCAAATTATAAGAAGTAGAAGGTCAAGAAGAGGCAGGAATGAGCTCCTCCTTTGCCATCATGGTACAACATGGCACAACAGCGAAGAAAGTCTTCTGGAGATCAGGTATTGCTCCATTCTACTTACCAGCAAAGTGTCCTACTCTGCTGCTAAGTGAGAGAACACTCTAGCTGATGGATAAAGTTTATACTGTAACTCAGAATCTCTGTAATACTGAATGATATCTGCATTTCTCTTTCTACTTGCAATATATCCATTTTTTATCTATCAATGCTTTGACACATCCTTCCATAACAATCCCAAGTAGAACATAACTTTTGTCTGCTTTTGGGTCCACTCAAAGCTACTGCTGTGCTAGGGTATTGTTTCCTCATCTACTGAAATACCTATCTTTCAGATTTCCAGGTTTCACTGGAGGCATGTTCCCAGAATCAAGGCAAGCTTTGAGGTATCATCTTCCGCCCCTTCTGTTCAGGATAGTACTACTATGATTTGAGAAGCAAATTGCTTGAGAAGATATATCTCTCAATCATAGCTAATTTATTTTTTAAAATATTTTGGCAGATAATTCAACAGAATAGATTTTCTTTATAAGAACAGTCTGTGAAGCAGAACCTAACTTTGCCTGAGAGCTTATGAGCTCTTGAAGACATTCAGAGCTAAGGTGTGATGAGCTCTTGAAGACATTCAGAGCTAAGGTGTGATCTCAGCATTTCCATTGCATAAAATAGATTAATATCTAAGTGCACACTTTGGTTTATATCATACTAAAACCCTCAGGAATCAGTGATCAATTTATCTACTGCCAATTCCTAACACATTGCCATGGTGAATGACTATGAAAAATGCCCTTATAATTGTGGAGCATTGCTAACTTTATGCTTGGTCCTTTCCTGTAATCTCTTGTTCTCAAAAATTCAGTGTTCCTTTGAGACTAAAATGACTCTACAGTATTTTATGGGTAAACTTGATATGTTGATTAACTGAAAGCCAGTACATCACTGAAAATCCTCTATCCATAAATAAACAAATGTACAAGAATCTTTGATAGCAGATAAAGTGACAATTAAGAACTAGATTGTAGAAACCGTTGTGGTGTGCCCTTCTTATTATGAACTGATATTTGTCTGATAATGCATCACTTTAGCATTTTCAGGGAAAACATATTGCCTTGCAGTAAGTTAGTTGCTCATTAGCTGACTTTTAGTCCCTCATATATTTCTATATGGGTTGAGGTGTCTCAATTATGATAATAAAATTAGAAACCCGGTGGTGCAGAAATTTTTGCAATAATTTTCCTAACAAGCTTCCTGCTTAAAATGGACTATGTTTTCAAACATCGAACAACATGAACTATTAGAAGAAATTCTTATATTCTTCTAAGGTTAGACTGTAAGGTTAAAATACCTTAGAAATGAAAAACAGGAAATTTAACAGCTAATGGACACAGAATATAGAAGCTTTCTCCAAGAACTGCATAGTTAAATGTTTTGAATGACTGCAAGAGAAGAGGGTTTTATAACCTTCAGGATTGGTTCGAACAGACCTCAATGCTCAAAATCTGTAAAGAAGTAGGTTTTGAGACAAAATTCACTGAAGAGAGCCAGACAGACAACAAACACAGGAATTTGCAGTAGAAAGAACAATAAATAAAAATGACATCTCCTGACTCAACATATATGCCTTCCCTCAGCTTATCTGATTTTATTAGAGAATGAATATTTTCATTACTGCCTTTTTGATCCACTGGCCTTAGAGCTCTGAAGCTGCCTGCAGATTCTGTGCCCTGCTGTGTACATGAACTGAATACACAAATCCAGTCAACTTAAGCCTGTCAAAAATCCTTCCAGAAAGCAGGCTGTGTATGCAAGGAAGACAGATAGAAAAACCTTTCTACTTTAAAAAAGCAGTTTAAACCTAAAACATTCAATTTTTCAGCTATTCAGTTTTGCAAAATAATTTTGCATGGGGACATAATTGAAGGAAACTTCAGTCTAAAAATTAGCTTAGAAAAGAATAAATTATTACTTTATAAATGACCCTTTAGAAAAATCAGAGATTAGCCTTTTCCATTATGCAGATGTCATCTACACGCATTCAGTGTTTTGTTGAAGTTCTGTCATCTTTTGAGGCATCAGGAGCTGGATGTTATTAGATGACAGATACAAGTGTTGATTGTCCTCTAAGCTGATAGGACATGACGAATCTTGTTTTGATATGCCTTGGGGCGTAAGAGATTTCAGTTCTTCTCTTAAAAGGATGCAGTGAAAAAGTCCTGATGTGAAATAAATTGGAATAATTACAATAACTATCTAATTATACATGGCATAAAATAAACTTCAATTTCAATATTTTTCAAGAAAATCTAATGAACTCTGATGTTGACACCTATTTTCTGGCCACAGACCAAGTTAATGTTCTCATCAAATCTGATTGGCTCTGGCAGGATCAGAATTCTGGCATTACGGCAACAAATACATTGCAAAACATAGTTTTATAATACAGTATTTATATTAAAAGTCACTAGTTTATCTAAATTCTCTCTATTTATTTACAGATCATACTTATTACATATATTTTTAAATTAGGCTTCACTCAGCAATCCTGATATGTGAGATTCTCTTTCTTCACTGGCAAATGGAGAAATGGAATATATAACTTGCTCGAGTTATGTACCTGGACAGATAGATTTTGCCTGTCCATTAATATCCATTGATGTACTTCTATTCATCATAAACTAAGAAGATACGTTATATCCACCAATATCAGACTTCTCTTTAGGGTGGACAGAGAGAGCAGTTCCATTCCTGCTCCCGCAGGAGCAACCATAATGTCATCCAGTGCTGGAGACACCAGACAAACAAAGCAAATGAAATGCTATGGATGTAAATCCCATCACAGCTGGGACTTAGGCGTCTCTAGTCTACCACACCCTAACTATGAAGTTTACTTTCTAGCACAGCTCTTTCTTGCATTCATGAACTCCCTTAAAATTTACCTTTAGTCAATCACAAATGCTTCTGAGGAGATGGCGGTCTTAAATTTGAGCTAAAGTTCTGCTGCAATCCAGTTTAGAGGGTGACATCTTCTTAACATTTGCGAGAAACCCCCAAAGTTTTATACTGCCATAACTGCAGTTAACTTTGTGTGATAGAGACCACCTGCCTACATATAGGTTAGAACCCTGACTGGCCCAGTGCTTCATGCATGCATTGGGATAGAGCTACAACAGGCCATGGTCTCCATGATTAAAGAACTCCTTTGGGTGGTAGATTAACTCCTCAACAGAGCCTAAAGTTCTGTAGATATGGAGACTTACTCAGCCTGCATATTTGTAGATTGCTGCTGCTGCTGCAGAGAATGTTAGTAGAGTTTATCCTAAGTAAATGGAAAAGACAAACATTTCCCATTATTTTACTGTATTACCCTGGAAAAGGGTAGACATAACCTAAACAGACTGGTCTGTCCCTTGCAGGTAGCTAAGCTCCATGTAGAGGCCATGGAAGATGGCACGTGACTTAGGCAAACTTACACTAGCACTGGAACTCCATCTGCAGATTTCAGAAGTGAATATTTCTTTTCAAAAGCATTCAAAGAATGCAAGAAGCTACATTTGAGGACTCAGAAATCCTTTCTTGCCTTTCAGGATCTCCAAACTGGAAATAAACCAGTGCTTAAACTGGATGGGCTAGGTGCTACCACACTACATTATTGAACAAGAAATCCTGAAAGAAGGAGCTCCAGCCTGTGATTCATGAGAAGCTTAAGGTGTTGCTCTGAAAATGAAGTAAATAGCGGCAGATTAACCTGACAAGTCCCAACAAAAGTCATGGCACAAATAAGAAACTACATATAAAAACAGAAAATCCTGCCTGGAACCCAAATAGGCAAGTCTTTTTTATACTTCAATATGAGGAAAAGGATAGGGTTAGGCCTCATCTTTCCATGAACTGTTGGTAGAAACTGTTGGCTTTCAGTTGGAAGAAAACATTTACTTAGGGTTCATATACACCATTGAATACAGAGATTCAAACTTCTTCCGGACATTGAAGCCTTCACATAAATAAAGCAGAAGGAAAGTAGTGTTCCTCATGGCTTAATTATGATGATCCTTTGGCAAATGTATTTGGATAAGTCAGAGGGAGGTTACCCTACAGTAACGGTAAACTTTCTAAACCAGATGTCTCCTTTGTCAGACTAATCTTTCCCTTCTGTCCCACAGTCACTAAGTGCCTATCCTTGTGTTGCAACCAGTAATGAACTAATACAGCAATACCGTGGAAGATCCCTGGCAACACCTTCTCACTGCAGATTTAAATATCAGGCTTGGTTGTGGGAAATACATCCTGAGTTTCAAGAGTGTCCAAATGGACCTTCAAGGTAAAGCAGGCTGTAATCCAAGCAAAGCTGGCTGACATTAGAGCATAGAACTGGGCATTTCATAGAAACCACACAAAATTAGGCAAAGTTGAGCAGAATGGGGGCTTGTGCAGCTTGAAGATTTTATCTGATGTAAATCTACTACACCCTTATCAGATGGACTCTGCTGCTATATGGCCACTCTGGTCATGTAGATTTGTCTATTGGTATTCCAATTTGAGTTAGAAAACTTAGAGATAATATACATGATATGCATATTTTCAGAGACGTGGGAGAGTTACTTCTTACATACAGGAGGCTTCATTCTCAACCAAACAGGTTCACACAGAATTTTAAAACTGCTGAACAGTGTTTTATAAACAAAATGAGTACATTAAAGATATAGTACAAATTGAATTAGTATCTTTCCCTTTGCACGATAATAGTTAAAACACAGACTTAAATTTACACCAGGAAGCTTTAAAGAAACTTGGCATCCACACAGTGCAAGAGCCAGAAACATTGTCTCATGAAAGACAGTGAAATACATTGGTAATGATTCAAAAGACACAAGATTTTACTGTCCACGTAATTTCAATATATTTAATAATAATAAAAATAAAAAACAGACAAAATAATATTGCTCACTGAGAATAGTTTTACTGTTCCAGACATCACATGGGAATAATAGATCTGTAGAGACAACAATAACATTTTCATAACAATGAATGCAATCTCACTGCTGTATTGTTGGAACTAAATTCTAGTTTTCTGAACACAGCGGTCTCCATGGATCATTCCATCTAAATGACTACCGTGTGTTAGCCAAACAGGGTTTCTCCAAACATTTTGTGTTTTATATCACTCTGTGTGTGTGTGTGTGTGTGTGTGTGTGTGTGTGTGTGTGTCTGTGTGTGTCACTTAGATTTTTTAAGAGTCTCATTTGAGGAAAAAAAATCATTAAATAGTATTTCGACCACTACAGAACATCTTACAAATGAAAGGGTATTGTTCTTTTCTGACTAACAGCTGCTTTTAGTTTAAGAAGTTTACTGTAGCTAAAAGCTCTGACGATCCAGATACGTTTTTGCTATCAAGGTTTATCTCAACCTGTTAAAGTCTAGATAAGGGGTTGCCAGTTTTTCTGCTTCAAAGGAGACAAGAGTAATTGGAACTATAAACTCCCCCATTCATCATTAAAATGTACGGTTTTATAGGACCACAGAAAGCATCTGCTTCTTGACTAATAGAAGGCATGCATTAGATTGGAGCTGAGAAAACTCAGAGCTGCAGATCACTGACATTTGCAGATGTTAACGTGCATACGCTCACTTCAGAAAAGGAGAAAATAGTACATGCTTAATCAGATTATTCTATGGAGCGACGTCCTCCTTGTGTTAGCTGCAGCCAAGGACTCTTAGCCCTTCCTTGGAGGAACCGTTTAAGATCAGACCCTACAACTTTTCTTCAGCACAGTTTTTCACACTCGTGCCTTGGCCTAAGAAGTTTCATGCACTACATCCCTGTCCTTTGCACTCCTGAAGATGATGGCAAACACCATACTTTGGCCAACTCTGATAATTATTAATTTCTACAGCCCATTAAGTGGAGTATTACCAAAAGTCTAAATAGACCCACTCTGTACAAGATGTGCATACTTACCTATGGTCAGTTTGCTGGAATCTTCCCTTCCTTTTTATTAAGGGCTGGCTAATTCATCAGAGATAGAAATAATTTCACAGGCTACCATCACTGTCAGAATATATAAGCTCCACAGACTAACACAAGGTTTTGCCACAGAACAAGTCCAAACAGAATTTTTCAGCTTCTTTTTCTTGTTCTCAGTAATTCTCAAATGAGTTTCTGCTCATTTCCACCAAAGCACCTCAAAGAAGGCTGCCTGATAAGATGCTCAATAGTTTCCCTAGCAAAAGATGCTTTAGTGTTATCAAGGGTTTAACATATTACTAACATCTGTAAACAAATAGCTTTTCTAAAATTTTCTGTCAAATTTAGATGTTTCGGACAATTGTTTGCCATTCAAGTGCTGTATTTTCATATTCTGCAACATGGTGGGTTTTGCAGAATATGAGTAGCCTGCTGTAAGCAAAATTTTCTGCCTTCATGAGGGTGAACTGAAAAAAACTGCACAAATATATTAAAGATTTGACACTTATTTTTACATGGTTTTCCTAAAGAAACAAGTCTCACAGGATCATAATGCCCATTGTCTAGCCTGGTCATCCTTTTCTAGCAACTTTTAGAGTCCACTGACCAAAATTCAACTTGAAGGAAGGGCAGAAGTCTCTAGACAATTACATTTCCACAAGCTTTGTGAAATCGGACAGCTGGAAGGAGAATTGCAGACCAACTGTATATTACTACTCCCTGTTGTTTCGTGAGGCAGATTTGGTGTTATTACAGTGAAAGATGTTTAAGGGAAAATCTCTGATAGGATTTCCATAAAAAAATCAGACTTCTTTATTTCTTCTGTTCCACAACAACATATTATTTCAACATGAGATAAAGGTCTATTATACTGTAAATTTAAACAAATTTATAAAAATCTGAAAAGTCTTGAACACAGGCATTTAAGATGAAATTTCATTGAAATGAAGAGGAAATTTCCCCTTCATTGAAATTAAAAGGGAATTGGACTATGTATTGAATATAGGTTTAATGGCTTCTTTTTCAGGTTTGACTCCATCAGGTTCTCTCAATACTAAATACCTTTGGAAATACATCCTGAAATCAATATAATTCCGTAGGATTTAAACATGACAGTAAAGAAACTATTCCTAAATTATTATGCAACTGATATAACTTCTTACACTAAATAAACTTTATTAGTCCAAAGCTCAAATGAAAATTATTTTCTTGTATTATGGAATTTTGACAATCCGATTATAAATTTTTGGGGGCACATCCATCTATGTATAGCTTCTAAAGAAGCCATTTAAAAGGTAGTTTTATTTTGAAAACATGTTTTGCCAGCCTGTTTTCTTAGATGGGTCTTAGATTTGGCTTTACTACTTGTCTCTTATTATCTGTGTGCACGTGATTTGACTGGTTTGTTCTTTAAACCTTCAGATGTATTAGTCACACCCAAAGGCTACAATCAGACTTTCCAGCAGAAACCTTTCATGGCCAAACCTAGAGACGATTTCATATTTTGAAGCTCACATACAAAGACTGGCCCTTCTGTTTTTGTGCAAGGAATTCACTATGCAGGTATCAGACTTTGACACATACCTGCTCCCTTCACACATCTAAACGCTTGCAGAACAGAGCTTGAAGTAGTTGCTCAAGGATACTAACAAACAAAAACAAAAACAAAAACAGTGCTGGGTTTTTTCCTTCTCTAAGAGCTGTTGCATGGTAGAAATGAATGAATTTTAATACTCATTTTAAGATCTGGCAATCTGAACAACACTGGCATATAATTTTTCAGCAAGATGAAATATGCATGTGCAAGAAGAAAGAAAAACCCAAGATACTTGTAGTCTAATTCATTTAGCAATCTGTCTCTAATTTTAATGATGTATTTGTCATTTTATTACTCACGAAATGTCATTTATATGAAACTGTCACTATGATATTAGAAAAGAACAGCTTGTGTTAAACTGTGCAAAATCTTTGCCAACTTTCAATGTTAGATTCATTCTAACTCCTTAGAATTTCCCTTTCGCTTAAATTGAACATGGCATACTTCACTTTCTGTACCAAACTTTTCTGCATAGCTACTCTAAAAAATGTGTCCATTTTGTGGGGTGGATACAGCAACCATTATGTTCATTTGACAATATGGAAACTATTCTGAAAAGCCTTCTGTAAAGATAGTCTGACGTGATATGGAAGTGTTTCAGTATCTTAAAATATCCACGACCATTTTAAACATTAATACATTGTAGTCACTTTCAAAGCGATAATAAAAAGAAAAAAAGAATCATAGAATTATTGAATTCTTAAGATTGGAAGGGACCTTCAGAGATCATCTAGTCCAACCCTCCCTGCACACGCAGGGTCGCGTAGAGCGTCCAAGTGGATTTTGAAGATCTCCAGAGAAGGAGACTCCACAACTTCCCTGGGCAGCCTGTTCCAGGCCTCTGTCACTATTAAAAAAAAATTCCTTAAGTTCCTGTGGAACTTTTGATGCTTCAGTTTGTGGCCATTTCCTCTTGTTCTATTGGTGGCCACCAGTGAAAAGAGGCCGGCCCCATCCTCCTCACTGCCTCTCTTGCAGTGTTTATATACACTGATCAGGTCCCCTCTCTGCCTTCTCTTCTCCAGGATGAACAGGCCCAGCTCCCTCAGCCTCTCCTCATAGGGCAGATGTTCCAGGCCCCTGATC
>JAWLRI010000001.1:4893099-4948147 GCA_034781795.1 Crypturellus tataupa | reverse complement strand
TCACCAGGGCTGAGTAGAGGGGCAGGATCACCTCCCTCGACCTGCTGGAGACGCTCCTCTTAATGCACCCCAGGACCATGAGGGCACATGGCACATGGTTCTTGGCCATGAGGGCACAAGTGATCATACATTTCGGTTTTGCTGAAAGACTTTAAAAGTATATCATCTTTACGATTGATAAACTCTGGTTTTACAAGGATTCACATGATGACAATTTATTAATTTAGTAATATTACTTATTTGTTAAAAAGGGAGAATTTCTGAGATGAAATATTCAGTTTAGGAAGCTCCAATTTTCTTTCAGCTTCTTCTAACGGAGAGTGAAGGGTCAGCAAGGTCAGGCAGTGTCTGCAGGGCCTGGACAGTCACAGATGTAACTCTTGGAAACCCATAAGCAAGAATGCAGTACAACCCCAATAATCAGCTCTGCTTTGTCATTAAATTTGTTTGCCAGGTATTAAGAACTGATACAGATGTTGGTTGTAAAGGGCTATTTAGTAACTCATTTATCCTCTATAGCTTATATTTCTATCCTCCAGGACATGGAATTAATTCCTTCTTTGTGAATCTTCCAGTTATTTCCAAAATTTGTTTCTTATCCACAAAACTGCCATAATAATCTTAAACTGATTGACCTGGTAGTAGAGCCATGGAATTAAATGTCATTAAATGACTTAGCATAATTTCTTGAATGCATTTCAAGTGGTTTGATCAAACTATTTAGGTGACTGAATTATTGTAGTACAGTATTTCCTTCAAGTCTTAGCAAACATATTTTTTTAATTTCTGAATTCCTTCCAAGGATAGACCAGATTTTAATTCACAGAAGAAAGTTTGGAAAGCCAAGATTTGGGGCTTTCGGATATATACACATATACTTATATTCAGTAATGTAATCATAAATAGGTTTTGACCCTGTCACATGTGAATTTTTTGGAATTTATTCTAATCTTAGATGAAGCACGTATCAGCTATATTTATCATCATGTTGTAAATATATCTTTATATACTATCAAATAAATGTCACATCTGGTATACAATCTGTCATTCGTAATTTTGAATCCTGGGAGATGTGTCTAGACAAGTAATACAGATATTACAGAGATACACAATCTAAATTCAACTCCAGAGCTCAGGTCAGTTGAGTTTTTCCCCATAGACTCTGAAGTATTTGGACTAAATGTCATTAAAATACATCCGTATTAAATTTTTTTCTGCATTACTTTTCAGCTGCCCAAAGTCGTATAATAATAACACTCTGAAGAGCTGGCAGATCTAAACACCAGCACCACCTTTATTTTCTTGGGGTTTCACAAACTAGCAAAACTAGGAAGAAATTTCACCATGTTCTGTCCTATCGTTTTCCAGTTGTTGAGCCTTTGTATGTCAGTTCAAGTCATACTTTTAAAAAGAGAAGAGTTAAGAAAGGCAGCCATTAACATTGTTTATGTCATTTTGAAAATGCTTTTTATGTTTATGGTGTCCCTGGCTTAGGTGTTATATAAACAACTTGCCCCTAGAATTCCTACCTACATCCAGGCAAAGTCACAGTGCTTTATGTATTTCACTGGATTATTCATGCCTTCAAATGAAGGCATTTGTCAACAGAACTTTAAGTAGACGCCTGAAGTTAAGCATATGTTTAAATACTGTCTTGAACTAGGGACTAAGTGGTTGTGTTATCAGTTCTTGTTTATATTATGGTGCTAAATACACTAGAAGCTGCATAATCTACCTATTTGAGGTGAAATTTATGACTATATTTAGTAGTCTCTGCATGTTTTTTTTTTTCCCCAACATTTTGAATATTATGACAGAATTTGAATGGCAAAGAAACTGCACAACACGACAGTAGCAAATCTGCCTCTTTCTAGAAGCACGTTTTTTCCTGCTGTGGAATGTTTAAAAAAAAAACACACGTTAGTTATCCGCTTTAGCTACTTGTACAGGATAAACTCACTGCTCACTCTCATGCAACATCTCCAAAAGTACTTCTCTTAAGATTTATATAAAAGATTTCCTACTAAGTAATTATCTACTTTTAGTTTTTACTTCACCCGGCTAGCATTGCAATCAGGAGGAAATGATTTTTCTATACTATGGACATTTCTGAGATATCATTTTTTTTCCCATTCCACACACTGCAAGGATTCCAGGACCCTTTGATGCCTGTTCACAGCAAATGAGAACAAGGTAACCTATTATCAAGTATCTGTCTATCAGCTTCAGGATGGAAATTTCAGTTTCATCTCCATAAGGCTCAAATATTTGCAGGAAGAAATATGCTCTAATCCACTGTATAGCACATGCACATGGAGCCTGAAAGCAGAAGCACCTGGAAGCACCTGGAAGCAGAAGAACAGCTGTCCTAGGTTTATTCATCTGTGCATTATTGGTGACTTCAGTGCATTTGGGACACACATCTGATGGGAAAAATGGCAAGGATTTCCAAATATATTCCAGTGCCCTACTTGAACTTTTGTATATGTAACGTGGGAGGATGTCACATGAACAATTATAGAAAATCACCTGGACAACACTTCAAGGAGATGTCAAGGACAATGAAAACAGTCCTATACGAAGCAAGTGCATCAATAAAGGTACTCAATACGTTCTAGCAGTATTTAACATCTACAGCAGGCTCCTCTATCTCTTCTTGGTTTTGATCAGAGATTTCACCTAAGGTACAAGAACCTGTATGCTGTCAAACTCTAAGTTATCACAATATTCCTAAGCATCTCTAATTATGATTACATCACTCAGCTAATTAACTACACAGGTTAACACTTTGAGTTATCTTAAGCAATTAAGATTACAGATTACATACTTAATCACTACAAAGATTAAATCTAATCTGAGCAACACTGTATCATGATTAAACTGCTTCTGAATATCTTAGTTTTTTACTGTCACGATTTGAGAGAATGCACTGCATCTGCCCAGGCACAAGTATTTATCAAATGAAATATCTTGGGCAAGATTTGCCAACTGGTTTTCACCGCTACATAACAATGTAAAACAGTCAAGAAACACAACAGTCCATACAATTTATAGTAGTTCTCTATCATCACAGTAATGTAATTAAGACAAACTCTGCTGCTGAGCCTGACTTTGGGTTATTATAGATTATTTTTATCTTCACATCATTTCTCTATTTCCTACAGTTATTTCAACTATAGAGAAGAGGTATCCGTAGTTCATCCATCTTACATGGCACAACTGACTGTTCCTCTACCACCTTTTATAATAAGTGTTAACGTAGATGACAGTATCTCCTGTAATCAGAAATCTCCTGTAAAAACTCTACTTCATGCTATTTACCCTTCATGCTATTTATTCTACTGGAACAAGTACTGAAAGGTTTTTTGAAATATCTAGTGACACACCATCACATATCAATATACTCCTAATTGGGATGTCCTTTGGAAAATCCATCTCTGCAACTTCATCTTTGCATTACATTGTAGGTATGTAATCTTGACTTTGGAAAAGTCATCTACACAATGATAGTTCTCAGTAATGCGAAGTACTGGACAATTTTGCTATTCTTAAAATGGTGTAAATGTCATGTACTTAAAGATCGGATTTTTTAGATTAAATGTTCCTGTATTCTATGAAATAATATATTTTCACAAGAGCCGATATTTTTCTTGTTTTGAATGTAACACAAAGCATTACAAAGGCCTGGAGGGAAGTTGAGCAGACAAGTGACTATTAATATTGCAATCGTCCTGTATTGCTGAAGAAAAATATGCTTTGGTTTCTTCTTAGTCAAGTAAACAGATAAATAATTTTTTCCTGGCTTCCATTACAGTGAGCTGGCAGTGCTTTACAGAAGAATACTTTCAGTTTTGATTTTCTCTCAGGTTTACTAAAAAATGACCAGAGAATATACAATATTTTCTTTATATGGCTTTTATAGACCCTATATCTTGATAGGAGTATTTCTGAATGAAACTCAAATATGGTCTGACTTGGAGTGCTTTGTTTGTTTTCTATTTGCAATAAATTTCCACTTTTAAAGAATGTGTGTAATCAGAACAGGAATTGTAAGGAGGCTTCTTGAAAGTGAACTATTTCTTGTGTTCTCTCTCCTTAATCTTCATCTCCCAAGCTGGAGTTAAAAGACTGAATAAATGCATATGTAGACACAAATTGGTTTAAACTATTTTTCCAATCTGTCCATAGCACCTGGTAAAACCATAGTTTTAAGCTCCCTGAGCTACATGCTGACTGCAGAAAAAATAAGTGGCAAGCTTCTGAATGATTTCAATAGAGCCCTTTCTCACAGAAACTTCACACACAAAGTTGAATCTCCATTCCCAGATGGATCTACCAGGGAAAGAGACACGAGGACATGACAGTCTCATGGGCTGTGGTCAGAAGCTCTATGGCTCCTAAGCTGTTTTCTCGTACCTCCTAGGCCAGTCCTATGGCCTGAGACCTCAAGTGACTTTGTCCTGCTTTCACATGTCTAAATAGTCTGAATGTAGACCTTAATATTCTCCTTCAAACATTTTCTCCTTCTTCTGTAGAGAACTTCTCTATAACAAGCCAGGCTTTAGTTCACTATTCAGGCCCATGCAACACTCCATCTTGAAGAGCAATCAGAAGATTATAATAGAAACAAAAACCTATTTTTTTTTCTTGTCTTGAGGGATTCTTCTCTCACACACACTGCAGAGCTCTCTCTTTGCAGGCATGGTCTCTAGAAAAGGGAAGGCAAGTGCTGTAGCAGTGTCACCCAGCTGAGTGCATTTACTCTAGTTCATTCTTTTTCATTGCATGCCCACGTAGCTTTTGCTCTGCACTTTGCAGAAAGAACTGCAGCAGTGAAGGCATTCAGTAGCATTGCTGAAACTGAAGCAGGCCACAATGTAGGGGGAGGAGGGAAACAAAGTGACTTCATCACTTCCATCCATACAGACAAGATAATAAGGAGAGTACTTTCCAAACAGAGAAAGTGAAGTGACTTCAGACAGCTAAGGAGGCCAAGAAAGCTGCCAAGAAAGGAGTGAATGGAAGAACATTCCAGAAAACTGTCTTTAGCAGGCCATAAATCTTACCCAGCAGGCAATTCATACACATCACTTGCACTAGTCTTACTCTCCCCTGTTTATTTTCTTTCTGTCAGCATTAGAACAGAATACCAAACACAAAAACAAAACAAAATAGAAAATAAGCAAAGAAACCCACAAAAGAAGAAACAGGGTTTGGGTCCTTGTCCATGAGAGTGTTAGAAGTCGTTGGATGCGCTGATGCTGCGGAGCACCGCAGACACCATCGTTTGCCCAACACCCTATCCCAGAGGGAACCACAGATTCCTGCTAGGTGTCACAGGTCACTGTTTGAGAAAGATGGGAATGCCAAGACTTTTATAGTAAGACATATAATAACTATACCTTAAAATTTCCTCTTTTGATAATTAAAGGCAGGTATATCTGAAACTTTTGATTTATATCCTGAGGTGTCTGAGTGAGGTGTCTTCCTGTAAGTTTTGGTTAACAAAGCTTCACTAATTAGTTTCGCAAATTCCCACCTGAGTTTTGCTAGGAACTGCTTTGAAACTGAGAAACATTTTATACAGTGAAGAATTTTCTGTTAAAATGGGAAGCAATCTCTGTGTGTCTCCTTAGTGTGGAGAGGCTGGAGCTGTAACTACAAGGACTGACTCAGTCCCTGGCAGAAGGGGAAGGATAGCAAACTCTGCTGCCACTTTTAAAAGGGAATCGAAATTGAAAGCCAAACAGGCAGGCACATAAGTCTGCAACTTTCTTGGAGGAAGCTCCACAGAGAGGGGGGCTGGGGAGGTAGAAAAGCAAGCTGGAGAGAAAACAAATAGATTAAAGTTGGAAACCAGCCTGTGCTCTGTCAAATGTACCAGCAGAACTGACATGTTCTTGCACACTAAGTTGGTAAGATCTGCATCTCATGATGGAAAAGCCTTCTGATAAGAACATTTTGAAGTAACTTTAATGCAAAGGCGGGCTAAGGAGAAGTGAAGAGCATTTATTGTTTTAAGCATGTGTATAAACCAGGCAGGATGACATGACTAAATGAAAGGAGTAGAGAGTTAAAGGAGCTAATGCTCAGGGACTGTTGCTCGCGTGTTGTATGAGCTATTGAGTCATTAGCACCACGTGGCAACCAAGGGGATTAAGAAACACTGTTTATAAATACAGCCTGGTTTCTCTGTTAAGATAAAAAGGCAAGCAAGCCTGGAAAATCCATCAGTATTGTAGAAGAAATAACTCATAACCAAATCAAGATGGGAGCCCAGAAAGAGTTCTAGCAGGGTTCTACAGAGAAAGGATTTGCTTTCCTTGGAGAAAGCTACCTGTGTTTACCTCAGGCAGTAATAATATGTATCACAAATCTCAAGACATTAGATTCCAGAGTGGAAAAGCAATGGATATGTGTGCACACATATAAAAGAGTGCCCAAAGCCGGTTGTAACTGTAAGACCTACAACCGATGATAGTGAACAAAACTGAAGTGGAATAAAAGCAGAGATGGGGGAAAGCATTTGAAATACACCACAGGCCTTTGCACATTTTGGTAAGTACTGTGGATGCAGAGAGTTGGTGTTGATTCCTGTGAGGATTTGGGCTTCATAAGAGCCAAGGCAGAGCTTTTTAGTACCTACCTTGAGGGCCTCCATGTGCACAATAGTTTGTTTTCATGGGTCCAACGCAGTACATGGCTTTCCGAACCCTAATCACATCTAGTTGTCTGCTTTCAGGAAAACATCACTCACAGGTTTGAAGCACCTTCAGGCAAAATATCTATATGTATATAAACACACATACACATAAATGTGCTGCCAGATTACAGATGAACAGATCCGTTTGGATCCAGCTCATATGAAGCATGGGCAAAGGAGCTCTGTTTGGTGCATCCTCTCTGCAGACCATATGCAGACCAGTGACATCAGCACCTCTCAGTTACACCATTAGGCAAAGTGGGAGCTGGCCTGACAAGTAATAGCTAACAAAACCAGCTGAGGATAAGGCTGAGATGTAATCGCTGAAGTTCAGCCTGCTGTCCCTTGAAGTACAGAGGTCTGCCATCACAAGTATGTGAATTCTGGGTTTGAAAAATGCACATAAGTGGTTGTCACCACTAAGCTTACACTCGTCATGCTTGGTTATTAGAAGTGGGATAACTGTTCCTGATGGGTAGCCCTTTCTCCTCAGGATGTCCTGTTCCTACACCAAGACCCTCTAGTTTGTACTGCATGGAAGCACAGGGGAAAATCCCAGGCTGCAGTTCTTCCCTTAAAGGATCCAAAGCAGTCGTGAATTAGTCAGCTAGATGACCCTGTGAAGGCATCTGTGTGTGTGTGTGCGCGCATGTGCATCTGTGTTCTTGTGCTCAGTGTCATTTGTTTAGCCCACCAGCACAGCCCTGCCCCTGTGTTCACGTACCTGACAGAGGTTAAGTTCACGAGCATGGGGAATTTGCAGGCTGATGCCTGTGAACACTGCAGGACCACAGTTTTCACCCATTATAGGTATTCTTTAGAGTCATATTGTGAACATGCATAATCTTGTTATGTAACTGCTATGCAAAGTTACAGTACTGTTAGTCTCGTGGATGAACAGCAGATGGCATATTTACACCCAAGACACGAGACTATTGTTGACAGGGTTTGTAATAGCAATGTTGACATAAACACATGTTTCTCAGTTTGTGTATTATGCTGACATTAATCTTCAAAGAAAGAAAGCCATCTGGGAAAAGTTTCAGCTAATATCATCTGAGCTGGATTTGATGCTATAAACTCTATATTAGATGCTATATTATTCAAGGCAAAACCTCACTCAAGTGGGTAAAAAAGTCTGCGTACTTGTTCATGCGTTATACTAGCCTCATCTCATTCAATGTGTGCCCCAGTGCCACCAGTGTTTCTTGCCTTATTTAAAATAAATTGCTATGAATTTAATTCTTTTATATATCTTTCCTCCAACCAAAATATTGTTTTAAACCATCCAGTCAAGGCCAACACTGTGTTGAACAGCCACAACTTGAGAGACATCAAGCAGATTTCAAAATCTCTTAGGCTCTAAAATGATACAACTATGATGGAGAGATTTTGTTATCCTAAATAACATGTCATTTTCAGTATAAAAACTTACATTAATGCTAACTTCAACAGTCATGAAGTTTGTGTGTTTGTTTGTGTGCTTTTTAATGAGAAATCTCTGGATAGGGAGCAAGTGAACCAATTCATATGGTCAGCAGCACTCTCCAACTGAGCAAGACTGATTGATAGGCTTCAGTGGAACTGAAATGGCCAGGTTTAAGGAAAAATACTTACTTCTCGACCCCTCAGAGCCATGTCCTGTGCTCTGAGCTTGCCTTGAGCACTTGACTAAGTCAGGATCTATTTAGTCCTATGAGAAGGCTCAAGAGGTTAAGAAGGAGGTTCTACGACTTACCCTAGCTGGACTTTTTGTAGTGATTTCAATGCAAGTGCTACTGGACCCTTTGATGCAGAAGCACATCCTGCACTTGTGTCCTCTGTGTCCATATGGAGAAGTACTTTTACCTTCAGAAGTACTCTGAACCAACCTGAATCAACTTAGCAAAGCAAGGGCTACTAAGTTATCATATTGTGGCATATCACACCATACATCCCATACTATAAATACTGAGACCACAGGGCTTTCCTTGTTATTAACCTTTTTTTTATCATTTGTCTTAAACCTCCCAAAGTGGTTGGAATATAACTGTCCAGAAGTCAGTGCTTTGAAGGCAAGATTGGTGTACAACTGAACTCTGCTGAATGGTCTGTTCTGTTTACATGGGTCTTGTTACACAACAAAGTGCAGAAAACAAGCACTGAGCAGCAATGTGGGTTTTCATCATTTTTCATCTACAGAGTATAATGTTCTTGTAACTACAAAAGATAAACCATAACAGGAGAAATATGCAGGCAGTGACTCTTTGCAGACCTTTGTAGTGCAAATAGTTGTGCAAGCAGTTAACTCTCACAGCTTTCAGGCTATAGACAGGTCATATGAACATCCTTAACACTTCAAATGTAAAACTGTAACAAGACATGCTTTAACATATGGAATATTTCTAGTTCTGTATAACTTTGGAATTGTTTCTGCATTGTTGAATTTTTTGGCAAATTTCCTATAGATTTCTGTAGTTCCAGATAAAAGCCACTGATTTTATGTATCAGTTAGAAATCCCTGTTTTGGACTAAAAACAAAAAGGAAGACATATTTACCATGGAATATTCAGAATCAGGCTTTGACATGAGTGCATGAAAAATTTTGAAAAATGATTCACTTTCATATTTAATGCAAATTGAAGTGCTAGCAACTATAGATTTATACCATCAAAATTCCAGAGTAACCAAAAATGCTTAGAACTTTGAATTTTGGTCTGAATAATGAAAAAGCAAGTAGTGAACCTACTATCTCTTGCACTGAATGAGATGAGTGGACTAATCTAGTAGTGAGCTTCTCCTTGCTTTCTTTTTTGCTAACTAGCTCCAATATAACAGCAGTCGTCATGGTAGCAGTAGCTCCTAGGTTTGTGAGAGGTGTTGTTCCCTTTTGCATCTGTTTATGTTCCACCAGTAGTATTAAGTGACATAGCCAAGGAAGCACTTTCCAGGAAGTAAATTAAGAGAAATATTTAAAATGCCAATCCTCTGCTATTAAAGTTGCAAGGTGTTATAAGCCTCTTGGCAAATATTGAATGAGCTTAATCTGCTCAGGTATGAGGTTAATCTGCAATTCCCAAATTTTCTCTCTCTCCATGCAGAACTCCATCAGAAAAATCTCAGTCACCTCAGCTGGACCAAATCCTGGATTTGGTTGTTTAAATATGGCATTGCTATCAGATGCACAAAAAAAAAAAGGATTATTAATATCAGCCCTCCTTATTCTGCATTCTCAAATGCCTCCAAGAAATGAGGATTGGGAGCTTCCCATTTAGCTAAGGCAGGGCTATTTCTGCCCCTAGCAACAGTGTTCCAAACCTTAAATAAAAATATAATACTGATTAGATCGGTTGTATTTTTTTTTTATAAAATACTTTATTAAGAATAATAAGAGTAAACAAGATTACAAAAATACCAACTTTATTAACTAATGAAGATGCAGTAAATTACAGAATGTTTTTATTACAAGTTATAACCACAGTGTTCTCTTTCTGACAGGCATTCAGCTAGTTGTATCTAGTGGGAACATTATTTTTTCCCACCTTAATACAAAAAAAATGTTGTAACATACACAGAATTCTGCAGTCAGCTCCCTGAAGTTGGATCCCATGCCATGCCTAAATGCCCAAGAGCATATATAAAAAGGAACACTACACAAGTTTAGGACAAAAAGCTATGTCAGTTCCTGCCAGCAGTCCCAACATTCATAAAACAATAATATACCAGTGCACATGCAGGAGGAAGAAAATAACTGAAAAGGAGACAACACCTAACAACGAATGCAATAGGTTTTATGCAGGTTCCAGTGAGGATCCGCTGGTTATAACCAGCTTCCAAAAACACAGAAATAAACCTGGCCTGCTGTTATACTTGCTCCAGAGCTCAGAATCTGAGTTTTTGACATACAAGGTTGTGAGTTGTTCAGTGCATGACCGGAGGGAAAAGCACTGAGCAAATTTCAGCTCCGGTTCTTTTGACAACCACATTCACTGATTTCAAGGGACATTTTGCCTGAGTAGATTCTAACCCTCAGAGACAAATTTGGACCCTCATCTGAAAAGTCTGACTCCTGTAAGTAGCTCTGTCAAGTGCTTTGGCATTGCCCACGGGAAAGGTCTCCAGGATGCCTCAGGGAATTGTAATCTTAAACTAGAGATGAAGATTTCAGCAGCAGCAGCAAAAACCTAGATCAGTACATTCCCAATGAGAATTACAGTTTCTCCAACGGTCATGAGGTTTACAAAAGAAAAAAAGAGACGGGAAAAAATGTTCTTTTAGGGGAAAAATAATTAATGAAAGGAAGAACTATCAGTCAGTTCGATGTCCAGAGAAGATCAATCATAAAGTCACATTAGCTTCAGCGGTGCAGTCAGGACTTAAGTCTTAATTCCAAAATTTTGTATCCAGTTATTGCACTTTCCAGAGTTCATGGACAATTTTCAGCAAAGAAAATAAAGATGAAACTGTGGATTTTAAGAATGTCCTCAGTTAAGATTCTGAGTTTTGTAGCCTTCTCACTCTTCTTTAATATGAAAAAAAGCAAATATACAAAGTAAAGTCCAAATCCTACTGAAGTCAATAAGAGGCTTTCCAGGAATTTAGATGGGCACTACATCAGGTTCCCCTGTTATTACAGAGGTAAAAAGTCAGAAAAAAATGAAGAAATATTATACAGTGTCCTTTTAAAGAGAATCCTGTAGTTATAACAGTTGCCTGCTACGGTACCATTGGTACCAACAAGAAATATTCACAGGAATAAATGAAGTACAAATTCATTATCACATATCTTATTCTTCTCCTCCCTTGCTCTCCAGAGTCTCATGTGCCCTCCAAACTGAAATGGGGGGAGCAAGAGCACCTGAGGAGCAAGTGCATACAAACGTGTTAAGTTCTGGAGCATCAACTCTGCATAACTTACTTTACTGAGGTGCTGCCCAGAACAAACAGGTAAAAATCCTTACACATTGTCTAACAAAAAACAGTATTTTTTTCATATATATATATATATAAATCACAGTCTTCTGCACAGCAGAAGCTTATAACTAAAATACTTTAGGTTTCATTCTTTTTTTAGATAGACATAACAAAATGCCTGCAAATATAATACAGTGAGGACATAACAATTCTTAGTATACAAAGAGTGAACATGGAATCATACATTTTATCCACATTCTACTTGTGACTGAAATCAAAACTCACTTGGAGTTTTTAAAAGTCTCTCTTAAAAAGTCAATCCCTTCAATACGGTATAGTCAGTGTATAGTAAGAATATACTCTCTACATACATGGGAGTAATTAACTGTAGATACAACAGGCTAAATCCTGCCCTGTTCTGGTGAACAGGAAGCCTTCAGAGGCAGCCAGAAGAGATCGAGACAGACCATCCATGTAGCATCCACAACCTTAGATCCCCTGTACAGAGAAGTTGTCTGAGGAGACTATTTACATCATAAAGGATTTCAGAAGCTCTGCTTTCTGAAATGCTTCTTCCTACGTGCCAGTGAACCTTGTGGATGCTCAAGATCAATCTCAGTAAGCCACTTACTTAAGCACGAACTGAAACTCATCCCAGTTCACCAGGGTATGTAAATGTATTTAAGTCCCACTGAAGTCAAAGTGCATTGCTGAAGAAGACAATTTGGCGAGTCAACATCAGGGCTGCCTTCCAAAGCATGTTCCCTTACATGGTTACTTTCCAACAGGACAGGATTCAACCCTGCATCATCTGAATGTAATGAAATGTTCCTTTATGCGTCTGCTGCACGATGTCAGTTTTAGCGGCTAGGCATTTAGATATGGTACATACCTTACAATTTGCTACTGGAAACATATACAATTACATACCTCACCAACTTAGTAACAGTGCAGTTACTTATGCAATTACATGTACAGTAGTAAAAATAACAATTGGATATATTTTTTATCAGTTTTGCAGAAATTACAGGGTAATTGGTGTTACAAATAATGAAACATTGCTAATTGTATAATGCTTCCACCCATATAAGCAAAAGTCTAAAGGAGAACTTTTCAGAGATGATGATTATTTGTTCCCCTTCCCCATCAACTGAAATGGTTCTATGTATAGATGGGAAATCCAAGCTATTAGACTCTTAGTGATGTTTTCCATGTTACACACAAGATCATATCAATCCCTGCAGTAATTTTATTACCCTGAAATGAATTATAAAAAGTATATATTCTGGCAATTGTTTTATTAGGATTTTATTAAAGATCTGATGTCTCAAAAAAAACAATTGTGGTAACTTATATTTTCTCATTATTAAGTCTTTCAGCAAGAGGTCAGATTCAGCTGTCCCTTTTTTATGCTTTAACTAGAATTAACTGAATTTATAAAATGTGTCTTTTGAGAAAGATTTGGGCATATTTGATTGAAATTTCTTTTAATGACAAAAATGTCTGTTACTAGATAATGAGGAATAATATTCCAGACCCTATGAAACACACTTCTTTCTTAGCATTGTAAATTCATATTTATTTCTGGGACTTCCTTTAAACAAATGACTGACAATTTTCCAACCAATTCACTTCTATGTTCTATGTCTCTTCCCTCATCCAGAGGGTTTCTTGAGATATCTCTTGGGGGACCATGTACACACTGAAGGGACCAAGTAGAGAAGTCTGCAGAGTCTATGAACTCTACATAAAAGGAAATGATTTTGACAGCTATGAGAGCTTTGCTGATCAAAGTCAGTCAACAATGAAAAGATAACTTCTAAAGAGACTATTTTTAATGAAACATTCAAACTTTTAACCTCTCGTAATGTGAGAAGAGAAATAGGATCATATATGCTGTCCTTGACTGAGACATATATCTCTCAGTAGGTCTTTCATCACATACGGAGAGAAATATATGGCTCATAGAAAGAATAAGATGTGTTAAATAAAACTCTTGTTTCTTTCTCCTTCTAAGATAATTTGAAGAGCAGCGTAAAAGAGGTCATATGATCTATTTCTACAAAACCATTTAACACCCATCTATAAGATCTTTGCAAAATTGTTTACCCATTCAAGTATCTTCAGGAGATATGTCACCATACTTGCATATACTGTAAGTCACTCCAACATTTATAAAACAACACTGATAGACAAAAAAAAAAAAAAAAAAAAAAAACCATAAATATTAAAATCTCAAAAAACTTGACTATCAAGTAGTTAAAAATTGTTGATCTTTACATTATACATTAATTTCATTCTGTCCAAAATCATTCTATGAATGGCAGTTGTTGAGGTCTGCAGGGCATTGAGTTGCAACTCATCTATAGGTCAGCAGAATCTTGCGTATCCACTTGGAGTAAAACGCCACCCGAACAAAAATCCCGGGGCGATTTCGGATGGCGCATCCACGGCCCGGAACAATCACCCCCACGACGATCTTCACCCTGTTTTGTTCACAAACCAAGGGACCACCATAATCTCTCTAAGAAAAAAATACAAAGAAGGTCACTTCCGAAATGCTACGAGACGTAGTTCCCACTTGTCTCCTATTGGCAGGGTTCTTGCCATAGGATGAAACCCAGCTACCAACGTTTCTTTCACATTCAGAGCGTATGTGAGACAACATCACAGATGCCCTTTGATCTTGGGTTGGTTCATCCAAAAGTTCAGCCATTGGATCTTTCTTTCTGTGCAATTCTAATGATTTTCAACTCCCACCCCACTACTAGTGATCTCAATGTCCTCTTTCAGCTACCTGGCAAGAGTAATATTTATTTATGTACATATAGGCCAGACAGTCAGATGAACCCTCTTTGTTGTAAAAGCAGACTCTGGATGAAAAAGCATAGACAGCGCCCATGAGCAGTCACTACCCCTCACTCAACCATCTCACAAGGCCCTAGGATGAGAATCTGTGTGTTTTTGTAGGCAAGAAAATAAAACAAAACAAAACAACCCCTCCCAAAAAACCAGAACTGATAATATTTTGTAGTGAAAGAGCCTTAACTAGTTAAAATACCTATGTTTGTTAATATAGAGACACCAATATATGTATTTTACTATATGTATATTCACTACATATATATTCTCTCTGTTCACCTGAAATATGGTGTAAGGCCAACTTGGATAAAAGTCTTATTTAGCACTAAAATCTACTAATTCATTTTAAATTAGATTAAAACTTTAAAAATTAGAGTACATTCATATAGGTCTAGGATCTGAACATAGATATTGCAGTTTTAACTCATGCTTAAAAACCTACAGCAAATCTAGCAAACTGTCCCCAAAACTAACCATGAAACCTTTGTACCAGAGCATGCGAAACTGTTTCAAAAAACTAAAAGCTGACAATTAGTATTGTATTCTCTTTGGATCACTAGAGAAAAAACAATACTTGACCTTTATTTGCTTTTTTTTCTCACTGACTGCAGATTAATTCCCACATGGGCAATGGACTATGTCAGTACCCTCAAAGCTGCTCATAAAACATTTTGAAAAGCGGAGTTTCACCTGACAGTCTGATTTTGTTCCTCTGCCTATTCTTTACTGAGGAAGAAGGCTTCAAAGGGAAAGTTAGGGAGAGGAAACTATCCAGTGATTAAGACTGATTGCTAATATTAATTCAGTCCATTTCTTCTTTAAGGGCAAAACAAAGTGCAAGATCCCCAGCAGACTTCCATGTAGTTGTTTCATTTATAAACCTTAATATGTCTAAGAGCTCATTTATAATTAAATATTTAATTTTGAAGAAAATGCTGTCCAATAATAAAATGATCCTGGGAAACATTAATAATGAATGGAACACGCCTCAACCTTAGGCAGACGTGCTTTACCTGCTATTTTCCTTACCCGTGAGTAGGGAAAACTTCACTCTTTGATTAACATCAGTATTAGGAAGTCATCTCTTTTACTCCAAATACTGAATGCACACTAATGCTAATGTGTGCTCTCCTTCCAAACATCACCTCATCAGGCAGAGTTTGCACACAAAAATGATATTTTTCTGCTATAAATGATTTAAAATATTTCTCCTCTGCCCTCTTTTCTCCATCATCAAAACAAGTCCCAAACCCAAAAATCGCTGTCAAACGCCCCCATCACTGAAGTGATCCCGCTGTCCTCACTGAGCATTGGCTCAGCCTTGATTAAGGAGACCAAATGCTGTAGCCTCCTGATTTAATGCTGAACTCTGTATGCTCTGGGGATCTTTCTTTTGTTATCAGCTCTGTCAAGCTTTTCTTTTTCTTTTTCTTTTTTTTTTTTTTTTTTGATTTTGCATTCAAATCCTCATGTACCTAATTAAATGTGCTCCAGTCTTTGCTTTGCTTTATTCAATCAAAACTGCTTTTGCTAGCATAGCCCACTTTAGCTGCTCTTATACTGAACAGAACACAAACTTATCTCCGTCTAGCAAAGTGCTTAGGTGCGTGAATAATTTTAATGTGAATTTAAGTCCTTTACTATTGTGGTCATGTGGCATAACTGAGACAAAGGAACCTCTTCCAATGCTCTTGTAGAAAAGAGATCACTAGAAAGACTTGCAATGCAGAAGGATTGATATATATATATGTCATTTCTAAGTGTAATACAGAGAGGATAATTAGATAAAACCCTAATATGTTTTTTTCTGGGAAAGAAGCAGCAAAGTAGCTGGCTCAATATATTCTTAGCAAGCAGACTATTCACCTCACATGGCCCGGCACCGATGGTTTCAGCTGCAGCACAGATTTCTGACTCATTCACAGTGATCTTCCCTTTGAGATATTGGTTGCATTTCTCATTTCCCAAAATAAACAGGTTTGCTGCCCGGAGAAGGCCATCATAGTGAACTACTAGGATTGAAAACAGAAATTGCTATTAGCAAAAACATTGAAGATAAAGTTTGATTTGATTTATGTTGCTTCGGTCATGTTAATATGTGTTTGTCTTTTCCATTTCTTATATTTGTTACGAGTAAGATTTAGAAGAAACGTGTTTGGTGAACCGGTCTGTCACCAGGAGAATACCTGGGTTTTGTTAGTAGGAGGAAGGACTAGATAACTAGGTAAGCGGTGGGTTTATTCCACATCCCTCTACCAGCTTGCTTTGGAACATCACAGAAAGGGGGAAAAAGGGAGTATGAAGATGTCGCTGTTTTGTTCCTTATCCTGCATAGGGGAGGAGTTATAGGGGTTATTGCACGGTGGCACTGCCACCGCAGGCAGCCCAGGGCAGGACATGTGACTTGGAAAGCGCTGTGGCGAGTGGTCGGGAAGCAGGAGCCCTGCTGAGCTCACTCGATCCACGTGTCGGAAGACAGTCCTGCGAGCTGTGGACATAAGTAGGAGGCCTGGGCTCTGCACAGCAGCAGTTGGATGTGCCAGCCTTGCCCTGCTCTCAGTGATACATTCTGCTTCTTTAAATAAAAATAATAATAATAATAAAAAAAAAGGATGCGATACTTCTCTCCCTGCCTGGGATGCAGGGAGGATTACACTAAGTCGTACATAAAACACCACGCAAAATCCTTGGCTGACAGACGCTGTGCCTATGTGCCCTTACGTAAGGCTGCAATCCTGCAGATCCCATTACAGGCTCTCCCGGCCGCGTCCCCTGGGCCGCCTCGGCCCCAAGAAGGGCTAGAGCAGCCGCGCTGCCGGCATCAAAGCCGCCCATCGGGGAGAGGCCTGGGATGCATTACTGCCACCCACAAAGAAATGTGGAGTAATGGGGACAAGGAGGAGACGCTCCCATGTGTCCCCCGTCTCCTGAGCAGCGCGGCTGCGGCGACGCAGCGTTGGAGCACAGCAATTGTTGGAGTAATTATTGTCAACTGGCGGCTATTAACTTTATATCAACACATAATTAGCCAGATATAGCATTTACCAGGCTAAATAAATGTCTCTTCTCCCACATATTTGTATTTAGTTCACGCACAACCTGTGTTTAATAAACACTAGGAAGGTTGAAAAGTCAAGTAAGCAAAAGTTGGGAAATGCCAGATTTCAGGCAGCCTATGTGTCTTTAATTCACTGACTTTGTCTATGTCAATTATAACAATGTCTTTGATTCTATGATTCTATATTAGTTCTTTTTTTTTTTTTTCTCCCAGCCCACACAGGGCTGCCTGTTTTGGGATGCAGAAAGAAGCTACTCAGATAGATGAATCAGAATTTTACAAAAAAGGGTTAGAACTCTTCAAAATAATCCTGCCAGAGGTTTTTTAACATACAGAGCAGTGTATTTTTCTCTAGTTATTTCTTTGAAATGTTTGAATCACTTTGCTTGTCACTGAAACTAAAAAAGAACTAAAAGGAAAAAGGATGGTCTAGTAGAAAATATTTCACATTGAATGATTTTAACTAAAGTGCTCATAGCATATACAATTATAAAAAAATCAAAATTGTTTTTAATAACAAGAAGTGTTGGACAACCCTAGAATTTGGATGTAGGTAGCCTCACCTACAATGACCAAAGGTAGAAAGCAAGCTGTCAACCTATTCATTTAATTTTTTAAAAAAGTTTCTTACATCCAGTGTATCCCCATCCATAAACACTGCAAGCAGTCTTCTCTGGAATGGTACATCCAGAAATGGGTAATCTTATTATATCTACAAAATTTGTCAATATAGCAGGTCTGAAAAGAGAAAACAAATAATAGATGTGATGAATTTTACTTGGCATTCCAAAGTGTATCTTAAGAATTACATTAAAAACTATCATAGACCACAGTAAATAAAAACTGTGCCAATTTTCTTTCTTTCATTTCCCTCTTTGGAGAATATGATGGATCTTTCATGGATCTTTCTACCTACTTTTTGTGTTACAACCGTGAATTTTCAAAAGATTTCTTGAAATGCTGTCACCATTTTCATGCTATTTAAATTGGGTTTTCCTCTTAAAAGAAGTAATGTTGACATTTCATTTGAATAAATAGTTTTGATAACAAGGAGATAGTTCAAAAAGTCATGTATACACCAAGATCTGAGCTACAATCTGGTGCTTAATCTAAGCACAATAAAAACGTATACTTTTGTCTTTCCTTGCTAAACCTGCTTATCACGAAAAAATGTGCTAGCATCTGTTTTCTGAATAAGGTAGATGAGCCTGCATCTCTATATATATCAACAGAAAATTAAAATATTCATATTATGCTGGTGAAGCGTACAGAAACAGCTGACACGATCAACATTATTTGTCTTCTTATAGTTTATCCTATAGAGATGTCATCTGCAGTACTGCAAGAGCAGAGAACTGAATAGGCAATTCTTATTTAAGAGGAATCTCAGGAGTTGAAAAGCCTGGAGATAATGATGGTAACAACTAACCTGTTAAGTTTCAGTAAGACCAAGTCTGACCCTTCAGGTCCGTAGACCAACTGGGAGATATTCAGAACTTGTTTATGCTTCTCCTCTCCCCTTCCTTTGATATTATGGACTCCAAGCCAGGCTTCGTAATCTTTCAAATCTTTGTACCTAAATGAAGCAAAGCTGGTTAGACTTTTGCTGAGTGCATAATAAAATAACACACAAAACCACTCTGCTTAGTATCATTATGCGGAAAGATCTTAACTAATACTCTTCAGTAGAAATGCATCAATGCTGCCAATTGCTTTTCCAAAATCAACATGTTCAGATGTAAGTTTCTGGGATGAAACCACTACATAATTTTAAATTTAACTGTTATTAACATGTAATTTTTGTTTCCTAATAGTATCCAAACATTTAGATCCTTGGACAGTCTGAACCTTCAATTTCTTTTTGAGATTTGCCCAAGATTTCTGTTTTATTCAGTCCTGTTCGGCAGAAGTATAAGATTCTTTTCATTAAGAGGCAATTGTCTAGCCATTGCAGTTGGAAAACATATTTTATACTTCTAGGTAAAAAAGCCAGAGATCTCTTATATTAACAACAATAATAACAGAAAATACTAGAGTCCTACAGGACTTTATATATCACAAGAACAGTGTTAGAGCCAAACAGGAGGCAAAAGTGCCATATTTTAAATCAGCAAGTGTCGTGCTGCTAAGTAACAGAAAATACCTAGATTTCAATATTGCACTACTACTGTACCGAGAAGGGAAACACTGTCTTGCTGTTAGAACCCAGTCTTCCTTTATCAAAGACCCTCCACAGATATGTTTATTCCTGAAAAGAGAGAAAACAAAAAAATAGTGTTTGTTTCTATTCAGTGAAAAATTCTAACAGTATTTTTATTGTCAACTTCTCAGATATTTTTAATGCATTAGTGCCAGTGAAAACCGGCTGTTTGACAGCACCCCCAAAGTTCCTCTCTGTCCCTTTGCACTATTGCTTCATGGCTCCAAATGTATCACCCAGAAGACGAAAAAGAAATTTGGCTACTCAGTTCACTTGCTGGTTTCAAAGTTAGATCTTTAATAAGGGAACTACATAACAAAATAAAACTGGGGGAGACTTCTTAGTAATAGGAACTGGACTGAAACTTTTAAGCTCCCAGACTGCCACCAGATGTAAACAGCACTCGATCATCATTCAAGTAGGTATTGTTCAAAGCATTGACCTCAAGGTGGAGACTTTCTGTGTGATTACTAGTCCCATGGGATTTCAGTGCCCACATACTTCAGTTGGAAACAATCTGCAGTGTATGACATCCTACGTGTGATTATAGAAAAACTGCAGCATAATATATCAAGGAAAATTCAAACAATTAAACGTGACAGTCCTTTCAGGAATTAAGAAGCATGTGGAATGTAGATTAATTAGTTTCCTTCTTTGTGCCTCCAAAATCACATTCATTTTCTGTTGCTCTTTGGAAAGTGAATCAGAATTGTCAGCAACTTGGGCAAAGCTTTAAAATCTCACAATTTATAAATTCAAATCACACAAATGTTCACAGCTTTTCAGAGTACTACTGGAAGGAACCCAGCCTTCATGTGCAGTTCAAAGACAGCAGAATAACAGACGCTAGCCATTTTCTTTTTCTTTTTTGGGGGGTTGGGGACGGGTGTGTTTTGGTTGAGGAACAAAATATCTCGTCCAAAAAGCTGCATTCTTTTTTAAATCTGGGCTGCCTAGTTTTATTACAAGAATGTCATAAACAGAAGTGCAAATGTGTGTTCGTGCATATTATCTTTATGTAACGGTTTACAAGATTGCACCATCTGCTTTAGAAGATTGACCAGTGCACATATGAAGATTAAAGTTCTCATTTAAATATGGCCCACATCCAGAGTAGAGTCTCTGAAATAGATGAAATTCCTCCAAATGTACTTAATTATATCTGATAATGGAATCTATATTCTATATTTGAGAATGTGATGTTGTATGTCATTTATTTAACATTTAGAAGTGGGCCTCAGTAACAAAATAGGAACCCGAGTTTGTAAGCATCACTAAGCCTTTTATCATTGAGGTAAACATGGCAATTTCATTTTGAGATGTGTGGTTAGATTTTGCCCAACAAAGATTAGCATTCACTTAGGAAACTCTCCACCTCTCCATTAAAAGTGCTGGAGTCATTAAAATTCTGTTTTAGAGCTATATTCTATTTGATTCCTTTGCAACAACACAAAATAAAAATGCATTCTTATACCCATATGTAATACATAGAAAATACATTATGCCACTTAAGTATTTCAGGAATCTCACTTTCATAAAAAAAAAAATGATTATTTAAATGATCATTCTCCTTACCTATCTAAAAATTCATCATCAGCAGCTATCAAGGGCTATATAGACCTTGATGTGTGAAAAAAACAAACATTTCCATATAGTGACCTATCTAGATATCTGTTCCAGAAATAGAAGGACATTCCTCTAGAAATGTTTTTCTGGGCCATCCTCTACACTGCTAAACAGACTGATCCGAGCGCATAGAATGCGCAGATTACCAAGGCATGTGAACAATCCCCTACATTTTTTCAGTTCATGAAAAGTAATGTAGAAATTACATTTTTAATCTTTCCTTTTACCTTGATTTTGAGTTAGACCTATTTGACAACATAAGTTTAAAAGGGGCTTCAACTGACAAATCATGAGCTGATAGCACTGAGTTGTACTTCAGTCTGTATTATCAGACAAAAGATTTTTTCTGAACCATGAGATAGTTCCTGTTATTCATTAATGATTCACACTTCAGTCTAGCTGATGAGTTATGAACAAAACAGTAATGAACACAAAAAGCAGTAATTCTGTGTTCTGACTTTTATGCAATAGCAAAGTAAGATCTTGCATAATGTTAACAAACATTTCCAGCAGTACACTTGAGGGTCTTGTTTTACAGGGTGTAAAGGATTTCCTTATATTTTCCACTTATTTTGAAATATAAACTAAATTTCAATTGCATGCAATGATAAGAGCAAAAAGTTAAATTTGACAGAGATGTAAATCCTGAACCCAGCAGTTTGCAGATAAATGCACTGCTGTCAAAATGCAAGTATTGACATGAACCTCAATTTTCTTATAATGGTGACAAAAATAACAGTAATAATCATGCTGGACACTAAGCCAGTGATATGAAAAGATCTACAGTAGATAATCGAAGGAGAAGAAGACTATGTATTCTTTACAAGCTGTTATTTGTAAGCTAGCAGTAATGAACATATAACCATTTCACTGACAAACAGAACACTGTGCAATCACCAGGTACTCCAGAAATGCTATTTTCTACTTTTATAGGATTTAAAAGAAACATAGATGCAAAATTATTTTAGTCATTTTTTTTCTATTGTACCCAAAACAAATATTGTTTTTCTGTTCAAAGTGATAATTACCTGTATGTCAGACTAACCATCCATCCTTTGTTAGTCTGTGTTGGGTTTCCATTTACAACTCTCACCTGTTTTGTTGAGGCACAAGGAATGACAGTATCTGAAAGCAGGTCCAGAGATCACATTTTACTAAAAACAGCGGTAGGAAACCTGTACAGTTGCACATAAGGACCACAAGAAGGTCAATATTTATCATGGATAGGGTTTTCTTTCTTGAGCTAACAAAATTTAGTTCTAAAGAATTCAAACTACTTCACTGAAGCTGAGTTCAGGATCTATCAATATCTATGGGGGATTCTAAAATACACATATTTAAATTAGTTTATTATGGAGATTCACATAGTTATAAAACAAAAATTGAAAACCATTACCATATCTCACAACTTGCAAGACAGGAAGGTGAGAATATAGCTAAGAAAGCTATTGGTAAATCAAAGAATTTTCCTTTTTTAAAAGTATTTTTTACCAAGATGTAGGTTAATTTGTAGCTTTAATAGATCTTTTTTAGTATCCCAATCTGAAAAGAATGGCTAGTCTTAGAGGATGCGGTATACACAATGAACACAGTACATTTGCAAACTTACTTACCATCTAAATTGGTTGTGATAGGAGTTGTATCACCTTCACCTAGACAGACATCCATAAGATAGAAAAATTAAAAGGCAGCTAAAAACTGAACAGGGTCACAATAAACTAGAAAATGGCATATTGCTAATTCATAAAGTTTAAAGCTTCAGCACTTTTTGATTAGGCTGTAAAGGCACAATTTGGTAAGAATTAACCAGAAGGCAGAATTTCCTTCCAGAAGAATGGAATAGAATTAAGCATTTTGCAACACTGTATTTCAAATATATCAGACTACCTGTCACATTCAATTTACAACTTTCATTCAAAAAAGTCAGTCTTAAATATGGAGCTATGATTTTTTGTTGTTGTTTTGTTTTTTTTTTTTGTTGTTTGTTTGTTTGTTTTGTTTTGGTTGGTTGGTTTGGTTTGTTTTTTGTAAGCTTACAGGAACTATAGAAGTCAAATGACAAAATCCCAATAAGCTCTAGTGAAAATTCCTAAAGCCTTTGAAAATGAAGCAATTCTTGTCTGCCTTTGCTATCAACAAAAGGTTCTCCTAATGAGAATGCATTCTCCAAAATCTGCTTTGTAGTTACAGTAAGTCTCCTCCTGCTGTAAACTTTTGCCTTCAGAAAAGTGGTCTGCAGTGTCCCCACAGGTATGAGCCAGAGGTATGATGGCACCTCCTGAAAATTTGCACAGGCAGAAATAAACTATCTCATATTGTTTTAGATGGAAATCTAAGACAATAGGGTAGGTTGTTTTATATGCATGTAACATGTACAGCTATATAGATCTATAGATAGATAGTTTTATACATATATAGATACTGGATGGATGGATAGAAAGATATAGGACAGCTTGATCAGACCAACTATAGGCACTGGGAGCTGACAGTACATTGCCTGAATTTGTTGAACTGTTCTCACTGCCCAAATAAGCCACTAATAATTTAAAACTAGTCTGCATAACTTAGGGTTGTGAACCAAACATATTCCAGTCCTGGAGTTTGAGTCCAGAAATGACAATACTCACCATTTGCATAACCCTGCTAACAACTGTTGCAGTGAATATTTCCTTAGGAATTCATAAATCCAGATAATGAATTCAGAGCAAGTGAAGAGAGTTTATATTTCCTCAGCTATTGTGCTTCTAAATTGACACAAATAACCTTTTGCACATTGTGTTTTTTCTCCAAACAGACAATAAAAATCACCTGAGTCTTCAAATATCACCTCTTAGAGCTGCTGAGGGTCAGATCACGAGCACATGCAGCATATTGCTGCTAAAGATGAATGTAACATTATGCTCGACCTCTAGAGATCACAGGAATGCATTCAAGAACTTGATTTACCATTTAAACAACCTCCCAGGATACACAGCACCGTGGTTTTGAAATATGATTGAAGAGCAACATCTTAAATATGATTTTACATTCCTCTGTATGATTATTTTTCCGCTTATCTTCAGTTAATCACTCAATCCATTTTAATTTTGCTTATCTAAACTATTCTGTCTTTTTTTCTTAACAGACCACTTTAGTGAAATGATATTTCTAATCCTTTTAGAAGTTATATTGTCCATAAACATCTGAAATGCCATCTAATCTATATAACACATATACACATCAGTATTATATATCAGTATATATATAGATATACATAGTAATTTATTCTCATTCTGCAAGCAAATATAGGACACATAAAGAAACTGTGAAACTTGTAACACAAAAATACTGTCTCTGGGTTTCTTAAGGCTACCACCAGTGTTCTGACCAGTTCTTTGTGCCCTTCCAGCCGCCATTCAACAGTTAGATTTCTTGGAAAATGTTTGACCATTTTTAATAGTCCTTTTATGCTCCTGCTGCATAAATAAGCCTTAAAATTTCCAAGCTGGTCAAGGAAAATGACCCCTTGTACATATATTGCACAATTTTGTCGGCTCCTTCTCAGTCATGCACAATTGATTCTTGATAGAATTACACATTTTCTGCTGCCATGAGTGACAGCCCAAAGGTAGAGACATGCGTGTGATACCACGACTTCACTGAGCCTGCACAGTTGGCAATGCCCGAGGCACACTGAGTACTCACACCGAGAAATAGGGCAGTAATCCCAGGGAACAAGAGGATCATCTGTGTAACACCAGGGACCATGAGCATCATCATCTGGATTGCGGCAATAGTTTTTCTTCAGTTTACTAACATCTGGTTCTCTGAATATTGGTATATGCCTACAGGGAGAAAAATTTGAAGTGCTGAAAAGCTTTATACTATAGCCCAAATTTTCAAAGGTTAAGTGTTGTCTTGCTCTGCATTGTAATATTATCTGATTGAGAAGCCTACAGGTCAGGGTTTAGGGCTGGCTAAAATCAAAGGGAATCGGAGGCTCAAATATTTGCTGGCTCTGGGTCCAAGTTTCCTTGGGTTGGTATTTTAAGCACTGTGTCCACTGGACAGCTGGGAGTTTTCTAGATCTCCCAGTGAAGCTGAAATGCCTGGCTGGATACCCTAAGGAGGGCTTTTTAAACTGATTGGAAAAGTGTCTTTGCAGCAATTCTGCAGGGCTGCTCAGGGAACACAGCTCCCCCCTCACTGCATGGGAACAGTGAGCAGAGGGGGAACCCTGAATCTGCACGGGACAAATCTGGCAAAGGACAAATGTGAGAAAGTTAAAAAAACATGGAGAAGGACACACAGCTCAGGCAAACTGGCGATAGATGATTTGATGGGGCATCCATGGGGCATTTAGCTTAGGGTTTGGGGACTGAAAGTCTTAAATGGAGAAAGCTGGCAGAGAGGAGCACACAGGCTTTTTAATTCAAAACTCTGTTGTCATCTTAGCTCACAACCAACCATGACCATAAGTTGGATATCCATCTATCCATACTATGAATACATCCATACTATTAATATCCACAGTGGGATTAGCCTCTGGAGTGACACAAAACATCCTAGATGGAAAAAAAAAAAATGTGGAAGTGGAAAAAAACGGTTAGTTTTCTGTTAGAACAAAAAACTTTCTATCTGGGCCAGTAAAGTAAGTGACAGCTCAGACAAAGGGCAATTTTTGATGACTGTATTTTTGTTTGTTATCTGAAAGTCATCATTCCTGTTATTCTTGAAACTTATGTATTTTTCCCCCAGAGCAAGCAGAGACAGCATGGAGAATCCTACCCTGTTTGAAACAGTCTCAGAAACTCACAGCATCCTTTAGACGACTGGTTCATTTTTACCTTAACGAATGTTTTAAATTAAGTTGTCATTTCCACTGCTTGAATAGGAAGCCAAACCAATAATGAGCAGTAGAAATTGCAAATTGCTTTAATGGCATCTGATGTCAATGGCATTAGATCATAGACTCATAGGATAATTCAAGTTAGAAGGGACCTCAGGAGGTCTCTAGCCCGACCTCCTGCTCAAAGGAGGATCAGCTTTGATCAGGTTAGATTACTCAGAGAATTATGTTCAGTACCTTGAAAAGGGAAAATGTAAATGAGAAGCAAATGCAACAGAACCTTCTTCTGCTGTGTTCCTTCTATCCCCCTCATAGGAAAAAAAAACTTTAAAGGACAGAGATAGGGTAAACCAGGACTGTAAACTAAATGCTAAGAATCATCCCAAAGACTGCAATTAGTGGTTAGCCTGAACAAAGACATGTTGTGTAACATATTTAAACACTGAAAAGAAAGAGAAAAAGGAAAAAAAAAAAGAAAAAGAAAGAAAAGAAAAAAACTATGAGCTGTAGGGCATAAGGGGCTATTTTAGAATCTCAGCAGAAGAAGAGATGCCATCTGGAGGCAGTATTTATTCAGGACGCAGCGAACCATCTCTTTCTGTTTCATGAGTACACACCTACGTAAGTCTTCAATATTCTTGTCCCATGTGGAGCAAGTTAGCCCAAATCTTGTCTTGGATAAATTTCCCATGTAACTCTTGCCATTGCCACGATAACAATCTGAATAAAGAAGGTTGAGACAAAAAAGTAGAAAGTGATAGTGCAACACTGAAAGGAAAACTCTTGCATTCTGTCTTCCAGATAATTAAACTCACTATATAAACACTATATTATATAAATCAGACAGCAGTAGCAATCAATTCATAAAGAAAATGAGAGAAAGATTTTACATTTAGACATATAATTTCCTGATTGAGGCCTACATGCTTAGTGCCGTATCCTTTTAAATTTTGCCCTATTTAAATAAATTGGGAATTTTTCCTTCATAAATGGTTTGTTTGTGTTTAATTTGCAAGGCTCACACAGAATACTTTAAAAGTTGTCAGGAGGTGTTTTATGGGAAAAAAAAAAAAGCCTCCCTCCCCTCACCCCCAAACCAGATGTTCTAAGTCTATTTGGGAACAAGAAATATACCTTATTGTGCCTCGATTCTGGATAAAAGCAGCACTGTATAATTCTAAATTTAAGTTCTACTTTGACAAAATCAACATGACTTTACTTTTAATGTAATTCAAAAACTTGCCTTTTCACTGCAGCAGAAGTCATGTTTAATTCATAATCCTTTATCACAAGTCTTCCTGAAACTTTTCAAGAAGATTGTTTAAAATGCTCATTACTAGAAGGACTTTTGTATAAAGCATATCATTTCACATTCATCAGTATTTTTACTTTCTGATAATTGATACTTAAAAAAAAATGAAAGGGAAAGATGAATCCTTTCTCTGACACAGACTGCTGCAACTGTACCTATTTCAAATCTTAAGAGACAAATTGGCTAAAATTTAAAGATGGATTTATTATTTATTACTTTAATAATTGGTCTTATATTTAATCATATTAAAGCTACTCTGAAGTAGATTTAATAGATTTAAATCTATTTAAATAGTAGATTTAATAGTAGATTTAAGTAGATTTAAAAGCTACTCTGGAGTAGATTTAATGGAAGATTTTGAGCCTCATTTTATCCTATGACTGACATCAGTTCTCAGGAGACAATAAAAACTGTTAGAGTAATGCTAAGATCTAATGGGAAAAAGCACAGAAATATTTACCTGACGCTTTGGAGTGGACTTTACAGACCTATGTAACTACTTCATGCTAAAAGGTTATGTGGGAAGAAAGGCTCAGCTTCTTTTAGTCAATGTGCTATATGAGAAAAACATCATATTTGGTGGCCTCATATGCAATTATAAAAAGATATCAACCCAGAAATCATAAGAAATCATCTCGGCTCTGGAAAAAGTCTTTCCGTTTTAGCAAGACTGTGGATCAGAACTCCAGCTAATATAAAACAAACTTGCAGATTCACCTTGTCTAAAGATCAGATCCTAAATAAATCTTTGCTGCTGTTTTCCCTGATGAACTGAAATATGGAGTGAGAACTGAATCTCATTTACACCGTGATGAATCCCAAGTATGCAAATAGAGCTGAGGCAGCATGGCACAGGTGTAATGCAGATGTACCGACAGGAGCTTCTCCTGCTTTTTATCTGCCACTTGAAAATGCACTTAAAATCACTTCATCTCCTCTCTCTCTGTTACCTTGTTCATTTGATACATCACACTTTGGAATCTGGGAGCAATAACCAATCCGGATGTTTGGGTCAGTAGTAAAACACCAGGGTGATTCAGATCCATCTGGATTTCGGCAGTAGTTCTCCCTCAAATCCCTATAAAAACAAATACGTTAGCTTACAGCAGGGATAACCTAAAACTAATGATGCATTATATCACTTTTTATTATGAATTAGCAATAATACAGACTCCTTATGGTCTGTATGTTACTGATCAGTGTCAAGTGCAGGAAGATGCAGAGCCAATACGAATACAGCGTCTAGTAAAATATAATAGTTGTAACAAGAATATAGTTGTGGGAATTCATTTTCAGTGGACCTATGTTTTGACTGGCTATAAGATTTCATTTGAAGATTAAAAATATTTTCAATATAGTTTATTTTTATTCAGGAATCTTCATCAAAATTTGAATGCAAAGTGGCACCAGGTACACCTGCAATCCATTACATGTGCTTTCAAATACAAACAGAGTACTTAAAATTCCCAGTACTTTGAATTGTTCCATTGAGCTTAGAGAAAGAGAGTCCTGTGGATTGTTAGTGATTCATTTAAGAAACTGAAAAATGAAAAAATGTATATTGAAATTCAATACGCGTTACCTTTAGAGGAAAAGTTAGCCACAAGGGATTGTCTTTAAATGTCTCTTGCAGCTCAAATTAAGTAGTCAAAACTCTCAAATGTAAGTTTTACTCTTTCATCTCCTGACAGTTGCTCTGTGCAGTTCAATATCTCACTGCTTTTCTCCACCAGCAGCAGTTACTGATAACTCGCTATAGAAAGGATGAGCACAATACGCGAGTTGTTATCGCACGAGCTTCAATTCATGCAAATGGTTCAGCTGGTTTTACTAGAGCTATTGGTCTGAATAGCCACTACCCTTTCAAGTGGCAGCTAATGAAACAGTCCTAATATTTTAACTGCTCTGCTAAACCTGTAGAAAGGCCTAATCATATTGCAGTGTTGCTTAGGTACAAAACAAAGTGGTTTAAGTGGTATTTTTATTTGAGAAAATGCTGTGGGATCAGGCTAAAGCATTAATTTCTAAACTCAGGAAGATCCTGAGATTGACAGGAAGTTCAGAGTCAGTCCTGTTTTCCTTTATGATGATTATTGTTAATTATTGCTAACTTTTCATTGTTTGTGTTATTTATTACGAACAGTATTTGATCCATAAGCCTAACAATAATGGTGAAGGAATTAAAGCAGCAAATCTATTTCACTCAAACAAGCCATTATTGGAGACATAATCTCTAACCAGAATCATCACTTTATCTCACAAGACCACACCATTAAAATAGGTGCAAGACCAGACTGATATTTAGCCATATAAAATTTATTTGGTATAAACTGGCCTGGATTGCCTGTTGGTCACAGGTTTCCTTTATGTTTAGTGAAGACATCTGAAGAGTATTATTATGGAATATGTCAAAAGTAAGGAGACAATTCACGTGCTGGGACTAATTTTCTCTTTTTATTAAGAGCAAGGGAGGTTTAGATGACCAAAGGTAATCTAGGTAAAAAAACCTCTGAAAGTACTGTGGCCAAATGCTATAAATGTGCAGTCTTTTCCATGAGATTACGTGCAGCTAATGTGGGGGAAGACACATTAACTTAATGTCAGCCTCAAAACTACTGACTCTCCTCTGAGAAAGAAAAACAATCATAATACAAAACATCCATATACTTCACAATCAATTACATGGTGAATATATGCTTGAAAAAGAAATTTAGGGAAAAAAAAGAGATTTTCCCATATTCAAATAGCTTCCAAGGTGACCAAGTAGCTGGACTGGATTGCAGAGTGAAGGATGGTGGCCACATGACCAGTTCTGGTGAAACACAGTTCGAAATTGCAGGAATAACCCTTGCACCCATCTACTCACTTGCACTTGAAGTTCTCTGGAGTGATATTGTGCTGGTGGGGGAACTGGGAGTCCCACCGCTGGCACTGCACTCCGCTCCAGATGGTGCTCACGGTGCCGCGGTAGCCCTCGCCTTGGCCCTGGCTGCACGTCAGCGTCTCCGCCGCTGCGTCCGTGCTGTTCGCAACGCTCGACTCTGCGGAAGGACAGGAGAATTGCTGTTGTCCTGCTGTCAGGTGTAAATTCTGTCACAGCTCAAGTTGTGGCAATTTGGGCCTTTTGGTAAAATTGCCAAGCTGAATTCTTTAAAAGAGTAATTTTCTCCTTTTCATGTTTATAATGCCCATGAGATCAGAAGAGTTACTTTAGGCCAAGAACCTAAAACACCTACAATAACTAACAATCCTAGTGAGATGTCCAGTCTATTCAATAATATTGAATATAATGTAATAGTCTTAGCTTTTGTTTCCAATTAAACTTATATTCTTTCATTTGCTTAGTTTTATGCAGTTGAGAGACCACCCATGTTCACACTGTTAAATATCATAATACACTTGCAGGATTAGAACCCTACTAATTCTCTAGAAAGAATTCCCATTTCCATTCCATCAATGATGGGAAAATGAGCAGAAATCAAAGAAAATTGATAAATCCTACTATTAAGTAATGTCTTAAATCCCTCTTTTTATGATTCATATAGTTAGAGGAAAAAAACTCCCAAGCTTTTGGAAATCAAAGATGAGTATTCTCTACAGAGACACAAATGTTGTAAAGACCAACAAATTCATCATACTCAAGATCTTTTACAGATGTTGATATGTTCTGCCTTCATCCTGGTGTGGGCTGTCTTGAACTAAATTCAGAAAAACAGTGGTTTCTGCAATGACTCATTCACATAACTTAAAAGTTTTTTTTCTTATGCAATATCCATAATTATCAAATAATTGCACAGATACTGCATCAGATATATACAAAATAGTAAAAAAATAATCAGACTGCAGTAAGAGTAATGTCTTTATAATGTTCCAAAAACCTTACAAGTTAATATTTTTGTAAGAAATTGTCCATCTGTTGGTAATTGCTCTTGTTCACAAGACTAATTTTATTAATTACCTTACCAAGTATTTCTTGCTAGCAATGAGTATGCTAAAGCTTTGAAACTACTTTTATTCTAATTGTTCAGTGATTAGAACTATATTTATATGTTTTATCCATACTACGGTTAATTCCTAGTAACTTCAGCCAGTTCTATGATCTTGCATAGGAAACCAAATGTCTTAACAGATGGATTTGCATTATTTGTTTTCTAATCTTTTACACTACCGATCACTTCCTTGTCAGATTGATAACATCAAGTTGTGTAGTTGAATTATATATTTGTCCATGCTGGAAAAAAAAAAAATCCCCTTTTTCTTTTCATCTGGTTGATGTTTTTGCATCAGTGGTCAAATTAATTTCCTGTCCTTCCTTCCCAAGGCACTTCATCTGCAACAGTTGCCCTCTTTCAACAGTATTGTGAATTCCAAGTTCACTCAAAGTCAAAAGGACTTTGCATTGGAAGCATCACAAACTGGCTTCTGCAGGCTGACAAACTACACCCTTTCTAGTGGAGTAATCAAAAGGACTGGAGGCAACTATATTTTTAGTCATTGTTATTCACTTTATGAATAACTGGACAACAAAAAGAGGAATGCATGAATATTTTAGAAATAAGCAGCTGTTATATCAGCTAAGATTATCTCATGCTATAAAACTGAAATACATAGGGTTTAATTGTACACAAGAAGCTATTATTTCAACTGTAATGAAATATTATAATACACCTGCTCCCTATTCAGTTATACTACAGATAACATGTATTCATGTTTGCATTGATAAAACTATTTATTTTAAAACAGTCCTGAAATATTTAATACACCAATAATTTAAGTGAGGCTATAGAGTTATTTCTTAGTCCTTTTGACATCTTTGGTCAAATATCTACAGATAAACACCTCATTCTTAAACCTAATATCACACATCCAGAGATAGGGATGTCTATCTACAGACCAAATTTCTCTCAATTTATGTCAAAATGCTCTCTTTAAAGCAACATCTAGCCAGACAAAGTAAGCTAATTGCACGATCAAGTCACTGCTAGAAGGCCTCATATTACAGAATGAAATAGTCACATAATCTTCAATGCATGATGGATGCTGCCACTACTTGGTGGCAGCTCTCAATTACCACTATTCTAATAGCAGGTCAATGATGAGGAGGATCACTAAAACATTAATTTTTATTTGCATTAATAATGCAATTCTATAATTCAAGAAGCTCCACAGCTTCCCTCACATTTTTTGTAGCCTGGATTTTCTGCAAGATTTTAATTTTTGAACTTGAAAAAATGAGCCCCTTGTTTCAGGAATTAACCACAAGTCAGAAGTGCTTGTGTTCTCCAAAGCAGCCTCTCGCATTCTAGCTCTTAAGTCCCAGGCAGTGTCCATAAATGATCATAAAAAACAATAACAGCAAAAACACTTTATTTAGGTTAACTCCATGGGTTCTTGAGATCTTGTGACTCATAACTGAACATCAGCACAAGGTATGCAGAGCGCCAGAGAAGGAGGGCCACAGCTCAGCTCCCAGCAATGCACTCACCGGTTCTTTTAACAGGAGGGCAGAAGATGAAGGTACACATCAGCGAGGCTCAACTCGCATCCTCATCCCACAATTGCTCTAAGCTATAAATAATGAGCTGCAACACTTAGGAGTACTTTTGTCACTAAGAAAGCCATCATGAATTAAAATTGAAGAAGATTTTGAAATTCAATTAGCAATTCTCAATAATTATGTGCTTTATACGTGTACTTTATGTACTTCAATAACACTTGAGTTTCATATTACAAGTACTCTTCTTTCCTCAAGTTTAACTTGTATAGTTCTAAACTGAGCAAAAAAGAACACCCACTAAGGAAAATCAAAAAAAGAAAAAGAAGTTTTATACAAATGTTCATTTGTGTTTTATTGATTAAATGCCAGTTATTATTCCTAGCTATGAAACTTCATTATTAACAGGAAAATTTAGTAATTATCATCAGCATTTTGTTATTTTTAAACTTTGGTGCAATGCTTTTTTCTAACTCAATTAATTAGGACAGGTACTCAAGGATTTCCTGTTAGAATTATATTCATCTTCACACATTCACCATCAAGTCACCAACCAAAATTCAACAATGCAAAAGTGTCACATTTCCATATAATTTTCCATATTATAATACTTCTAAATAAATAACATTATTAATATGGGGCAACTAATATATTAATTGGTGCTTTAGTAAAGAGATAAAAATATTATTGGGAGCTTCATGTGTAAAGATAAAGACAGTGTGTAAGAAGTTCTGATTCTCACAATAGTGCCAGCATGAAGGAATCAGCAGGAATTTTGAGCCATTTTTCTCCAGAAGAATTTTACAGCTGAAGGAACTAGTGAGGGTTCTATTTCCATCTTTAATGACCTAGAAGTAAATCCCACCCCAAATTGACGTCAATGGCAAAACTGCTACTGACTTAAATGAAGGGAGGGATTTTGATTGAGTATTCATGTTCTTTCATGATAATACTAGCTACATATGTTTGGAAAACAAAATAGAATGGGAAACATGAAATAGAATGGGAAACATGGTCCTAAATGACTTCACCAATTAAAAAAAAAGAAAAAAAAGCTTTTACTTCACTGACTGATGTCAGTCACTGAAAGGAAATGCACCCTGATTTTTAATGAACAGTCATATAATGTAGATTTTGAAAGAAAAAGTCTCCCTATCCCAGTGAAAGAGCTGCTCTAAAACTTAAAATTAGCAAATTACACATTCAACATGATCTATGTGATCCTTCAAAACTCAGTGAGATACTAGAGCAACTAGTGGTCTTAAACCTACACACTTACAGCTCATTTGTTCAGGAACACAGAGAGATTTTAAAGGTGTATCAAACTGTATAACTAGTCTTTAAATCAAAATAATAATTGGATTTAATCCGTTCAAAATCCTGATCTGGATCCAAATTTTCACCATTAGCCTTATTTGCAGGTTCAGTGGACCTCTTACATCTCAATTTAAAACATAATGTAGAAATGAGGAAAAGGGTCTGAAAAAGATCGTTTATGAGGAAATATAAAATAACACAGTTACATATACAATTGCTAGACCATTGCTATGAAGAGGATGGTAACTGTGAGATGGAAGGTAACAGCTTATCAACTATTAAGTATCATCCTTTTCTCACTGACTGCATTCTGTAAACATATTTACATATATGTTTATAAACATATAACATATTTACATATAAAATATGTAAATATTAAGCTTAAACTGAATGGCATTTTTATTTGTTTAAATACTTTCATTGAGTAAATAAATCAAATCAGAACTTCACGTTCACATAGGCAGTTAAAATCTCTAAAAGTCAGTAATGTAATATTGAGAAGACTAAGAGGGATGTTCTTCACCTCCCCAAACAATTTAGGTGTACTACCACGTTTCATTTTATGACCAGATTTTCAATTTTGTTGTCTTTTTACTACCCTTTTTTGCTCTCTCCCATCTACAGTTCTTTCATACTCCTGCTGCTAGCTATATACTTTTCCTTATTTTTCTTTTTTTTTTCTAAACAGATATTAGCTCCACATTCATATCTTCCCCAAAGTCCATATCAGAATCCATGCCAAAATAAGTCATTTGCTTTTTCACATTTTCTATTATTGCTTCCATTTCTTCATTTCATCCTACACTTCTTATTGCTGTTGTAGTTGCCCTTTTATCCTCTTTTCTAACTAAAAACTGTCTCAAGCCAAAACCACAGACACATATGTGAGCAACTTCAAACCAGTCCTGGGGTCCCCGAAGTCTTAATCCAGATCCAATTTTTGCAGCTTGAGCCATCTCTAATCCCTAATTGCTCCTGTCATCCCTTTCTCACAGCTCTGGCGGCAAGCCACCATGTTTTATGCTGCCTTCTGTGCTTGGAAATAAAGTTACAATGCCCTCCTGTCTCCTCAGTCTTAGAAACATATTTATTTTCTGAATGCTTCCTTCCACTGACTCTTTTGCTTAAAATTTGTATATGAGCTGTTGTCAGCATTTTGGCTATAGAGTACACTGGCACTCATGACACGCAGCAAAAGCCACGAGCAGCATGCTGCCTTGTGGTCACTCCCCTAAAGAGAGGACACCTACGTTTCTGTACATGATCCAAGGACTTTGAATCCTCAAAGTACTTTTTCTAATTAATATTTCTTGTAAAATATAAAAACAGTCCTCAGGGTAGGAATTAAAAACTATGTGAGAATCCAAACCACAAAGCCATAAAGACATATAACTCATGATGCTCTCTTTTTAGTATCCTGAACTTGCACAGAGCTGCAGCTTTAAAAAAATAGAGTAGCCATTGAAACACAGAATGGTCTTTGGGACCCTCGCTAGGGGATGAGAAACTTATTTTCTGCTTGAACAGCAAGGAAAGAATTTATATTTCATACTGTTAACTTCCCCGCCCACCCTGCAAAAAAAAAAAAAGTCTTTCATCACAACATTAAAATCATTACAATGGTGATTTTCATGATTCCAGTATTGGGATTACCTTTTATTCAGGACTCTAAAATAATCGTGATTCATATACACAGAGATGATATTGCAGTAGTTTGCAGGAGATCTCCCAGACAGTGATTTTATAAAACTTAGTCCAGGCTGTAAATGCTGGGAGTTGCATGCACTATAAGCTTACGTGACCAACAAAGCCAGATGTGAATCCTCAGAACACTGACACATCAGCTCAGGAAATGCCAAAGGATAAAGGTTTATAAAAGCTGCATTTGCGAAACAGTCAGTTCTAATGGAGAAATATTTTTATTTTAGTAATAAAATCACTTCTACCAGGGGACAAGAATTGCTCTGTTAAAATATATATATATATATGATTCATATGTTACCTACTGTTTTAAGAGAGGTAGGAAGCAGAGCTTAGGAGGAAAAAAAATCAAACAACTCCAAAATAACAAATGAACAGATTTAAAAAACAATTCAATTATACTGCTGCACTAGACTATGTTCTTAATGGGAAAAAGTTAAAGTTAAATGTTCAGATTACCAAAACCTCCAGATACGGTTATGTAAATTAGTATTGTAGTTCACTGGAAAGACTCTTAGCGTGGCATGACCTAACGGGAGTCTAACACAGACCAAGCAATAAAGTTAACAGTCTTCTGTCTCTGCAGAACCTATTTACAGATATTACCTAAAGTGGCATATTTTCTGTTTACAAAGAAATAATGTTGCTAATTGTAACAACCTGACACTGGATTAACAATGAAATATGTTAGTGCAAAGATAGCCCAATTACTCTCCACCCAAGAGTACATGAAAAATAGCTGTACTCAGGCTTTGGATTTCTAAGGACTGCTCCATAGGAGGTGACTGACATCCCAAGACATTACAGTGACTTAACCCAAGTAAAGCAAGGAAAGAGTGTTCTGGCCTATTGATAGCGAAAACAGAAATATGTGATTTGGTTTGATAAGAATTCCTGAGTGAAGATGAAGAATCCCATCGCATCCCTGATGAAGAATTGTTATCTTTCTAGGTAGCCCTTTGCTTGTATATAATGGTTTATGTTGGAGTCATTTCATATATACAAATATATGCAGCCATTATAGGAAAAATACTTTATGGTTACTTTATGAAAGTATACTTTTCATAAGATCCACAAGTGTATTTTTCTATTTTCGCTAGATTTGAATCATAATGTCTTATGTTGGTTCAAAAAACCCAACTAACCAAACAATCAAAAAGAAAAGGATAACCGACACAAAAAAGAAAACTATGAAAATTAAGGAAAGCACATTAAAATCAACTTTTTCTCTTATCTTCTTTTTTTCCATTTCTTTTTTCTCTTTTTTGTGTTCTCATGTAAATTAACTTCCAGATGAACTTAATCTTCTTAATAAATCTATTCTCTATTCTCCTCCTAGGAATGCCAAATGAATTTTACAATGACATAAGCCCGTTGAAGTCACACTTTGATCTAGATGGAAAGAAGAATATCTGATTTCAAGGGTTTGTTTGTTTGTTTGTTTTAACACTTAATTTTAGTCAAAATTGGAGAAGAACAACAAAGAAATTTGTAGTTTCCCGTATTTTGCTGATCTAAGAGTTGAGTTTTTCGTGACCTCATCAGCTAATAGCAAATTCTGGGTTTCACTGAGCTGTTTCAGAAGGTTCCTCTTGCCACACTCTGAACTCTGCCACAGGGCTGGGTCACACGGAGCAGACAGACTCCTACTGTCAAATCCTTGAGTTCTGAAATTGTCTTTGATCTTAAGATGTTTTTAACAAAATGTTTTGAGTTCAGCAAATGAGGAAAACTCATGAGGTATTAGCAGAAGCCAGCCTTTAACTTTGTGTTTACATATTGGTCCTTTCACAGGATCACAGCTCATTAAATGCACAGAATCCACCATGTCTCAGGTTCCTCAGTGCAGAGACAAAGATAGCAGAGGAGACTGTCACCTGTTCATCCCACATTTCATTTGTTACTTGTTGATATAAGCTGCAAATGAGGCAAGGAATTTCAAGGATGCAAATCTCAGTTTCCTCATTGAAAAATTTCCTTGAAAAACTGAATACTACCACCTGCCTCTGCCACTGTGTTCCATGAAAGGGTGGAAAAACTTCACCTAAATTTTCAAGAGATGTTGAAATATTTTTCCTTCTTCCCTTTCCCTCTATTTTTCGTTTAAGGCACCTAGTTTTCAAGACAAAATCAGAGTGCTCATATCTACAACCGCAGTTAGCTCCTGTTCTAGCGCCTGCTGGATTTTGAATGTAGAGCATGGTAACAGAACTGGTAAGTAATCTAAAAAATCTGACCTACAGCTCCGTCCAAAGTGGCCGTCCAATGTCGGTGTACCTTGATACCATTTTGCTACAATTCCCCAACGGGGGGATGACATGGGAGAGGTTCAATTGGCACAACAAAAGCTACCATCTTGCAGTGGTGGTATGAAATAAATTAATTGCTTGTGTCCAGATTTTGGAAAGGAAAAGGAAGTAATAAATTTTGCTTGAACTCACCACACGTTTTAATTGCACAGAACTCCCAGGGGGTGTTAGGGTCAAGAGTGTAGCACCACGGTCTCAGCTTGCCATCAGGGTTGCGGCAGTAATTATCATCAAAGCCCTTGTCAGGATATCTGCAAACCACAGCAAGAAACGTGTCAAGCAAGTCTTCCTGGCAATGCTACACAGGCGCGCACAAGGTATGCAAAGGACAGTCTTCAGCGGCGGCAAATGAGAACCAGCTCCTATTAAACCTGTGGTCCGATCCCGAGATATGGATTCAGACACACTTTAATGCTATTAGAAAATTGCTGACATAAAATCTCCTGGCAAGCTTGCAGCAGAATCAGGCCCGTACAGAGGGGATCCCCTGCTGTGTTAATGCACAGGCCACCGGATGGGGTAACTCTGCTAATTGCTAAACTCTTGCTCTCGTGTCTGTCAAGTGATGGCCAGACTCTAAAGCCACTCATTTTTTTCAAACAGCCCAATTAAGTGTGCATTATATAAACACTGCCAGGCAGCTGGACTCATTAAGAAAGCAGGTTCTTTAGTGCAACAGCCCTGGGTTCAAACTGGAAGCTGTTTTGAATAGCTTTGTTACTAATGATAGCTCCATTTTCATAATAGAACTCATTCTAGGTCGTGCCCTCATTTCCAGCATTGGGGGGGGTGAAAAGAGAAAAGGGGGAAAAAAAAAAAAAAAAAAAAAAAAACCCTTCAGTCTCCCTTTATCTCATCAGGGTTTGAAACTGTTGTGCCATTTAATCGCTTCCACATTCCTACTGCCATTACTGGGCAGTTCAAGATAAGGATGCTCTTTTTGTCTAAACGAGCCATGCGAACAACAAAAAACTTGAAGAGTACAAGATAAATGCATTTTATATTTCTCCTGATGAATACAAATTGCACTGGTTTTCCCTTTTTATCAAACCTATTTGGAAAAGAATGAAAGAGTGAAACAAAAAGATTTACCCCTGAGGGAAACAAAAATTACGTAAGAAAACAAAGTTAACTACCTAGGAACCCAAATTCATTTACAACTGCAAGCAGATGTGCTTCTCATAAACAGGCAAATATGATTTAAAAGCATGTGTTTTTCCTAGGATGCTTTTTCTATCGCACATTCATCCCGAAGTCCATCATATATTTGGAATTTGATCTCCCATTGCTTGAGAAAAATCAGTCTCCTTCTGGATATGAGGGATTGGAATAGTAATAAAGTAGAATTCATAAGAAACCCAATGAGAAGCCTCACAAAAATAAGAATTCAAGGGCAGCTGAGAATGAGATTTAGCAGCACGAGCAACAGAATTTCTCTCATGATTTCTTCTATGACCTTGCTTTCTGCTAGGTATAAGGGAAACTATGAAAGATCATACTGTCTGCAAAAGTTCTCCAAGCAAATACTTTGCAGTGTGGCAATGTGGCAGAAAATGAGGTGGCTTTGGACAGAAATTGGCAGTGATGGGTTTTCAAGACAACAACACACCTGTGCCACATCATGTAGCACTGGAGAATCCATAGCCCTACCCACCAACCAAGGAGAGCCCACAAATGGTTGGGTCTGTGCAGTTGTATCTCTCATATCATGGGATATGAAAATAATTCACTTTCTAGAAGGTATGCCTTTGAATGGTACATCTTCATCAGTTTATGTAAGTATGAATTCTACCAAATTGTATCAGTTACTAGCTGAGATGTAAGCAAATGTTTGAGGATCAAGCTTTGACCTTCACTGAGTGAAGTAGTATCCATAAACTCTGTCTTTACCAGCTGTTATATCCACAAGTCCATTAAGAGATTCAGGATGGCTGGTATGGTTCAAGGTTCAAAACTGACATGAATGTTCTACGTTCAGGCAGTGCAGATATCTATCTAGATTCTCTAGATAGAAGTCCCCTTGGAACCTTCCCATTGTATGCAAGCCAAACTGTAGGGCCAACAATTTTAAAGCCACACATATTAGGGATAAGATGAGACTTCAAACAGCTCTCATTGAGACTGTGGAGGACTCTCTCTATTTGCTCTGTCAATATATCAGGCCCAAATCTTGTCTCTGAAGCCAACAAAGAGCCCTCAGTTACCAAGACCTTTCATAACTCTACACATTTCTTTTGTTCTGTTATTTTTCTTTCCTTGAAACTGCAGCATCTGTACTGCACTGCAGAAGCTGAAATGAATCATAAAGGTATACATATGGTGTCAAAATCAAGAGTTTTTGTGGGGTTTTTTTTCAGCCTCTAGGGAAAAAAAAGAAGAGACAAAGAGATAAATTTATTCTTTTTAAGGAGATAGACACTGATCTCTTAACTCTCCTAGTCCCAATAAATTAGAGCTTATTGGGACTAAGCTGAAATTCAGTGTCTGAAGTTCATATGTCACAAATATTTTTTGTTCCCCTCCTTTTTGTTCTAAAAGATATTCAGGACTGAAAATCTGATTTTACCTTTTTTTTTTTTTAATAACCCTGATATTTGCGTATTTTAATTATTCAGATATTAAATCACTGCATTACCTTTCATCCTTGTTTCTTTTTCTGTTTTCCTTTCCTCTCCAAGCAATAAAAGGCTATATCCAAAATGTACTTGATTTTAAGTAGAAAATATGAGCAAAATAGGACAGAACTGCTGTTCTCTATGCTTTCCATAATTCTATAAGCCTTTCTCAGTGGTATTCCTCCCACACGTAGGCAAAATCCTTACTGTGAAGAAGACAGTATGGAAGTAGAGCTTCAGAATACAATTCTGCATCCAGTAATAAATAAAAACCCATCAGAGCTGTTGTTTTGGGAGGGTTCCACCATTAGCTCTAGTGGCATTCAAGTAAACAGCAATTCTCAATTATCTTCAGTAATTGTCTTCTCTGAAGGGAAAAAATCTGGAACATTCCCTGAGATAGGAAAAGGGAAATGTATTCACCCTGGCCAAAAATTACTCACAGAATCACAAAATACATATAGTTGAGGTTGTAAAGGACTTCTAGTCCAAACCCCTGCTGTCCAACAGCAGGTATTTTGAAAAGATTAGTGGTTTTACCTCTTCCCCCATCACAACATTTAATTAATCCATTAATGCAAATAAGGTTAAATCTGCCCAGCTGTGCTAATCCTTCCTGGTTTTCAAGTATTTCACATTACCACTTGATAATATAGAGAGCCCATATTTATAAGCCTCCCTAGAGACTGCTATACTTTAATGGATCATTTGTTCCAAACCTCTTCTCTTATTTACAACTTAAACACTATATACTTAAAAAAAAAAAAGCTAAGTTAATGTAATCAAAGTATAATTGCCCTACCTTTGATGACCTTTTGATGAAGTTAATTAAGAAAGACCAGTGTATTAGAAATATCCTCAAAACCAGTAAAATCAGTTACATTTCCAAAAGTATGCACAGATCAATTTAATCTGTATGGGTTGCTTTTGGCTGTTTAATATAAGAGAGGGGTTTTTTTAAGTCTGAGGATTCGCAAGAATAAATTTTTGAATGAATTTTTAAGAAGTTGATCATTACTGAGACTGCAGCTAGTCCTGAAAGTCATTTTTTGAACAACCCAAAATTAAAAGAAAAAAAGATTTTTCCTATTGGCAGTAAAAGGATTGCTAATTGTACTCAAAAGCCCTCTAAATGTTTAATTGCTAAGGAACAAAATTCTTTTTGTGAGTTATTCTAGACTGTACATCAACTCCATGACAAAGCTCAGAAACAGACTGTCTTCAGCCTCTGTCTGCTGTTAGGAAATATTTATTGTAGCAGAACTACAGAACTATGGGGGAGCCTGCTATTCATCATTGAGCAGAGGAAGAGGAAAAGCAAAAAACATTTTCCTCAAAGAGGAAAAACTTTGTGCAAATTCCAAAATTACAGACCCTTAATATTTTGCTTAATAATGAAGCTTTCTAAAATCTACAAATATTGTACTTCTGAGTACAAAAATTATGATTTCAGTGTAGTAATTGAAAAGTTATGAACTTACTTTCAGGGAAAGTACATAACTATTCTGTGATTAATAATTTTTGCTGTCCTTCTCTGAGGCAACTTAAGTTTATTCCATCAATTTCATAAATGGAGCTAATCCAAAACACAGAACTTAAACCAAAATGAATCCTTAGTCTGGTTTAGGAAAGACAAAAGGTCCTTCTGTGTGGCCTAACCCCCACACACAAGCCTTCCAGAAGGGAGTGTTATAGATGACCCTACACAGTCGGGTGCATTTTACCCTCCAGGGCAAATTCTGACTTTGCAATTGCAATTTGCTATTTCTGACTCATTTTCTGACATTATACACCTATGTCCAAAATATAATAACAACTAAAAGGTAGACTAAACCCTAAATCCATGTCTACATATAATGCTAAACTTAATTACGATTTTTTACAAGGCTGTAAAAAGAAGAAAAAAAAAGGCAAAGATATTTTTAACATTTGGGGCAAACAGACTGGATGCTTAAACACGATTGCAACAAAAGACCAGCTACAGCTTTAAAGCTATTCCCTCTTTTAGAAATGAACATACTCTGACTTGTTAATGCTGCAAGTTTAATCTCACTGAATTTGTTAAGAACATGTTAATGTCAAATGGACAACTTTTAATTGCTATTTGTCATCATAGAGGTATTTTAAGCTGACTAAAGCTATACAATAACATATCCAGAAACACTCACAGGTGATAGTGCTAGGGAGGAAATTTTGATAACTATTCAGTGCATAGACTTCATGGTAGAGCACAGCTAATGGGATGTAGTCACAGCTGTACTGTCCCCAGGACTGTTCCGCATCCCAGCCTGCATGCACCAGGGGCTTCTCAGACAACCAAAACTGGTAAACTCCATTAATTTGGGTTCAACTAATGCTCACTGGGCCCAACTGGTTCCATCATATGTGTAATTTTCACATAATCTGGCTTTGTTTGGGAGTGAGGAGGGGTTACCTCTCCGGACGAAACTTGTGCTTGTGTGGCCTCTGGAGATCCCAGCGCTGACACTCCTTGCCCGACTCAGTGTGGTCCATTGGTCCTCTGTAACTTTCTCCATTGCAGGTCATGCATTCAACTGGGGGAGGCAAGGAGAAGTATTAGTCATTTATATGGCTGGTGGCTCCTAGCCCAAAAGAAAATTATGTTGTAAATTGAACAAACAAACAAACAAAAATGTCTTTAAAATCAGGGTTCCTTGGGTTGGGAAATGACCTTTGGAATACAACTGCGTCTCTTTCTTAGATCTAAGCAGATCTTTAAATCTGGTAGCCCTATATGGGACATTTATAGTTTGAAAGAAGCTAGGTGCAAGCTGCATTTTATCTTACCTATAGCAGTGGTTTGCTTGAGTTCTGGTGCTAATCTATGATGGGCTGCCCTACCAAGCAGAGAGCATTGTTGTTAACTGATGTTATCATAGAGACACATATTTGAGGATTTCTGTTTGTTTTTAGGTTCTACTTTCTAGTACTACTAGGTACTACTTTCTAGATTCATAATTCTAAATCATACAGATCTGTATAATGGCAGGAAAAGTTTAAGTCCAGAATAATGGTCGCATCACAAATTTAGGGAAGTACAGTGTGCCTCTAATTTCCCGGTACTTTCAGCTACATATGATGCTGTTTGTTTTCGAAACTAATTCTTTTTGGCAGTGTAAAATGATGATAAATTTTCAGCCTTGGTTTTAAAAAGTGGGGGCTGGGAGAAGGTGGCCAGAAGCTACTGAACTGATTAGAAATCACTGTTGCGTAAAATGTGCTACATAATTTAGGATGAGAGATCTTAAAATATGAAATGAATTCACTATAATTAACTGTAGACAAATTTCTGAAGTGCCATTCCCCAATTAAGCTAATTGCAATTAAATATCACTTAGAAAATTTTAAGTTATTCTATTACAAAACTCTTCAGTCAAAAAATTCACTATGAAAGTCTTGATCTTGCAGGGAACTCCAGGTTTTATCTCATTTGGACCTCAGTTAAATTGATCTTTAAATACTCTCTCTTAACTGATTTCTCAGCTCCCTCTAATTTTTCATTTTCTTCCTCCTTCCATTCCCTTTTCTTTTCCCACCACCACACAACTTTTACACATAACACATTAGCTAGAAAATTAAGGACCTCCAGTCCTGAGAATTAAATGAGTTGATTGACTGGAAATTAATTGGCTGATTAGCAAGATATAAAAGCATAATTTTGAGGGTAACAGGAAATAAACTTTCCTCATTTAAAGCATCCATTTGAAAGACAAAGCACATGTTTAGTATGAGCACTTGGCCTCCACTTCGGTACTGATATTTTCATGCTAATGATGAAAAACTGATTTTACTATGGCACAAGAGCAGAAGATCTTATGCAGTAGCAACACGGGAGTGATTAGCGAATTCCCTGCAGAATAGACAGTGAAGAAATGGCTCTCATATGTGTGATCAGCACAATGTCATTGCTCCAGTTTCTCAGACCTGAAAGTTGATGGGCCTGAATGTGTTGTTCCAGATTTCGAGATCTATTAGAATATATAAAAAGATCTTCTCTAACAATTTGTTTTTTTCCTGAAAAAATGTGTCATTCTTGTGGAGAAATCACCTACCCTTTACTTCAAAGCGCACAGGTGAGCGTCACTACCACTAAGAAAACCTTCCTGCCCCTGCTTTTGGCACTCGGGTTGGGGACGCGAGCCACGTGCGTTACCTGCCGAGCAGAGGGGGATGTCGCAGACCTCGTGGCGCATCTCGGGGCTGGTAGTGAAGCACCAGGGCCCTCCTTCTTCCCCTCGGGGATTTCGGCAGTAGTTTTCCCGCAGGTCTTTACCCCGATAGCTCGAAGGCAAAAAGCTAGTTTTAAAATGACAATCATTACAGTATAAGAGCATGCAAGCTTCAGTGTTAATCACAGTATTTTCACAAACAGAAGCAATCCCATTTCTGCTCACTTCTCCCTCCACCCTGCCCACCCAAAAGCACACACCCAAATATCTGTTCGGACACAAATACACATCTCCAGTCGGGATTGCTCAACCGATGGCCAAAGTCTGGCACAATCTGTCTGGCCCGTAGCTTGCGCTAGCAAGTTTTGCTCTGTCCCTTGGGCACCAAGAACCAGTGAGGGCCTGTGGAGCACTCTCTTTTTCTTTAGGGATTGAATAGAAATGTTTGCTGATACGATGCTTTTGGCCTATAATGCATTTTCACTCTGATATTTTGCTGTCTATGCCTAGATCATCAAATATGAACACTCCAGGGTCAAGGTTTTGAAGCCAACTCCGTTCTATCCGTTCTAAGGGGCCTGATCCCAGAGCTTGCTCACTTTTTTCCCCTTCTTCAAGAGCCACAGTCAGTCTGCATATTACAGACATACTCAGTGTCACATCACCAGAGATCTCATTGCAGTGGTGTTTAAACTAAGTCCCTACAGTGAAAAAACATACTAAATTCAGCATTATGTTCAGTTCTATCAAGAATTTTTTGAGAGACAGGCTAACTGAAAAGTGGGAGGAAATACCTAAGAATCATGCAAAACTTGAAATATAGTTTAATAAATTAATTTCATTTAAAACACCTTTTTTTCATTTTTGCATAAAAATAAAACACACACATATTTTCTTTTGAAAATGTTCATTCATTTACTTTAGATTTCCTTCTTTTTTTTTTTTTTTTAATCTTCAAAGGAATTCAACACATCTATATTCTGATGAAGAAATAGGCATAAAATTTCACCCAACTTCCTTCAGAAGAATGTGTACATTTTTAGCTCAGGAAACTGAACTAAGCATTTGGAATGGTCTTTATACACAAGCACGGATATAATTTATATCCAAAATCACAAGGGACATGTATGTTTCCTGCTCCCCTTGGCAAGCACTATGTTATGAATGAATGAAAAAGAAAAGAAAATTCCTACATGTGACATTCTGATCATGTTTGATTTCATTTAATGAAATCTTTGAACGAGTTGAAGTGGAAAATACCTCTGTTAATCACATTGTGGTTCTAGTTAAGGCAATGTGGAAGCAGTACTTAAAAGTGATTTTTCTTATTTTTGATCCTTGAAGAGAATAACTTTTCTGTCATTACTATTGCCCATGAAATTTTTGCTTCTATTTCACCTCTGTGGTCTTAAAATACAAATCTCTCAAAATATTTTAGCTATGGGCAGCTGGGCAAACTTTTCTGATGGGGCATTATAACTTGTGTATGTGGTAATGTGGTATGGCATTGAATGTTAGAAAATTGTACTTTCCTTCTGGAAAATCTTTTTGCTTAGAAATGATGATTGTCAGAAAACAGGAAAAAGTGATCTCAGATGACCTTAGATATGCTGTCAGAACACACAAAAAAAGCAAGTCTTCTTTAATAAATAGAATGAGAGACCCAAGATATATAAATATCTTCAACAGCTACTGAAGCCAAATTTTTGGTAGAGGAAAAGATGAGACACAAAAAAAAACCCATCCAGAAATGAAAAAAAAAAAAAAAAAAAAAAAGCAACACTAGTGCACTGGTCTAGTTGAACTATACTAAGGAAAGAAGAAGAAAGACAGAAATTCATGCCAGTAAGAGTAATGGCAATAGCAGATTCAACCACAGCAAAACGCAAAAAAAAAGTTTGCTGGGTACTATTCTACTCTTTGAACCCCTTTCTTTGACTCTTTCTATATTGGTTTTAGCCAATAAAGTCTGAAACTATCTAGAATAGTGACTGAAAAATGGAGTTCCAAGTTTATTTCAGAGTCTCCTGGTTCTACTGAAATACAAATTCATTTAAAAAATATATTTTTCTAAATACAAAGAGAAATTTTAAGTCCGAAAGTATGTCTAATTTTACTGGCAAGATTGTGAGAAAATCAGTAAAATACATTTGTTCCTAGAATATGAAAAAAAGGATTAATTTTCCAAGTGGCATTTTGTGATAATCAGATGTTGAGAATAACTGACCTAAAAATCTAAGCCTTTCATTCTAATAAGTTCCAAACTCACCACTACTGTTTGCTTTTTCCCTTTTCCCTCATGTCTCTGATGATGAAATCATATTTTCTGATGTTGAAAACAAAATTAGCATGCAGCCACCTCATTTATCCAGTGACCTTTTAAAAATTAAGCTTATTGCACAAGGCAGGAGAAAAGTCATTCTCATAAAATTCATCATGGAAGAGTGGTTGTCCAAATTTATTAGATAAAGCTGTGTATGCTATATTTTAAAAATGCAACATAGTGATACATATATTTCTTCTCATACACATCTTTCTCTTAATCTATAAAAGCATATATTTATCTATCATATAAAATCAAACATGCATTCCTGGTTAGACAGTAATCACTGAGAATTCTTTCACTTACAAAAGATGAACAGTGTACAACTCTCCAAGGTGCAGAGACTCAGGAGGCCCCTGCAGCATGAGCTGATCACATTTAGCATGTGTTCACAATTAAGCATGGGTCTGTTTGCATACTGAAAATCAAACCCACTACCATGTATATTATAAGCCACCAAGTCCACATTTTGGGCTGCCTGAGGCTCAGCCCTGTACTGCATCGTACAAAGAGAGAACCAAAGTCTCCTTTGCCCTTTTAATGTCATTCCAAACTCTCATCTTGCCCTTTGGCTCGACTGGGTCTGGACAGGCCTGAGCAGGGTATAGACCAGTTCCTCACTAGCAATCTTCAGCTTGGCCCTTTCTACCCAAGGGTTGATGTTGTAAATTGAGTAAAAGTCAGCAGCAAGGATGCAAGGATGAGAGGACTCACAAAACTCCTTGGGACTCTGTCTGCAGTGCAGATATTGTCTCAGTTCCTCTCTATATCAGGCCTTGCACTTAAAAGTTAAGTCCCACAGCTGCTCAATCTCCCTTGAGTTACTGCTTGCATGATCTTAAGGGAAGGATTTCATTTATCTGCTAATCCTTTCTCTGTACTGGTCACCTATTCAAAGTGCTTTATAAAGTTTACATGCAAATGAATACACAAATTATAGTAACAAAAATCATATGTGAATCAAATAGGTGGACTAATATCCTTCCTATATTACATTTTTAAAAAATACATTTTTCTGAGGAGTCAATTAGAAAACCGTGATAGTTTTCCATACCTAAAGCTGAAACAGCACAGCTGTTTCGCTACTGCCAGGAGCCAAGAGAGCAAAAAGATATGAACAGGGGAAAAAAAGTTTTTTAAAAAAAATGAAAAAAAAAAAGTGGGAGCAAAACAAAACAAAAGAAAAAAAAGCAGAAAGGAAGGGATCCAGGCATATATCCATGCTAGCATTAAGAGAGACCTCTTTGGAGAAAGTCTATGAGGTTTCTCCTGAAGGTAAGGATCTTCTAGGCCTCCCTTGGGGAAATGCAAAAATGTACCTAAGAAATATTGTTGTTTAATTTTCTCAGAAACTCTTTGTCTGCTAATAATCAAAATGTGGTTTCTGAGAGCCACCGCAGCACCAGGTAGGGCTGTCTCCGCTCCTGAACGCCTACCTGTGCTCATGGGGGATCATGGAATTCCAGGCCTGACACTGGATCCCGCTTTTCGTAACAGATATTGTCCCTTTGTAGTTTGCGCCTTTTCCGATGATACAGTTCCTGACATAATCTGTAGAAAGAAAAGGGGCAAAAATTCGGATTTTGGCTAAATATTATCTCCATTTGTCTAGCTTATCAACAGTCTTGATGTCCTGATTCAAAATACTGTTAAATTTTCCACATGGATCCTTGTTTCTTAAAACCAAAATAGAGTAACTTAACCTAAAAAGATACTGAAGGCAGTAAGAATGCCTAGAAATCCAGGATAAAAACAGTATTAAAAGTCAATACCAGTAATTTATATGACTAAGCTTTTAAGTAGTAAACTGAAGTAGTAATTTAGACTAGTACAAGTCATGGGAGACAGGTTGAAAAAATGAGTCAAGCTACATATATAGACCAACCTTGCACTCATATGACAGCTAAGATAAAAGATATTTGTAAACAGAACTGTAAGACGCAGCCTTTGGAGAGTATTAAACATCCTACGCCCAGGATGCATCTACCCTATAAAAGTCACTGACTGACCTCAGCTATTTTTCCCTCCATGGCTGGAAAAACAAAATCAGTAAATAAATCAGTTACCCTTCTTTTCATAGAGATCAAACGCATGGTCTTGCTTCTTTCTCACACCATTTGTCAAGCTGGTGAAGGATAACCAATGGCATCGTTTTGTAACTCTGTCATAAGCAAAGGCCCTGCAAAGAAAATCTGGATGAGAAAAAAAATCTCTGTGTGGTTTATAATAATGACACATGGCTTGCCAAGGAGCATGCAATGACATCAGATTTATTTTTACTGGGAAAGTCAGAGAAACAGCTCAAATTAGTATTTAAACCCACAACTGTGCTGACAAGAACAAAGAAACAAAGAAATTAAATTGATGTGGCCATTACATTAAATGCCAGTTTGGTTGTTCACACTAATCTAAGAGTTCCCTTGTCATTAAATATCTCTATTTTAAAAGTGAGATAAATGTGACCGAGACAGAATTTTCTCCCAGTTCAGCTGTTTTCTGGGGAAAAAAAGGAAAAAATAATGAAAGGATCTTCTTTGCTGTGCTTCTTTGCTTTCCTGTGAAATAGTTAATTATCCCACTGATAGCTAGAGGAAAAGCCAGAGGAAAAGGAATCTGTGCCTTGCCTAGAACAACACAGCTATTTGAAAGCAAGACTATTTTTATTTTACAAATAGTCTAAACTGTGATAGTGTACCTACAGCTTGTCCTTGCCATGCTTTTGTTTTCTTTTCTCTCTCATTTTTAACTGCTTTCAAGGATGGAGTACAATGTGTGCTGGATTCAGTGTATTTTCTTTGTGGGGGGGATGGAGTGGGAGAAAGATAAACAGAAATTGGAAAAGTAAAAATATTTTATTTTAGTATTTTAGGTGAAATGTATAGACTTTTTTGTCCCAGTAATATTTTGAAAGGAATATCCTTAAATGTATGTAAAATAGTTAAAAGATTTAAAAAACACAGAATTAAGGGAAATACATTTATTCACACCAAATGTTTTGGATTGCAAAGTCAAGAAGACTAGGGATGGGAGAGTGGGGAGGGCAGGCAGCTATTCCTGTAAGAATAAAAAGCCAAAATAATAAACAACTTAGAGTTCATTTACCCCTATTTTTTTTCAGGAGAATTAAGCAACACATTGTACACATGAAACTATCACCTTTACCCCACCATGAAATCTGTCCTTCTCAGCCATCCGTCATCCCAAATGTTCTCAGCTGCTTCATTCTAGCCTATGAAGGCATTTCAAAACTGCTTAATAATATCCAAAGGACACACAGGTTTCCTACGCTAAATCCATATTTTGGCACTGACACTTCACTAGCTAAACAATCCTGTATCTCCAACACAAAGCTCTTTGGTTTTCATTTAATCTCCCTCTAACAAGTTTTCTGTGGAAGATCTTGCTGGCTTTGATTAAGAATATTACAAGATCCAATCCACTTGTCTCTTTCTTTCAAACATCCTCTTCATTATCTTTTCCATCACCAAACAGATTTTTCATCCAACTGCTCTCTCTACTCTGTTGATTCCAAATGTTTCCAACCTGCTAACCTTCATCCTTCTGCCTTTGTTCAACCTTCTGTTCTCCGCTGGCTACTTCTCAAAATGTGAATGTATCCAAGTCTCTCCAGCTCCATCTTCACAAAAATATCCTTGACCTTTCCTGCCTTTCCAATTACATTCTCCTTTCCCTTCCTCCTCCTAAAGTGGGAATGCAGAATACACTGTTTACAAACATTTCTTTTAGTTTTTGCCTTTCAGTTGCCTCTTGGTTTCCTTCCAGTTTGGCTTCAGCCACTTCTCCACATAAAAGTTTCTAACAGACTTTTCTTGGACCCGAATCCAGAGGGTTTTTACACATCCAAAGTCAACATATTTAAGCAAATTCTTGGACTATTTTCTACTGATACTGCCGATCACAACATTTTTTGTTATTGCTATTTGTACTGAGACAGTCGGTAGAGTTTCTGATCTGATACTGGAATCCCATGGTGCATACTGGAATTCCATTCTGCACAAATATAAGATAAAAGCCATTCCAGAAAGCAAGGAAACAACAGGGAATAAGAAGACAGGCAGAACTTCGTAGGTAAGGAACTGACATGTCTGCAGCAGCCATCTGGATAGCCAGCAAAACAGTAGTGTCCTTTTTCAGGGATTTTATTCTTCTCCATAAGAAAATGCATCCTGTGCAACATGCTCTGGGTGTCCCTGCTTGAGCAGGGGGGTTGGACTAGAAGATCTCTAGAGGTCCCTTCCAATCTCAACCATTCTGTGATTCTGTGAAAATGTAGGGAAAATATCTAAGGATGACTGAGGGAATTATGGACTGTGCTGATAGGAAGGAATAGGAACAGTTTGGCAGCGAGTTAATAACCAGATCAGGAGGGCAGAAAATGATGGGTAGTCATGAAGTCAGAAAGACACAGTAAATTAATCTAAAGGAGATTTTGATAGGGAGATTTTAGGAATGGTGTTATGAGGGAGAAACTAGTCTAGATAAGAATCTTGTAACACACATTTGAGATAAACAAGATGTGTGCAAAGAGATAATAAGGGAAAAGAAGAAAAGCCAGCTCTGAAAAATGGCCTATCTTAAAAACAGCAAGGATTAATGACTGCAAAATATAAACCACATAATCCACATTCATCATTTATATTCAAGTATGAGACAAAAAGAAGATAGATAAATCAAAAGTTGTCTTATTCCTTTCTTTTTTTCTCTCTCTTTTTTTTCAGAAGATAAGGGAGAGAGTAATCCTATACAGGCCTATAGCTCCTGAGATCTGCCACTTCACTGCTTTCTGGAAGGGAAAGAGATCCAGCAAGGCTCAACCTCTTCCTGCTTGGGTGGCTTGCAGGGCACAGATGTGATGTACCCACACCAAACAGTAAATTAATTGGTTTATATCTATATTGGCAAAATGTTTCACCCTGCAGAACCAGTTTGAAGTTAAAGACTAGGTATCCTAACAGTAAACGTGAAACATTACAGAATATGTCAAATATATGTTTACAGTAGCATGAAAGAGCTATATACATTGCAAGAGGATTCATTTGAGGCCAAATGGGAAACCACAAGAATGGTCCCTGATGCAGTAGATCTCTCCTGTTCTGCTGCACAGTGACAGCTCAGGCAAGAACAAATCCCCTACACCTCTCCTGCTAGTCTCCCCGGAAATGACAAATTCAGAGTATTAGCACTCAGACTTGCAATTCTTTTCTGTCTCTAATGCAAAATAGTTAAAAGATTCTCCCAGTAGTTGTAAGATTCTCCCAAACTCTCTTCTCAGATTCCTTTGTGGCTCCTCTATATTCTTGTATCGATTGGTTATGGCACAGAGAGCTTGCCCCTTAATGAGCAGTTATTGTCTCAATGGAAAAATGAAATGAGAAAGTAGAAAAATAATAATAATACAAAAGATTTTCTGTGTTATCATTCAGATTATAACATATAACATAATAACCTAAACTAAGCAAGAGGCGGGAAGGGGAGTGTTACATGGGACGGCAATTGGTATGATGCAGCCAAAGTCAGAAGGCAACTAGCAGGAGCATGGAAGTGGGGAAGTGAATATAAGATATGATTATAGAAGCTCCTCTTTCACCCCTCCCAGGAAACCGGCAGGCTCGATTGCTTCCCTGAAATGCCTGTACACCAATACACGGAGCATGAGGAATAAACAGGAGGATCTGTGTCCCAGCATCATGATCTCATTGGAATCACAGAGACATGGTGGGATAGCTCACATGACTGGAGTGCTGTCATGGAAGACTATGTGCTTTTTAGGAAGGACAGGTTGGGAAGGGAAGGTGGTGGAGTTGCTCTTTATGTGAGAGAGCAAGTGGAATGCATGGAGTTCAATCTGGGAGTGGATGATGTGCAAGTTGAGAGCTTGTAGGTAAGGATGGGAGGGCAGGCTAACATGGGATAGGCTTTTGCTCCAGGCCACCTGAACAGGACAAGGAAGTTGATGAGGACTTCTACAGACAGCTAGCAGTAGCCTCATGGTCATGGGCCTTGGTTCTCATGGGAGACTTCAAACACCCTGATATCAGCTGGAAAGACAATACAACTAGGCAAAAGCAGTCCTGGAGGTTCCTGTAGAGCATTGATGACTTTTTTACACAGGTTGTGGAGGAGCCAACACAGAAAAGTGGGCTAGTGGACCTTGTACTAGCAAACAGAGATGGTCTTGTTGGAGATGTGAAGGTGGGGGGTAGCCTTGGCTGCAGTGACCGTGAGTTGGTGTTGTTCAGGATCCGATGAGGAGGAGGCAGGGCTGTAAGTAGCCTTGCAGCCATGGACTTCAGGAGGGCCAACTTTGGCCTCTTCAGGCACCTACTTGGAAGAATCCCATGGGCTAGGACTCTAGAAGGAAGGGCGCCCAAGAGAGCTGGTTAGTATTCAAGCAGCACTTCCACCAAGCTATAGATCGATGTATCCCTATAAGAAGTCAGGCAACGGAAGGTGGGGGTGGGGAGCAGGAGGACTGCGTGGATAACCACTGGCAAAACTCAAGCAGAAGAAGGCAATATACAGAATGTGGAAAAACAATAGGCCCTTGGGAAGAATATAGGAAAGTTGTCAGAGAATGCGGATGCGATAAGGATGTCAGAGGATGCGACAAGGAAGGCTAAGGTGCATTTGGAATTAAATCTGACAAGGGATGTTGAAGATAACAAGAAGAGCTTCTTCAAATATATCCGTGGCAAAAGGAAGATTAGGGAAAATGTGGGCCCGCTGGTGAATGGGGTGGGTGCCCTGGTTATGAAAGACACAGAAAAAGCTGAGTTACTGAATGTTGCCTTTACTTCAGTGTTTACCAAGGGCAGCCCTTTGGAATGCCAAACCCTACAGCCAAGAGAATAAACCTGGAGAGAGGCCCTGGGTAGAAGAAGATTGGGTTAGAGAACACTTAGGTAAACTTGATACCCATAAATTCATGGGCCCTGATGGGATGCACCCACGAATGCTGCATGAGATGGTGGATTGCTAAGCCACTCTCTATCATCTTCGAAAGATCCTGGAGAACAAGGGAGGTGCCTGAGGACTGGAAGAAAGCCAATGCCTTGCCAGTCTTCAAAAATGGCAAGAGGGAGGACTCAGGCAACTACAGGCCAGTGAGCCTCACCTCCATTCCTGGAAAAGAGATGGAACAGCTCATCCTGGCTGTTGTCTCTAAGCATGTGGAGGACAAGAAGGTGCTCAGGAGTAGTCAGCATGGATTCACCAAGGGGAACTCACGCTTGACTAACCTGACTATAATGGAATGACTGGCTGGGTAGATGATGAGAGAGCTGTAGATGTCATTTTATCTCAGTTTCAGCAAGGTTTTTGACACTGTCCCTCACAGCAACCTCTTGGCAAGCTCTGGAAGTGTGGGATAGATGAGTGGACAGTGAGGTATGGATGGATGGCAGAGCTCAGAGGGTTGTGATCAGTGGCACAGAGTCTAGCTGGAGGTCTGTATTTAGCGGCATCCCCAGGGGTCAGTCCACAGCCCAGTCCTGCTCAATTTATTCATCAATGACCTGGGTGAAGGCACAGAGTGCTCCCTCAGCAAGTTTGCTGATGATACGAAGCTGGGAGGAGTAGCTGATACCCCAGAGGGCT
>JAWLRI010000001.1:4880170-4892999 GCA_034781795.1 Crypturellus tataupa | reverse complement strand
ATCAGGGGCCTGGAACATCTGCCCTATGAGGAGAGGCTGAGGGAGCTGGGCCTGTTCATCCTGGAGAAGAGAAGGCTCAGGGGATCTGATCTGTGTGTATAAATACCTCAAGGAAGGCAGTGAGGAGGATGGGGCCAGTTTCTTTTCAGTGTCGACCAGCGACAGGACAAGAGGAAATGACCACAAACTGAAGCATCAAAAGTTAAGGAAACTTAAGGTACTTAAGGAAAAAGTTGTTAACAATATAGGTGATAGAGTCACCTGGAACAGGTTGCCAAGAGAGATTGTGGAATCTCCTTCTCTGGAGATATTCTAGACCCACTTGGAAGCAATCCCATGCCACGTGCTCTAAGTGACCCTGCGTGTGCAGGGCTGTTGGACTAGATGATTTCTAGAGGTCCCTTCCAACCTTAATGATTCTATGATTCTATGATACTTTTTATGTTCAGAATATATAATATACCAGCCAGAGCATCTACAACTAGAAGAGGCTTGAAACAATTTTCTTAAGCACATGTTGGAATTTAGAACTATTGTATGCTTGGCATCATTCACAATTTTTCTTTTTATCTTGTGAAACCTTATTTAATAATACTCCGCACTACTGACCATCAGAGCTCATGGAACTTTTTCTGTATTGGGAACAACCTGATCCCCTTGGCAAAGATTGTAGGGAAAGTTCTGCCAATAGGATGAGGAGTCAGCCCCTACTCACTTGCCATGTGAAAAATATTAGTGCCTGGAAAATATTTCTAACAGTAATAAGTAAACTCCACTTATTATTTACACATGTAAATATGTAGTCAAGGTACAAAATGATACAAACTAGATAATGCAATTAAAGGCTTAAAGAAGGTGGATTTAGAGGATCTTCTTTGCCTAGGATCTTCTTTTACTTAAGAGTTTTGTTATCACATTTGATCTAGCTTCCTGTTGCATGGAGTAGCAAAATTTGTATGTATATCAAGATCAGGCTCACATTTGGCTCAGTACTTGCCAGTACAGAAGCAATCCATTCTCTCAAAGATCCTCCTGCATTCATGTCCTTTCATTTTTTGCTAATGGTACAGGCAAAGAGAGGCCAGAGGGATAATTCAAGTCTAGTACATAGGAAAAATAATAGCGGTTTGTGCCAAAAAAACACTAGAGAATATGTACTAGGCAGATAAACAATCAGCTGCATGATGTGTTCGTAAGAGACGGCAGATGCTGAAGAACTGCTATCGTATATTTGCAACGATTGCGTAGCCCAAAAGGTTTGATTCCATTGTATCACATTCACAGGACTTGGCAGCAAAGCTCAGCCGTGCTTGTATCTGTATTCCATGTGTGAAATTCCCACCGATTTCAGTGGGAGTAATGTGCAACGCATGAAGACAGAATATGGCCTGAAGTGGTGCTGAAATACTGCAGCTGTGATGTGTAACAATAACCATTTATAAGAGATATAAAAATCTCAGAAATGTTCACCGCATGCTACAACGCACAAGTCATCCCCATCTTCAAACGACTACATTTTTTCAGATATATGACAGAAAAGATTACAGACTGGATACATTGAGAAGACAGAACAGTTTATATTAAGTCTTCAGTAAGGATTGACACTCTTCAGACAGGTATAACACAATCACAAAAATCCAAAAAGGAAAAAATTTAGATTGCCCTCAATATAAATCACTTATGTCAATTATATATGTCTGACATTTAGTCAGAGAGTATTATATTGGTCTTATGAGTAAAACATAAAATAGTAGTGACACATAACTTACTTGCAAGTGAATGAAAGGCCTTTGTTCCTATTGCATCTCTTGGCACACTGCTCCGTGGTATTTAACAGCTTGGTTTTTACTTCCAGTGATTTGTTTACTTTAATGAGCATCATCTCTCCTGTTTTCTTGAAGTCATGAAGAGGATTTCTCCTTTTTCCTTTCCCCTCTGAGAAAAAGGACAGCAAGAAAAAGAAAACAAACACTGTTAAGAAGAATATGGACAAAATTGGCATTCGTGATTTGTGATTTGTTAAGCAATTATAGAAACATTGATACCTTAAACAGAGAAATTCGCAGAAAGCATAAGCAGAAATAGGGGAAGAACTGATTTCTGGGCATGGTACTGGGGAACTGATTATTGATTAATGGGATGGTGACCCCCATTTTCAAAAACCTGACTCTTTTGAAATGCTGCAAAACTCATTCCAAACAGAGAATTTAGTAATACCAGAAAGAGGCAAATTTTTCTTTTTATTTAAGACCCCCTAATATGTCTGTTATTTATCAAGTCAAATCTGAGATTTTAGAAATCTTCATGTGGGAAAAAAATAAAGTGAAAAAGATGAATAAAAGTCTTCTTTAGAAAGGCAACATGGAGTTAAAATCAGAAAGAAAAGAGTGTTTTGCAACTGAAACAAGTGCAGTGTCTGTTCTCAGATTGATATAACTAGGTCAAGACGTGCTGAATGGAAAACTCACCAGGCAACAATTTCAGAGAACAGGGTCTATATGTTATGAGGAATCACTGTCAGAATGTGATAAACTTCTCTTAGCAAACTCTTAATCACAACTTGTGAACGGAACTGGAGCCTGGAAGACGCACAGAATAATCCCTTGTCTCCATGATGATCCAGTGAAGACACAACATAAGTGTTGTGTCAAACCACTTAGGTGTGATTGAAGCAAAGTCATTAAACCAGAGAAAAGAAGATGGGGAGGGACAGAGACCCTAATATGGCAGTGACAGTGTGCACTGTTGCAGAGATTTCTACGGAAAGGAAAGCATGGATGTGATTTCCCTGTCTCTGTCAAAAGGGCCAGTATGAACTGCAGCAGGGAAGGCTGTCTAGAGATGGTTGGCTAATGTGAAGGAAGGAAACGTCTTTCATTTTTGCAAGAAAATATCACACTTGTTCTAACAATGTATTCATGTGAAAAGTGTATTTTCAACAAATCAGTATGTGAAAATGGACAAAAATTTAGTATTTCCTATTGTTTAAGTGCAAAATTTGAGTGTCCAATCCATTGTCGCAGTCTTCAGTGCTGGATGTCCTGTGAGACAGTCCAGGCATCTCCTCAGTCTGCAGAAGCACACGAGCACCTCTGGAGAGGGAATCTCCCTGCTCAATGACAGATGAGTAACGAGGAGAAAAAAATGGTCTTTGGAGATGTTTCTGTTATTCCACACAGGGATCATACATTTAAACAGATAAAGTTAAGTGAATGAATTCCTCTCTAATTTACAAAATAGGAAATAGTCACTGTTATCCATAGCTTCTTTTCATGTAGCAGTTTCCACATCTGTCCTTTCATTTTTCTCCACCGTCTCTACAGCAATGACAGAACATCAATTTATTGAATTCTGCCAGAGTTCTGCAATTATATGAATGCTCAACCTCGCGCTCCATTATCCTGAATAAATAATTTCTTGTGCAAGTGCAAAGTGCACTTAGGTGAATTTTTGTTTGGCACGCTCTGTGCAGATGTTCAGAATAACTCCACAAACTGCAAGGCAGCAGCCGAGGAGCTTCCCACAGCTGTGGACGACTTCCTGACACTTGCCCATACTGCAAAGCCAAAGCGAGCCTGAGGGTGTTCCCTCTGCAAAACCTCCAGCCCGACCATTACACGAGCTCACTTTTTCACTGGATTGTTAAATCACACCTCTCAGTGGTGAGTTATCCATAGAACACCAAAAAATACATGGAAGACATTTATATTAGATTTCATCAAGCTTAGGCTATTACAAAAATCACAGAAATGATAACTATGAAAAAGACCTCTGCTCTCTCATTTTCTCCTCTTTTTCAAACTGCTGAGTATATACATGCAACTCCTTTGTGCTCAGTAGTTCATAGTTCATTCAAAGTACAGACATTTTCAGAAAGATAAATTTATGAATTGCTCTCCAAATCTGTTATCACTACTTGAAGAAGTTTTTGATTAAAAGATGAAATGTTGCTAGTTCTCGTGCCATGTTAGGGATACATACTCCTAGTTTTAGGGTTTTCCAGCCTAGCATTGTGCATATGCACCTAAACTGAATCATAATGTTTAGGGAAACTTTAGGAGGAAACTATTGTGTTAAGTATTAGCAACATACCTCCTTTTTAATTTGTTTCTGTTCCTATGATAGAGCCAAAGTGCCGTAATAAATATCACATCTGCTATTTAAGGCAACCACAAAAAAGCAAGCCTTCCATAAAGCTTTTGTGATAAATGTCTTACTCTCTTATCTTACAAGATTTCTTTGTTATTTCTATTTTGTCTCAGCCATGTTTTTTTTTTTTATGTCAAAGGAGGTAAAAATTTTACAGAAATATCAAAGCATTTTCTTCCAGTTCCTGATGATAACATTTCCCCTTCACTGATAAGTATCATTATCTTAATTCCTTATGATAACAGCCTCTTATACTCTCATCAGCTATCAGACAAGAATACGATGAAAAGGAAATCAAGCAATTTTATTCAGGCTGAAAAACATGGGTCATAGCTGTGCTCTTTTTTATTTTTCTGAGAAGTTGTCTAAAGAGGATTATGGGTTTGATCTTGCATTTATCAATTCATAACAGCCTGATTTACTTTAGTTTTCAAACAATAACATTCTATGACTTCGCCTGTAATCCAAAAGGCACAGGGCCAAATGCATCTTTGGTGTGACTCTGTTAGAACTGTAAGAATAATGCAAGGCATTAATTGTATAACTCCAACAACAACAAAAATAAATAAATAAAAATAACTGAGTTTTCTTGTTTAATTCAAATTCAGTGCTTTTATTTTTAAACTTTTAAATAAGAGAATGCCCTAGAGATGTTCTGTATTAAAGACTCTCATGCAGCACTCCCTGATAGTGCTAATTTGTGACTTGCTATTCATTCCTGTGACTTGCTATTCATTCCTGTTCCCTAAACCTTGATCAGATAAGACTTCAGGTTATTTTGTGGATTATATCTCTTGATTTTTCACATATTTAGCAATCAGATTGCCTAATCTGACATTCAGTTTACTATTGAAAATAATGGCAGATGATTCAAATAATACAAAATAATTCAGTTGATTATGAGCCAGTTACAACCCCTAACTACATATACTCTTTATCTTCCCCAGGATGGGGAAGATTTCCCTTATCACCTTTTCTTGGAGGAGTTCCAGCCTCACAATACCACAGATCTCACAATACCACAGATAAGGAAAATTATTGTTCTGCAGCCTTCTAGTGAGAAACTCACTGGGAGGTTGAGGTACCTGCCTTCTAGCTGCTGCTTGACTGCAATTTAACTGTTTTATGCAAAAGTAGATCATGTCTACCAGCAACCACTGAGTAATGCACCCTATGACATTCAGTATCATAGAGATTAAGACACTATTCTGACTAAAAAGAGAAATATCTCTTGTATCAGATCTTTCTAGGTGTTTTCTTACCACTGGGAAAATGGCAGCAATATCATTTTCTTTTTCTCTTCTGGTCCTGTGTCCCTTCTGGTTTCTGTGTCACAGAAAAGAGCTTTGGGATCCCACAGGACCGCATCATTCACAACTGGAATTATTAGAATGCATTTTAGAACCTCAACTCAAAACTATATTCAAAATGTTATTACATTTGCGGTGTGGTTATTACAGCTTGCTGAAACCTTATGCTTAGTACAAAATAATAGATCTGATACCAAGCTACATGGGAATATAAATGTATTTTTAGGTCATTCATAGCTGAAATACCAAAACAAGTCAACTTTCAGATTCTCAGGTCATATTAAAAACCACAGAAAGGGTTTGTTTTTTTCATTTCCCCTTCTGTAGTAAATATATATATATATATTTCCAAAATGATACTATTGTGTTGGTAACCAAAATAGCATACAGGACATTAACAAGCCTAAAGATTACCTTTGTCCAGTAAAATGAGATCAAAATATTGGTTGCATATTCTATAGCAAAATTTTACAATGAAATGATCGCACATTATGTACTCACAGGTAGCCCTTTTCTCCTTTCTTCGCTTGTCTAGCCTTTTTAATATAGATGTTTATTTAGATTTAGGAGTTGCAATCTCACCAAGCACAACGGGAGTGTACTGCCTATCTCCCCTAGACTAATCTCCACACTTTTACAGACTTGTCACAGACTCTATGGGGCTTTTATTGAACCCAAGTTGTGATGCATCAGACCTCGTCAATCTACCAGGGCTCCATGTTTCACTCTGATCTAAGCAACAGTTAGCCCTTTCTTAAGGAAACACAGCATGAGTCTCATTCCTTTCTTTCTAGGAATCTCTATTGTACAGCATATGTGCTTAAAAATGTAGCACCAAATTTTCCATATCAGGAGATATTTAAATATTAACACATATAAAAATATTTGTGCGTCGAGGTCTTTAAAGAAATCATGTTGTTTTGGTATAAAACCTATTTCCTGATTTTGTTTGCTTACATTTACAAAGCTGGATAACAAATAATTTTTAGAACTTTGATATTTTCCCAAGTGTTTATTTGTTTTGTTGCACTACCCTTTCAACTATCCAGAGCAATGAAAGATTTTTAGTAAGATAACTACTTATGTCAGCCAGATATGGGTCTTCATACTATTAAAGGAAAAAAAAAGACCTTAATTATCAGTTTTGGAGAAACTATATATATATGAACAGTCACATATCAGCACTGTGCATTAATTTTTTTTGGATAATGTCAGAGCTAAACTAAATCTTTGAGTCAAAAAAAAAGCAGAGAAGAAAAAGACAATACTTAAATTCCTTAGATAATGGCAGATAATACTGCCAGAGGACTGCAGGAATCACTTCGAGTTCTTCCAAGTAACGCTATCACATCCAAACTCAAGTAGTATTAGGAAAAAAAATAATATATATATATAAAAGCAGGAAATTCTCTGTGCACTGTGTGTAGAAAGCCAGAGAGCTTGAAGAATTGAAATACATTCCTGTGAAGAAAAATGGTTATATGAAACAATACAAGTATTTCAGAAATTTTCAATCATGTAAGAATGTAAGAGACATAGTCCCTTTCTTGAACATTAGTTGCCATTTTAGACTTCTGTTCAATACTTCACACTATGTAATGAAATTAAATCACTTGATCTTGAACAATTAATTGGTGGGTTAATTACAGATTGATTTATTTGTGTTATAACTGATAGCCAGGTCAGGTCAAAATGAGATTAGATATTTACTCAATTTTACATAGAACAATCATCACTACAAGCCAAAGTAAACTGAATTTCACAAATGAGATAGAAAAAGAAAAAAAAAAGAAAAAAGAAAGAAACACTAGAGTTTAATTTTATCTGATTTAAAGCTCACTAAAACATATTCATAACATAATCATATGTTTCTTTTGAAGGGGAAAAAAAGGCATTTGTTAGATCTTAATAAAATGTACAAAGCAAAAATCTGCAAAAATGTGGATTATCACAATGTTGTAAAGCATATCTCCAAAGAGATATGGCAGTTGAACACTTATCTCAGAGTAAATAGTGACAACTTAACGTTAAAATAATAAATAGAGTTTGTTTAATCATATGCACAGAATAAAGGTCTTTGCAAAGTTTGTGTAAGAGGAAAAGTTACTGAACAGTGTTTGAAGCAATGCAAGAGTCCTGTGCATGCTCGGGCTGCAGCATGTGAATCAGCACTGAGGTATCTAATTTGTCTACAGAGCATGGTTCAAGGGACACTCTTAATTAAACACAATACTGCGTCTCCAGGACAAGAGTTTTCAAAGGATATAAATCAGCAAGGCCTAACTGCATTTTAGTACAGGCCCCAGTCTGACACTGTAAATACATCAGCTTCATTAAGAAAAAACAAACTTGTCCAGATGGCAAACGTACACGCTACTAAATGGTTTCAGACACCAGATGCTTAAGTTAACAGTATGGTCATGGCAATGGAAGGAAAATTACTAAAGGTAAGTGTTGATATAAAAATCCTTATTCAGGTCATCAAAGTATTGCTATCTAAGAGAATAGTCGGCAGGGCATTTTTTAGCAAGTATATTCAGGACATTTTTCTCCTCTAAAATAAATTCTAGCAGGAGTTACTTTGGTAAAGGAAAAAACAGTCTCAGTACCTTTACCTTACTTTAAGTAACTTCTCCTTATGTTTATTTCAGTATCAGAAATGCACAGATTCCTGGATATCTGGTTAGACTGCAAAAAGGTGAACATCCTTTCCAAATGACTTCTCATTTAGTAAAAGCAAAAAAAAAAAAAAAAAAAAAAAAAATAAAGCAAAAAAAAAACCAAAGGAAGGAAAAGAAAAAAAGAGACCAATAAAATAAGAAACCGCAACAATTCTGAAATGTGTCCAAGAAAAGAAGTCTGTAGATTGAATAGACTTAGATGCCAGACTAAATTTAATGCAGTTATTTATAAAGGATAATAATTTGGCGTGAAAGAAGTTTACCAACCATATCCTTAAAAACTGATACAGTCAGCTGTATCGATGAAAAGTCAGAAAAATAAAAACAGCTATACAAAGATGAATTCTGAAATTCTATAATTTATTCTCACAATTAAATAGCTTCCCAGAAAGGTATCAGGATTATGCAATTATTTTAATTTCTGGAAATTATTTTCTTGGCCAGAGAGTCATCATGCAAAAATCTACATTTTTTTTTTTTTAAAACTGTGTGAAATATATTGTGAAATATATATAGCATTTTTCTTTTTTTTTTTTCTATTTTACAATAATGTTAAGCCCATTTGTTGAGCAGATGCAGGAAATGCAAAGAGATGTTTCCCTTTTGTTTTACATTGTGTATTACCACATGCATACTTGCATGCCCCTCATTAGCAGCTGCAAAGACTTTACTTCAGACCCAACTTAACATTTTTGCTACGCCTTTTCTTTGTAACCCTCTCCTATCCTCAGCATGAAGGCTCAAGAAACTAGAGATAACACTAACAATTGATAATACATTGTAAAAATGAACAGTAAATGCAAAAGGATAGCTCTTCTTCATCCAGGACCAGGTCATCTGGGAAAAGGGCATGCTGGAACCCGCTGGCAGAAGCAAATGTTGTGCAGCTTGTAGGCTGCCTTGCTGCATTTAACCTCTGGCTAAATTATTGAGAGGTTCTTCCCTTGTGAGGGTTGTACCCTTGTTCATTTTGCATTAGAAGTGAAGCTCTGCTGTTTCACACTGCAGCTTCCTCACCCCCGGTGCCTCCTCCAACAGAAGCAGGGCTTGAAGCCTGCAGAGTGCAGAAGGGCAGGCTGTGGAGGGCACCAAACCAGATCAAGGATAGCCCTGCTACTTGTTTTATGCGCCAATAAATGTAGTGGTGCTGGGGGAGAGAAGGAGGCACAGATTGAGAGGGGAGACAGAAGGAGAAGCCAGTCCCTAGTTGAGTGCTTAAAGCAAAGCATGATCTGGTCCATCAAACAGTTAGGGGTCCCCAAACCAATTAACAGCTGGATTTTGCCTAGTCATGCTACAGCTGTGGAGCAGGCTCCTCACTCCGTACGTCACTCCATACATTAGTAGGTACCAGGTACCAGGAACAGCTACCGCCGCCAAGAACACAGAGTAAGGCGAGGATGTCTCCATTCCCATGTTCTGTAGCTGACCTGCTTCCATGTTGCAAAGTACAGACTTTGCTCCCCTTTGCAGCATGACAATCCCACCACTAATATCTGTGCTTCCCCAGCAGGTCGATGCTTTCTCCCCCTCGTGCTGCTTTATAGCCCATGATCCTGCACCTCATGACTAACCGGGAAAACATGAAACTCCTTGATTCATCCAAGATGAGCAATTACAAAATGTGGAGGGCCGGCCTCTCCTCTCCACTGAAAGCTTCTACAGTCAAGGGGCCTGATTATCCCCCTTTCACATCTACCCTTGTGCTCCTTGGGAAGGTCTGGAATGCTGAAGTGACAAACTGTGCTGTTCGGCACGGAGATCCAAGGGGAGATATTAGGCTCTCTTAGGGAGAATGCGCTTTTCTCGTCCAGCTCTGGCCTCAGTTGAAGTATTACAATAATGACAGATGAGCACCTCCAATAAGAGGCTTTCATGCTTTTGCCTTTGGTGCACAATTTTCCAGAGTTTTATGCAACATTTTAATCTCATGTCTTTCAACTCTGTTTTCTCCCCCTATGTTGCATATGAAAATGGCATTAATAGAAACAGAAAATCTGTTAAGAAGGGTAAGTGCTGTATTACATACACGAGAAAAACAAGCAGCCCTTGGCAGTGTGCACCAAAAGGATTCCATTAAACAGAAGGAATAAGGTCTTCCAACTGGCAGCGTATCGCTTTGCATTGTATAGAGTATAATGATTATCTGCAGCTGGGATGGGGAAGTATAACTCACAACAAACTTTTAAAGTATTCATAGCTATGCAGAGCTCAGGAATACACAGCATTTTATATCTCGATTATGGTCATTTTATTATTTATTTTTATTTATAAGAAGTAAAAGCAACTGCCACATCATTAGCAACTGCTTCAGATCATCTAAACTACAGACAATGCTAAGAAGTTTCACTAAAGAAAGACACTTGGCTGACAGTCTTATCATGAAAAAATATTATTGGTATAAATTCTTTTGCATTGTATCAGTCTACTTTTTGTTTTCATAAAAGAAGACAGCTTCAATCTAGCTTGCTTAACATTAAGAGATACTTTTTAAGAATACTCAATACTAGAATATCTAAGAATTATTTTGATTTCTGTATCCATCATTTGGCTTATTTTTATCACATATAAAATAATACATATTATTTAAATAATAGATGTATTTTGGAATGGCACAAATTTTCTTAAAAACACCCAAGTCAAAACAACTCAAAATTGTATTTGAAGGAATCATATCTGTTTCAAAAGCAATCAATATATTTTCAGAAATAGATGGTTAACTTCCTTTTGCTGTGTTATGCAAATGCAGTCGCTTCTGTTGAAGTGATATTTTTAAAAAGCAAGATAAACACAATGTGTGTCCTAAGAAACATCTTCCTTGACCATAAGACAGATAGGATTGATTAATATTAAGGTGGATGAGGGAGGAAAGTTTAAAGAGGGAGGATGTTTCCATGAAACTGTGAAAGTTGTCCATAAAACAAGCATCTTAATCTGTGAGAAAATCTGAGAAAAACTGATTTTCCTTCACGTCGCTAAGAACCATCCTGCTGAACCACCTCAATAGCCTATGGTAGCTCCATGGCCATCAGTAGATCCTCAGTCTACTGATCCTGTGCGTGGTGAGGGTGTCTCTCAATATGTGCAAATGGAATATCAGATTAAATATTCATTGAGCTTGGGAAACTACAGAGCCTATAGTCTAAACCTATAAAATTTAGAGCTTATGACTATAGGAGAACAAAGATTTTCTTTCATTCAAGACTTCCAAGAGAGTATGCATGACTTAACTTCTTATGAAGCAGGCTCTACACCAGTTCCTGCCTCTTTGGATCACTGAATAGCTAAATATTGTACAAAACTCCAACAGGCTAAGAAAGAATTGACAGTTTGCGCTACCTTTTATAAACTAGCTCATCATTTGGTGAGTCTCCATCCTAGGTGAGGATCTCCCAATATCCTTACCCCAAGTTTCTGTAAACGTCCCTTGCTGGAAATCTCTCTTTCATTGGATTTGAGGGAACGATGACAAATACATTTTCTGTTTAAAAAGAATTATTTCTGTGAAAAGTTTTGATGGGCCAACACTTTCCACTAAAAAAAAAAAAAAAAAAAGTCCTCAGAAAATTCCTAGCCAACTCTAGTCATCACTTTTCAAAGAGGTCACAAGTCCATAAAATGGAAATTGCAATGTACATGGAAAACGAGTTCAGAAAAAAATACTAGAGTAGTGCATCTCTACATCACCTGCCAAGAATGCCCCACAAAACTACATTCCTGAGAGGAGACTGAACACAGAGGCTCTCGTGAGATGTTCGGCATCTTACAAAAACACACTCCTACTGTACAAGAAAAAGAGTAAGTTTTGCTACCTGTGATGCTGCTCTCATCTTTTTTTTTTTTTTTTTTTTTTTGACTTGCCTGCTCAGATCACAAAATATTCCTAAATCATACTTCAAAATAATGATGTTCTAACTAGAAAGCATAGCTGTTTCTTTGAAACCACTGACCTTGATTGCCACACACAGCGCTGGATGCTTCAGACTTTGTCCCAAGGTGCTGGGCACTGCATGTGCCTGCCCTAGCTCTGGCCACTGTCCCTCCTGGAACATCCTTTCCCTCCATTGTGACTGTCTTTTGTTTCTCTCTGTGCAAAGGTCTGACCGTAACTATGTTGGCGGAAGGAAAGAAAAGTTTGTAAAAACCTTTGCAAACTTTTTTTCCTCAGACTTCTCCCAGAGGACCAATAGAAATACAGAGCTATCTCCTCAGATATCCAGTGCAGAGGACACTTCAGGAACGAAATTCAGCTAAAGAGCTTCCAGTGGTTGATTACTTATTGTCTGTTCCTTTCCCCCAATGGATTTCATCAGGAGCCTCTAAAGAAACTACATATTACTTCAGCCTGGAAATAATATGTTCATGCTACTGAACATACCGAGGCTAAGCTTCAGCAGACACATTCCCTCTCAGCGGCGTACTGCTATGTGCTGCGGGTATCCCTTGTCATCTTATGTAATTTAGCATTTATCTGCCGCTTGCACACGAGGGACAGATGTTCTCTCGTGCCCTGGCAGGGGCTGGCAGCACCTCTGGGCACTTCTGCAATTGCCGCCTCCGTCTGCCAGCTCCGCCGCGTCTGCCGGCGCTGGGGGGCAGCGGGGACAGGAGGGCAGCGGGGACAGGAGGGCAGCGGGGACAGGAGGGCAGCGGGGACGCCCCAGCCGCGCGCCGCGCTGCCCCGCGCGC
>JAWLRI010000001.1:4845267-4873017 GCA_034781795.1 Crypturellus tataupa | reverse complement strand
TTTCCTTTCCTTTCCTTTCCTTTCCTTTCCTTTCCTTTCCTTTCCTTTCCTTTCCTTTCCTTTCCTTTCCTTCCCTTTCCCTTTCCCTTTCCCTTTCCCTTTCCCTTTCCCTTTCCCTTTCCTTTCTTGTAGGTGAAATTTGAGCATGGATGAGAGGCCCTCTGCACATTAGTCAGACATGGTAACTGACAGAGCGCACACTGGCTTTGGCATTTCTTTCTTCCTGTGGATTTCATTACCAACTTATGTGGCATAAATAAAGCTGAAGCAGAATTTAGATGACTATGATCTGAAGGCACAATCCTAAAAATATTTGCTTCTTCAATGACAAGAAACTATTCTTTCATGTGCATCAGCTTTGCTCTACTTTCCCAGAGTTTTGACCCTGTTCTTCATGTCCAAAATGAAATTTGCTAGCTAAAGATCTTGAATTTGAAATATCACTGCTAAACAAGCTAGCACAATGGTCTGCTTCAGTATTTTTGATCAGTGTTGAAGTGAAAAATAAATAAATCTGCTTATGACTCTATCATGACAACAGAACCTGACCTGATTCTTACATAAAATTATCTTCTTAATAAATTCGGATTGATATGACTAGACATAAAACAATAAAAGCATCTGCAGTAGCAATACAAAATAAACTTCATTTTATTTTCCTGCAGAATACGAGTTATGATCTATCTTAAACTGGGACAGAATATCTTATCTCCTATTTTATACTATTGCTGCAAGCTATATTACGCTGAAGACTGTCAAAAAATTATCAAAGGACAGACTAATATTCACTGTGTATTTACCTGCCTTGAATAGTAATACTGATTTTTTAATTTAAGAATCTACAGATTCAGTTGGAGGTAAAGTGCATGCAGATTGAAAACTTTATCTGATGGCAATCTGATATTTTAGAAAAAAAAGTATAAAAACAGAAAAAGTTTGCAGTGATGCTTCCTGAGAAGTATTGCTACCTGCCAATATTTGCTGTTCAACCACTTTTTATCTCTATAAAATTAATTATCTTCTCAATGATTTATGAGGATGATCAGGGGCCTGGAACATCTGCTCTATGAGGAGGGAGCTGGGCCTGTTCAGCTTGGAGAAGAGAAGGCTGAGAGGGGACCTGATCAGCGTGTACATGTACCTCAAGGGAGGCAGTGAGGAGGATGGGGCCGGCCTTTTTTCAGTGGTGGCCAGGACAAGAGGAAATGGCCACAAACCGAAGCACCAAAAGTTCCACAGGAACTTAAGGAAAAGATTGTTAACAGTGAGGGTGACAGAGCCCCGGCACAGGCTGCCCAGAGAGGCTGTGGAATCTCCTTCTCTGGAGATCTTCCAAACCCGCCTGGATGTCACCCTGTGCCACGTGCTCTGGGTGTCCCTGCTGGAGCAGGGGGGGTTGGACCGGGTGATCTCTAGAGGTCCCTTCCAACCTTAACGATTCTATGATACTTTTTATGTTCAGGACATATAATATACCAGCCAGAGCACCTACAACTAGAAGAGGGTTGAAACAATTGGTGAAACTACTTTTCACAAAGAGTAAAAATAAAAACCCCATTCTCTGTTTGAATTTAATCTAAACACTAGTAAAAAATATTTTTAATAAGAAAATGAAACCATCCCATCTGAAAATATGTAGATTTCCATGCCTTATATCTGATTAGCTAAATTTCATTATTCAAACATATTTCTTCAGTTCTCCCAGAATATCAAGCAATGTGTTTTCAATTAACATATTATGAAGCAATGATAACAATTTGTTATTTTTGTCTTAGATTATTTTATGCACAGGTCCTTCACTTGTGGAAGGCCTTCAAATAAATCATTCTGAATGTGAGCTGAGGACCCACACAAAATTGGAGATGAAGGTTGAGATGAAGAATATTTAAGCCAATTTTCTTATAGTTTTTGCAGAAGAAAAAAAAAATGGTATTAGTTTTCCAGGAGCAACAATCATACTATCTACAATTCATCCTATCTTATCCAAAGGATGTCCAATACAGCAGCATTTAAAGGACTGGTGTAAAGAGTTGATTCTATATCTGGAAATAATCTTCCAAATTTTAACAGATGACATAATTATGAATGTTGTATATCACATTTCTTAAAACTTTAAGCACTGATTACTCTGTTAAACCACTTATACGCCTCATTGCCAATAGCTGACAGGTAGGGTATGTTTACTTTTAATTTATTATTTTTTCCTTTCTTCCCTTTTTCTCTTTCCTTTTTCTCTTCATCCCCTTTTTTCCTTTCTTCCTTTTTTTCCTCTTTTTCTCTCTCTTTCCTTCCCCAACCATGCAGTACCATACAAACTCTGCAGAGCTCTACACGCCAAAAGGTAGTCCAGAAAAACTGTGTTTTTTTTTTTTTTTTTTTTTGAAAAGTGCAAAGTTTTCTAATTTTCCCCATAGGTTTGAGTGAACAGATAGGTGTTGTGATGCCATTATTAAAAAAAAAAAAAAAAAGACAAAAATAAAGAAAGTTTTGAGGGGGACAGAGCACTGGCACAAGCTGCCCAGAGAGGTTGTGGAGTCTCCTTCTCTGGAGATCTTCCAAACCTGCCTGGACCCTGTGCCACATGCTCTGCGTGTCCCTGTGTGTGCAGGGAGGTTGGACTAGATGGTCTCTAAAGGTGTCTTGCATAGAATTCTAGGATTCTATGAAAGGCAAGACAGAAAATAAAATTCAAAATGAGAATGAAAGACCATAGGGGCAGGCAAGAATTCCAGTAAAGTAGAAGTCATGGTGAAATAAGCCCCATAATTGCAACAGGAAGGAAAAGCATTTTTCTGAGGTTCATCACACAGTTTAAACTAGGGTTGTCCACATGTTTGATGAACAACAACAGTGACACAGCTTTCTTTGGCGGGTGAAATCTCTGCAGATAACATCACTACAGAAAAGCAACTGTAGTGAAGCATTATAATAGCTGTTTGGTTTTATAAACTAGCTAATAGAGCATAAATGTATTTGTTTTTTTAAACGAAATGGTTACTGTGTCATATCCAAATTTAATATATTACCGAGTATAAACTATAGTTACAATGGATTGTAAAAAAGCGTACCACTTAACATGTCTAAATAATAAATGCAATGTACCGTCTGTGTTTGAGGTGGAAGGCTGCCTACCCACAAACTCAGTTTGAAAGGCCTTTTCATGTACGCATTGGGAAACCACAAGTGAAAATGAGGAATATAAGAAAACTTGTAGACATCTCCAGCTTTCAGGATGTGTGCAAAAATATTGCAAGGTAGGAGGCAGATCATCGACACTTGTGATCCAGTCATAAATAGCAAGGGAAATACATATTTTTACTTAACACACCTTGCATTACTTCTACATTATACCTCATATTTCTGCCGTGTTCCTACATATTTCTGTCTTGTAGGTCTCCAGCCTTGCCACAATGAGCTTGCTGGGTGCATGTGTGTTGCTTCTCCCTGTACCACCTTTAGCTACCTGCCACCTCCCAGAGCTACCTGCACGTGGTGGGGATCTCAGGAAAAAAAATGTGCCAAATTGCCCTATAATATGGTAGAGTTATGTTGACTGACCATGACCAGACTGAATAAATCAGATAATGACTCTTTGCCACAGCCTCTTTCTCAAAGGAAGTCTTTATGGAGACCTCTCAGTTTTACCTACCTACACAGTTTGGTGGAATTCACTTCATCTAGCACTAGAGAGTTATGTTTTTGCATCGACAATTGCATCTGCACTAATCAATTTACTCATTTCTGTAGCATTTATAGAAACAAATACATATTCTATAGCACAATCTGACTGGTACTTTAGAATAAGATGATGGTTGCCCTAAAAGTACCCTGGAAGTATATATGCTTTCTGTTGGTCTGATGCATAACTTTCTCAGTGTCCTTAACATATCTACCCTTAACTAAAATTAATTGATTTTGATAATGAGGAGAATGGAATTAACAGATGAAGAGGATAAGAAGACAAGTGGCTAGGAATAAATGAAATACATATGGTAAGGCAGGAAGTAGATAAAGGGCAGGAATTGTTCTAATGCTATTGAACAAATCATCCTGAAAGCAGTGGACCCACATGGGATTTCCAAATTCATATTTTCATGATGTAACACAGAATACTAAGGTATTTGTTGAAAACTTACCATAGACTTCAGATTCCTGTTTGACAGGCAGGTAACCAGCTGGCTCTGTACAGCATTCATGATTAAAGTCTTAAATTGTCAGCAACTAATATCCCTTAAATCATTTGACTTTTGCAGGAAGTATAGATGCCTTCTACTTGTTAGATACCTTCTCTTTTATCTCCCATGTTCCTATGTGGTAGAATTTGTTTTCTGTACCCATTCAGACCTCTCAATATGTGATCAGTTTTGCTGCTGCTGATTGCCTACTGCTGCTGATGCCCATCTGCAAGGCACAGAAATAACTGGAGAAGAATGAGTAAACTGTCCCTACAACATACCTACTGTGCAACATTAGAGTATCTTACTTCTTTGAGAAGTTGCAGATACGGAGTTGAAACCTGGAGGACAGCAAACCATTCACTTTTGCTTCCTGAGGGAGCAGTCTATTTAGCACTGCTGCCTACGTGAAAGTCAAGAAGGAAGTGCACTGCAATGTTTCAATGTTTGTTTGAAATGCATATTGTTTGAATTGCATATTGAAACGCGTATCTCATAAGTGTTCCCTGATGCTGAAAAAAAGGGACACAACTCAAGAATTTAGCTCTAGAGGGGAGCATGAATCCCTAAGCTTAATCTTCTGCTGTTCACTTGCTGTATGCAAGTCTTGATTCAGAATCCCTGATCAATACATCTGTGTTGATATATGGCAAAGGGATCTCACAGATGGTACTTTCCTATTTCTGGAGCAAGAAATAGGAAGGGCATGGCACTCCTGTGTGCCGTGTGAGCCTTTTACACCCTCTGAGGTTAAGGGCAGGCTATTGGGCACGGCACCACAGTCGCACATGTATATTATGTCAGGAGCCAACCGCAGTGTTTCTAGACTGCCCTTCTTTATGGGAATGTATCAGCATGACTAGAAACAGCTAAGGGAATCTTTGCAACCTCATGTGCAATGTAACTTTTTAAATTTGTCTGAACAGCCCAGACATCCAACTCTGGGTTATGGATTCTTCTAGTGGACTATCTTCCCCCAAAAAATTATGTGCTGCTGTTCCTGCCTTTTACATTCGTTTTTGGATTTACAATTGAAGACAAGAAACAGGGGTCTCTAAACAAACACTGATAAAATCTAGAAGACTCAGAACATTTCCATGAGGAATTCAGATGTTATTCTGATTGCATTAAACTTCCAAAGTGTGATCAACATAGAAGCTATCTCTCTTGCTAGTATCTATAGGATTTATAGAAGTTATATCAAGCTGCTTACAGAAATATGAGCATTAATTAGAACAGACTATGAATTTTAAGGCCAAATGTTTTAAAATCAGTTTTATTCTTTGTTCTGTTTTCAAAGAGTTCTGAAAATTTAAAACAATCTGAAGTTTTCTCTTTTAACTTAGTATGTAGTAGAATTATAAAATAAAATAGAATTAAGTTCTAATACACTATTTAATCTGATGAAGTTCAATATATTTTTAATATAAGAACCCCCAAATAAAAGATTTTGACATTTCCTCAAAGAAGACCAGAAAAGCCAAGAAATGTAGAAAATTTCTTAGAATAATAAAAAATAATTTCCTGCATAGTTGTATTTCTGATTAATAACCCATAAGCCAAGGGCTCAGGAAGTCAATGAAACCAGTGTTTGTTGTGAGAATAGTGCACCAAGAATTCCTATGAATCCACAATTATACATTATACATTTTTATGTATTTATTATTTCTCTGATATTCTATGCTTTGTGTTGTGAGTAGAAGACTCCATAAGGGAACATATGAACATAATATGTAAATCTGGATATGCATTATGTCCATGAATAAATTTCTTAATCTCACTTGCTTTACTTACTAGTTGCAATAATTCTTACCCATAATATCCAGAAGGTGTTGTGAGGCTCTGTTCATTCATTAAAAGCAAAAAATCTGCTGTGACAGCTTTACTTGAGTAGTGTTAGAAATCTATAACTACTAAAAATCATGTTAGGATTATAACCCATTCAGGAAAAGAATATTTCTTTATATTTACATAATCCTATTTAAAAGAGTCAAACCCTAACTCAGTAAATTTTCTTTCAGCATTTTAAAAGATGATTACTATTATTGCTACTTGCAATCACCTTCATTTTTTTCTTAATTGACTTTATTGATTTCATCAATAATGGTCAAGTTGTTAGAAGATACAGGAAATACAGCTACTTTGGCTTTCTTGAAGCCAAAACTTCACCAAGAATACTGGATTAATTTAAATTCCAATTAATTGGATTCTTTAAATCTTAATAAAATTGTCCTTCACTTTTCTTCTGTTTTTTTTTTTTTCTTTTTTTTTCAGTTTTTGGTTTTAAGCTTTTATTGTTTTGTTTCATTTTCAGTTTTCTGTAGAAGCGAAAACTTTCTGGGAAAAAAAAAAAAGAAAAATTGGGATTCAAAATAAATACTTCTCAGCTGAAGCATCCTCAGTAGAGCAGCAAACTTCTCCCTTAAACATTCAGATATATGATTGTACATGAAAATCAGATGGGCATGAGGAAATGGTCCCATTTGCCAAATACAGTTTTTACCCATATGGTAAACAGCTGCTGCTCAGATGAGCAAGTTTCTGAGAAACTAATTTATTAAAACCAGACAGAGAATCATACAGGCAAAGGTAAATATAGCACAGTGCCTTGCAGCATCTATTTGCTCTTGTCACCACTGGCAGTGTATTGTATTTTATAACATATTCTTTCTTTGAGACTAATACACAGAGAAGAAGAAGAGAGAAGATACACAGTGCAGCATCCGAGTGAAGCATCCATTGCTGAAATATGCAGTAAGTGGGAACATAACTCCTCCTAACCATCGCAAATTATCCCAGACATTTTAAGGAATGTGTGATAATAGAACATTTGCACAGAGGACTGTTTCAGAAGGATTTCTTTTCTGTTTTATGATGTTGTCATTCATACTTGTTCCTGCTTTGAATTTTCTTTAAGGCATAAGCAGGCAAAAGATTTTGCACCTGAAAAGTGCAAATTCCACCTTGAACCACTTTGATGTGTGTGCAATATGTGCGCATTTGTATGCGATAAAGCCTATGTTGTTTCATGTAACCTGCCTGCATTTTTTTTTGTTTCATTTGAATCCATAAATTGCTTTTTGATTCCATGGCTATGTTTATATCCCTCTTGGAGCGTACTTCCCTTCTGTGGGAAAGGCATGCCGTATGTCCGAGCTAATTCCCATGCACAAAGCTGCCTTTGAGAGGACCTATCTGGATGTGTTTCCCTCAGTGAGGCTTCCTGAGGCCCTGGGCTTGGAGTTCTGCATGGAGAAACCTTCCAGCTACAGCTGAGGCCTTTGCAAGTCACCTGTGGCACAGCTGGTCCCAGGAGATTGCTCTTGAGAGGGTCCTCATGAACACTGATCTGTGCCCTACCTTCTGGCATAGCTGCCATAAATGCACAGAGATATTACTTGTAGAGTTCCTCTTTTGCAGTATGATATTCAGTAATGGTGCTTGCTTGCTTTTCTTTGCAGGGATATGTTGGGAACTTCTAAAGGGGGAAGTCACAGACTCGGTGGAAAAGGCACAAGGTACTAATAGCCCATTAGTTTCCATCAGACCGTAAAAACTTAAGGAGGAGGGAGAAAAGGATAGAGGGAAAAAGGAGGCCAGATGGTCTATTGAAAGGCAGCTGAGAAGAAGGCTTATCAGAGCTAGTTTAAGCCAGGCAAAGGCTTGAGAAAATGGTTGATATAAAGATTATATATAATTAGGTCAGTAATTAGAGTACTGCTGATCCTTACTTGAAAAGCAAGGTAAGATTATGAGATTATAACTATTAAAATTTAAGTTCATGTTAATTAAGAGTATTTACAAAAAACTTATAAATATTTTTAGTTTTGTTTGCAGATGTATCTTAATGAATTAAATACTTGAATATATTGTTTTATTTTTCACTCTACAACGAGTTTGAAATTTGACGATTCATTTTTAACTGTGTGTAGTTACAATGCCACTATATAGATACTTTAATGTAAATGATATTCAGCAGTCTGCAAGCGCCCATAAAGTTTGTCTGTCATGTAAGGAAACTATTCCACATCTCTTCCTTTTGCTGCTTTTAAAAATTACATTTTTGTTTCTCTCAAGCCTTCTCTTCTTCACTGTAAGAACCCTCTAATGATTAAGGATTCTTTTATATATCTGTCCCTTACGATCACTTAATCTGTGGGATAATATCCTTTATCCCCTCCATCAAGGTACCTAAATTTGGCTATTCAAGGTGGAGTTACAGTTCTTGAAGAAATCCTGAAAGTCTACCTTTGAACTAACTTTAGGCTTTTTTTCTTGTTTGCTTTCAGGAAATTACTCCATTTTTTTCTGACGGTTGGCCTCAGTGATTTCCACAAAAAAAAGGTTTTTTTGAGTAAAAGTATTTGTCATGTAAGATTGTGAAATACTGATTAATATTAAATAGTACTTTAAATAGTACTTTACTGTAAATGGAACAATTTGGAGAAAGCCATATAGCTTGAGATTTTTTAAAATCATGTTAATAGTCTATTCAATGTAAATTCTAGTAGTCATTCATTTTAAAACTTTTCAACTAGTGCTTTTGAACAAAAAGTATGATCAACCATCTGCATATTGGGGTCTCTTAAACCCAGACTCTCAAGATTATTGAAAAGAACAAAGCATTTTAAATACACAGCATATAACCTTTTGAGTACTCTACGTGCACTAGCATTCTTATTTAAACAGGTTTTCAGTCTTTATAATTTTGGGCCTTCAACAGCTATAGTTAGTTCTTCAGTCTACTATATTATGTACTGTATTGTATTGTAGACTTTACTACTATACTGTAAAGGAAGAAACTATGGTAAAATAGATCATGAGACACTAAGTTGTCATTTTCAATTGAAATTTCTCTGCAATACATCAATACCTTACACTAGGTCTGGTAATTTTAGTGCAATAATTTAGAATGGTCAAGAATATTTTCCTTAAAATTTATCCTAATAAATAGGCAAGTGCTAGCTTAGGTTTGCATAGGAACTGGAAAAAAAAAAAGTGTATCATGCTTCTCACATGACATATATTCAGGTGAACTCAATTCAGATATAGACAAATGAATTTATGTGTCTACTTTCAAGTAACTCTATATGGGTAAATTCATAATTGTTGCAAATGTAAAGCAAAATACAATAATGTTTCCAAACACACAGGCTTCTACATCATTTGATTTGCCCCTGTGTATCCTTTTGTTCCTCTGGCTGTGAAACAACAGAGAATGGATCTCCAGTGAGTAATTTGCAATACCTGCTATTCTGCAGGCCCCACAGCATCTCAGCTTGCACTAGCCACCAGTATGTAGGCAACTGAACTAAGTTCTTTGGCAGCATAATCCATGGAGTCCACAAAACTAGTCAGCTAAGCAAATTTAATTTCTGCATTATGTTCATCTCAATAGACTAGGTTTCCACTGACTATAATAAGATATTAAATATCCCGCCGGTATGTAGACAAGCAGTATCTTCTTCTTAGTAACCCAAAATTAGGAATCTGAATCATGAGCTGGGCTCCTTCTTGTATAATTGACACTATCAAAGTTTGATTATTTGATTGTATGTTAAACAAAAACACATCAAATTCTTTTAAAAAAAAAAAACATTAAGAATGACTCTCAAAATGTTCTCTTACTTCTCTACTAAATAACTATATAAATATTTTAGAAATGAGAAAGAAACTCCATGTTCTTTGTAGCAAAGTTTAAACAAAATGGAGGGGAAAACTAACAAGGACTATATGACTCACAGACAATTCATAAAATTAGATACCACCCAAACAATGAAATAATTGCTTCCTCCAATATAGTCATCAGTCATTCCATGACCAGTACAAATCATCTTCCTTCCATCAGCTCTTGGTTTCCAGATAATAACACCCAGGAACTAGGACCAAATCAGAGCTACTACATTGCCCAACCCCACTTACCCGAATTACCAGCTAACCCAAATTACCAGGAATCTAGATCTTGCCAGACGCTGCATTCACTCTCCCAGATCAGTTAGGACATAATTCATGAGAAGTTATAACCTGCCAATACAGCAAAGCCAAGGTGAAGTGGACAGGAAATGCTGTGACTCAGCAGTCGAAATGAGATTAAGAAGCTGGGCCTGCACATGCGAGGACAGCACGCCTACCTCACTGTAGGTCTGTTTGTACTTTGCAGAATACAAAGGAAAAACAAAACTGAAATGCAGAATACAGCTCTTAAAGTCATCATATGAGTCCTAGCAATACTCGATTGCTGAATCACTCAGCTCCTCGTTGCCTCACATTAGGCCTCGTAGGAGAGCCAGGTTTCAGTTTTGAAGTAACACACCTCCTTTTTTTTTTCCCCCAGAAAACTTTTTATCCCTTGTATCTTCAAACACATGAATTATCTATGATCCCAAACCAACTGACACATATTTAACTCTTGTTCTTTCCTTTGGTCCTTCAAACTTTTCAGGCATTTTATATAGAAATTCATTCACCCTGTTAGCATTATGGATGCCAAAGATAGCAGACTAGCACAATTATTTTGATTTCCATTAATACAACTTAATACTGCAGCTAGATTAAAAGAATCATGAGAGCTTTGCTAGGATTTATGATGCATATATGCTAAACAACCTACCTCTATATACCTTATGGTTTTTTTCTCTGAAGAATGAAACACATAAGTTTTTTATCTCTAGATAATGTACCTATATGTATTTTAATCTTTTCGATATCAAAAACAAAGTAAGGAATGAGAGTACAAAGAACTTCATTCTCTTTGAAGAAAATATCTGCCCCATGAAGCAATAAGAATGTTTCCTCAGGGTGTCCTGGGAGATACACAATTCAATACTGACAAAAAGGGTAGAAGGAAGGCAACAATGAGCCTGCTCATACAAAATTGCAGAAAATGTTGTGTTGTTGAAGAGTCTAAGTCACATCTGACTGCCTTTTAATGCAGAATTGTTGAGAAAAAATGAGGACGATGAGGGGGGAAAATAAGTATAAAACAATGTTTAGATTGTTGAGTAGGAATGTAGCTTAGGAGATACCTACTGCAACAGTCCACTTTCTTTATAAACTGGTTTATATACATCTTAAATTTAACTAGATTCTTGCTTTCTTATTCTCCCACTGAAAAGAGAGAATTTTATTACTCTAATGCTTAGAATATTTCTACAGTTAGACTTCATTTTCTTGTTCAGGGTAAATTTCTTGTAATAGAAATAAAGCCCAGCTTAAAACTCTTTCCTGCCTTCCTGAAATTAACAGAGATCCATTACCAGAGAACAGCAATATCGCTGTTAGGATAAACAAACTAAATTCTTTTAAATAGTATTCATGCAGCCTAAATTCAGGCACCTGATCTTTCTCCTCATCTGTCAGTTATGAGTGATGAATTCCCAGGCTATAGGAGAATTCTTTGTTATGAGTCACACATGTAAGCCCTGTCAGATAGTAATGTTGAATTTCATTTTATTCCTATCACTTCAATGCTCTAAGCCCATTCTAATAATGACAATATTTATATTCAGGTTGCTTAATGTTACAGCTTTCCTAAACCCGTTTCAGGTCAAGACCAATGCAAAGAGCTCCATCCCCACACCAAGCAGGTTTTCAGAAAAAACAGATGCTCAGTTATCTGGGTCAGGATGGGGCCTTGATGTGTTGCAGCTAGATCACAGATACAAAGTTCAAGGACTGGGACTTTTAATGTCTACCTAATGAAATGTGACGTTCCACCTAAATACACCCAGTATCTCCTAATATGATGTATTTAATAAGCTCCACTAAAGCATGTTTTCTTTTTTAGTCTATAGTCACTGTTAGGCAGAATTAGTTCCACAGAATTTCACTTCTCTATTCTGATCATTGATTTCCTCACTGCCTATGCTTACCTCGCCTTTGCCAATCCGCAACTCATTTTACTGCAACTTCCATCTCAGTTAATTCTTTTCTATGTGCCATAATAACAAATGCCCTTTCAATATATTCACTGTCTTGAAAACCAAGTGACTACAAAAGGTTCTTTTTAGCATAATTATGCCAATGATATTTTTTATGATAATCTTGATAAATTCATTGGGTGTTATACCCTTTTCAGTTAATTATCGAGTTTTCTTTACAGGTGTCTTCAATAACCTTCCATATCATGAAGATCAAACAGTTGTTCCAGAGCTTCCAAGATGCCGTTTATCTCCTGTTTAAATACATGTTCTACACTGTATATCTTCAGGTTATATCAGACAATCCGCAGCTTGACACATATGTTAGTATTTCTTGCCACATTACAGTTTCCTGAGTCAATTTTCTTCAAAATCTGGACGGATGATCAGCAGCCCTCCTGACATCAGCGGCCCCAGCCCCACCATGGCCCTGTTCCAGCCTGGCCACAGATCTCTGACCTCCCCCCAGCGGTGCCCTGTGCTGGGACTGGAGCAGGTTTCTGACATAGCTAAAAGAGCCTTTTAGCTACTTGATTTAATTTCCTTTGTAAAGGCAAAGTCAGCTTGACTTTTGGCAGTTCTCACTTTGTCCCTGCACTTTTTGACCTTTAAAATACAGCTTTCTTTAATGATCAGTCCGTTTTTCCACTTCACATAAGCTCTGTTTACCTCTAATATCCTTTTTATGAGATGGCAGCTTAGTGGTTAAGTCTCTAAAATGTTTCCTTACAGGTTTTCCTCACTATACAAGATGCAAGTTCCAGATAATTTTTGGACATTCGACTTAAATTCTAGCCACATTCCTTATTCAAGTTCTTGAGGTATTGAGTTCTGTTAACTTCATTAATTTTCTTAATTTTTGGAGTTCGTACTCAGGTAAGGAAAAATAGAAGTCCTTAGCTCCTGACCCATCCTGCTGAAGTCATTTAGAGGGGAATGAGCACAGGCTAGTAATACTTCCCCTGGTTTGCACAATCTATTTGCAAAGTGATTTATACCAGTCCAGTCAAAATGCAAGCACTTCTGTTGATACTGAGTTTAATTGGGCACAGTAATGACTAAAGACTCTTAAAGGTCATTGCATCCAGATGTTCAGCTATTAGTCACCATCACCCAACAAACTTTCTACAGTAAATAAAGATAAAATAAGGAAACACTGCAACCTTCAACAAAATTAGTGTGGGGGATAGTAGCGTTATGTACTTCTGCTTTCTGCTCAGTTCAATTCCCCCAGAGCACCAAATCTTACTGAAAGTAAATTTTACCCTATAAGGAAGAACCATTTATTGCTTTATTCAGGAGAGTAGATTTACTTTCATGAGTAATTCAATTGCAGACTGAAATTTATAGTCTGTAAAACAATTCTGATATTTTATGCATTGCATAATCAGGATCCTTCCTTTGACTCCTATGGAAGAGCATATCCATTGAAGATATGCTCTTTCTTTTGGAAGTCTCCCTTACTCTAAAAGACTTTCTCCGTTCAGTTTAAGACTTCGCATTGAAAACCTTTTATATATACATTCACTGATTAAGTTTCCAAAATCAGTTCTATTAGAGTGAAGGTTAGTATTCAGTGCCCTAGGCTAACTAATAACAAATTTAATGATCTTTTCCTTAATCAGATTTTCCATAAATTGAACAATTAATTTCAAGAAAGCAGAAACTATTTATAATTATACACCATAAATTATTTTAAAATATATTTTATTTATAATAATCTCTGACAATATTTCACATTTTTACATAGTATTTTAGTATGTTAATCTAAAATAAGGTTTCATAACTTACTCTGTTCTCTTTCTAAAGATTTACAAGGCATTTCAGATCTCAGAGATTTTTATTTCAAGTTCACATACTGTGACTCAGCATTTAAATAAATACACAGAAATTCTCACTACTTAGTTAAAAACTAGTGCGGGATCTAGTTTTAGTATCTTAGAAATCCGGTTATTACACTGTAGTTGTTTTAATTTTAGAAGATTTTAAAATCATATGGCTTAAAATGTTGGTGCAGTTTTACCTCCAGCCTTCTCTTGTAGACAGAAACTTGTGATATTCACTCATTCAGGGTGATCAGAAAGAAAACTAGAAATTTAAGCTACCATTGAATAGCCATTCATAACTGAATCCCAGGCACATGTTTTTTGCATGTAGTTATGATTCCCCTTTAAAAAATGTTAGCAAAAGGTAACATTTCTTAGGTACTTTTGATTATCATTTTACATTTATATAGGTGTCATGAGAGATCTGTCATTTTAATTGATATATTCCCTGGAACACTCCTACATTGCCAGAGGAAAGCAATACTGTTGAATTTTCTTTCCAGCCCATCTTTACAACGTTTCATCCAAAAGGCCGTGCTTCTTATTTATCAGCACTCTGCTTCCCCAGTGAGATAAATAGCATTCTTTAAAAGATATATTGCCAGACTTAACAGTAGAATTCATTTGCTGGAATGATAAATCTAGAGTTAAGCCTGAATACAGTCTCATTTAATCTGAGAACATTGTCACAATTTATGTAATGGGTTGCTCTAAAGGTTAACAAGAAAACATCCTATCTCTTTTTTTTCAAATGTCAGCCAAATATTTTATAGATTCCTCTCCATCCCCTCTTGTAGCCCCTCTAGTTAAATTAGCACAGCTGTCTGAGAGATCAGATTTAAGGCCTTTCAACGTTACCTTGATCTCAGAGCAGATGCCTCAGGAGTATTGCCAGGCAAAAGGTAAAGTGGAATAGTGCAACATATTTTCTAAGAACATTATACACAAAAGTGACAGGTGGGTAGGTAAGGATTCACTCGGTCTACCAAGAAACTTGCAAAATCCTGGAAACAAATCTACAGTATCTAAAAGAAGAACCAGCTAAAATGCAATAGGCCAGTGTTGTCCTTTATTTTCTAGAAACATCCACCAAATGTTAATTTGTTAAAAATCTGGTAAAAAAAAATGAATTTAACAATAAATGACTTAAACATAGCACTGCCTGGTGATAACTGTACTTTTCAAAAGAGCAATCTGAGACTCCAGCAAGCTCAGACAAAAATATGACCTGTAGCCAAATAGAAAGGAAAGAGTCCCATATTCCCTTGATATTTTCTATTTGCTAGCTGTCACAGGCCAATTTTCTAAAATTATCCCTGCAGTCTAAAATGGAAACCAATGCTGTGTCTTGGGAAGGTTGGTCAGCGGGTTCCTCTCTTCTGTCCCACCATAACTGGGACCATTTAGCCACAGACAACTTCACCAACTTGCCTGAAAACAAAAAGCCACTGAAATAATAGAGCAGAAATTCTCTTTCCTTCCTTTAAAGGAGAGCTGTACTCTAAGAAGGCTGCTGACCTAGTGACTAAATCATCTGAGGAGCAAATAAGGCTCTGACTGTCCAATCACTGGTGTTGATGCACCAAGTGAATCTCAAAAACTGTAACCTGAGCACCACAGGCACCAGCTCCTGCAGGGAAAGGGGAGACCTGTATGCAAATCTCAGAGCACTAGACAGAAGATGAGTAGCATAGTTCAAAAAGAAAAAAAAATAGGGAAAGAAAACTATTCTGCTGTCCCAGAACAGCTGCTGGTCCATGGTCTTCCACCATATAAGGAGTTTTGTTTACCAACATGCTCTTGGTGGTTCTCATCCCTAAACTGACTCATCTGGGAGCTTAAGTTCTCCTTTCCATGCCTAGTCCTATTATGGAAAATAAGACAGCATAGATGGCACATGTATGTATCCCAAAAGGAAAGAATCATATCTTTATGCTAACAAGCCCTATCAAGATCAATTGTTATTTTTCCAACACCTGAAGAAATGGGATGGTGGAAGGATGATGGGGGGAGGTGATGTTTCCTAAAGCATATATACAATTTTTGAACTGGCAACACCATAAAATTTTCAGACATGTCACAAATGCAGAAGAGAAAAAATATTTAACACTTAGTGGGATTTCCTGAGTTTTAAAGCTTATTGAACTGAACAGTCCATTTCACTTCAGCTGAGTAGCACAACGAAAGCCCAATAGACTGTCTATGAATTTAAAAATAATACAGCATCCAGTGAAAGTATTTTATAAAGTATTTTCATAATGTGGTCAATTATAGGCACACAAGTTTGTTTTATGCAAACATGAAATGTTTACGAAAGCTAATGAACATGACATACAGTTTTTCAGTGATTGTGAATAGATCAGTATCATACAGTTGGTTTGTAGGCAGCATCTATCTTACATTCTTCCTCTATGTATCTTACCCTGAAACACCTAAAAAGCACTACATTTACAAGTTGAGTATTATGCTATAGTACTGCCACTGACATCTGCCAAAACAAATGGAAACTACTTTACTAGAAATTGTCATCAGTTTCTGATTTGTGCTGTAAAATTAGCAACTCCAGCATTGTTGGGAACAGGGAGGAGCAAACATACAAGAGTTTGAAGTTTTCTGAGCTTTAAAAATGTTTTCTCAAACACTTGGTGTTTTACTACATTAGTCGAAGCATTGTGAAACATGCCATCCACCCTCATAATTAAGCTACTGTTTATTTGTTTTTATGGAGTTTAAATTAAAACCATGATTTTTCCTACCTAAAGGGAAGCCAGGGTTGAGCAAACATCAAGAAAATCATAAAAGAGAAACTTCTGTATGATGTTGCTTGTTTTTCCTATAAAATATAAAGGGTGAAATCCTAGCCTATTGAAGTCATTGGGAGATTTGTTATTGACTTTGAAGGGCCGAGATTTCACCCTTAAGAAACAAGGCTAAATTTTCCAAGAGTCTCTGATTTGGAGCTGCTTGTATGTGCCTACTTGATTTTTTGTCTGTGCTGAGCTTTAAAGCTCTAGAACAGACTTGCTGATGCTCAGCACCTTTAAAAATGGGCTCTCACTTGTCTTAATTTGGATGCTTAAATCATCACTGCGCTAGGAATTAAAAACTGTCTTTGGAAATTTTTAGCCTATTTCTTTAAAAATGGATTTAAAAAAAAAAACTTAACTGTGTATATCAAAAGCTTTATTATTGTTATGAAAATAAGCTGCATGGAATAAATTGAGAACAGAAGTGAAAACTGGCAAGAGATATGGTCATGAAAAGAACAGTTTTTCAATTTTATGCTGGTTTTTGTAACCCCAAATTCCTTGGACATTGAAAAAGAGGAAAAGAGCTAGTGGGACACTCCATCAAAGTCTATTAAAAGATAGAATAATCCGAAACTACAGAAAACAGAAGTGACACGTTTATAGCACTTGCTCAGGAAAGAGAGAGAGAATGGATATCTTTAAAGGGCACATTTAAATTTAGATTGGCATTTTCATACTGTTTGAACAATTTCCTCCTCACCAACTGTAATTTTTTTCTTCCTAAACTCATGTGCTTACTATGTTGCTATCAATCATTAGCAAGAGAAGCCTATAAGACAAATCATATGCAAATGGAAATAAAATCTCTTACACAGTTTTGGTTGAATTTTTTGAATTATTACATCAAAGATGCAAAATTATCTTGGCTTTGTCTATCTCAGCAGGTGTTATGAACATGTTCTTGTGTTTCTTCCTTTGTTCCCACTGTGGATCAGGGCAGAGGAGAGAAGTTGAGAAATTTTTAAGAAGGGACAAAGGAGAAGGAAAACCCAAGATTCAATTTACTTTTCAAATGTGAATCTGTCTTTTGGATAGAATTAAGTCAAGGAATTTAGTATACATCCATCCTGGTGGAAACAGGAGAGGCCCAAGGCTGCCAGAATATGTTTTCCTTCCCCTGGAAGCATGCAGTATTTGGGAAACCCAGAGGAGACTCACATGGTCCCTTGTTCTTTTTCACTACACCAAATACCAACACAGAAATTTAAAACATCCGTAGCGACTCTGAACTCTCCATCTAAAGATGAACTCCTTCCTTCTTGCTACACCAAAGACAGGCCACACTAGTAGAGTTTGCCTACCAAGCCAGGATGGTTATGGGGCACCTAACCATCCAGGCCAGGATGGTTATGGGAATCCTATAGCCATGGGAAACACAGGTCGATATAGTTAACATCACCTTTGACTCCTTCCCAATTACTGTGTGTAACTGAGGTGTAAGAGTAAGCCCACGTCAAAGCTCGAGCTCTTGTTTTTGGCTCCTTAGCAGAAGAAACTGCTAACTCTGCCAGCAGACCTTCGCCCCTACCCACCTTTACACTCAAAAGCAAAGAAAAGGTGTACCCATCAAAAAAAAATACTGTACTTTGGTAGCATGTCACAGACAAAAATCCGTTAGAGGGAGAATACTTATGTTGGGGACAGTCTGTCAGAGTGGGAAATTCAGATTTAGATTCAGTGGAAGATTATTCAGATCATCCTGTCTTGGAAGAATATTTCCCTCGGGTTTAATATCATCTCACCTCTTACACTATAATGGATCTGTGATCCAAAAGGCAGTATTTTATGGTCAATGTAAGTGACGTCTTGATGAAAATTGAAATATATACATATACATTGCTACTTCCCCTTTATTGAAAAAGGGGGATGCAGATCTTATAATTTTTTAAGAAAGGTTGGTGCAAGAAATACTTGAAGTTTAAAAGTTTCAATATAACATGGAAATGGTTGATGCTATTTCTGTCCTGCAACGTACAGTCCTGTTCCAGACAACACCCATGCCATGATTTGAAAATTACTTGATGAGAACTCTTACGATTAAGATTATTTTTATTTAAGGCTTTATTCTATTCCCAGTTTATTTTAGACAATTTACATATAATTGTGCAAAAAGTAGTTAAAGTGAGAGATAAGAAATAAATTTTTGGCAAAATTCATGAGAAAAGGATATAAGAAGAGTTGTTTAGAAACGAATTATAATATTGTCTCTATTTACTCACTAAGACCTCTGTATTTCAGTAATATATAATCTAAGTATACTTAGTGCTGCAATGTTGTATTAGGTAATGCCTATTTTTAAGCAGTACAAGGGGGAAAAATTGAAATACACTTATTTTAAAAATCTTTCAAATCTGTAATGTACAAGTTAACACTAATTCTAACATATCTATCTTTGATATTAAAGAAGAGTATGCAAAAAAGAAATAGCGAAATTAAATACTGAAATGTATTTTACAGTGTGTAAAGATAAATAAAAAAGATAGACCTTGTCTATAATCTGAAAATACAGTCAAGTCCATGCAGAGAAGCATTCATAGCCCTTGTATTTAGTAGCCATAGATGTATGTTTGTGTCTATAAGTTTTGTAATAGAATTTTCAAATGATAAAAAGAAAACAAATAATAATATTTGAATTTCACTGACTTTGCCTACTTTAAAAACCCAAAGGAAAACAGACAGTTCAGTAACCTCATTACCTTCCTAATTAGTCACCTTGAAGACAGATAGGAATGCTAGGATGAAGATTTGAGAAGATGGCACATCTGTGACTATTTTCAAAATAAGAGAAAATGTTTTCTAGCTTGGTTATGACGCTAGTTCAGACCCCAGGTACCTACAAGTGTCATGACCTCAGCAACTCCTCCATACTCTTCTGGTTGAATTCCAAGGGCAGCTGCAATGCCCTGGAGGAAGCCTAACTCTCCAAATGGGTCAGCATTAAGGCTTGAGATAACATTGTGCAAGAGGGGAGGAAAGCACAACTGAGTTTTGCTTTTGTTTGCTAGGTTGGGTGAGTGGTTTTCTGTTTGTTTATTCTTCATAGCTGCAGTCGGCTGGAGCTAGAAAATGTGCTCTTTTCCAGAACATTTTGGAGATAGACTGCGGACACTTCAGCTAAAACCTTATCTTACTGTTTCTGTAAATGTAAGCTGCCTTCCCCTGAGGCAACTAACATATGCCACTAATCACACTGGTATTTTCATTACTACCAGTAAAATTTCACCAGACAAGAGTTACTGAATGCAAAGACTCCAGTTTTCCTTTGACCTCTCTCTGTCCTCGCTTTTCAACATTATGGTTTATGTTTTCTCAACAGCAGGTGAGCAACACTAAGGATGCTAATTTACCAGTGAAATGAGAAAGACTTAAACCAAGATTAAAATACCATTAAGAAGAGGCATTCTTAATGTGGACATTTGATGCAAATCTGAATATGCCTATTAAATATATATAGAGAAAGAATTATATTTCTTTAAGGACAGTGGTGCCACATACATTCCAGTGAGAAACTAAGACCACTTTACTAAGAAAACAGGTTTCTTTCTTCTTCTTCTTCTTCTTTTTCTTTTTTTTTTTTTTTTTTTTTTTTTTTGCATTTGGATCAAAAATATCTACAATGAGTATGATTAACTAGTAAAGTGCTTGCACGGGTATTCTGAGCATCATAGAAGTGTATTTTATCCTTTGAAAGATGACTGTTACAACTAACTGTTATATACTAGCTTATCTGATCATTTCCACTCCAGACTTTGCAACATGTCCCACAACACATTTTTCTTTTTCTTTTTCTTTTCCTTTTTTATTTTTTTCCAGTACAATATCTGCTTAAGTTGCCTTCATCTAAGCAATTCACACACAAGCTGTTCGTGCTGTGTTGACAGGTTTGCTACAATTGAGCTTTGCTCTTTTTTAGCAAAGACATGGTTAGGGTAGTTGTATAAAACTGAAGAAGAATTCTAGCTGTTTTTCCTCGTCAGTGATTGTGCCACTGCTCTATTGTAAAAAGACCAAGAGTAGCAGAAACCATAAAAATAGATAGCAAACTAGTAAAAGACCACCCATTTTGCAAAGCAAATCAATGGAGAAATAAAAGTGGGAGGATAAACATGACCCTTTTCTCCTTTAATAATCTCCATAAAACAGTAGCTTACAAATCGTCTCTCTAATGGACATTGTAGGTGCCAGACTAGATTGTTCAGTCACTTTATCTTTTTGGAAAGGGGTGACAAAAAAATGGAGAATCATCCATTTCATGTTTAAATCTGGAAAGTGCTGTGCACATTTGATCTCAGCAAAAGCAATGGAAAGGTACAGCAAGTCATCAATCCAATAAAGCTTCCTAAGAAAAAAGCACCAAAGGAAAAAGACATTTGGAGTTCTCATTTCTCTCGGTGACATTTTCCTATCCTTTTAAATACACACTACCAGTCATTCTTGTAATTGAGTTGCATTTGAAATGTTTCATAGAGAGCTGGTGAACAGAGAAGGGCAATTAAACAGAGGCCTAACCCCAGGCATCACTTAAATATTTGCCTAATGTTTAAGCACGTGAGAAGTCCTATCAAAAGTTACTCGAGTGCATGTTTAAGTTACATGAATAATGGAGCTATAAAAGTCAGGCACTGAAGCATCAGGGAGAGAGGGAATAAACACGGATCACTTAGTGCTGGGAGCATATTTGTCAATATTATAATTCCCTACATAGACCTCAGCAAGAAATGAAGCAGCACTGTCCTAGAAATGGTGCGAATACCTGCTTGGTAAAGCTTGTACTCTGCTTATTTGAAAGAGAGAGGAGGCAGCAATTTCACAGCTGGTGGTAACGCCGTGACATCAAGAATAGAACAGGCTTTGCGAGCACCAGGATCATTCCGTGTTAGCTGCTTTGCCTTGCTCTCGGAAAGCTGTTCCACGCTATCTGCTGCATGTTTGTTTTCACATAGTTCACCGCTGGAGTCCAGATACAGCACTCTAGGTATTAATAAAAAGTGGTTGCCAGAAATGTTTAGGTCTTTCAACCATTTCAACATTTGCACATTTTCATATAACCTTTCATTGTCAGTAAATGAATAAACTGAGTATTAAGTGGAACAAGTGCTCCATATGCTCTGTAAATGTGCCTGTTCAGAGCAATTAACACTGCACACGCCTTTTGAAGAGGAAAATAGGACTAGTAAATTTATATTGCTCCAAATACCACATAGTGTATCAGTATGTGTAGACTGAGTTTCCAGTAAAAAAAAATCCTTTCACTGCCAAAAAGAAGGAGTGTTTAAAGTCTGCTAGGCCTAGAAGAGATCTCCTACATGATTCATTCTTAAACGTAGACAAGATCTAAAGATAAACTAAAGCTGACGCTGAAGTTTGTACTAGCGTAGATACAGCTTTTTGTATATTGTGAGTAAGTGTTTCATCCAAGACTTCCAGGTTTCTTAGTTTGTGCCCAGTGCTACAGAGTGATAAAATTATGGTTGTGTGCTACTGGCGATAGAGCGCCACAGACAACGGAGTGCTTAATGCTGGGTGTGCTATAAAATAACTCACATGCGGACTGCTAAAGTTGGGTGAGGTCAAACCACTAAGAGCAAACGATGAAACAGTAAAAAAAAAAAAGATGTTTAGAATATTCTAGAATATTGTGACTTGTCTTGCCAGATATGCTGTTCATTTCTCCCTCAGTAGTGTCTGCCTCATCCTTCAGGTAGATTCCTGGCTTTCTGTCAAAGACTACAAGGGAGACAAAGTTTTACTTTCTGTGCATCAAGCTTTCTCCTATTTCAGCCCCTCATTTTTCCTTTCTCAGCGTGTTCTCTTCACTTCAGCCTGTCTTTCAAAGATCCTGTGAGCACTGCAGCAGAGTCGCCATTGGTATTTTGTTCTCTCTTTTCCATTGCTGAAACAGCTGCCTTATTCTTCCTTCCTCCTCATTCTGTTGTTTCTTCTTTGTCATCATCCCTAAGCAATAATTCCTGTTTTCACTCCTTTCTATATTAATTCCTTTTGATTTTCACATCTTAGGTCCTTCCTTTGCAAAAGAAAATAGCTACAAATTGAAGTGAATCAAAGGGGAACACATGGCTTCCAAAAGATCATCCAGCAGATCAATAGACCAAAATATTTGAAAGACTTAAACAAATTTGACATTTGAATTGTCTGATTTCAAAAATGGTGGAGAACTGTAAGAAAGAATTGAGGGGTATTTAGAGCTTATAGGCACGGATCTGTTGTCTTCCTGGTGGCATTAACCTGTAAAAAGATCCCAGTTCAAGGTTTGTTTTTAAATGACTATATTATTCTTCTCTAGCTAATTTAAGAGTATGAAGCTTATCCTTACATGTGAGATTTACAGCTGTTCCTTCCATCATCAGTTTGCTAATAGGCAGTTGTGCAACTCCCAGGAGCTTACCATAAGAAGTAAGAGCAGTAGGTAGTTGCTACAGCTGGTTGGAATCCCTTTCCACCTCAGGAGCTTCTTAACAACATTCTCAGATGTGTAAATGATCCATTAGCCACCCAGGAGGATTGTTTGCAAGTATAAAAAGTCACCATCATGGAGTGAGATGAGCCTTACACATAGTGATGAGAAACTGCTGGAACAGGGAATCCCTGTACACTAAACCAGTAGTGAGCAGGTCAGGAGAATAAAATTTGCAAACAGATATTAAAGGTAATAATGAAAAGCCTATGAAGGTTTACTGTCATCTATGAGAAGTTTTATGGGATCTGCCTTTGTCTTTTTTTTTTTTTCCCTAAATCTTGCAGTGCTTATACCATCACTGTTACCATCTACACTGCAGAAAAAAAAAAAAAAAAAAAAAACGTTCAAATCCGTACATGACCCATGGTAGCTTCCCTCTAGCTTTCTTTTTCTGCCTTGGCTCAAGGCCTATTTGATCTTCCTGTTGTCCTTGGTGCATTTAGTCATTTCCCTTCTATTTGGCAGCCAGTTTCTCCTTAGCTCCCATGACTGTTCTTCACTGTTCATTTCTCTAGCTGCTCTGTCAGCAGCCGCACTGGTAGCTCTGTTTCCTCATTAGCGATTATTACATGGGGACTCCTCCTTTTTTATGTTTGCTTGCCTATTCATTTATGTGTGCTTTTGTCTACTATGTCTAGGGTAACTAGAAAGAATTTACATTTCTATACTGCAGGCTTGTCCTCAGAGTTTCAGTCTCATTCCTGTTGCTATCTTGATAGGTCACCTAGAATAAATTATCTACTATTCAGTATGACCAAGGCAAGTTGCCTACACTAGCTCCTTCAATAATAGTTGATTGTGAATTGCTTGACATCCACGTAAGCTTAATATCATCTTCAGACCTTTTCTTTTTACATCTGCTATCATCCATGCTGGAGCAAATTTTGTCCTTTCTTCCCCCTCATCATCTAATTCTAACCTTTCCTTTTTTTTCTTTCCTATATATTCCTGTATATTTAAACTCGACTCTTTGACTCAAGTGAAAGATCAGAACAAACTGATAGATCCTTTGCTTGAGACTGTATCCTCTACTACGAATGGGGATTCCTTCACAGATCCATCTTAAACAAGGACCAGTTCTTAAGGTCAATCACAACAGACAAAAGCAAATAAACTATTTTGAAAAGACACAGACATAGTCAGGTCATATCACTTGATCTTGTCTGGTTGTTTTTTTGGATGTCTGTAATACCCAGATTGCACTTTCACTTCCTAAACATTCTTCCAAGGGCAGAATACAGTTGATGACTAATCACCACCTTCAGAAACTACAACTATTATTCTTTGAGTTTAGTTCCTGATCTTTTTCTTTTGCCTAGATAATTTTCTTGTATTTTTATTCTCTATAGCAAATATTCTACTGTGATACCAATCATAATGTTAGAAAATACTGATTTTTTCAAGCATGAAATTTCTATTATCTAGACCATTTCAAGTGCCATTGTTTTACATAAATAATTACATTTTGCCTTCACTCTTCTTTACTTCATATAAGAACACAAGATTTTAAGCAATCCAGGTGTGATTCATTTTCCTAGGTTTCAATGGCTGCGTCTAAGCTATTAATCCAGGATCTCATTACAGTCAATGGCACAGAGGAGGCATATCAGAGACACTATTCATTTCATTATAACATGGGTATCTAAAACAAGTCAGAGGAATTGTGCTATTTTTTCCTTTAATTATGAAAGGAGCATGGAGTGGTTATCTTAGGTGCAGATGACTACATTATATACCTCTAACATTAACTGAGGATTTTTTTTCTTTGTAACTTTTATTTTCATTATGGATGTCCCGAGGCCATTAATTAGCAGCCTTAGCAGCACTCTTTATAAGAGGACTGAGACAGGGCCAGATGCTCCTATTTTCCTTTCATTTATTAAAAGCTGCCTTTTTGCTTCATAATCTAGTATTGCTGCTGACTCAGACCTCAGAAATACCATACTATCCAGAAAGGTGGATTGAAGAGTTGAAAGCAAATTGCTATTTAGCCACTTGCTCTCTCCTTTCTCATCTGCAAGTAATTGCCTAAGATGAATTCCTATAGCTGTGTGTGTATGAATCATAAGTGATACTGCCAGTCTCAGATGAGTTATTCTCTATATGTTCACCCAAAAAAACAGACTGGTTCTGAGACTGTAAAACAAATTCCTTATAAAGACCATTTTTCAATGCAGAATGTATCACATTCTTGAGGCAGGTCTTACTAGAAAGATACACAGGCTGCTTAGCATGTCACTTTGGGCTCTTGGATAAGGCAGACTTTCTTCACTTCTGACCATGTAAAGATTGTATATTACAAACAAAGCTAGAAGCTATCAACAAAATCCTCCTACCTGACCATTGTATTAACATGATTTTTTTTTAACATGATTTGCTACTGCACATGCTTAATCCCTCATCTTTAAATTCTAAAAATTTCTGTATGTTCTGATTTTCCTCCCATCTCTGCATTCACCTTGACATCACATATATTGGTGATTTAATGTAGACTTAGTGTGAGTTGAAATTGCAGTAAATCACAGTACTGCTCTGAAACTTGTTCAATAAAGCATGTCTGTTCCACAGACATAGGGGATTTTTAAAAGAATTTGAAAAGAACTTCTTCTTTGCCATGTTTTATTTCACTCAGCTTACCAGAGTAGTGGAGTTAATGATGTCTTCTTGAAATGGGGAACAGATGGAGACAGACTGCCCATGCCAGGCTAGCTGGACAGAAAAAAAGAGGTTCTGTTGTAGAAGCAAACCACCTAATTTGCCCGTTCTAGCTAAAGAAAGATCCTGAGAATTATCTGTGTGCAGGAAGAAGAGGTGAAAGGGGAATGTGAATCTTAAATACATAATAATGCATCGCAGCACATCCAGTCTGATGTTTGTGCTGAAAAAGTAAAAAATGCCAGCAGTTTGCTGAGAAACCACTTCCTGCTAAAGAGATCTTTTGTTCAATATTTCTTTATGTATTTCCTATTTTATTTCCTGTAACCTAGCAGTGTATAAAGTTATAGCACTCGAATGTTCGTGTTTCATTCCAGAGTCTCAATTCTATCAATATTTGTTTGCATGAATCCTTCCTCCTTATGTTTTTGGTCAGATAATTGCAAACATGAATGAAAAACAAAAGCTTGCTTTATTTTACTGAAGAAGAATTAGCAGTAGGGGAGGGAGTCAGAGACAGTAATTTAGCCACAGTCTATCTGCACCAGGGGCAAATTAAAAAATGACTCCTTCACTTTGTGAAATAAGTAGTAACAAATTCCATCCATGACATGGAAAATAGAGCAGGATTTTGAATGAAAACTGGTGAAAAATAATATTTTGTCCTTTATATTGTGCTATATTACACAGCATAAATGATATTATATTACTATTACAGAGTTTTGTCTGTAATGCTTAGGATCTTGCTATTCAGAAGCACAGACCTTTCTTTTTGAAGTCTGTTTCCTTTTATAGGGAAACTATTTATTTAAAAGTTTGCAGTTCTGATAAGAAGCTCAAATAAGTGCCTAAAGACGGATCTACAATTCTAGCGCTAGCCATCTGTTTTTAAAAAATGTTGGTTCAAAAGTTTCACACTTGTTGATTGGTGTCTAACTCAGAGAGAGATTTATTTGTCAACACAACACATTCTCTGAACTTCCTGTTCAGTTTTCCAACAGTAAAACATGTTTTCAAAATTATTTTAGCAATTAGGCATGTAATTTCCATTAAAATAAATAGGAGTGGTCCAAACCATGAGGCGTAGAGCTGCAAGGCACTTCTTACTTTCTTGATCATCAACTCCAGAGCTCTTCTATTACAGAAAAAAAGTATTATACAATTCTTTCTATCAATATATTAAAATTAACCATGTTTTTTTCTTTCATGCTACCACAACCTTCTTAGGTTGTGCTAGCATGTTGTGTCAGCTAGCTTGTGTCAGCTTGTGTCAACCTAGCTTAGGTTGTATCTCACTGTGCTTGCAGTTGAAAACTTTTTTAATGATTTCTGGTATTTAATATTCACTTTTTCTGTGTTCTTTCCTTCTTCCTTAAGTGTGCTTTTCTGGTGTCCTAATGTTTTTAGATGTAGATCTACATAGACAAAGTTTGGCAAATTTAAAAAATTAGATTTGAAGCTCAGTTTTCAAACAATAGTTAGATTTTTGGGGAACATTGTTATATTATGATTAAGGAGTTGAGAGCAAGGGGAAAAAAAAAAAAGAGGTTTCTTTAAAATAAAAAAAAAACTACTCCCATTCATTTGTTCTGAAGAAGTGAAGGATGAAACTCTCAAACTCTTCATCAGGCATCACCTAAACTGACAGTGCACATTAGCCAACCTCTGTGTCACTACCTGAGGTCATTATGGGATGTAGTCTTACATTTGTCCCAGATGTCCACATTTGGTGGACGACAAGTTGACCATGCGGCAGCAGGGTGCCTTTGTGGCAAAGGCCAGTGGGATCCTGGGCTGCATTAAGAAGAGTGTCTCCAGCAGGTCGAGGGAGGTGATCCTGCCCCTCTACTCAGCCCTGGTGAGGCCACATCTGGAGCACTGTGTCCA
>JAWLRI010000001.1:4814191-4845167 GCA_034781795.1 Crypturellus tataupa | reverse complement strand
GAGAGGTTGTGGAGTCTCCTTCTCTGGAGATCTTCAAGACCCGCTTGGATGCAGCCCTGTGCCACATGCTCTAGGTGACCCTGTGTGTGCAGGGGGGTTGGACTACATGACCTCTAGAGGCCCCTTCCAACCTTAGGCATTCTCTGATTCTATGATTCCTAAACAGATCAAGGAAATTTGTTTCTCAATATAATTTATTTTGTTGAAGTGAAAACTGTGCTTATCTTTATAAGCGGACTGCCTCCTGACATTACACAGCCTTATGTAAAATCATGTTTACTGACAAACATGTAACAATTGTTAATTGACACATTTATTGTCTAATGTTCAAATTTATAGTGCAGCTCTAGTGGACCGAGTCAAGTGGACTTTTCTAAGGTCCGTTTTGAAGATTGCTTCCAGTCATAGAGTAATATAGTGTGACAGACATCAAAATCTTGTTCTTTTGCTTTCAGTTGCTTAACTGAACTTTTAAACGTTTTTCCTCAAGTTACACACGACCATTTGCAGTGAAATAGCTTAGATACTATGTGAATAGGCAAGAGATTCAGTAAGGCAGAACAAGGACAGAAAAAATCAGAATTAGATTACATATTTTGTATGTTAGAAAATACCTAGAGATACTTAAGCATAATACCTAACATTCTGGTTATTGTAAAATAACTTCTTCAGTAGTTCTGACTGCCTTAAGAAATGAGGCTTTTGCAACCACATAGTATATTTATTTGTCTGTGTGACCAACAGCCCCTCTCAGAAATGTTGAACACTGTCCAGTTCCAACTATATTGCCAAGATGTTCCGAAAACATTAAATTTCTGCAAGTTTTGTGAAAACCAGAGCATGTTAGAAGAGAGACGGAGATGGAGAGAGAGAGAGGAGCTCAGTACAGGCGAGGAGAACATAAGTTAACTGTTGCCCAACCCAGTTGACAGAAGCCACATTCCATGAGTGCGGAGTGATCATCCTGTTTGGACTGACCAGCCATGTCTGTCTATAGGTCTGAACTCACCTCACTATATATTTAGGCCTGAAGCAGTCTGTGTTTAAGTCTGGGTTAACCACACTTGGCTGTTCCTGAGGCAGGATACAAATCCCTTGGTCAGGTCCTGCTCTGATGTTTGAATTATATTAGTCATTCTTACTAATAAGTAAACGTTGCCTTGACTAAAAGTTTTCAAATTTCTTAGAAACCTAGTTCCAAACTTAAATGAAAGAGTAACTGAAAGAAAAGCTGCTCCTTATTTAGAGAGCAGCCTAAACTAGATGAACTAATGGTACTTCCCAGCCTTAAGTAATAGGGTGGTGATAAAGTAACCATACAGAGCTTGGTTAACCAGCGGTGAGGTCATCAATTAGACAGGAGAAAACAAATATCTTAGGGTCTAAGGTTATTTCTAACTCCAAGTTATTCAGCATTATAGACGATTCTTTAGTTTAGGGATAACAGCAAACTGAGAAACTAAAAGGCGTCCAGAATTTGTCCAATAAGGGCATTTCAAAATTAAGCCCAGATTTACATTTTAAAGCCTTTACACAGTCATTCCTTTATTTTATAGTTATATGAAAGATCCTTAATTTGCAGTCAATTGCTAACAACTCCAGAAAAAACACACTTTGTCCCATAAGGACAAAAAACTGCTTGGAGGTAAACTCCCCCAAAACAGCTAAGAAAAAGTTGCCTGGTTCCCTAATGACTGTTTTTCATATAGGAAATTCCTGGAGGGAAGTCTTCTAAGTGTAGCATCAAAAGAGAAATAATCTTCGCTTTAATGACTGCAGCAGTAGCTGCTGTAAGTTATTCTCTTGTCATATAGTTCATTCTATAAAAAAAAAAAAAAAAATGCAGATTTAAGTCTTTGCCCCAAAACTTCCACGAGTCTACTGGCTGCTTAGAGAAATCAAACAGCTGCTGTTGCCAGCCATTGACCATTTGAAAAGCATGGGAACATCTGAAAGAAAATCTTTACCCTCCTACAGCCTGGTTTTCAAGTGAATCCAGATTTCAAAGTTACAACTCTCACAGAAAAGCAAAATTTTTCAGAAGTGGCTATCATACCTGTTCCTAGTTCCCAAAAGAGACCTCCCTCATCACATGAGGATAACCAGGCTTAGGTAGTTTATGACTACTGGGCATATTGTCCTTTCGCACAGTTTTCCCTTTCACACCATTGTGTAGCATGAAGAAAAGTAAGTAAGTACCATGTATTGAGTTGAGTTATCATTCAGATAAAAATGCTAAGGAAATTCACCGGAAACTTTTTTTGTGTGTGGCTACATCATTGACGTCAATTCAGAAGTTCTGTGTATCTCAAGAACAGATGTCAGTTTTCAAATGTTTTGTATTATAAATAAATTGACTTTTGACCTGAATAATGGGATAGTTGTACTTTGGCTGTAAATACAATTACTTATGGCTAAACAACTGCAAATTTCCATCTCTGAGGCATGTTGATTTACAGAAATATATGAGCAAAAACAATAAAAAAAGATGTTTTTTCTTAAGGACAAATAGAGTATTATATTACTGAGATTTTCTATTAAATAATTTTAAATAATCAATTTTATTTAACATAGAAGTATGTAATAAAACACTGAAAAATATTTAATTTGGCTAACTAATTAATTAATTAATTGATAGCTTTTTGCCATTTTACTTACATTTTTGAGTTCTGAGTTCTTTAACCTCCATTTTGAGTTCTGTAAGTCTATAGAATTATCATTAGGGTAAGAAAAAATAATAGTAACAAGCAAACTCCGAAACCTGAAATCCCGAACAACGTACTGTATCAAATACAGTAATACAATACTGAAATATGGTTATTCAGTCTAGAAATATTGTTGTCAGACAAAATTCTCTCTTCTGTCTTGGGAGCTGAGGGAATGCTGCCTTGCTAAGAGTTATTCAGATGAGTTCTCCTTTTCCCTAGATTTTCAAAGGAACTTGGCAGAGAAAGCTGAAGTTTTCACAACAGGAGGAGATGGGACCAGCTCAGTTAAAGGGTCAGAATCAGATCTAAGTCTCCCTGAACTACATCAATACAACCAGATTAGTGGCACCAGTAGCAAAAATAGTTCTATTTACATTCTTTATACCAGTTTTGAAGATTTTTATAGGCATAAACAAAACATAATGAGGGAATTCACACCTGTCTTCTGAGGTATTAGTTTCCCAGAACAGGCTACCTCCCTGCTGTTTCCCAGAAAAGTATACAAAGAGTATACTCTAGAAAGGGATAAATCTCATAATTTGGAGTGCTTTGGTTTCCTCCTTTTTTTCTTCATTTACTTCACAAGGGAGTATCAGAGAAAAGAACTAAACATTTGTTTAGAAAAATAAAAAAAATAATTAGCTGTGTAGTAAAAATGTTGTAACTGTAATTAGGAAAGCTACTACAACTATTTCACCAGAAACACTTTTCTTTGAAAATTGATATTTAAACAAGAAATGTCCATGAAATGACCACTGACTTTTTTTTTTTTAATTTATTTTTGATTGAAAAAACAAAGCAGTAATGCTGAAATATCAAACAAAACAGATAAATCACAATATAAAAATACTCCTTAAGAATAACATTTTGTTTGTCTGATTAAAATGTGTGGCTGGAGTTTTTCAGTTAAGTATGAATGAGTTCTTTTTTAGAGAAATAATGCATTTTCAGCAATTCTTTATTTGATTTCAAAAAGACTTTTTAATGCCAATTCCCAAATATCTTTTCACAATGGATTTAAGCCAAGACTACAGTGGTGGCCATTCAGAAAAGTGAAAGCTGGCTCAGCAAATCTGTATTAGCACAAGATTTGAGAGATTTGCTCCCTTTCTTCTCTTGGAGTCAGCTGGTGTCTTTTCACTTCAGTTTTACTTTTATTAGAAAAGTGGTCATGTAAAGAGATTCTTAAAGTCCACTGGTATTGATGGGATTGACAGCTTGAGGATCATTTTCTGCATAATACTATGATTTGTTAAAGGCATTGCTTCACTGACACATCTCTAAGCAGCATCTAAATCCAAAACCATTCCCCATTACACTGTGATTAAACCTGGAGGAACTGAAGATCTTGGAGTTGCTTAAGGATCCAGCTTAATGAAAACAGTTCCAAACTATACACACTAAAAGGTCATGCTCCATATATAAAGAGATCACCTTAGCATAAAATTTATTAGAAAATAATTAATTAGGGTTTTTTTGGTGGTGGGTTTTTTAATTTGTTTGGTTTTAGCTGAGCAAAGCAAATGTTAGCTTGCCAAGGACTGGGCATCTCCTCGCCATGCTCCATCACACAGTGTAAACCCTCCTGCACCCTGCTCTATCCAGGCTACACCAGACAGGGCTTCCTCACTTGGGACAGAAAGTTGTATAAACTACAAGGCATTTGTTGGCAGCTCCATTAGCACCATTAGATCCCATTTCTAATGAATTACTAGGGAATCATACAGGGAAGGTTCAGGGTTCATTTGGAAACCATGCAACCTAGGCTTCATAGTCTTTTATTAAAACACTTAGGAAAACTAAAGGGGAAAAAGTATTCGGGAAATATAAGCTCCTAGTGCAATCTGAAGCTTATTTCAGTAGAAATTTTATCCGGTTTATATAGAGAAGAAATTAATAATGACAATGCAAAATGTATACTAACCCTTAGAAAATCCCTTTGCGGAACAGAGGGAACTGACATTGATTAAAGCAGAAATCCCACATGTGTTCTTATCCTGTTTTAAATAATTCAGATCTTGGCAAGATAGTGCTCCATGAACATCAAAAAAATAAATAAATCTTTGACAAATCAATCAGGTTTTAAATGCTGTATTTTGAAGAAGGAATATAGAATGAGTATGTCCATACACAAAAATTAGTAAAATTAATTTATTGTTGGTTAGGATATATGTTTCTTTCTGGAAAATAAAAGGATTTGCCTTATTATCTTAATAAATTCCAAACCCTAGGAAAAGTCCATCTTGGGAGAAAAATTCCAGAGAGCAGCCTTTTTTTTTTTTTTTTTATCTATCATCTTTCCTGTCTGGGCTACCTTTAAAGACCTCAATAATTCATATTTTTCAAGCACATCCTCTTTCCCACTGCTGAAGGTTACAGATTGTTACGAGCCAGGCCCCAAACCCCAGGTAGGCCTAAATCTATCTACTGTGATACTGAACTAAAGGTTGTGGTTCTTTGATTACAGAATTGCAAAGTAATTGTTTTGAACTACATTTCCCCATCAGCTATTCTCTCACCATCTTCTGAATAGTGTATACCTTTATTTTTTCTCATTATTTTAACTCTGAATCATTCTCAACAAACCACTTCTTCAAGGTATTTTTACAGATGTTAATGGACCAATAGTACAGCATTACAAATTACTGTAATCAGTGCAGCACTTCATGGCTCCAAGTAGGATTGAGGCTTCTCCTAATACAAGGCAATCATCTGCCCTGGCCAATCTCCAGTCTAAATAGAGAAGTCAGGCAGAGGGCAATAGTACAGTTGTGATGAGTGTGTGATTTACATGGGAGGAATGGACGTGGAACATGAGGTCTTCTGCCAAAGATCCCACAGGAGATCTGTGGCTGAGCCAGGCATCCTGGATGGGATTAATCTGACCATATTGAAGTCTACAATGGGAAAGTCCGTATCTGAGTTAGTTTTCTATACACCTTTTATAGTCAGAAATAGCCATGTGACAAGCAGCTCATCCTAAAGAAGACCTCTGAACATCAGCTGAAAAATACCTGAAAGAGTCTTGATTGATCCTAGATAGAAAATAGATATCTGGTTTAGTAGGAGACAATGTAGTCACATAAAGCGAGCCTTAAATAGCGAAGGCCAGTCTTTCATTGAGGAGTGCAGTCTTACATTCACAAAGTATTGCAGTCTTACAGTCATATTAGCAATAGATACGAATCCCATCTGAGAAAATGGGACAGAAATTGGCCATATGGGAAAGTGGTTTAACCTCTTGGAAACCTGTCACTACTCTAATTCTGAGGTAGTTCCTATGGAAAACAATTCTTCCTACCCCTTCATTTTAAGAAACTGCAATATAAGCTTCTTTTCTTTTTTCTCCCCCAATTTTTTTCACAAAGGTAGACTTTTTAAGCATGACAAAGAGATCACTGGGACAGCTGCATATATTCTCAAAAGTGAATGCTTTCCTCATGAATTCAGAGGAGCAGCAGATCACTTTGTCTCATTAGGCAATGGCTGATGGTTCCTTTTTCCTTTTCTACTTTGTTTTTTTTTTCTTTCTTAATTTTCTGAAACAAACTCTTGTATTTCTAAAAGATTTACCTGAAAGGTATGATTAACCCAAAATAACAATACTCCCAGTAGTTTATGTTGTCTTCTTTTATATAGGAAATCTGTGAGAAATATGGTCACATCAAGTGTAACAGAATCACAGAAAGGCTGAAGTTGGAAGGGGTTTCTGGAGATCCAACCCGGCTGCTCAGGCAGGGTCACTGAGAGCCATTCTCTAGGATTATGTCCAGGTGGCTTTTGAATATCTCCAAGTAAAAGAGACTCCACAACCTCTCTGGGCAACCTGTTGCGGTGCTCTGTCACCGTCATTGTAAGGAAGGTTTTTCCTAATGTTGAGAGAGAACAGCCTGTGTTTAAATTTGTTCCCGTTACCTCTCATTGGTGGGCCCCACTGAGAAGAGCATCTTCTTTACCCTCCTTTTAGATATTTGCACACATGGACAATCTCCTCTTCTCCAGGATGAAGAGTCACAGCTCTTTCGATCTTTTCTCATAAGAGAGATGATCCAGTCCCTTAATCATCTTAGTAGCCCTTTTCTGGACTTGATCCAGTAGGTCCACATCTGGTCTTTTACTGGGGAGTCCAGAACTGCACATAAAGTCCAGATGTGGCCTCACCAGGGCTGAGTAGCGGGGAAGGATCATGTCTCTTGACCTACTGGCAACACTCTTCTCAGTGCACCCCAGGATACCATCAGCCTCTTGGTCACAAGGGCACACTGCTGGATCATGGTCAGCCTGCAGTCCTCCAGGACTCCCAGGTCCTACTCTACCAAATCTGTACTGGTGCCTGAGGTTATTCCTTCCAAGGTGCAGGACCCTGCACTTGCCTTTGTTGAACTTCATGAGGTTCCTCTCTGTTCATCTCTCCAGCTGTCCAGGTCCCTCTGAATGTCCTTGCAACCCTCTGCTATTCTCTCCCTGATGAAGGGATCAAGTTTGCTGTTCCCTCCCTAATGAAGGGATCATGTTTACTGATGCAAGGAGTGGCTTCCTCCCTTCATCCAAGTCAAAAATGAATTTGTTAAACAACACTGGACCCAAAAATGAAGTCTTGGAGGATACTGCTATCTACAAGTCCCCAGCTGGACTTCGTGTCAGTGATCACAGGTCTCTGAGCTCTTCTGTTCAGCCAGTCCTCAGTCCACCTCACTATCCTCTCATCCAGCCCATACCTCCTCAGCTTTCCTATGAAACCTTGGAACCCAGGTCTTTCTTTGAATAAAAAAACAGTTACAAGCAACCGTCTGTTACATAAGCAGTGTAGCTGCATGTGGAATCTAAGGACCTGATAACCAGTAATCTCAAGATTTTCCTTGATGTTGCTTTTAATTAATTAATTATTTTGATGAGTAAATATGAAAGAAAACAAACAAGCAGGTTTTTTTTATTTCCTGTAAATATTCAATTATGGAAAAGACTAAAGAGAAAATTTTGTTTTTTAAGAAAATAAATAAATAGAAGTTAGTACAGTTCCTGTCAGAAAAATGTTTCAGAGCTAAGCTTGACCTACAACTGAAAGCAAACCTCATCCTTTTTAACTTTCAGAAAACTCTGGTTAAGATTTATGCGCCTCCATTTTGCCAAATCTAAATATCTTTGCAAAGATATTTATCCAAGGCAACCAAAGTTAAAATTCTGTCCATATGTCATGGCTACACATCAGTCACCTTGCCTTTCTTAGCTTCATACTATGTACAGAATAAACAGTTAATATTAGAAGCGTCTGTAAACTAGACTGTATATCTAAAAAGAGCTCTAAGCGCTAGTTTATTGAATTTACATTTCAAAAGCTCACAGTGGGTTTGGATTCAAAATATGCGGTGGAGAAATCAAATTATCCTTGTAGGGTTTTTTTTATTTTTTTCAGTTAGATATCTAAACATATAAAAAAAACAACGGCCAAGCACTAAAACCTAAGAATCGATTTTTCAGGAGCTTTGGGAAGTTTTCATTACTTTAAAACAAGTGATCTAAAATCAGGAAGACAAAAGATTTTTGAGTTTTGCTTCAAAATCAGGTTTCTGATTAGTACCCCCTAAGTCCTGATACAGCTAACCATGGACTCTGATGAAGCTATAATGACTTCCGCTGGCAGAGTCTTGTGTTCTTGCGTAGCTCACATATGAAACCTGGTTTAATGTTAAAATGGATCAATGCCAAATAAACTGTCAAAACCTTTTTTTTCTTTCCCTAGCCTTCCATATTTCTTTCCTTTTCTACTTCCTAGCATGATCTTCCAGTCCTCAATATCACCAGGGCACTGGAGATACTTGGGATGCTACGAGTTTCCATTTTTAATGACTGGCTCAGTCATTCCCAGTAATGAGGAGAGTAAATCACTTCTTTGGCTAAAGCTGTGGACTATGGAGAGCTTTTTACTGGGATTCTTACCAGAGGCAAATAACATGCACTTATCTATCCTTTAAATAAATGTATCAATTTGTAACTCTCTGGTTTAAGGTCTTGTCTATTTTTATTGAAGAAAATATTTAATATGGTCCTATATGCACAGCTCGTATAAACTTGCATTACACAGTTTGCCTGCAGCCAACAACGCAACATCTGGCATGGATGTCACAGCACAAGTGTTTATTCCTTCTACAAACATCTGAAATGACTTAGCTGAGCTGCCCGCTTAGCCTCCCTCATTCAAATACCTGGGGGAGGCGAATGGGCCCAGTCCGTGACACGATCCTTTAGTATCACTTCCCATGTATTACTGCTAAATCTTTCAGACTCAGTTCAGCCTCAGGCTCAACCAGTGCTGCTAAGAAGGTGCTTGCGAGTTTAGCTTGCAATCCCTGTGCATACTCTCAGCACGAAAATAAAGTAGGCTGCAACATGCCTTCCCCCGGTTACCAAGCGAGGAAGCCCCGTGGGCAGGGATTTCACTGCTTCACTGTTGAGTGTGAAACTGGACAGAAATTACAATCCTGTGCAAGGTGAGAGGGGAAAAATGAAAGGAAAATAATAATAATAAAAAATTAACTGCTTGTAAATGCCAGCAGATTCTCAGGGAGATATATTTTACCTCAGCTAAGTAGTAAATATCTAAGAATATGGCCATAGATTTTAAAGCCAAAGGGTATATCGTAATCTTTTGAGTCAGCCACCTGCAAAACATTGGTTAAAATTTCGCAACACAGCAATGTGTATTCACACAGTTGCTTTGGCCCATTATGGAATATGTTTCTCTGTTTTCTTTCTTTAGGTCAGTTGCAATTAGAGATCTGATCAAAATGACCGAGTGCAGAGATATCTCTCATGTACCTCATACATTGGGAGTTGGAAATTTGTGTTTGCAGCTTGGTCCATCTGTTGGCTTCATTTCTGGATTCATTCTAATTCTATAAGTAACTCAAGAATGGTCCCCCAGTTAAGAACTGCCTGGTGTTGCAGATGGGGATATAATCCTCATATAGGCAAACCCCCTCGCCATTCTAACCTCCTTACATGAGTGCTCTTCATTACTTCTGATATAGCCAACAGTATGCATTCCAGTCAAAACTATTTATGAAGCTTGGTTTATGAGGCTGTATTGGTGTTGGACATGAGCAATCCCTACTGAACACCAAACTTTCACTGCTGGTGATGGATCATGTGAATTCAGCCATGCACAGCTCCCTCACACATCACACATCACTCTGGAGCAGTGCCTATGTTGCTGTAACTTTGAAAACACAGTAACAAGGTTAAAACTTGCCAGTATAGATATAAGTATGTAAGGACATAAAAATCTTACCCAAAATTTAAGAGAGAAAATAGAATGGAAGTTCTACACAAGTTGCATTGAAGAATTATTATACTGAAAAAGCACTCAAAATTACTAAGCCAGTGCATGAATATCAAACATTGTTATGCACATACATGTCCTTCCCCTTGCCGTATCAATATGAGAAATTGTTAGCACAGGATTGGAAAGAAAACAAAAGCTCTCCACTATATAACACTTCCCCAGGTAGCCTACCAGGATCTTAAACAATAAATACAGAAGTTACAGTCTGGGTCAGGAAGACAACAGGGCATCACCAACTCTATCTGGTTGCTTCCATCAGCACATCCTTTTAACAAGTTAGCAGTAACTGCCTTTTGTTGCATTCTGGTTTAAATATGTATATATATTTTTCTTAACATATCACACTCTTCTGCAGGGATGCTGAGGAGAGGATGAAAAATAAAGCTTACCCTTTTCTTTGTTTTTCTCTCACATACTGAAGTTCCCATGTTCAGTATGAACATTTTTACCTTGTTTCACCATAGACAAAACCAAAAATAGGCTACTGTTTACATTACATTCCAGACTGATGTGATAATTGATGTTAATTTCACTTAGATCTGACCTTCACAAGGAAGTGTAAATGAACAGATACAGAAGGAATCTGATGAAATGCAGGTACCTACCTGTACCAGGAGCAGTGATCTGGGAAGTGTACAAGAGAAATAGGAGTTATTATTATTGTTGTTGTTGTTATCATTATTATTATTTCAGTGCATGAACTTTTAAGAAGGGGCATGCTCTGAACAAATTTGACGTTAATTTCTCTTATGCAATAAAATACATTCCTCAAAAAGAGAGGGAAATAAATGATGTACTTTAAAGTCATTCCTGTGTCTAATACAAAAATTCTTGTTTAGATTATAAAACAACTCACATGAGCTTTCCACTGAAGTCAGCAGGATGGCTCACACGAGATGCTCATGTGCCCTAAGTTCGCAGGATACTGATGTCATACATTCATTATTTACTTATACTTTGTCATGACATTCTTACTTCCGTTTTATATTTGTGTCTTCCTCGTACTTTAAACAAAGACCCTGACCACTTTAAGGCTATGATTTGGTACGGAGGACAAGAGGGTATTGAATTGCAGTATGTGCTTGAGTAATAAAAATCTAACACTAATCCATTTTTTATAGGTCTCACAGTCCAAAAGAGTCACTGATAGAAAAAGAATGACACATATGAAATACATTACCCTATGTTCATCCTTCCAGCACTGATTGCAAATGCTGCTCTGTGCTTATGAACTATTATTATATATATAAGTGTATATATATATATTTGTTGGAAGAGTGTTCTGAGAAACTTCACGAATCGCCAAACAGCTTGCAGCTTCTTGTGGTGCGTGGGGCATATGTTATCGTAACAGGCAGCACTTACACCGCCACATACAGCTATGAAGAACCAGTGTAGAATGTGCAGGTGCATGTAACCACAAGGACAAAGAAAGAAAAAAAAATGAGCAACTTTGCCAATTACTCTCTCTCTCTTTTTTTTTTTTTTTTAATCAGGAGTCTCCTAATATTTCTTCATTCAAGAAAAACAGCACCTAAGATCAACTTTATTTTTTAAAAAACTTCTTTCCTTGACAGGAAAATGGAAAAAAGTGAACATTAAAGGTTCAGCAACCAAATTACTGAATAAAACAGAACCTCAAACTCAACTGTCTTTTTTTTTTTTATTTTTTTTTACTTTTATCAGATTAAAATACTGTGAACATTATTCAAGATGAGATAGATAATTGGCTCAGCCATTTTCATTTGTGGATCAACAGTACTGAAAATGGAGAATATTTGTTCCTGAATTTAATATATGTATTTTTAATGGATTAGCTGTCATGAAAACCATGCTATGACTGTGGACATTTTGCCCTGCTATTGGTCAGTGGTGTGGTCAAGCTTAACACTTGCTTAAATTTCTGAATTTAAAAGTTTACATCTATCAATAGGTAGAATTGTCTTCGCTGGGATGGGTGTGGGACAGGCCCATGTTATAGGGCATGACATAGAGGAAGGGTCTGATTGTAACACCATCTGGAAAGGGACTGTGATGTTGAGAAAGAAAAGTTAAGCATCATATTTCACATTTGACCCGACGCTTCAAGCATTTTCAATCTTTTCCCCCTCGTTCATTAGAAAGCGGAGAAACTGGATGTCATTCTGACCAGCTTAATGTGTCTTAAACTTTATGGCCTGTTATATTTTGCTTTTATTTATATTAAAAAAAGAAGATGTGGACTGTCTAGTTTGGAGTTAGGTTAAAAAGTTGGGGAATCTAAGAGATCAAAGTTTACCTTTCCACCATGAATACTTCTTTTTCTTTGGTGGTAAATACAAACTATATTGAACATAGCTTTATCTAATGAAATTACTGACTTCTTTCCCCACACCAAAATTATAAATAAACTCAATGCCAACTTACACAGCTGGAGAAATATCCTTAACAGTGAATTTCAAAAAGTCTAACAAGTGGAAAACAGTTATGACTTGTCAGTAAAAGTGCAAAATGCAGTAAGACTCAGGTGTCCCATGTGCTGCTTGCTCATTCCCCCTCGCAATTGCCCCCATTGCTCGGGAAAGATGGAGGGCTGAGGAGGGGCCTTGGTGGCCACATTGCCCAAAGGTCCCTCTCAACTGCAAGAAAGTGGGGAGAATAGCTGGGTTGTGAGCCACACATCTCGGAACGGCCTGTGGCCTCCACAGTGCTCGACCAGCTTTTATCTGCAGATTAACTTCATGGATTTTATTGCATCTCAGCTGTTTTAAATGTTAAGTGCAGTCGTTTATATATTTAGCAGTTCCTCTTCTAAAAATGAATAGTATTTTAAAACAGAAGAGTTACTTCACTGCCTTTCTTATTTCTAGTAAGTCACAAGCATGACTGATCTGTTTGGAAAGAGCCTGACTTCACAGAGGGGCTGTTGGACACATTATCAGCTTTCCCCATACTGTGATTACATTTATGTTAAGTTAAATTTTACATTTTAGAGTAATGATTTATCAATCAGTCTCCATTTGTGAACTACATCTCAATTCTGTACTTCATACACACTGAAAAGCATTTATTACTTAATAAGTATTAGATACAAACTGCTTTGGGAAGAGGCAGAAATATGACTGCAGGATTTTCTTTTCTGTCTTTGCAGCATGAATATGGATTTTTTTACAAAGAACTACAGTCACAATATTTGTTAGTAGTCCCTTAATTTCCCTGTGAAGATTTGACTTAAGGAGAATGAATCACCAAGTGTCACGTATGATATACACCTGAGATATCATAATGTTAAATAGGAGTTTACTGTAAATGTTGCTGTGTGTTGAAATAATAGATCAAGGACCCTCTTGGCAAACACACTTTTATGTATTAGGAAAAGTCTGACAGCTTTTAGTTTAAGAGTTTAAAGTTGCAGTTCTCGAAATGGTATTTTATTCCTTTAAAGTATGAATAGATCCAACTCTGAAATTGTAAAAGATTGAACTAACTGTGATATCTCAAGTACAAAATAGCTTTGAAAGGGAGCATAATAGATTTCCCATTGTAGGTATCAACATATTAGTTGATAAATACTTTTATTCCGTGAAAGTATTTAACCCATACCTGGCTTTATGCATGCGCAGAGTTCCTCCCACCAGTATAGTGAAATGAGTGCTAAATTTAAAGCAAGTGCTTCAGTTCTATGGTTTTCAGACCATCCACCAGATGATTGTTCGGGAGAGCAACCAGATGGCAATACTAGAAACCTTCTCTGCAGCATTTAAGGGCAAATGTTTCTTGAATTCCCACAGCCAGAAATGATGATGAGGTTGGTGTCTTTTAATTGTCATAAAAACAAATTATTAATACAAAAGAGGTAGAGAAAGTGCCTGCTATGTATTTTCTATCTCTGTCACAGTTTCTGAACCAAAGAGAACTGGAATCTGTCCTCTTAATAAATAATGCTATCAGTCAACAACAAATAGCATTATAATTAAAATGAAAAAATTATTCAAAATTCTGCTCTGCTTAGGAGAAAAAGAAAAGATTAAATAGTAAGGAATATATACTTAAAAGTTTCTTCTAATAGCTGGTGCTTTACCAGTAGGAATATGCAAAAATATGAGTTTTGACAAAGATTCTTTCTTCCTAAGCTCTATCATTTTTCCTTAAGGTTAGATCAACAACAGAGGAACATAATATGAAAGATGAATCATCTTTGAAAATATTAATTATGAATCCTAGAAAACCTGAGACAAAATATTGGTGAAGTCACTTAAAAAATATTCAGATGACTTTATAGTTTGTCTTCCAACAGCTGCATCTGTCTCTATTTCATACATATTGAAGTTACACATCTATAACCTCTGGGTTCTTCACAGATGTGGTCAAGAAGTTCAGCAGTTTTGCATAAACAAAAGCTAAACAAATCAACTTCAGGACACCATGTTTCCAAAAGGCAATTGCCTGGCACTGCCAAAGATTCTACTGCTCCATGCAAAACTACATCCAGACACTCTGGACATACTTTTCAAATTATTTGTGCCTTAAATTATGTATTTCATCTGTTTGGACTTTCTCTGACCAGCGATGAGTAATACCATGAAACGCAAAGGGTCAGGCTAGTGTTGGAGCGTGCTCGTGCGTGTGCTCGTGCGTAGTCGTGTTTGTAAGATGCCTGCGAGCGCCGTGAGCACCAACGGGCTGCGCTGCCCGAGCACAGGGCCCAGCACACCGAGCACGTGAGCTGGATGTGCGTATGGCAGAACAACCAGCACTCTCCTGCATGATAGGACATGGAGAGTCTGAGGATCCAAGGAGTCTCCATGCTGGCTTGTCCCTACACTTCCTCCATGCAGCAGTCTGAAACTGCACAGAGCAACATGTTCAAGTTGCTCCTGTTTTTACACTTCTGGTCACCATCAGCTTAGTGGAAGAGTAACTACTACTTCTAGCCTGGTTAATATTTCTAAAAAGAGGTTGGTCTCATTGGCTGGTCTCTGCTTTTCAGAGGTGGTTAAGCCTTCAAGACCCATAGCCAGCTTCTTCTTAGACATGCAAATACTTGGCAGTCTTGAAAATCCAGATGCTTCCTTACGTCATTAAGTGCATTGCTAAATTATCAGCAGAATACCAAAAGCAACACAGCACAAATCCAGAGTGTTTAACTTCAAACGTTTAACTCAGACTGGCAAGAAGTTGAGTATCTACACACAATTTAAATACAAGTTTACTCATACACTGATCTTACCTCTTTGCCCTTTTGATTGGCTAAGAATTGAAATTAACTATATAATTCAGGAACTATGAATTTCATCATATCGTCTGATATCCTAAAAAAATATAGCTACTAAATTCTTGTATCTATTGGAGAGAGGCTATCTCTATTACAATACTCATTCCATGTTCTATGCTTATAAAATAAAGTTTGACTTTATTTTTAATATAGCCTCTTACATACACAATATGAACTTTGAAAAAGAAAAAAAGGTCATAAAGATACTAAGAGTTTGAAGCAATGAATATAATATGTATTTCCTAATGGAAATTAAATAATTATGTGTTGTTACCCTTAAAAGGATTTTTAATCTGTTAAGAACTTTTATTAATAATAATAATACATTCACCATTGGCATTGTCACCATCATCTGTCCTGTTTTGGAACTTGATGCTGGGATTCACTGGACTGTGTAAACCCTAATTGTGGACAAAAGCCTGAGCTACAGTGAAGGCAGTCCACAGTCTTAGTTACAGCAGGGTGAATACAGCTGAGCTATAAAATGCAGCTTTCCACATTATTATGCAATTTTAAAATGGCTAATGAAAAAGAAAAAGAGAGAAAAAAAAGCTTCAAGTAACAGAATATCAATTTACATGAGCCATCTCTTCTGGAAACAATAACAGTATCTATCTGTGCAATCCCTGGGACACGTTTTCATTGACATCAAGACCAGTTCCTATTTAAGACATTCCACTCAAGTACAGATTCTAGGAAATGAGATGCCGCCCTGTCTGCTCTCCTTAAGGCTCTACCAAGACACAGAGGCTGCTCTGAGGCTACTCCTACTCATGTCACCTGCCACAGAAAAGCACAGCAGGACTGTTCGACCTAGTCGTTTATATAAGTATAGATACATAGATATAGATGGACATAGATAAAGTGAAACTACATATTTTTCTTTGGATACTAAGACAGCCACCAGATCAAGTTTCTGGAGTTTTTTCCACTAGGACTGTACAGCAAGGACAGTTAAAGCAAAAGGAAGTCTACAGCAGTCCCTGCAAACAAAGAACGTAAATGTTGCATGGCCTAGGTGGCATCTACTTGGCAAACACCCAGGCCTTGGTCTTAGGAACTAGGATCCAGTAAAATAGAAGTCATAGAAGATTTTGAATTCATACAGTGCCTGCAATGCCTGAGGCGACCAGGTTTCCCTGGTCTAGCATCCTAGTGCCTAAATTTCAAGGGCAAAGTTGTGCTTGCATCTGCACCCAGAGCTGCTCAGCTGAATATGCTCTCCCGATTACAATGGTCAGGCATCCACAGAGCAGCCTCGGATCCCAGAATCCTTGCCATGTAGTCTGAATACAGTCTTATCCTGGAGCTGAATTCAGCTGCCCATGATTTAGCACCAGGTTCAGGCATCATGTTATTTCGCATACCGCAATTACAGAAAGATCTCTAAAGGATCCAATCCTTTGCAACCAGTGTAGAACAGTGCTAATTTCCAGGTCCTTAAAATTAATGATTTTTATAACTTCTCAGGGAGTGGTGAGTTTTAGTTATCTGCAGCATTCTCTTAGGACTAACTGATTCCTGAAAATATAAAGGCTTATATGGCAAACTGACCTTCCCTTACCATAGCATTCACTGCTTGGACACTCAAAATAGTTTAGTGGAATAATATGTTAACCACACATACCATAACTTAGTACTAATGATTAGTCAGATTTCCAAGTATGTTAATTATCCTTTCCAGACTCTTGTCCTTGTGTGTGTGCATTATTATACCAAACACATTTATTTTTAAATAATTAAACCACAGAGTGTAGGCTGAGATCATAAGAAGAGTCTGGGTTAAAGCAACAAAAGTTAAAATGGAAATTCTGAGATCTCTCACATTATAGGATCCCTGCATTTTACTTTGTGTGTGAAATAGCTAATTCAGAGACTGAAAAATGATTGAAAGATTATCTTGAAGAGCAAGAGTGAATGCCACTGAAGTCCCGTATTTCACATCTCTTTTTGTAAGCCAGTTGTCAGAAACTTAACAACAAGAACCCGTTAAAAGTGGAATGAAAGCAATAAAAAAGTAGCAGATGTAGTATCTAATGTGAAGATTTACTTAGCATGAAGACATAATACTAAAACTAAAGGAGAAGCTTCATTTTTAAGACGATTTTCAGATCAAAACTTGGGTAGGGCCAATGACTTGGACAGAAAGTTCCCAAACTCTTTTTCCTAAGAAGTGAACTCATACGGCTAATTTTAGAAAATTAATGTTAGGTGAGTCAAACCACAGCGTCACTTTTCCCAGTTCCCCAAGGGAAGCACTTGAACTTGTGCGTTCAAGTAGCTGTACTGTTAAATGGGATATAACCTGGATAGTGGAATTCAAGAAAAAAAAGAGGTTCAAACCCCAAAAGAAACAAAGGTCTTTTATTAAAAGGGGTGCTTCTGGAAAAGTTTTCAAACTTTTCAAAGTTTCAAAAGGAATAGACAGTCTACGGGAATGTAATATTCCAAATCAGAAGCCTGGAGCAATGTGTGTGTGGGTGGGTATGCACATGCATATGTACCTGTCTGTATATGCAACAGAAGAAATATCTGTCTAGAATTCATTCTGCTGCAAAAAAAAAAATCTCATTTCCCTCCTGTCCCTGTCCTGCCCTCCACACACTTTGTGACCAAATCTCATAGCAGCCTGTTGGGAAGGGAGATGCTGCTTTCAATGCCATTAGCAACAGGCAATGAAGAAGCTTTGGGTACCACTTTGGCTGTGCTTTGGTTCAGGAAAGGATGACAAGGAGAGCTAGGCTAATAGATGTGGAAAAATTTTTGTAAGAGCACTGTTATATAATGTAGTGATTTTTGTAGGTGTTTAGCTTAAAAAAAGTATTTGCCCTTGCTTAATAGATAATTTAACACTGAATTTAAATTAAATTATTAAATGTGTGCCAGGGAGGGACTTGGGGCTTTCTTTCCACATCTCCAGAGCAGTTGGCACACGGGGAACATGGTGCAATTAGCGCAGCATGGGGGGTTAATCGTGCAGCTTCGCGGCAGCGTTTAATCTAGCCGAGGGCACTAATCCCTGCCCGAGGATCCGCAGTGCCAGGCGCTGCCTCACAGCGATTCCACATGGGCGAGCGGGAACTCCACGCTCCCCAATCTGCACTTGATTTCTTACCCGCTTATCTGCCTCCCAGGGATTCCGTAAATCCAGCTGTGATTTACGACTGCCATTCTCCCCGGGCTCCGACATATGCAGCGGGGGATTAGTCAGGCGGCTAAAAGCGGTTCCCACTTCCAGCCATCTGCCCTGCCCTCCTGCCCGAGATCGCCACTGCCACAGCAAAAAGCAGCCTCTCACCATCCCAGGCCTGTTTCCTATGGGAAAATAACCCCCCGGGAATGCAACACTGCACAGGAAGGAGCCGCTTCCCGAGTCCTCAAGCCACCTCCATCCACACGTGGAGATTTGCAAGGATTCTCAATATGGCCTTTGAGCAAAGTCCTGCCCAGCATTACCCAGGTCCTATGGGCATGTTGTTTCTACACACAATGAACTGTCAAGCTGGTTATTGATTTTAAATGATAAACTTTTATTCTGAATATACTGTTTTTGCACAAGAATTAACACAACAGTTCTAGGATTATAAATTTTTTATAACATTATTGTACAAATTTTTACAAAAAAAATTAGATTTTTTTTTTCCAGGCTTGTCAAGTTCCACAAAAGTGTCAAGAGAACACAAGAAAAGGGAGAAAGACCTGCTTGCCTTAGGAGAGCAAACCAAGCCTCTGCTTGCGGGAACACACAGCGAGCATCTCAATAAAAATACCCCGGAAAGCATGATCCAGACATTCCATACGACACGAGAAGAGAGGACAATTCGCAATTTCATGGCATCTGAACAAGACAGTATCCCTTCAGCCTCAGCGAAACTCTTTTCTTCAGGATGATGTTTTTCTTTTAAACCATAAACAGCACAGATGCGAGCTGCTGGGAGGAGAGTGAGGCTGACTTTTCAAAACTCTGGAATTGCTTGCAGACACTTTGTTTTCATCTTTTTACAGTAGTGTACAATGAATATTAACAATATTAACATTGTGGTATGAAGGAAAAAAGAAAAGAAAAAAATAAACCTTTGGCCTTTTTTAAAGGCTTGGATGTCCAATGGAACTGGGGAACATTTATACTAAGAAAGGAGCTATTGATATTCCACCTTCAGAGACATCCTGGAAGCAGAGCTTTGCAGTGCCTTGTAGGCATTAATATATTTACTTCTTAATAACCAGAGTACTAGGACCTGAATTTTTAGGACTAGTGGGATTGACGTTGTGTTCTGAAATTAAGACATACTAAGCACGCTCTCTGAGCTCCAGTGTTAATGGGAACAAAAGGTCTTGATGTCTTTGAAATGATACGGAAAAAACGCTCAACCACAGCAAGTAACACTTGGGTTGCAAAGGTCACTTAAAAGGGATACTGCCTATTTGAACCCAGTAAGGCCAGTTTTTAAGTTAGTAAAAGGAACATTATAGGAAAACTTACAAATGGCAGCAACACTGTTTTTTGTCAAGTTAAGCAGTAAAGCCTCAAGCATTAGAAACATGAAAAAAGATCATACTAAAGTCTCAAAGGTACAGGACCTAAAAATCTTGTCAATCAAACCCACTATGTCATGTTAAAAACCTGTTACAAATATGGACCACGATCAGTGTGTTGGCAGTAATGCTGGTTGTTTAAATGAAAAAAAAAAATTAGAAAGAAACCTTTCATGTTAAGTCTTAAGACCATGTTTTGTACAGTAGCACGCTGCAAAGAGCCTTAGTGGTGGTGATTTGTCAGACGTACTGAGCTGCATGACATCGGCGTAAACTAAAACAGTTTAAACAATTTATCCCTTAATGCTATTTAAAGGATCTAAGCAAATATCAACATAGCTTATTATGTTACTTTTTTTTTCTTTGTAATTACAGCATATTGTAATTTACAAATGTCTCATTTGAAAGTCCAGGATCAAGTTTCTTCTTTAACAACACAGGATGACTACTGTGCATTACATGAGAGTAAGAATACTCTTCTGCATAAGAATACGGATCTCCTCCCATAAGTTTTTTCTATCAGACTGGTCTTTTTGACAAAGCTAATGTCCACATTGCATTTGCTTTCTGGAGTGCTGAGTTTTGTAGGTACACAGATAGTGCATTTTAAAAAATCTGGAACTTTCTGATATCATTTGGCTGCAGTAGGATAAAACAGTTTTCTGCAAACAGAAGCCAGAACTTTAGGTTTTTTTTTCTGTTGAAAGCACTGAGTTTTATGAGCATAGTATTAAATCCTGCCTGGAGGGCCAAATCCTGAGTTTTTTATCTTGATAGACACTTTTTATTGTTAGAAAATTAGGGTGCTTATCCAGAAAGATGCTTCTTGAGGGATTATAGGTGGGAACAGGAGAGGAGCAAAGATTCTCCATCCCACCTTCCCAGAGAGCTCCAGGAGGACATGGGATAAATACTAACATCTCCAGCACCTTCTGGGGCAGATGGCTTTTGCCCGGCTTGCTATATGCCACCAAACTCTAACCCTGTTCTTCGTGAAGCCACTCAGGATGGGGCTCTCCCCTGTGGACAAATTCTTCTGAAATGTATTAATGTAACTTTTCCATGAAGGGTTTCTTTTGGGAAGCTAAGTGAAAAACTGTAACGCTAGTAAGCCATTGAGCTTCCAAGTGATTAAAAGAGCAAAATGCAAGTGAAGATGCAATCTAAGTCATGTTTGAGTAAGAGTTATGAGTGTAAAAAGTATTGGCCTAATCCTGCAAAACTCACTCTTCCCATAAGAATTTAGCTGACGATATCCAAGAAAACATCAGGATAGCACCTCAGCCACCACCTTATTAGAGACCCTTAAGTCTAATTGTATGTTAATGTGACTGGAAGAGAAAGATGCAAGATTATCTTCACCTCTGTCATCCAAATTACCTCACTTTTTTGAAGGAAAACCTGGAGTCATCCAACCCAGTACTTTTAATCTCATAACTTTATCAGAGATATATTTTAAAAAGTTGTTTGATCACCAAAAATAATTTAAAAAAATCTGAAAGACTCCTTTTTTTTTTCTCTTATTGTAATCCCAGACATGAGAAAATACTTATCTGGAACCAAGGTATATGAGAAAAATAATGATTCAACCATGGGTACAGCTTCATTTGATCTTTCAAGCCATGCCATGGCTTTGATTAGCTTTTTTGGTTTTCATTGGATATTAATGCATGCCAGATTATTTCTTTAAGCTTTTGGCATGGTCAAAATGATATCAGTTGCCAGCGTATACATACCAATGCTTTGCACGTTCTTACTTTTTTAAATAGCTAGTGTATTGTGCCATGTTAATATTTGCATATTGCAGTTGGTAGCAAAATTGTACAATATCAGCAAGAGCTGCACATTCATTGGTTTAGCTGTCTTGCAATACTGTTTAGTTCTGAAAACTAGAAAAAAAGCGCAAATCATATTCTGCATCAACACTATGCTACACTGTCATATTGCAAGTTACTGCACCAGCCTGTATCACCAATGAGGTTGCATAAAAACAACTTTTAAAATTATTATTCACAATCAAGTATCAATGTGCATACATAGAGATTCAGGGCTCCCCATTTGTTTAGTTCCTGTTTTAATTTTATCAACCAGAAGATTTGCTCTGTTAGATTTGTTGTTTTCAAAAATAAATAGCAACAGAAAAAAGTTTTAACATTACAAATATCTTTATATAAAGGAAACAAAGGGGGAACCCGATATGAACCTTACAGAACATATAACTTCAAAAATAAATGTGTCAAATCTGATTTTTAAATACTGAAAATATCTGTACACAGGTTTTCATGTGAGAGCGCTATTCTGTAAAAAATTCACCTCAATCGTTTTGCTACAGTAGCTAAATTTACCTTATTTTCTTAGCTTTTTCATTGCACAGTATATTCAGAGCTCTGTTTAATAATATAATTTAATATGATTTGATTGCAAAACATTGCAGTGATCAGTTTCTCACACAACAAAAGAATCACTCAGTTACCTTTTCAGTGGACTATACTCTACCATCAAAGAAAACAAACTGAAAAACAATAACATAGCATCATCATCATGCAAAATACCCTTGGAAACCAACGTTCAATAATCACAAAGACATTTTTTTTTATCATTCACAAGCATTTCATCTGAGCATTTGGAGAATTTGACTAGCATTATATATAACTGCATTGTGAAGAGAAGGTGATTATTATATTGAGATCAACATTTTTTCTGATAGATGACCAAGTTCAAGAATAAAATGATTTTTATAAATTAAGCTGTCAAGCACCCTTATATTTCTAAATACAGTAGTTTCTCCTTTTTTTTTTTTTTTAATCCAACAATTTACAAACATACCAAAACTCGTCTGGCCACCTGCTTTGATTAATTTTGGATATTAAACCGCTCATCATAAAGCATGTCAAAGCTGATGTACTTCTGATGAAGACTAGTCAATATTTTCATTTCATTCCACTGTTTTGGACAAAACTGATGTTCAAAGCAGCCATCATGGTATTGGAAAGTATATTAGGGCAGTACTTTTTTTCTTCTTTTTTTTTTTTATATATATATATATATATTTAACAAATGTTCATGTAAAAGAATATAAGATCTTCAAGAAAATCCAAAGGTTAAAATAAATGAAAATTATATATAATAAGCTATTTTAAGGGGAGCCCTTTTACATGAAATCATCAATATTACACCAACAAACAAAAATCTGAGATTCCCCAATGAAACACGTACAGAATTCTGATCAGATGGCATAGATGATGCAGCATTCACACAAATTTAAGGATCTGACACTCCAACATGCAGCCACCGTGGGTGCCTTTATGAGTCTCCCAAGGAGTGAAAAGCAGACACGAGCACTGCTGTGCTTCTGCTGTCCAAATAGCTGACCCTTTTAAAATGAAATCGAGGCTATTGTTTTGGCCGGACTTGATTAACTTATGCAGGTTTTGGTTTAACAAGGTCATAACTGGCAGTGTCTGCTGCCAGATAACAGCCAAAGCAGGATGAACTGAATTCCTACCATCGACCACAGTGATGGACTCAGACCAGAGACACCACCGCAGTCAGCTGAATCTTCCTGTTGACAAGAAAAGAAGAAATAATTTAACAATAATTACAAATATATTTCTCCAGAAGTAATCTATATTTTAGACTTAAAATTTTTTGAACTATCCTTGAGAAGCCTGTTAAATACATTATTTTTACTTTATATGCCTAAAATAACATCAAAATAGTTCTTGGAAGCTTGTTAATGTTTGATACAAAGAGTGGCAATAATATAATAACTATAAATACTTACAGACTTACTGCAGTCACTTGTGAACTAGACAAGATGCTTACACAATCAAACAAGACATAATAAAAATAAGCCTTGGAGGGCCTGTAAAACCACATCTATGCTCCTTAGCATTACATCAACTTTGGGATTTTGAGTATCACTTAATTGCAAGGAAAGAAGGAAGAACAGATAACTTAAAACAATTACAAGACTATATTCACACCCATTACATTGGCAGTGTCACACATCAAAACGAATACATTTTACAGATACAGATAAGATCAAAAAGAAGAAAATTCCTTCTCTGTCTCTGATGCTGTACTCCAGTGTGAGAGCCTAACTATTCATCAGGCCACCAAGAAGTCACAGAACTTAGATGATATCAGTCTTTCCTCCGCTTCTTCTTTAACATTCATTACTGCGATTGGGCCATACCTTGCTATAATGCAGTGTCTTTTGCACCACGGACTTACTCATTAGTGCAGGTGAAATATATGTGATCCAAATTCTGGGGTCTTTAAAATCTTTATTTTTTTTTGTTTCTCAAGACTGACATAATCCACATTTCACTGCCCAGAACTCCAGGTAAATGTTCCTGCCATTTCCCGCTTCTGCAAATCTGAGATTCACGGGCAGCTCTGTGGGCTGAAAACATCATTTTCTCTTTGTGTTTGCTCTATCTGACACCTATAATGCAATGAGCCATTTTCCATTTATTTGCACCAGGAGATCCAGGGGCTCCAAGGAGGAGACAATGATCAAAGTGGGAAGGGATTTTGGCTTCTTAGGAACTGGGGAAACTTTCTGAACTGTAGCAACATGTGCAGGAACGGTAGACTGCACCTTTGCTGTAGGAGAGCTGGGCTGCTGGCTCTGAAATTACAAAGGTTGCAAGGGAGTATCTAAAAGAGAAGGCAGAGGAAAGCCAACAGGCAGGAATCCTGCCCTGGATCAGACTGACATATCCCTGAGGCAGATATAACTAATATTCAATGTGCCTTTGAAAAGACCAAAAGAGGGACAAAATGGTGCAACAGAAATAAATAAGGAAGGCTCCTCTGGATACCAGCAGGTTATTGGCATATCCTTAAGCAAAACTTCCCAGTGCTTTTATATGTAGGAATATGAAAATTAAAAAAAAAAAAAAAAAAAGTGTAGCGGAAAGAGGAAAAAGTATAATGGAATCCGTGAGGGAAAAAATGTCAGGCTCTAATAATAAAAATGTAATACCAACATTGTACTGCTGACCTCCCCAATTAAAATGATAATATCAGACAGGACATACTACATGAGATCTGAGAGGCTGAATATAGACTGGATCAATGCCCTATCAAGCTGAGATGTGGAAAGGATTTTTTTTTGGATTCAGTAAGTGGCTACGTGCTATAACAAGTAAATAAATAAATAAATAAATAAGGTTTTGAATCCTGACTGGTCCTGACACAGGACCCACCAAAAATTATTAGCAGAGAGCTGTTCCAGAGTAAAGAAAATTGCTCTGTGAGAGATCAGGCCAAAAAAATCCCATAAAAAAAAAACTTAATTTTAAAAAAAAAAAAAAAAAAAAAAAAAAAAAAAGAAGTAATTATGTGGAAATTAGAGAAACAGTAAAATAAACAAGCAAAACTAAAAACAGAGAATGGGAAAAAAAGAAATCTGAAAAAAAGCAGCCTAAAAAAACAAGATCGCCACAGAATTCCAAAGGTTGTACTGCACTGGAATCCCAGGTAAAAGGAATGCCATAATTCAAACAAAACAAAAACCTCTGCATCGGTCAATAGGGTGATGAAGCAGGCTATCATCGGGTCAGCAAATAAGAAATGAAAAATTTACTGAAATAAGGACAGCAGAAAAGCCCATAAAAATGTCATATTAAATATAAACAGGAAATCAAGAGGGATGATTAAGAATTTGATAACCTCCCTGGCAAAGGGAGCAAAATGATGGTAAACACTTTTTGAATAAATCAAAAGCAGGAAGTCAGACAGGGAAGTAGTGTAACTGCTGGATGACAGAAGTGCAAAAAGTGATCTTGGAGATTATAAGGACAGGAGAGGATTTAGGTGATGTATTTGTTCCAGTCTTTCAGGATGATGATTTCTGCATGAGTCCCACCACATCTGACACATCTTTCCAAGAACACGGGTCTGAGAAATTAAGCCAGCTTGAAGTAAATATAGAGGAAATCAGAGCACGCAGGCAAATTAGATACAGCAAGGAAGCCTTTACCAACAGTCCTGAAAAACTTGGATGTAAAAAGTTATTCAAGTTCTCCTTCTAAAAACAAATAATATTCCAATTTAGTCTTAAAAGTAAATGGCTCTGTTCTGTGTCAATAGTAGCCATTTTCCAGATATGTCTCTGACATCTGTTAGCTTTATTATTTACTTCTATAATTTTGACTCAGGTTGATTTTAGCTGATTGCACTCCTGAAGTTCAAAAATTGTAAGGTTTCTGGTCAGCAAAGAAGTCATAACTGAACTTTCCTGCACCGAATTTGGAGTGAGATGCTAGATTTGAAGATGCACGGAACTTTCTGGTTTGTTTAGTTTGGCTCCATTGCTTCTTTGCATCTGCATTGTGTCTTGTCATGTAGCTTGACTGCTATTCTCAGCACCTAAAAATAACCCTGTAGCCTCTTCCACACAGGGAGTACCATTAGGGAAAGCATTATCGGGTACAGAATTCTTCTCACTCCAGAGAACAGTCCTTAGTGCTGCCTCTTGGTACTTAAGACTCTTACCACTCAAATTACACAACAGAGCCATCCTGAAAGAAACAGCCTAGACGTAAACAGGAAATTTAGTATTTTCCAAAACAGAAAGAAAATGTCTGGAGATCAAGTAAGAAGAAAGCTGATGGTCTTAAAGCAAATCTGTGCATGATACGAAGGGGGAAATAACACCAGAGTGAAAACAATGTCTGGTTTGCATTCAGAGGGCCTACACGGATCTCCAGCTCTTATACAGCATTCAGCTTTCATGTCATCACTGTGTTAGATCAAATACTGTGTAAATTATACTGATAAATTAACTCTTCCAATATATATACCTTGGGTGAGTGGGGAGGAGGGGTGGTTTCCAATTTCCATTTACTTGCTGAGATTTTTTTAGAACTACTTCATGTCTGATGCACACAATTTTTCACTGCTATAGTATGGTTAATAGACCCATTGGATGAAAAAAATTTAATATCTCCCATCCTCATTATGGAGTCTGCAAAATGACTCATTGCTTCATAACAAAACAGAATGTCTTGGAAACCTCATGCAGGAGAGGCACCTCCTCAGTATGAATGACAAACCATTCTAGTCAAAAGTACCTATAGTTTACATACATATTTTAAGACTGATGAGGATTTAACCTCAAATTGATATAAGTCACTCTGAACTTCTGAGGCACCAATTTCTAAACGGTCTATTTTGTGTATGTGTGTCCCAATCCAAGACAAAAATAGTAGTGGCAAAGAAGATACACTGAATCCTGTGTAAATTAATTCCTCCTCCCACCCCAGCAGTGTGCACTGTAATTCTCAGTATTCTTGAATGCTTTAACTGTAGTGAGAATCATACACACACACACAAAAACAAAACAAAACAAAAAATGTGGGGAGAGACAGGGTAAAGAGAAAGACTGATTACACACTAATTTACCTAGGTTCAAAAAACAACCAGTTTATGAAAATGTGTGAAATCACTATTTTAGATGAGAACAGAATCAGCTTCAGTAAAACATTAGCTTCAAAAGGTCTTTGAAATGTCTTATTTGAAAATACTTGCCAGTTTTTCGGCTTTAAGAAAGTTTGTAAGCAGTTTCCTGCAAACATTAACCCTAGTCTCCCTTATAAAAGTCCTTATAATAAATTGGACAGTATCATTTTCACTGCCATCTTCATGTTTGTCAGTGCAACTAGACAACAATTTCTACTGAACCCTCCCAACCCATTACATTAGTTGCTACTACATACACTCAGAAATCCTTGGTTTAGGGTGCCTTTTTTGTTATCCTTTATATAATATTCCACATATGACTTCCATTCATTGAAAAAAATCCTTTTTAACAGTTTTTTTCATCAATAGCATATTAGATATTTTGTGCATTAGCAAGTCACATATAAAATTTCCTTGGATATTGGAAATGGAGGAGTGTCATATCCCAGTGTCATCTCTTTCATGTTATGCCTTACTATAACAAATCTAGAGAGCGTTATTTTACAAAATCACATACTGTGAAAATTATTCAGCATTTCCAGGAGAGAAATCAATTAAAAAAAAAAACAAAAAAACTTGAAGCATTCATTTCTAAGTGTCAAAACCACACATTCATTGCTAATTATCAAAGCTCACTGGAAGACAGTACCAGTATATAATTTCAGCTACACACACACACACACACATAAGTATCTGCTTATAAGAGGATAAAACAAAGATCTCTGTGCCAAAGATCCTTTAATCTGAGCTTTGTTATAAGCTGTTATACCTTTAATAAGTGCATACTATAACCATTTTACACTGAGGAGTAAATACTTTTGTTTGTACTCAAAGGGATATTTCAATTTCCATGTACAGTCCTTCATAAATGTTCTATTCATAAAGGTTCTTTCCATCATCTGGACCACACAACACAGAAAAATGATACAAAAAAATTATATGATACCCACAGATAAATTGGGGATACATCCCATCCCACCCAGATGCACAGTCTCTTCCATGGTGCTAATCACCCTCAAAGCTCCCATTGACATCATGGGAGGGAAGTAAAACAGCCAAAAGGGGTAGGAAAACTTGTAGAGTTCTTCCCCTTATTGTAAAATATGGCAAACAAGAACAGTGTGCAGATACAAAGTAGGAAAAAAATGTTCAAGGGGTCAATAAGACTGTATTGTTATGCTTGATGAAAAAAAAAAGCTGAGGTTATTGAACCCGATCTGCTGGTTTTGTGTTGGCTTCAATGACTTTAATAAAAATCCAAGGATTAATGTCCAGTGAAATCCTGTTACCAAAATCTCAAGGTTATTGAAAACAGCATGGATGAAAAAAATGGTCTGTATAACTTTCTGCTGCCAAAAGTCTATCAACTAAAATTATGCTTCAAGGGTTTCCACCTGTTAAGTATTTTAGTTTGCATTCTTGAGCAGGAAGGCTATTATGGGCACTAAGAATTCAGTTCAAGGTGAATCTCTACTGCTTTATGTACATTAGGTAGAAACTTTTAATTAAAAAAAGGCTACTTACACAGTAAACTGCCAAAGTAAGAGTATCAGATGTTATTCTTTTAAATTTGAATGTCAAATATTACTGGATTGGGGAAGGAATTTTCACCCTTTCTTACAACCTTGATGCATGTCTGTGCAAATTTCTAGGCTTGCTAGAAAACAGATGACTTGACACAAAATATTAAACTTCAGAATTACTCAGTTACTGCTATTACACAGAAAGTTTTTACTGGTATTCATATAAAAATAATTGAACCTTTCCCCAAATTTAAAGATAATGAAGATAAAATTTGTTAGGATTTTTACTATTCTACTACACTAACTCTGAGGGTTACTGGGGGGTGGCTGGAGGTCTACTACACTAACACCTACAGGGTTTTTATTGTGCTTCTTGTCGTTAGCCTTAACATAATAAATATGTTACTACCTCCCTCTAGTGGTTTTCTGAGTAGTTATATTGGTTAGAAACTCATCCAGCAGAAAAGGTCAAAAAAGTCTTTTTTCTAACCCTTTATTCTCACTAGATAGCAATTATTTTGCATACATGTCACTATCACAGTAGTGCAAGCTCCCAACTATTAAACATAACACAGAAAAAAATATCAAGGTATCAAGGATTCTTTAATACATTTTTAGGAATTCCTGAGTTTTTTCACTAGCTGAACTTCAGGTTTAACATATTTATTCATATATTTCATTAGAAGAAAAAGTCTGTTGCAATTGAATATGTTTTGGTCTCAATAAATTAGAAAGAAAAACTCAGAATTTTCTTAATTCATAGTTTAACAGCCTACAGGCACACTGTTACCTTTTATTATTAATATTTGCACTAAATTGAATGCATAGAAATCTCCTTACAATTCTCTAGAGCAATGCTGTGGCTATTCTTGCTCAAAACCATACAAGTTCTCCCCAAGTACAGCTTTACCTTCCCAGGTATTACACCCTCTTCCTATTGCTTTGTAACTTTGCTTATTCCTCTGTTTATTCCTTTCTTCTTCTTCTGTTTCTTTTTAACGAGGACAAGGGTTAACAAGGGAAAAGTGTGTTGAAGTGACAAAGGGAAAGGCAAAGACTCAGTTTGCACACGTACGATCGTGAGGAACCAGCCCCAGAAACACTGCAGGTTCTTGCTATCAGAAAGGCCCTCATATTCTACAGCTCGGATTTATAAAGCTCAAGACATGCTTTTTTCATATTTAATTTTTCTTGATATTGCAATAGTAATTTGCTCCAGATTGTTGCTTTTGGAACATGTTTGATTGTGTTTTCTTTTGTATGTTTAGTTAGTAAAAAAGTCTGCTAAAGTTTTAAGCCAAGAACAAAACAAAAAATTAGAGAAAGTAACTGACCATCCACACCACATGAAAACTTGCAGAAAAATGAAGATAGGAGCGGACGTCATGGCAGAGGCACGACTCGTTGTGCATATAGGCTGATCCTATTAATAACGGGCAAAGTAGCAAGTAGAGGAAAGGAAAGAAAACACAGAAAAAAAAGACATACAAGATGAGATATCATGCAGTTTGCCGGCAGTTAGCAGAGTTAATGTGAAAGCATCCACCCAAGAGTAAGAGATTCACAGCAAATATAGCAAATAAACTTAACCGAAACAGCCCACTCTTACAGAACACATGGCTTACACGCTGATCAGCACATCAAGCTAGTGAGCGAGAATTGCACTTTCACACACAACAGGATGGGTCTGATGTCTGAAGGATTTGGAATATTTACGATGGCCAAAGAGCTTTAGCATAGTTTTTCCTCTTTCTTTAACCTTTGCTGTTTAAAAACAACAGCAAAACCCAGTAACTGATTGGACAGCCATGTCGATGATTATGCCTTATCAAAGAGACAAAATCTGGTATGCAGCAGTTCTAGTCACGTCATCTCAGCCAGGTTCCCAAACAGTTGCGAGTAATCTTTCCTTTGCAGAAATGGGACCAGGCATTACAAATGTATTTGTAAATAATCAATTTAATAACTTTTTTTCTTACTGAAGATATTTCTGTTTAGTATTCGCTTTCTTGAAATTTTATTTGTTCTTAACAGTTTCAAATCAACAGCATTTTTAATAAGAAAGAAAGTACACTCAAAATAAATTGCATTGTATCTGTCAAAGTTACCATTTTTTCCTCCTTTAAAATTGTAACTGTGC
>JAWLRI010000001.1:4738700-4807455 GCA_034781795.1 Crypturellus tataupa | reverse complement strand
TTTTTTTTTGTGTTTTTTTCGCCCCCCCCCCCCCCTTTTTTTTTTTTTTTTTTTTTTTTTAAGGTTTGCTGCTGTTTCAAGAAAATCAAAATCTTAGATGTTGCTTTTAACAAAAATGTAACCAACAATAAATAACAACACTCAGTCCTCACAGTGCTATCTATGAGATAATAATTAAATATTTGTTCAGCTGCTATACATTTTAACTCTTATATCTAGGAAATAGGTAATTTATTCCAGTTTGGTAATTATTACAAAAAATAAGCAGAATGAGGCGGCCTCTAAGGGTGCAATTCACAGCACTGCACAAGTACCACCCCATTCTCAGTGAGTTTCAGTCCCGCTTGGGGGTTGAAGAAAGTAGCTGATCTACATGGATCCGAAACAAGCGAATTATTTCTGTGGCTAAGATTAATTATACATGAAGCCAAGTCAAAAGAAAAGTTTTTATGTGGATCTTTAGTGTTAAGATGCACCAAGTATTGTCAAAGATAAATTTAATACTGGTAGAAAGCAATAGGACATATTATGAGAGCACTGGACAAAGTGCTTTTTTAAATTACAGGGGTTTTTTGAGTAAAGAAAAAGGGGAAATTTGAAAGAAAATGTGAACAGCAATACACTACTGTTTTTAAAAAAACTAATAGTTTACATGGAACCCCTTAATTAAATGTGCAGCCAAACGAAGTATAGGTTATCCTGCACTGAACTAGACTTCTTTACACTTGCCACAGGCTCTATGCGTTCAGATAACTGAGGAGAAAATATTAATTTTCCTAAGATTTCTTACTAGAAGGGAAAAAAAGTGTTCTGAAATAGGGAACAAATAATTCTGAATAGGATAATTTCATCTGAACCTTCACACGAGTCAGACTTGGACAAATACATCACCCAAATTAGTTGCTGAAATGTCAGAACATACTGGCTCTGACTGACAAGAACATTTAGCACTGATTGTAGACTAAATACTGAATTTTCAAGCGAGTTCATGGACTTAATAGTTAAACATCAAAAAAAAAAAAAAAAGAAAAAAAGAAAAAAGAGAGAGAGAGATTCACCCTGAATAATTACTGAATAATTATAGTTTTGATATATAGCTTTCATAAACACTTACCAGGCAGCTGCCGAAGCCCACCATCCTAAATGCAAAATATCTGTTATTGTAGGCTGGGAAAAAGAGAACAAAGATTGTGTTATTGGCACAGACACCTGCACACTTTGCAGGGAATGTCACTAACCTCACAAGAGCCTACTGACCACGTAAGCAGAACGAAGTCCAGCTCCTTGTTTTGGTTCTTCTTCTGGATCACAGACAGACTGATAGTCGTAAGACTTGTTGAAGGCATATAAGGACATGTTAATCAGGTTTCGCATCAGGCCAGGGTCAATTTCACCAAAGAATCTTCCAATCTGGTGTGGGAAAGTACAAGGAAATAAGTTACAGCACTTCTGGATACCCCTCTTATATGTCTACAAAAAAAAAAAAAAAAAACAGCTTTAATTCTTTTCACTAATTTTTTTCCTAAGGAAACTCATTCAGTTGTGTTGTCTGCATATACATTTCTGTCTGACCATTCCTCTCCCATTACCTGGGAGAGAATGTTTAACATCCAAATTACATGATAACTGACCAAAGTCTATAGTTAAACCTGCCCTGCAACAAGGCTGAGGATCAAGCTTGAACACTGGCATGTGATTACCCATATGAATACGATTTTTTTTAACAATTCAGATGGAAAGAGATTGGAAAAAAAATATCTATCTATCTAACCCATTTTTCCAAGTTCTGGAGAGCACAATATATATATACATGTAACATCTACTCTTAGGAAAAGCTGAGAGTAATTTTTACCGTACTTAAAAATATCCATACCTGTTGGGTATACTCATCTCGATTTGACATCAAAAGAAATCCACCATCATCAAGGATAACACAGTCCACATGCTATTATACAAAAGTAAAAACATGTTTTTCAGGAGGCATTCGTAAAGACAACACAATCTGTGAGAAACTCTTGTTTATTCAACACTTCTGAAGTATCTTCAGATCTGTGTGGCTCAGGCTAAATTGCTAAGGGCCAACATTAAATTATAAGAAGCAGCATTATCAGTTTTACAAATGTTTGTACAGATCAAAGGCTTCATTGCGGCTTAATTTTATAAAAGCGGTTTTGTAAAGTCTTTGTTAGGAGTGCCTTATTAAACCTCACAATATTTGAGTCTTAACTCAGAATAACGGAGTGCACTTCTGGTGTGCTTTCAGCCATGCTTAAAGACTTCTTTTCCATTTGCAGCTTTTAATGGACGAAGTTCTAAATGCAGATTCCCTACTTAATATTCATTATTATTTTCACATTTCTTGCCAGGTTGGCAGTGGTGTTCTGCTGGGTGCTTTGTGCAGGGGTGGGAAGATCATTGGCCACTCATTCTTTGCACATGTAGAACATCCTGGTATACAAGGGACCATAGGCGCACTGGGGACGCCACACAGACAACCTCCCCCAGTGCTCTTTTTGCAGTAACTCCTGCATTTTACACTCACTCTTCAAACTCCGTGAAAGAAAACAAAAGACCTCAGCAGAGAAACCTTTTAAGCACATGGCTGAACCTGATACTGTGATAGCTCTCCTGAGTGCTAGCAGAGTTATGAGATCCCAAATCCTGAACCATCCGAAAAAAGGAGAAAAGAAGATGACTAATGACTGCTGAAGGGTACAGCAGGTGCTTTGGAGCTTTTTAGTTTGCAATTATCTTTATCTATCTAAAGCACTCTTATTTTAGTGTTTTTTTTTTTCTTTTTTTTTCTTGTTTTTAATCATTCCTTTTTCTTGCAATTCACCTTTTGCTTTGAAAATTACTGTTATTTTTTCATATTTTTTTTCTTCACATCATTCTTCATTGCTCCTCCTTTTATATTATTTTTTGCTTCTCTGTAGTTCTCATAACATTATAGCAATAACTTCTGCAACAGCCATTCCATCTAACTTTTGTTCCCTTTTATTCATTCCCCTCCTAATCTTCATTTTCCTTAACACACAAATGACCATTTTTTTCATAAACTAATTTCTGATTATACATTTCAGAAAATATCATAATAGAAGAGTGGTCTTAGATAGGTCTAGACAGCATAGGAGTAATTTTTAATTATCTTCCAAGTATTTATAAATTAAATATACTCTTACCATACTGTTTCTTTCACAACCACAGATTTCACTGTTGCACTAAAAAATACAAGCACAGATATTTTCAAAAAAATTTAAAACAAAAGTGCATTTCTCAGGATGTTTAGTGATCTGATTTTCAATATCTGTGTTCTATGACTTAATCTACCTCATAGGGTTTATGTGAGGAGGAAGGCTTGCGTGTGTGCCATTTGTTGTGAAGTATCTGTGTGACAACTTGCCCTCAGTAATTAGCAACAGCACAATCCCTAGTGGCTTTCACTAAGTCATTGCTACGTTTTCCTTTTTGACAATGATTGCTGTATAGAGACAAATTGATTTTAATGTATTACAGTTCAGGGGACATGTCAGGAAGTTCCTGTTGGGAATATAAAATGGAAGCAAGAGAACATGTTCATTTGCCTGTTTTGGGGATGTAAGAGAAGACTAGGAAACACATGGCCACACTTCTTTTTTCTTGACCCTAAAGAGATCAATAAGTTTCATGAATCTTAAAGCATGGAAATCCAATAAGATTAAGAAGTTCCCCACCTTCCATTTGCTTCTGTGGTTCTGTTCACTAACATTTCTCTCTTTCTTGCAATACATATTCACAATACATATAGACACATTGACCGTTTCCTTGCATTATGTCCTGAGCTAACCAGGAACTACCAGATAGTTCTGCAGTCACTCATCCCATTCACGCTGAGATATTACTCTCTCTTTCTCAGATGTGTGTTTGCCCTGACATTGCAGTCGATGCACTTGGCTCATCAGCTCTAATTCCTGCACTGGCCCCACAAATGGATCAATGGAATTAGTGTATCAGAAACTAAGGAAGAGTCCCATCCAGCTGTCCCATAATCAGCTCCATTTCGTGTCTCTCCTTTCCAAAGGTACTAAAGAATTCCTTTTTTATTTTTCCCTTCTTTTTTTCTTTCTCATTTCCACCTAAACTTTAGATTTAAGGAATGAAACGGCTAAGCATATGTTTCATTAAGGTCTTTTGAAATGTTGTGACATTGCTTGCAATATAAATCCTCACTAGTCACTGTTTTATATACCCTTAATATTATATAAGAATAGGTTTATTTTTTCCATTTTTTTGAAACCAATTCTTCTGAAGATTTTATTTACTGTTACAAGGAGCCTCCTGGCTAGAATATGTCATTTTTCTTTGTCTTTATCCATCTACTATAATTATGAAGGCAAGACATACAAAATACAGCCTGTTTCAACATAGATTTTTTTTTGTGCATTTGGATAATTTAAATCCCACAACTACTTGGCAACTATGCAGCAGTGCGACTCTGGCACAAAAAGCTGCTAGACCTATTTGCATCTGAAGCTTTGAGAAATGCAAATAAAGTTCAAAAAAGACTTGGTCAATTGCTTACCAGGCTTTTGATTGTGGTTTTTGTGAAATTTTCCATCCATCTGGTTGCGTCAATTTTTATTCCAACAACTAAGAAGAAATACATAAAAGTCATTTTTACTAAAATGAAAAAAAAAATAGGTAACTGTAGAATCCCCAAAAATAGAAAAAGGAGAAAATTCTAACTTCTTAGACTGGAAAAAGAATAAAATTAGTTTCGCTCAGTTACCTGATCACCAGGACCCTTCATGAGACTAATAAATTAAATATTCTTACTGCAACCCTGCCAGAAATGTGGCTGGATTTTCACTAGTAAAAATAGAACAGTCTCAGCGAATTCAGCGTTGTATGAACTGAAGCTCCTTTGAAAACTCAATTAAATTTCTAACTGACCCCACTGTGGTGCAACAACAGAACAACCCCTGTATTTAGCATTTCAGCACTGTTCTCTCTTACCTGCAGGTTTCAGAAGTTTCCCATTAATTGTTATTTCCACAGCCTTGCTTACCATTATCCCTGTCTCATAGCTATTTGCACCGCTTTCTGAGAGGAGAAAAAGAAGGGGGGAAAAAATAAAATAAAAAAGGAGGTTAGCATGATAAGCATGAAATAGAAACCTCTTTCTCTGAAACTGAAAATAATGATTATTCAGATACCTGCCATCATTCCCCCAGATTTTTATTTGAAAACACTAGCCTGATTGTGTTACTTGTTATCACCTGCAATCGCTTAGACCACTAACATCTGGGTGACCAAGAGGAATAATTATGTTTATTTTTCTCCATTCATTTTTCGCACATGGTTTCACGACTTCATACACTTAGTGTAGCCTTTTTTTTTCAGTAAATACGGCCATGAGTAACTTTACATGTGAGCAGCTCTATTAAAACTGGGATCGGAGCCAGAGATTTTATCACGCCGGCGTCTGTGTATTTTTCAATAGAGAGTACACTGACACCACTCCCTGGCTGACAATTACTACTTTGACAGACTTCAGCCTGTTTTCAGCACTACTTAGTATGAAAAAGCAATTTTAAAGCACATTCCCTGAAGGTCTCTGAGGAACAAGGGCTTCAGGGAGTTTATTCAATTCTCTTGTTAATACTTTTTTTTTTTTAAAGAAGAAAGTAATAAATAAATACAAAATAATAGCATGAAAAGATCCCATATGTTTTAAGAGAGGACTAAGTCATTTGTGTAGTATCTGCTTTTGAAGAGCTTGGCAAGGTTAGTGCTGCTCACATCACAAATGAGCCTCCTTTTGCTAATACATTTATTGTTGTGCATATATAGGTTTTAAATCTCACAGCAGGGCAGAGAAATCATTTTTGGCAAGCAACCCTGATGATTGATTGTAAATAGATTTTGGAAGTAAAGGTTAGACAGTGTTGGTCTCCCTGAATGCAGCGTTCTTTCCCTTCCTTTACAAAGAAGGGATGACGAAACATCTATAGAAAACATTGTCCAAAATAATAAATGAAAAAACTGCATATCCTCTTGGCTTTGCTAATTCTGAGCATATAGGAACTTAGAGTGGATCTTATTTCCCTTGTTTAGTTCCCTTCTGGGTACGTTTTCTTTCATACTGAGTGAAGTTCCAGCTTTGTTTTTCTCACAAAGTGTCACACACCATAACTGTTACCTTGGCCAGTGAGTTTAACTGGCAAGGAAGCACCCTACAAATGTACTTACATTGGACCAACTAGCTGTGCGAATTTCAAAACAGTGAAGACTTACTGTTGTAGTATGGAGCTGTGAAAATGTAGTTGTCATTATCCAAGCTCCGTTTATAGAAGCTGACTTCATAAGTTTCAGCATTTTCCAACCAATCTTCTCCTGCCCTATATATGAAAAATTTTAATTAAAAAAATAATCAAAAATGGGTAAAAAAATGCAAATAAAAAAGAAATATAGCTTCTAATTTAAATTGTGCTGCACAAGGTGTTTATGTTTCACAAGTGAAAATAAGATTAGATTTATTCATCGTAGTCTTCAGATGGTGTTTAGATGGGAGATTTTGTAAAACTCTCACCTTTCATTGATTTAGCAGCTAGGTACAATTAATAAAACAAATTTATAGAAAAAAATATAAAGAAAAGAATATTCTTGGAACAAGATGGACCAAATCTCCTCGTTTTCAGATACATCTAAACAAATACAACTGCAGCATTACTTGGAAGAAAATAAAAGCAAACCTTTATACCACAAACTATTTCTTAAGAAATTTGCATATGAAAAGATTTTATACTATTAATAATAACAATACAAAAAATAAATTGATTTGAGGAGAAAAATCCATTGGGAATCCATCATTTTGGCGAAATGTACAAAATAATCTAAGAAAATACACACATTTGCCACATACCATCGATAAATTACCATACATATTGCCATATATATGTCAATACTGGTGCCCACTGATTGAAGCTGAGTGTTTAGCTGATAATATGAACCCTTTCTTAATCCCCTTTTTCACTCTGTGACAGGGCCACATTTTTTTAAAGCCACATTGTTCTCTTTGGGAGTCCTTGCACCCAGTGTTCTGCTCTCTACAGTGTAAAGGAAATCGCCCGCTGCTCTTGGACCTTAGCAATCTGCCAGGCAGGAACACACTTGGGAGCAACTAGGGGGTAACACGAGCACCCTCCTCCTCCAAGGAGCTATTTTAACTCCTGCTCACTCTATGCCCATGAGAAACTTGGATTGCAGCTCGGTAGCTAGCTGGAATTCACAGCTGATGCTGCACCAGAATTGGTGCCATAGATTTCTCTGCATCAGTGTATCTTTGCATTGGCAGCATCCATCAGCATAGAACTATAAGGGTTTATAAGGTAGTCTGGTACACCAGCGGGGAGAACTTTGAAGGTTAAATTCACTTTTATGACACAAATAGAGTTTCTGGAGTATTTCTCTATTCTGTACAGGAGAATATGATGGAAAGACAACGTAAAGAGTTTCTGTGAAAGCGCCTTTGAGATTCCAGTCATATGAGATTTCAAAATTCATCTTCATACTATATTGTTTTATAATAGATACTTACCTTTTGGGGAATACTCTAGTAATTCCACCATCCGTAACAACAAATTGTGCAACAACTCCATCACTATAGATAAAAATAAGAATTACAATTAAAACTAATTGAAATTCTTACAAGTTCCCATGTCAAGGGTTGCCATTTAAGTGCATAGCTATGAATTAAATCTCTGGCCTGTGTAAAATGCATGTATTACTATTTTAGCAAATAACTGGAAATAATTTCATTTTCATAAAAAGATCACAACCAATGAAAATAATACTTACAAAGACAGCTTACTCCAGTAATGTTGGGCAAGTTCATTCGTAAATCCTGCATCCAGCAAAACTCTAATCACCATATCAGCATTACCTAGCAAAAGAATTAAGACACTTACTGAAACAGTATGACATTGAGTTTTATTAAATTGTTAAAATGAAATTTGAAGTCATCAAGATGCTACTGCCTCTGAAAACTGGGTCACTTCTCTTAGATTACCTTGAAGTTGCTGCCTAGTACTTACTGTTAAATGGACCATTCTGAAGTTGTTGGCTATATTTAAGCTTTTCCCTCATTGTTTTCACTAAAAGAATATAAATATTTTTGCATTGTAGGAATAAGCAAATTGCTTAAGAAAAAAGATCCCAATTCTGTAAGGTCCCTGGATTGAATCTGGAAATTAAATCATTATTAAATCATGTTTTCATTCAAACATTCGCCATCCCAGTTTCTCAAAGCATGTAATTAAACAACAGTTAGTTCTTACTTTGAGTACTAAAATTGAGATAATTTGACTATAATATACATTTATTTTATTCAGTTAAGTATTAGCCTCTGAAAAAATATATTGTAATTTATCCAAAAATGGACACAGGGAAATAAACTAATTTTGGATAATATATTGTAATTTATCCAAAAATGGACACAGGGAAATAAACTAATTTTGGATAATAACCTAGATAAATTTGTTCTTTTTAAGTAACTTTGAACAGAAGGTTTTAGTCAGTGCTTCTCAAGGGTCCTTCTCAGCAACACTTTGCATGAGAAAGTTCTTGGAAAGGTCAAGTAGGAAAGTACATTACGATTCATTTTATTGCTGTGGAAAAACAAGACTAAAGAAATAAAAGCAGGGCCAAACTGGAATTGGGCAACGTAAAGGAAAAATCTGGCACTTGGACTCCCATGGCACAGAGCACATCAGTGTCACAACTACGACTGGAAGGTACAGCTCAAATCTGATCTAGGCAAAACTCCACCAGCTCTGCCCTGCAGAGAGGACTGAAAACTCCTTCTGAGAAAAATAAAAATACACAAAAAGAGACTTCACTTTCGCATTGTACAGATCCATGATGTGCCCTGGGTTTTACCCCAAGTTTCCGATTCCAGGAAACTCAGACTGAATCTTTCATTAAAAAAATGCAAATTCAAACTGGTTTCCCAGAGTAAATTGATGAATACAGTATTTTAGTATTAAGAAGTTTTGCAAGCCCTAGCAAAAATGGTTTGTGGTGAAACCAAATGACATCTAAATGCTTAAGCATGCTATACACAGAGCTACAAGCTCTGACCCACCAGCACAAGACACTGGATGTTAATTTATTTCTAAATAGGGTATGCACATTATTCAGCCAGGTTACCCTGTTAAAATCTGTCTAGTGCCCCAGACCCACCTGCAAATTCACTTGCATGCTGCTATGGTAACAGTATGTTTTAGAAGTATTTCTTCATCTGTAACAAATGAAAAAGCCTACTAATTTTCCCATGGATCAGATTTGGAAGGCCTTGCTGCATCCACATTTTCTTGGAAATTAAATGGAAACTCTATCCACATATAAGAATCAATATATGTCTTAGAGTGGTATTTTGCTCTGCTAGTATGGACACCCACTATTTTGTTAGCTATGCTTTGGCTTAGGATGCCCTGGTAATCCACATATCTCCTCAGAGTAGTACTTGCTTATGTAAAGTAGATGTCTGAGACAAGTAGGATGAATAGCTCTTACTGTCCCCTTAGTAGTGACAGAGGTAGCTGGCACACCTAGTTAAGACTTTTTGGCTAAAAACTGGCTAAGATTAAATGAATTGAGTGAAATGAAAAATAACAGCCCAATTATATGCCAAGCATATAATTCTAATAATTGCTGCTTCTTTCTGTCAGTATTATTTCTTTTTCAGAAGAGTACCTTTTTCTGTATCTTCAAATTATTAGAAAAGCAAAAGAAAAGAAAAAGGGAATTTTACTGTAAACTTCAAAGCAAAACCTTGCAAAAACTGTGTGTTTTATTTGGCATAATTACTTACTAAGCCCTGGTGTACACTACATTATCATTAAATGTGTCCTCAAAATTAGTTTATAAAACTGGTGCATAATAAACTAGAATTCTCATTTATTCACCAGTTTAGTCATTTGAAATGAAAGTTTTCTTTTCTTAGACTGAATCGGGGGATTCAATCAAATTTTAGACAGAAAGTCATTTATTAGTGAGTGAGATCATTATACAGAAAAACGGTAACAAACAGCCATATAAAAGAGTTTCAGTATAAAAAGATTGTGTACTAAGAATACATCCCTTCAGTTATGTGGTCTAGCAAAGACATTCTTATGATATATATATATATTTTCTTTTCCCCTATAAAAAACTACTATGTAAGAAGGCCTGGTGTTCCCCTCAGGTTGATCAGTTGAGCAACATGTCAAAAAGACTTGGGAAAAGCAAGGAAAAATATCCATATGTTTAAAAGTAGATTAGTAATGCTAATTATTTTATATAAATAAGCAAATTGAGACACTGAATTCTTTGTTTGAATAACACATTAATGACAGCTTGTTTGAATGCCTTGCTTTCCTCATTCACTGTGAAGACAGTTTAGGACCCTGTTTCAATATATGAGTATCACCCTAAAGCTCAGGGCCCACCACTGCAGCAGTCACACCCAGCTGTGATTTTTAACTAGTCAAGCCCAAGTAAGATCGCTTTAAACAATACGGGAATCAGTAATAAAATAGAATATTCTTGTCTTGGATACTGGGTATTTTATCTACTTTTTTTTTGTTGGTTGGTTGCTGGTTGGTTTTGCCATACAAACTGAGAAGGATCAAACAGAAGATTTCATTAAGAGATTTTAAAGTCTGATTAAGACTTACTCTGTCTGCTTCGCTCAAGAAGAAAAACTAAGAATTCAATTTTCTTTTTGGAGTGTAGGAAAATCAACTGGCTTTTGACTGTTGCTAGATTATAAAACTGAAGGGAGGCACAGCTAACATTGTAGGCGTAATCACTTCCAAATAAATCTAAAGATAAAACTTCAAAACATGGACTTGGACACGTAAGATGTCACTTTGACTAACTTGTTTACAAATAAGTATTTTCCTAAAGGCATAATTTGAGTAAACAAGAAAGAATACTTACATGAAGGACTGTTTGGAGTATTTCTATCAATAAATTCATTGAAATTTAATAGAAATTCCGTGTTGTTTTCTGATTTTTTTACATCATTACAGTATTCTCTGCAAAATACCAAAACAGTCTTGTCAGCTTTATTTAATACACTTTTGAAATTCAAGTATTCCTAAATTCAAACAGGACTGTGGGAGTCTAGCCAAAGAAACAAAAGTTCTTCTGTAGATTTGCAGAGGGATATTCAACCAAGCTATCATAGACCCATTTTCCATCTCAGTCTTTTCCAATATTTGGTGAAACCAGATATTTTCAAAAGTTATCCAGGCTACCAAAGTTCTACAAGAACTTCTAATATGTCTACTATTGATGACACAGGATATCATAGATTCTTTCTTTCCATGTCATTTTTATTTGAGGATAGTATTCCTGATGAAGCAGTGGTGCCCTCTGTAGTCTTCGTGATATTTCACTGGTTAGGAAACTCACTCAGAAATAGGCAATTAGTGGTTCAAGGTTGAACCCAATCCCCTGACGATACTCACTGGGTTTTTCTAGAAGACCAGCACAGGAGAGGACCAGACTAACCTTGGATTGGCTGGTCATGGTGGGACAGATGCTGCTCCCTGAATGTGGACAGATACCGTCAGTAAACTAGCGAGCCAACACCATTGCTCCAGTCCTTGGAGATCATAGAGCGGAGGACCAGGTCATCCCATCTTGCTCTCGACATTGAAGATGGCTTAAAATGCCTCTATTTAGGACAGGATCTCCCTCTGGTTGTTAACATAATTCAGGCATTGGCTTTAGTAGCACTAGTTATAGCAATTACCTGAAATTTGTACAAAGGTCAGGTACCCTTATTAGCACGTTGTGTGAAGGGTGGTTGGCACTACTGCAATTCCCATGGTTATATCAACCATGGCCTAAAAGAGCTCAAGAAGCAAACGTGCAGGGAATTTAAACTCTCGCTAGGTAAGGCTGTATGGGAAAATATGTTGACTGCTGTCAGAGAGATAGTCACTTACTGCTTAGCTAGGGTTGCATTTATGCAACGAGATCATATCCTCTGAGAATCCTTAAAAGACAATTTTAATATGGTACATACCACATGCACGCTTTTTTAATATGCAAAACATAAACAGTAAACTATTGTCTTTTACATAATATAATAAAACAATAAATTCCTGGTCAATTCACTGTATATAAGCATGCAAAGTAATAGCCATTGGGCTGTCTGCAGGCAAATGTTGGATTTTGACTAAAATTAATCATGTTCAATTCTAAATAAAATCTGGAGAGTACAATAAATTGGAAGGACACAACAATAAAGAGGATGGCTCTCTTTTTAAACAAACTCTACAAACTACATTAACTTCATGAACTAAAGAAGTCTGTCCAAGTATTTCTCAAAAAAAAAAACAAATGAAGCAGAAAACCTGAATATGGGGCTATTATTGCATCCCTTTACAAATGAGAAGCTACTGGATAAGGCAGCAAAATTTTAAAAATCACAGCCACAAGAAATGAATAAAGGTAATAAATCTGCTTAATTATCAGAAGACCTCAACAGGTCAGATTTTACTTATTATCAAATTACCAAATTTCCTAATTACTGCTGAAATAATGCCTCCTACTAGCAAAATGACCAACCTTGGTGCTATAAACGTATAGCCAGCTTCATCAAAATGATCAAGCTTCAGCGTTTCTGAGTCTAAAAAGATGAAGAGAAAACAGCACATAAGAAACCTGGCTCATTCCCCCCCTTTCTTTTTCTTGAATTATTAGACTAGCTTTTGCATGCATTCTTGAATTTAGAAAGAAATGTTTAGTTTGGAATACTTTCCTACTACATTGTATAGCTGTCAGTATTTCAGACTGTGGAAGAAATTACTTGATTATTATATACAACACATCTGGCAACAATAATGTTTCGGTAACAATTTAGTTAGACATGACATTTAATTAACATGAAAACATGAAAATGTGTGGCACATTTTCATTAGAATTACAATCTGATACAAAGAAATATTTGGGAAACTGAGCAGCTAGAACACAATGGCAAATCATTGTTTATGGTACTTTCAGCCATAGGTTTTATAAATTTAGCTTAACAAAAAATCACTTTAAATGCTACTGGAAGTAACAGCTTTAAAAAACTGGTGTCATCAAACCAGATGACAGGACCAAACAAACAAGGATTAGAGATATTAGCCACATACTGAAATGTGCATGAAAACAAAAACAACAAAAAACACTTTTCATCTTTTATTTTTATTTTTCCTTTTCTAGATCTGGTACCCAATGATAATGACAGAAACCCTGAGATGACGAATACAGAGGAGAATGTCCAGTAGGAATAGAAATATAGTGAAAAAATATCAACTGTAGTAAACAGAAGGAAATTGAGCAACAAGAATATACTTGCCCTTTTTGATTGCCACTATCCATCAGAAAGAGAAAGCAGGGAAACAGAAAAAAAACAGGGTAAAGCAAAAGGGGTCACAAACCAATATTTTATTCAAACAGCCCCTTGAATAAAAATATTGTGCATAGATAGATCAAAGGTTCAATTTATGTACAGCTGTAGTCTGGAAAAGAAGACAAACATCTCCAAAGACTGAAGAACATGCCCGGGCCCATTACTTCTCAAGTACCTTCCACATACTGCGGCTATTTCAAGGGTCTGTTTTGCAGGTTATATCGGTCTGAGTGCAAAACAAGACAATCTAATCCATAAAGAGAACCATATTCATTCACTGAGACCTAATTTTGAGCTACTGAGTAATTGACAATGCTAAAAAAAAAAAAAAAAAAAAAAAACACAAATTCACTTTTTAGTAAAAACTTGCCTTATTCCATCTCATATCCAGAGATGATGGAAGAGGATGGCAACTTATGCTAATCAAGTTTTCTCTGAACTAAGAGACTGCCACAAATCTTTATCATGTTTTTCTGATTTTGTACTTTTCTACATACTTGGTCAAGTTTATTGTAAAGTCTGGATAAAGCTAAAAGGATGAGTTGGGTTCTATTTTGTCTACCAAGATCACAGCTAAACTACATCTAATAAACAAAAAGCTTTCGAATACTCACAAGTATCATTTCCCATTATCTCTCCAGAATCTGTAAACGGCTTGAAATTAGTCTAATCAAAAAATGTATCACAAATATCCACTAAAACTACTTAATAAAGTGCAACATAAAAAAGCAGCTACAAGCCAAATCAAACAGGGCTCTCTTAATCTATTTCTAAAGGTAATTTCCTGGATGTAGCACTGTAACTGCTGCAAAAAATAACAAAAGAAACTTTGCTGCTATAGTCCAAATCATAATATTTGGCTAATAGAATGAGAATATTAGTATCCAGACCCTTAAAATGACAGCAACAGAGGATACACAAAGCAATGATTCTACAGGTACGTAGCAAGGGGGAGGGTTTACCAGTGAAATCGGGGTACCTGCACATATTCTAGCTATGTAGAATATTTCTTGTACCTTAGATGTTAGAATGGATTAGAATCATTGCTGCAGATTTTGGGTACATCATGATAACATTAAATTCCACAAATTTTATGAATTTTTAACATTGTATTTTTAAGTAAACCTAAGCCTTGGTAATAGTTCAAAAAAACTAGGCAACCCTCGTAGTACTTACATCTAGCTTGAATTATTGGTTCTTCTATTTTGGCTTTAATATAATAAAAGCTGTATGATGGTAATACCAATGCCAAACTGCAATAGAGATGAGAAAAGTATAAACAAACAGAAATGAAGTCAGAAAGAACCCTTATGTTTTCTGAAGCACTTCACTAATTTTTAGCATTTTTGCATGTGCTATGAAAGTAATCAACAACTTTGGACACTGAATCATTGTGAGATAAGATAGCCATTTAGTGGCACACTAGCCCCACATTTTCTCATAGATACAAGTAGATTCGTACCCCAGTCTTGAAGTTCCCTGCATTTATTTTGATTCCTTTTTATGTATTTAGACATAAATTCACTTCTTTATCTGTAAGCAAGGGATTTCCTTTATGGACATATTATTCTAAACAGTAATCTACATGATCTCCTGTATCATCATCACATTTGGCACATCACATTTGATGAATGTACTACATGTCAGGTGGTCATTAACTGTAAAAAATAGTATATAGAACTGCACTAATGAGTAAGCAGCATATGATGACTGATTGTCCTGTTACTAATATGACAGTTATTGGAATATATTATGAAATATATCTTGCAGTATTTGAATTCACATTACCTTCAAGAAGTAAAATCTTTCCTGAATGATGCAGTCACCACTAATAACTTTTGAACATAACTGTATAACATATTAAGATCTGCAGTGCATTTACAGTATTACTCCTTTTAGGGTTTTTTTTAATATATATAATGCATATGCATTAACTTATTACAGAGACTCCTTTCACCACATGCATGAAAGTTTACCTCTGAAAGGCTATGTGTAGGGTAGCAGGTACAGAGATGTATCATCAGCTCCTACATCGCAGCCTTAATATTTGCACTCAGTTTTCATGAATATAGAACTGCAACGGATTCTAATGGGTAACTACAGGAATTAACATTAAAACAAGTTGCACAACTGGGCCATAAAGTAGATAACCTTTAACAATACATTTGCCATTTAAACAGAATGTGAGATTGCTGAATATTTAACAATAGCCAAGAATACCAATGCTTCCCTGGGGAAATCACTAGCAGTTTACCTGTCATTAGGGGTTATTGCTAACAGAAACTGGTAATTAAAATCTATAATTTTTTATTTAATGGGCTTGCTGCAATGTGACTTCATGGAAAGATTGCTGTATCTCCTGCCAGGAAGCTTAGTAAGAACTAAGGAGTCCTATAAATCAAATATGTTTCTTTACATATTGCTAGATGGCATATCATGATTAAAAAAGTAAACTTTTTTTCTTACTGAATAGACAGTAAGACAGAAGTCAGTATAGAATAAAATATGAAGTTTTACATTTACAGTAAAAATTAATTTTGTTTGACTTTGCATACAAACATGGACCTATGCATTGTCACTAGTTGTACGTCTGTACAGTGCCCAGAAGCAAAGAGAAGTCAGTACTGCAGAGGACTATTGACGCCACCACAAAAAAAAATTACTTCTCCAAATCACTATACATGTATAACATTAAAAATCCTTGTTTCCAATTCTGCATAATGCACCTAAATTCTTATACCAACAATTACTTTTTTAATGATGATATACTCAGATCTACAAGGTCCTGCAAACTAAACTGGACACTGAAGACACAGAAAGCAGATTTACTACCATCTAGCAACACTTAGTTTTGAGCTAAAGGAGCTTTAATGTTATGGGACTTGGTAAACCTTTATTTCTTCTGGATGATATCAGGTTGCCACTTGCCCTCTGACACCACAGGCTTGTATGGTTAAACAGAAGATTGAGATAATACACGTTGCAACACTATATTCAAGTTGGGGACGCCCTTCACTGTCAGTTAATTTCTTTTTGTTGCCATTCACCATATTTTTTTTAACATGCAAAGCAATACCAGTGCTAGTTAGTTAAAAACTGATCAATCACAATTAGGTATAAATTTCAGACGAGGGATTTAAAAGAAAGTGCAAAATAAAAAATACTGCCAGAGAAGATGAATCAGTTACCTGTAATCAGTGCCATTCACAGCAGTCCATGTATAGGTTCTATTTCCTTTATCGATATATCTCTACAAAGCAACATTGATGAACAAAGAAATTATTAACTCTCCAGGTTCAACAATCACTTCATTTGCTTGAGAAACAGAGTGTAAAATCCAGTACAAATCTGTTAGAATTTCTTTAATTAACTGGGATTTATTTATTTCTACTATTTCATTGAAAGTCTGAGTCGAGCTGCAACTGCTTTTTCTTAAACAATTCTCAAAATCATATAATGCAAAACATTGATTTGCATCTTTTTTATTGAACAGTAAAAAAATCTCAAATACAAATACAAATTTAAATAAAATCAGGCATAAATATTACTTAATATATTCCATTTTACACTTGTTAGATCAATTTATACAAATCTTTTCCTCTTTGCTTTAAATGAGATAAAAGATGTGATTGTTTTTATGGATTGTTTTAAACTCATTAGGAGATTCTTCCATTTAAGTAAAATTTATCATGGAAATAAGGGTTTATTTTAAAATAACTTAGTACACTAAAATAAGCTTCACCACTCATTTTTTTTCATGCAAAAACTGACATGACAGGCACAGTCCCATGGCTCCCCACTGATTTAATCATTATTAATGTACCTGGCTGAAATAGTTTTATTTGATTTTCTAAGCTGAACAATTACTGGTTTATGCCACTGAGGTATATTGTTATTTTGCAGTCAAAGATTTACAAGTCCGCCTGATATAAAGTCAGTGCAGCAGTTGCATTGCAATACTACCAATAAGGGTGAAAGGTATCACAGATGTATGTCTATGATCTTTATTTCTCTGGGCTAAAATTAAAAAAAAAAAAAAAAAACAGGAATGGCCGTGATTATCAAGAAAAAGATGCTTTTTGTAGGACTTTCATGTTGTGATACCCTCTCACTATCTGTGCTCTTTCCAGCACAGCGAAAAGTAAATACTTTGAAAATCATTTTGGAAAAGACAAAAAAAAAAAAAAAAAAAAAAGAAATAAAGCTTATATTAGTGGCTAGTGTTCTGGTACGTTTAATATTTGAGGTAAAAGGACAGCTGAACAGATTCCCTCCTAAGCCTATTTATACTTAATACCACAACTGTGACCCTGTGATTACACTTCCTCAAAGCCAACTCAGCGTATCACAGCGACGTCCCTCTGGTCTGCTCCCGTTTGCCCCTGCCTGGGTTGTCACTGGGCGGTTTTGCCATCAGGTGGGCACTGCCGTAGAGCTCTGCATGCGTTCGTGCAGCTTCGGGGACCTGTCGACACTGCTCACCCCAGCTGCCCGCCTGCAGCGATGCTTACAGTGCTCTGGCATCTCCTTTGAGCGCCGAGAAGCCTCCAAGGCCTTGGGAGACCCCAGTACACCCTTCCACATCTGCTGTGAGCTCCATGTCTTTAATTCCAAGCTTCAAGACTGCAACTGTCACCTCAGAACCCTATCAGCTCTTTTTGTAAGCAAATATATGAAGTTATGAAGCCTTCAGGATAGTAGTTATCAAGCCCCAGGCCCAGCAGCACTGCAGTGTCTCTGGCAGCCTGCAGCCACGACGTGCTGGCCCTTGAGGCCATCACCAACAGCAGCAGCCCATGGCTACGACCTCCTTCCCTGACAGGGCTCAGAGCAGAGCAAGAAATCTGCGTTCACAGTACGAGGCAAGATGAGGGTTAAGTTCCCTTCCACTTTTGCTTGGGCACTTTAAACAAGAGACTTGATATTACTTTTTTCTTCCTTTTTTTTTTTTTTTTTTTTTGGGGGGGGTACCAAATTGTGAAAAAGTTTAGAAGAATCTTCCCTCATCCCATGCATAACAGATTCAGACTGCTTGTAGGAACACCTCAGTGTTTGAGTAACTTGGTTGATCTGCACATGATTTAAAGCAAAGCTTGAGAGTAACTGCCATCTAATAGATGTTGAATGGAAGGTAAGTATTGAATTCACAATTTTTTGTCAGAATTAAAAAAATAAACTCTGAGGAGTTGATTTTCCTATCAATTTAACTGTTTGATTCTGTAGCATATGCCTCAACAGAATAATTTATTTCCTGGAGCATTCTGCTATTTACATGTAAACCTAGCAGAGCTGTTGAAGACAGCAAGGAACTGAAGACCACCAGGGCAGCTAATGCTACACGTGAAGAAGTAGTTGCACACACTGTAATGACTCTGCTTGGTACTGCTACAGTGTGCATGTATACGTAAAGGTCGTGTAATGTTTGTTATATGTTTATTTTTTATGTTCTCTTCACATTTCTTCTGACAAAACTTTAAACCAGCCCTCTTCAAGCTATTGTACTTTCAAAATATAACAATCTCAGAAGGCTGTTGTGGAACAGTACCAGTGGGGCACACTCTGGTCATAATTTCTCCTCATTGTGTTTGTTCTTGTTAAGAGCATACATGCAAGGGTCCATAGCAAATACAGGCATTTCATACTGCTAGGAAGCAACTCCTTGTTAGAGCAAACCAGGAGCAATCTTAATTTAAATCTAGATTTTGGAAAAGCAAATCAAAGGAACCAAACAAGTTATTTAGAAAACACAAGTACATAATGTAACTGTAAGATTAATTAGTTTATCCCAAATGGTCTTCATTCAAGCATTACGAATGTTGCAACTATTTTTTCCCCATTAATTTGTTCCCATCCAACCAAAATAGAAATTAACAGTCTAACAGTCTCATTCTCATCTACCTCCCTAAGCACATTTAATATTTTGTTTTGGGATTCATGTGAAGAAGTCAGCTGGGTTTACTGGGGAACAGAATGTAAGACCTCATCAACAGCTGCCCAATTAACGATGAACCAAAGAAAGTGAGAACAAAACAATGTATTTCTGAATAAATACATAATGCTGTTTACTATAATCAAGTACAAAGTGGAAATTGGGGAGGGAAGGAGGAGAACATAAAATGACATTACAAAATGAATGTCTTCCACAGTTTCACATAATTATTACCTTTTTTTCCTACAGACATAATAACCTGTGTTGCTTTCTTACCTCATCTTGGGACTTGACCAATGTTTCAAATGTTTTTTCTCCACTTTCTCCATCTATCATCTTTTTCCGAATCTATACGCAAGAACAACAACAACAAAAATGATGACAAACCCAAGCAAAAAGATTAAAATTAAACATTCCACACAACATGATTTCTATTTTCAATGATTCTAGGTATTTTATAGGAATTCAAAAAGAGTAAAGTATTTGAAAGTCATAGTTTTTTACAGGTTATTATTTTCTGAATGTTCTAAGTAGAAAATAGAACTTGTTAAATACAAATACATACTGAATTATTAGATTTATGAAGCACCAATTCATTTTGCACAGCAAGATCATCATATTAAGTATACTCCTGATATTTGGTATTAGAGTGAATATGATTTTGTTGGATATGAGAAGTTAGTTTTGTCTACCATTTCAAATGCTTTCCTGCACTTCTGTGTCATTTTGCCTCACTGTGTTTTAACTGGGAAGGATATATAAGAAATCACATTGGTGTCAGTCATTACTTGGCTCTTAGTTTTTGCTTGTTTTTGCTTGTTTGTTTGTAATAGGAAAAATAATTTTTAAGTATTTCAGGTAATATACTCATGTTCTATTTAAAAGTTACCCGCTTTTAAAATATTATAAAATAAACAAACAAAAAGGAATCTTCATGTAACAAAGAAAATCCATAGTTATTATTTAAATAACATCCATGGTATCTTTCAAAATTAAAGAAATAAAATCCATTGTCTTTGCCTAAGAAGAATATAGGGACTCAAGTCAATTTCTAGAAAATTGTCATTATAACTTTATCTCTCTAAATTCATAATCTTCAGCAATTTCAAATTAAAGTTTATGAGGTAGATTCCCACTGAAAATCTAGAATATTTCAGGAATTGTTTAGGGAAACATTCCACGCAGCAAGAGATCCAGAGTAAGCAACTCTTCTCACCTCAACTTTAATATCGTTCTCCAACTCCGCATCTAGAAAATCCAGTGTCACAGGCTCCTGGGATTTAGGGTTCTGAAGCAAAAGATAATAAACGATCAAACAACAAAGACGGTGTGTCGTAACATTGCAAACGGGTTGCTGGAAGTCATTCTAATCCCCTCATTTCAATGTAAGCTATTTAAACTTACTTACCCTTCCACCTGTAATCCCTGACAGCGTAAGGAATTACTAGTGGCCCCTTCTCATTTATTTCACGTTGTTTAGTGGAGAGGGTAATGGGGCAAGCAAGAATCAAATTAACGCCCAGGGCTCGTGTCCGTCACTGGTGGTGCTGTGCTAAGTGGCTGGTTTGTCACAACTTGTAGGGTGGGAGAAGAAGGGTCCGAATGCATCGGACAGCAACTTGTCCTGCGCCTTGAGCAGAAGAGGGAAAGACTGACCAGGAAAATGGGACAATTATTGCACTACAGCACATTTTTGCCACTTTGCGGACTGCACGGTTGCTCGTAGGATGCCTCGTTGGACTAAGGTTCAACAGGAGGCAGTCTGTGTAACAGCGGATTTGTTAATTATAACTAACGAACCATCGAGTTGACGGTCAGCTCTGCAGGGCTGTCCCAAGCCCCTGTGAGGTCTGAACGCGTTGCTCACTCAGCCGAGCACTGCTGAGAAGTGATCTCATACGCTAGACTAGAAGAGGAGTAAAGCCCAGGTTTATTGCTCTATTCTGATTGAAAATAACTTGCATTGTATAATAGGACTGTCCAGTAAACTGTCCGGTTTATATAGGACAGGACCTCAAGGCCTAGGTTTCTCAGTAGCTCTGCCCTGGTTTGGGTATGAGTAACAAACACTGTTACTGCCCGACACTATTCTTTCTAGACTAACGCAATTTATGATAATGGCTTCTTTATGGGCTTTCAGTGATTCAGCGATGGTAACAGATTTATTGAGTAGATTTAAGTTGCTTCTTTTAAAAATGTGACTTTTTATTCTTTTAATTCTCATAGGCTAGAATCATTAGGGTTATACAAGATACTTCAGCAATCATGGCGTGACAAATATAAAGATGACTATTCTATCAAACAGTGAAAGCAGGACTCTCCTTCAATTTTAGCTGCATTTTCTGTTTTTTTATTTTCAGTTTCTACTGGAATAAAATCATGTTCTAAATAACTGGGGAAAGATGCTTTAAGGCAACAGTCTGGAGTATTACGAGTTTAATTGTACTCCATACAAAAAGTAAAGCCCAGAAGTTTAATATAAAATAGTATAAAAAGATAAAAAGACTGTTCCTTTATATTTTTGAGAAACAAAAGGACATGCTACTGGATATATGGATTTTTTTTTTTCCATTTTCTTAGCAGTGCTATTGTCTGCCATGAGAAAAAAAAGTATTCTCAGAAATAAAATATGCACTGGGAATATTTCAGACAAAAGATTCTGACTATTTTTTTCCTATGTCTCTACTGATAACTGCAAAGAAATGTATATGTTCTTATTTATATAGGATAAATAAAACTAGTAACTTCAATATAATATATATATTAACTCTAAGACTTAGACTTTAAACACTTAGTGTAATTTATCTTTTGTTATTTCGTGCTTTTTTTTCTCCCCCAACAAAACCACCCTCTTAAAATAAATAGCAAAAAGGCTAAAATGTAAAAATAAATGAAGAAAATGCATTTTCTTACATGCAATGGATAATGAATAGCATGGTCAAACCCAAACAGCATGCATGAAGGCATTGTCATGGAAGAAGTGGCATTTGTGAAGATCACATTCCATTCCAACACACAAAGAAACAGAGAAGAAAAGAAATGGTAATAAAAAGGGGAAAAAAAGCGCCATCATATCAAATCAAGGTCAATTATTTATTTCAAATGATAACCTGGGTTAGCCATAGTTAAGGAGACCCAAAAAGAAAACAGTCAACATTAACAATCTGTCAGAATTCAAGTACTCAGTAACCAATTCTTCTGGAGTAATTCTAGAGTTACTTTCCATCCCCACACTTTATAAGGTACTTATCGTGTTTTTTTAAAAGATGAGAAGACTAAGTATAAACAGATGATGTGATGTGCCCAAGGCACAACATAATCTGCTAGAGATTAGAATAGAAACATAGTTTCTAGTCCAGTACTTTAAAGAGAAGACTATTTTTCCCCCATATTTTTTTTTCTCTCAGGAATGAGGATTTACCAATATTTGGGCTCCGTATTTTTCTCTTCCTAGGTTGCCATTTTGAGGGATTTATTCCAAGCCACGAAGAAACAAACTTACTGCTCAGTTTGCTCTTCTCCTTATCCAGTCATGCACACAACATGACTAAACCAAGCACACCACCACTACATCAACCAGCACAACTCAATAAAATAAAACAAGGGTAAATCACTAGCAAATGAAGCATGCAAATAAAGGGAGCACGATCCATTTCTAGCATGACAAGGAAAGGCGAAGATCTATTACTTCAATGATAAACCAGGAAGGAAACAAAGAAAGAAAGAACTGGTGCAGCAACATAAAAATAAGTTCATTAAAATGCATGGTTGGGTGCTTTTGAGAGGTCAGTATCCTCACAAATGCTAGGAATGGCATCTGAGGTGCAGTAGCTGAGCTCTAATCCATACCTGCCCTGGTAATGACCATATGGACCATTAGACTTTCTTAATGCATGGTTTTAATGCCAGGGGAAGCAGCAAGCCTTGGGTGCTGGAAGGAGGCTGGAGAAGTGTCTATATTCTCCTATGTTCTGGCTTTCTCCGGTGCATGAAATATGAATTTAGTGCAGAGAGGGTCTGACAGGTGCAGTGTGGGCCCCGTGAGATCAGGACTTCACAGCACATTTCAATGCAAGCCCCTGGCTTCTGCACTTGAACACCCTACGTCTACTCCCATATGCGGGAGACATTAACATGTTGTAATGTATTTTATTTTGTTATTTTGTTATTTTGCTATTTACACAGCTAATGTATTCCTTTAATGATTTTTTTTCCTGTTTTCATTAAATGTTTTTTGCCCAGGGATTGCGTTACATAAATATTATTAACTGCCTTTTCCTGGCTAGGGTTGACGGCATTTAATCCTCAGTGGAGTTGGGCTTGCTAATCAGAGAAACCTGTTGCAAATAACAGACAAAACGTATGCTCCAGCTTCTACAGAAAAGTGTTAACATCAGATTCGAATTCTGTATTATGTACATTCGACTATTATACAGCATACATTGCACAGTAACATTTGATAATAAATGATCTCCTGGACTTGGAGTTTATGCAAGCGAAGTTAGCACAAGCAGTTTCCTTTTTTTTCAGTCTTCAATTTGTTTTCAAAATCTGAAGAGTAATTTTTATAGCATAGCTCAAATTAGCACCTATTAGTAAAGCACCATAATTTAACAAAACTTGCTACTGCCAGTAATATATTTTCTATTATTTCAACAAGGAAGGATGCAAGCTTCATGCTTTGGAAGCTGTTTGGCAGAGTAAACAGTTCCCTAGTTAGATTTTTCCTAGTAAAGCAGGGCAGCAGCTTTCTAAACGTATTTCCAGTCTATGCACTCTAATGCACTAGTCACCTCCATCCAAAGTTACCTGTACATTGGGTCGCCTTTTTCTGAAATTAACTTTTGGTATTCCCACACCAATATGCTAAAGTAACAAGAAAAGCAGTAATTTATATTTTTATACTATTAGTAAACAGACCACTTAGAGAACTGAAGTTTTCTCTCAACACGTACGAAGTTCAGCGTGCAGTTTCCTGGAACCTCATTTTGACCAAGAGTTTGAGCTCTTTGCCAGAATTACAGGTTTTGTTGAGGCAAACAGAAAATTGGCGTATGCAAAAAAAAATGTATAAAATTAAGAGAGCTCTTCATCTCACATGTTTTGCCAGAATTAGAATAAAGAGAAAGATGACGGTTGCTTTTGGTTGCCTGTTAATCTGCTCTTAAAACTAGTTCTCCCCCTATTTCTTCTAAAAACATAAACCATAAGACAAAATACTGGACCCTACTGAAGGCATCTGGACTTTTAAAGTTAATAATAAAAGCATGTGGATTAGAACCATAAGGAAAAAGGAGAAAAGGATTTCAACCTTTTGAACAGATGCAGAAATTAAACTATTTATTATTTTTAAATCCAGTCCCAAACCAATCATGTAAACACATGCTCAGTAGCATGTAAATACATGCAAACTAGCCCCACTTATTTCAGTGACTACATTTATTTGGTGGGATATTCATCTGCTGCTTTCTTAGGACAATGGGGAAACAAATGCTCACATACACACAAAAAAATGAAAGAAAAAATGCAAAACTAAGTATTACTTTTAGAAGGCAATCCATCACTACAATCACTTTGAAAAAAATGCTTAAGTAGTTTAGGACTAAATTAAACCGAAAATTTTAAAAAGGTTTCTTATACTATGCTTTCATGTAGTTTTCATGTACAAATAAAAACATGTTAGGAAAATTCCTAACATTTTTAATCTGCTTTTGAACTCATCTTTTGTTAAATTTCATTTGTTGTGTAACTAATTTAGCAAGTTTAGACTTTCAAGGAGCTTTTTTGTGAGATGATACTGCAATAAAATTTCTCAAAATGTTAATTGTGTTGTACCAGTTTTCATTTCAAGTGACAGATTTTAAGGAGGAAAGCAGAAGACATTCAGAAGAAGGAACTATCGGCAGTTTGATACCCCCTCACCTCTTCAAAGGTAAAGACGTAGTTATGTTTTAGTTTACATCTATGGAAAAACTGCTGGCAAGGAGGGTTAAGATGTTGTTAGTTAATACGTTAACAGCTACCAGGAGATTTAACTACAATTAATATGACGTGTTAAAGAAGGTCCATGAGGTCTAAATATATCTGTCTTTGTAGTGTACCTTAGTTTTAAAACGTAGTTCTTGTATCAGTCTGAATAGCATGCACCACCCCAAACAAACTGGGAGTGAAAAAGTCTAGTCTGTGTAACTGTTAATAACAACAATAACAATAATAATAATGCATATGCTTAATATTACATTTTGACATTATTTTAAAACATAAAACACAAAATATCACTTATAAAATAGCCATTATTAAACATATTCCAAATTAAACATTACAGAAGCATTTGAAAGCATCTCTGAACTTCTGAGTTCATTTAAATAACAAAGTATATCAGCTCCTCACATGACTGTGCCTAAAATAAAGCTACTACATTGCTGCAATTTGCATTCTTTCTCTTTAAGAAAGGGCTCTTCACCTTCTCTTTAAGAAAAGGTAGACAAATTGCATGCCATCCTCTGAGTTCCCAATAAATTCTAACAAAGAAATGGTTCAATCAGTATTGATGCAACTATTTGCTCGAGGATAATTCAGCAAACTGAATCACCATATCAAAATTTCCACTTTTCTTGACATATTAGCAAGACCTAATGCGTATTTGCAAAACCCGAAGCACCTGTAAATTATAAAATCTATATAAATATATGTATGTATATAATTATGAAACCTTTATAAAATCATTATTTTCCTTTATTTTTCTGTTTAAGGGCTACTTTCAAAATTAGTCAAATGGAACAAAAACAAAGAAAACTGAAATATTATCAGTTAAGACTGTGTAATTCTTTCTCTTCTTCAAAAGGACCTTCCCTCGTCCCACTTCCCCCGTTTTGTTAAACACTTGGCAAAAGATTTGAAACATGCTCATTACTTCAGCAGGAAATTAATTCACAGGACATATTCATAAAGCTGACTGCCTCTAGCCTGAGAATTAAATCCATCACTGCAGCATGTAGATGAATTCATCATTGCTTTCTCTGCCTGTCTATGACAGTTAAGCATGATGAATTGCTGAAAAAGTCCATCTGATATTCCTCTTGTAGCTATGGTAGGACTTTCTGATGAAGGAACAAGAGAAGACAATTGCACAGTCAAGAGATCCACACTTTGTGGCCAGAAATATTTCTATAGAATGATGCATTCATATCATATGGACTTCCCTGAGGGACATTTGCTGCAAGTATGGAATTAAAATAAAAACTTTTGAAGTATTCTGCTACACAGAGAATATGTTAATATCAAGAAAGCCTTAGCTAAATCCTAAGTTCTTAAAGTTTTGATTTGGAAAAAAAAAAAAAAAAAAAAAAAAATAATATATCAATATTAATCATCAAAGCCAAGGAGGCAAATTGTATGAGGAGATACATGCATTGAGCAGCCTCTGTAGGACTAGGGCTGCAGTTAATAGAGATGAAACTGAACTGAAATCTCAGTTTTAAGCTTTCCTGAACTTTAGGAAAAAAAATCAGATCTAGATACAGATTTCACAGTTTTCTCACACAGAACTGATAAAAATCTATCATTCTAGGACACTATGTATTCAGCTAAAACCGCCCAGTTCTGTAGCTGAGTTTTAAGGCCTGGTAAACAGAAAATAAGCAAAGATAACACTTTGCCTCTGATTTCTGAAATTTTGTCAATAAGAAAGCCCAATTTCTAGAAAGAGAAAGCACTGTTCAAAATGAACATGTTCACTAATAAACTCAGTGGTTTGTTTACAGGACATCATGTAATATACCACAAGACTTACTTCAGAATGATATTGCAGCTATTCTTAGCTATTTTGTTATGAATATGTGCATGTCACACATATGTATATGTGTAAAATAAACTCTTTTCTTATTTTATTTATAACCAAATTAAGGAGCCAAACATGAAACAGAGTTTAGGTGCTTCAGCTGTTTCTGACTATATCCCCACACTATAGAGGCTTAAATTAGACTTTTTCATACCTTTGGTTGGAGATTTGGATGAAGTAGCACATACCCATTAGGGTCAATTGCAAAATAGTATCCATTTGGGCAAAGCTGGAAGAAAGAAGGCTTATTTAGGATTATATGTTATATATATGTGCTAAATACGGCAATAAGGAAAGTTTGCAAGATTGTTTCCCAACAATGGTAAGAACGTGAAAAATAAACAGTCATGGACATTATGAAATATGTGCAGTCCTAATCTAGAAGATATATTTTTGAAAGTTTACTTTTTTACAATTATAAACTCGGAGAATAACTTAAGCTAATGGGACCTATGGAGGCCATGTGGTTCCACTCTCTGCTGCAAGCAGAGCTTAACTTCAAAATCAGAGCTTAAGCACAATGTTGGTCGCGTCTTGTCTTTTGATGTAAACTTCCAAGAAGAATCTGTATCTGTCTTCTCCAGAACCTCCCACTGGGGAGATGAGGAATGTAAAATTACATTCCTGCTTTTCTTTTCTTCTTCAGTTTGAATAAACTCAACTCAGCTTCTCACTTGTCGTCACTTACATGGCCTTCAACCACCTCAGTAGCTCTGGATCCCAGTATGTCCAGTATGTCAATGTATTTCTTATACTGGGGAGATCAAAACTGGACTCAGTACCTCTGAGGCTGCCTCACAGGTGCACTGTGCACCTTTGAACTAAGCACATGCTGCTGACCTATGTTCAACCTGTCCTACACCAGGATCCCCAGGTGCCCTCCTGCTGTTTCCCTGCCTATACTGCATTCTGTCCTAGGTGCCTGACTTTTTGCACTGGTCTCTGGTGAAATTCATCCTGCTCATTTACTTCCTCAGCACTTCTGTTCCACAGCATGTCTGAATACATAAAGCAATCCCAATGTGTAGCGTTGATTTAAGAACATGACAGACATGTTCATTAAAGAGCCTTTCTGTAAGGAAGTATCCTATACAAATACTAAATATAAATTATTAACTACCAGGATTTTGTACTGTAGACTGTGATATTACTTGACAGTGCAGCAGTGCCATAGGCTAAAGGGCAATAGATATGATGATATTGAAGTGTGGCCCCCGGGGCTCCTGGAATATAGTCCCGTGGAAAAGCTGGCTTTTACAGAAACATCCGGATGGACAATTGTCACAACAGCACAAATATGGCTGGAGAGAAAAGTACCTAACTCAACAGAAAAGAATATATGCAAAGAAGCTTGGAGCTGACCTGCTTCCAGTCAGCACTGTGCTGTACAGAAAGACGATGCAAAGAAATCAGACACAACGAGAACCCACCAACAAGGGCCACTCACCGTAAATCGTGGTGTCAGTTTTTTAATATCCTCCAGAGAGACGTCAACTCCCATTACTCCAAGAATCAGCTGATTCTGGACAAGATTCCAAAATGTTAGAGCATGTCTGGCCTACTTAAAACGCAGAGTAACTGTAAGAGTCCATGAATCTTAATTTTCCCTTCATCACTTGTATGCCAGGTACTAGTTAAAAAGCTGTACGTTTACTTATCTTTCTTTTCTAAATAGTTTTAATAATATCCAAAGGGATTCAAAATAATATTCAATATATTCAGGATTCAGAACAGAATATGCAAATTGCTTATCAAAGTGAACATCAGTTACTACACTCATTACAGCCTCTCCTGAATAAAAGAAAAAGATAATGCAAATGCTTGAATTTTAAGGTTTTTATCTATCAAAACCTATAAACAGAATTATTTTCAGATGGGAATATTCTGGAATACTAGCAGCAAAGAGCAGTGGGCATTAATTATATACGGCTCTATAAATGGAGGATATGGGCTACAATGCTAATAATCTTATGTTGCCTTTCATGGCAACAACAAATACAAGAATAAAACTGGTGAAATGTCATCAGTGTATTTTACTATTATATGAAAAAATTGGAATATGTGTTGGAAAATGCATCATGTAGTGTGCACCCACCATAAAATTCAGGTAGAAACAAAACAGCAGATTCAGTGAATTCCAGACATTATCTTTTAGATAAGGTTATGAAAACTTATGAAGTCTGATTTTAGAGGAGCAGCATTTTGATTTTGCAAAAATATATTTTGATTTAATATCAGACAGTAATAGAGATGGGGAATTCTGTTGTGTTTGTTTAATATAATTTAATACCACTGCATTTATTAAATAATTACTTTAATACTGTACACTCCATAATCTCCATAACCGTCATCACCAAGTCATTTGAATTTGAAGGCCCAAATCATTGCCTTTTAGCCTGAAAAGCCCTATCTTCAAAGACTAGTTTCAAAAGAATATGTAATTTTGACTTCCTCTCTTGGAAAAGCCTGGATCATTCGCTTCCCATCTCCTGAGCGCTTAGGGCAGCCCTGCAGCCAGCAGGTCACCCAGGCAGGCCAGGGGACACCATGGCCTGGAGGAGGCCGGGGCGAGCTGCGTTTCCTGCTTCCCAGGCCTTTATCGGACAACTAACGATGACCTGCTTGTTGCTCCCGCACAAAACAATAGGCAGAAGCTTTCTAAGAAATTACACATTTCTCAAGAACTGCGGAATTAACTTTCATTCAAATAACTGGATTTTTTTTTTCCTAGAAGTAACAGCTTACTCTTTTCTCTTGTTCTTTTGTTAGATTGAAGACAGGCAGAGTTCCAGTGATCACAAGGCCCAGCTCCTAAGAAACAGTCATGCACAGAGGGGGAAAAAAGGGATTTTTAGTTTTACAACAAATATTAAAACTATAAGATATTAAAAGTATCTAAAGATTACTGTAGCCCCATACTAGATTGCAGTCTTGATTTTCAATTTGTAAAAAGGAAAAGTAGGGAGTTGGGATTAAAATAAAGTTGGGAGAGATAAAGTTGAGATTACATTTTTTTTGTGTATATATGTGAATAAGAGTAATAATGTGCAAATAAGAGAAATCTGTGAATAAGAGAAATATGTGCGAATAAGAGTAACACATTTCTTTTTAAAAGCAGATGATGTGCAATAGTTGAGGATGTAGTAAGACCTCAATATTACAAAAATACATTAATACTTACAGTCTTCACTGTACTATAAAATTCAGTTATTAGAAATAAAGAAAAAAAAATAGCCAAACCAAACTTAAAGACAGTATGCAGAAAGAGGTAACATGGAAGAAAAAAATCAAACAAAATATCATCACTACTTTACAATGTCTTCTTACAACGTCCAGAATCAGTTCTGCAAAATTACACAGACTCTTCTGCTAGGTACTGCAGTGAAGAATTTGTTCTTACTTGGAAGTATATAAGAAATTTGATTTACAGTCAATTAACAGTGGCAATATGTACTGATAACCTTATCCAGGAAAAAATATGCTTAGATAGTCAGAAACCATTTAATTTCCAGCCTAAATTTTCCACAGGCAATTCTACCTTTTAAGTGCTAATGTTCCTTTTTAGTTTCAAAAATTCATTTCTTTATTGATACTTATTTTTCTCATGTATTTTAAGTGAAGATTCTTATCACTTCTCTGCCTTCATTTCTTCTGAACAATATCAACTAAAATATTTTATTAATCTCTTTTTAACAAAATAAATTCTCTGCACTCCCACTCCTATAGCACCTGTTCCAACTTTCATCCATCTTTCATGAGCTGAAGTAAGGTAAGGAGATTTGTTAGCAAGTTTACAGTCAACAAGGTGAAGTAAGAACTGCATTTTTTAGGGAATAAAAAAGGAAGAAATAGAGATAATCTGAAGAAAGGAAATGGCTATTTGAAAGAACAAGCATTGAAGAGGTACATAATGAAATAGGGTGGGGGTATAATACTCATCGAAAAGAGAAAATTCCTCCAAAATCTACAGTTAGAGAAGACAGTTTGAAAATAATAGTAATGATACATTAAGAATAACTAGAAAAAAATACAAGCATCTGAATATTCTGGGATTGTCTGGCAGAAACTAATCCCAGAGCAACACTATTGAACTCTGAAGGCAAAGGTGAGAAAAGAGTTGTGAATTGCCAAAAATATATCAAATTATCAGAGAACGTTTTGAAGGACAGTCTCAAATGAGTATTGCTCTTCAGGATTTCATAACCTGAACTTGAACCTTAAACCAGGTTTCATGAAAAGTGAGTGTCTCCGATAGGCTAAATTGGAATGTGGCCTCGTGAAACATGTTTTGCACCTGATCCAGTAGGATAAAAAGGACGGAAGACATTGCAGTGCATAACAAGCAGGACAATGGCAAACCCTACATGAGGTTACCTTAGGGAATTCAAGATAAATAAATATTGTGACAAATTAGTCCCAGTCATGGCTAAATCTAGTAATGAGAAGAGGCCCCAAAGTGGATTATGCCCACGTGGGCTGTCATACCTGTTATGAGAAAGTTCTCTGTTTCAGCTTTTACCTCAACCGTTAGCTTGCACTAATCTTTAGTCAAGAAATATATTAGGAGAACCTCTCTCTATAGATATTATAAATATACACTCACACAAACACAACGCACACAGAAAAACTTGCAAATTAGACTTTAACCCACCAAAATGAAAGTAACAGGAGAGAAGACTCAGGATATGGCTCTCATTTGGCTTAATTAAGCAGATCTTTCTCTACCCTGGGCCACAGGGTTTGGCTTTGGCTTTGGCTTTACAAGAGGATATGCACAGAATATCTGAACTTTTGTCATCACATCCTTAATGCTTCCAGTAAGAACCTCAATGGCAACCAAGGAAATGTGGTTAATGAACTTCTGGCCATTGAAATTCCAAAGAAAGAAAAATTGATTCCTCTATGTCATGTTCTGCTCTGTGATGAGTTGATAAAAAAATTTACAGTAATGCTGACAGTGGGTTTTGACATGACATTATATGACCATGTGAACTTGGATAAATACACGATTTTGGGTAACCATTTAACATCAATTTACAGAAGTACTCAGAAAAAGGTTATCTACAGCAAAAGTCTGCATTGCTGCTAATAATACTTGGCATTTTGCAGTTTCCTGGATATGTTTGTTTTACAAGACCAAAGTGATAAATTGAGCAGCAACAAAAGTGCTTCTTCTATCTTTTTTTATTTCCCTGTTATATACAATGTCCAATTAATGCAATCATCACCCCCATTGCATGACTGATGATCTCTGCTACAGCATAGGTAAAACACTGGAAAACCTACACTTAAGGATCTGATCATAGGATAGATGATGTTTCTTCGGTTAAGATTAAAGACACTTAGGAGGAGAGCAGGTGAAAGCAATGATGAGCATATCGCTACGAGCTGTTCAGAAAAAATCCCCTAAGTGTACAGAAATGAGAAATGCAAGAATATTCTGTCTGGGATTGTAGGAAATTGAGTTGTCAGGACTGTGGATAATGGAAATCTAGGGATAAATATATATTCTACAAATATCCCCTTCTAATTTTATATGCCAAATATCTGCTTTGACATTTTGACAGTTCTTCTGGTTATAGACTTGCTCTGCCTTTCACATACAAAGATTCTCACTTACTTAACCAGAGATAAATATATACAGTTCGTACCAGAGCATCCAGATAGACATTTGTCCACTGGACCTGTTTGGCTTTCTCTCCAGCTAGAACCATCGGTCTTCCCAAAACATCCAGATATTCCTGCCAAAAAGTGTAATAAATTAATCAGTAGTTATTAGATTAAGTCCAGAAAATGTATAGAAAATAAATATTAATGAAATTAATACAATGAAAATAGAATTAATGTCAAAGTTCAAAAGTAATATAATAATTCAATAAAGTATTTCTTTAGAATTGTACTTGCCAATGACTCAGTCTTCAATTGGCAGTATCTATTGTCAAGGCAATCCCTGTATTTTAGAGTCAGGTTACAGAACTATAATCACTGTTTTCATTCCAAGAAGTGAGAATAAAAAATTCTGTTCAAAATTGTTTGCTAATAGTGAAATTACAGCTAGATCCCAGAACCTTCAACTCAGGAGAGGGAGCAGGCAGTGCAGAGTGAGAGGTTAACAGGTACACTTATCTCCTACAGCAGGAACTTGACTAACTACTACTGACACAAAACATTAAACATTTAAAACCATGTAGTCCTTGTCTTTCCTTAGTCCCAGAGTATGCATAAAGCTGGTGATCTGGTGGGACGTCAGACTTCTGTTTTGGTTGTGAGGGTATGCCATGAAACTTATTTCATGCTTCAACCTTACATGTTCACCTTAACATATTAGTAATATTCCTGTTGCCAGACCCTATCTGGAGGAGTTTAACAGAATCAAAGAGCTTTTATTCAAGCCTAAATAATTTGCACCAAATATGTCATTCTGGCCTTGGAAGGAAATATCTGCTGCTATGGTATTTCTGTGCTTTTCCGGACATCTAAATACATGAACTTTCTGACAACGAGAAGGAATGTAGGTTCATCTACAGTGTCTCTTTGGGTCATGTCATATAATCCCTGGGTCTTGTGTCCTCAATTATCTACGCTCCTGTCTGCCAAATTGCTGCTGCATCCCTTTGGAAGGAGAACAGCTGTGTCTCTCCCAGACTGGCAGGATCCATCCAGGAACCTCTCCAATAACCAGGATGGTGCCAGGTCCCTGCCTGTGCCCAGCTCAGTGCTATGATATTGCTTTCACAGGGTTATGTCCTCACACCACCCTGCAGTCTTCTCCACATGATACAACGATGACACTGTAGGAAACACAAGTACGGTAGGAAGGGCCTATGCATGTCTAAACAGGAAAAAATGAATGCCTATGAATGTCTAAACAGGAGAGATTTATTAAAAATTGCAGCTACCTAGTGTTGCAAGTACCTTCTACGTTCTGCAAGCACACTTACCTGGGTGTTTATTCTTATTGCTCCAATGGAAGGAATTTCATAATAATAACCTAAAATTTAAAACAGAAAAAATAATATCTTATTATATGATGGTAGTAAACTCTTCATGTTAAATAAATTAATTTAAATTGTAAATTCTAACTAAATTTTATGAAAACTATCATGCTTATGAATGGAAGATTTTTTTTTTGTTAGAGAGCATAGCAATGCATGTCCACATATGCTGGATCACCATGCCATATAGGCTGGGCTGGCTAATTTATATTTTTTTATTTTTACTTTTAAAGATGAAATAATGTACTGAACTGTACTCTTTTTATTTATTCTGAAGTACTATATGAATGAATCATATTCATTCAAAAATACAAGAAAATTTAAACCAGACTTAAAAATAATATATGTAATACTTAAGCTATTGCCTATCTAAAGCTCTAACCAAGCATAATCTCAAAGAACTGTGCAGTACCTTTGTTTTCACAGGCCATCCACTGTATGGGTCCTTTGTCATAATTATGTTGACCAACAGAAAATGTGAACACACGCACCTATGCAAATTGAAAAAAAATACATATAACTACATGTCATTAATTAGCTGTTACTCTCAAGTTAATTAGTATTATTTGGATTTTTGATATATTTGAACACTAAAAGAAAACTGTAAAATTCCTGTTTATATCACTACAACACATAAAACAGTATTGTGATATTTAATGTATTCTTACTGAATATTTTGGTCCATGAAGTAGGAAAACTCATCGGAGGCACACTCTAACTTAAATCTTTGATGCTTTTAAGCTCTTACATGGGTTATTCTCTATGAAGCATTTACGATGTTTTTAGAGTGCTTCAGGTTTTATTAAAACTGTTGACATAAGTTCTTATCAATGTTGGATGTAGGATTCAAAGCGATTTTTTTTTTCAGATTATAAAATTATTTCAGAAAGTAAAGGTATGAAATTTTCAAATACCACTAAAAATAAATTTTCCTTTTGCTCTGACCTCCAATAAATCACTATTTTAGATCAACATAACTCTATGGAAGGATTTTCAGGTTTAAGCTCCTGATATTTATTCAAGTTATGTGTTTCTATTCTGTTTGGCTAATGCAACCCCAGTCTAGCTCTGTAAGTGAGTGATCTGTAACTGGTTCCAGAAAAATTCACAAAGTTCTGTAAAAGTTTTTCATAGAAACCACAGTTTTCTGGAGAAATTATTTTCCATGCAATTTGTCTGATCTAAATGAGGAAAAACAAAAACAAAACAAAACAAAACAAAAGTGATTCTGTAAACAGATTACAATTCCTATGAGAGAAACATTACAAATGTTATGTTCCAGCTCCTGCCTGAACATTTTGCTCAGAAGCTGAACCATCCTTTAAAAGGTGGGAAAATTATTTTCCCACTAGATTTAATAGCTTATTACTATTATCATGTCCTTTATAAGAAAAGGCCCAGGATCAGACTGCTTTTGCTTTTCAGTCATTTTTCTTTATGGACCTTACCCACTTCACAAAGCATGGATTACAGTACAAAATTAGACTAAGAATTCTTTTTTTTTTTTCTCATTTCATGACTATATTGAAAATTAAAACATCTTTTACACTCAATTTGCAAGGAGGATATAGCTGAGTAATAATTTAATGTTTTCTTTAAATGCTATTCACAATGTAAACCTGCAGACCCTATTTTGGATTGCTTACTGATTCCTGCTTGGTCATTTATAGAATTTTGCATGTTCTAAGGTAGATCTTCACATGTCAGATAAGTAAGAAAAACTGTGTGACAAAACTGGAGCTTATAAATTAACCAAGAGTTTCAGAGTAGTTCCAAATAATCAGTCAGCAGCTAGTAAATGGTGAAACTTTATTAGCATTGACCCTTACATGCAAGAAGGGCAAAAAAAAAATTGTGCTGGATGTCATTCTTAATTAGCAGCAGCTTTTGATCTGCTTTATACATACAAACCATTTGTCTCTGCATCTAAAGGTTGAATTAATGAAACTAATGTCTATTGCACTGATTACTTAATCAGTTTTCCTTTTTGTTTTCATTTTTTTAATGCAGGGAAAATTTCTACTAAAACTATGCCATACAGCATCCTCTCCCTGAGCAATGGCTCAAGCCTGTGATAGTTCTAGTTACACAGGTATGGGAATGATTGTACATGTGTGATGTGATAAAATTTTCCTCCCATAGCTCATATGTATAAAGGCAGATGAAAAAAACCTTCCATTACCTTGAAAATATCAGCATTGATAGCAGTTACATGATGTCAACTGATACGTCTGTATCGCATTTGCTTTTTTATTGCTCTATCACCTTGTAAATTCAAGTCAGATTTGCCATCTCCATTTGTCCTTGACCTTTTTCACAAAGTGTCAGCTATATCCCTTCTAATGGATCTTTCTGTCTCCATTTAACCACCGAACATTTTTCCATGTTGAATATCACAGTGTTATTTTCTATCAATACCTCTCAGCTCACAAGGTCGTTACAACATTTTTGCTCTTTTCTGCACTCACAACTGTTAGTGCCCACTAAACACTTCCTTCAAATTATTTTCTTCTTCAAGATGATGGTGAAATAAGACCAAAACCCACTAAAAAGTACAACTGAGATAGCTGAGTGACTTGATGTCTCTTTTAACGGGATTAAAAGTGGCTAATTAAGTAAATAAGAAACAGTCATAAGGGTGTGCTTGTCTGTGTACAAAACCCATGAGTCAATAAGATGGGACTGTCTAGCATTTGTTCTCAAATGTAAAAATGAAACACTGCACTGAAACATGGGACTCAAGTTGTGAAATGGTATGTAATGAAGGGAAAAGAAACAGCATGTCAAATCTGCAGTTAGTCTAAAAAAAAATCTAGAATTTTAATTATTGACAACAAGCAAAGGCCAGTACATATGATTTACTTTTGGGTAATTAACAGAGATAAAGAACTGCAATGTAAATTGGAGTTTTTAATTGTTACTTGGCTTGGCAAAGGGGTGTTACACTCAAAAGAGCTTTCTTTTCCCATTGTTTCTTCTGGAACTGAGTAGAATAAGAGACCAGCTGGAAAATTGAGTCAGCAAGTCAATTGAAACTAGCCAGTTTTAGCAAAAACCATCATCAGTGTTAAACTTTCCTGCAATAGAACTCAAAATCAGCCACGGGACCAAGACGAATCTGCCTGTATCTCTTCCTTTCCAAAGACAAATCCCACTATTTTATGGCTACCATTAAAAAGAAATATTTTCCTTATACTAGGCAAAAAAAAAAAAAAAAAAAACCCACACACAAAAAAAACTTATTGGGTAAAAAATTATCTCAGCACATCATGCAACCTCTGTTATTATGATGACACACAAAAATAATACAGTGTAAGATGAAATTCAGAATATTTTAGTCAGACTATTATAACTAAAGCTAAAGACACAGAGATCTCTTTTGCTATTGACCAAAACAAGTTGCAGTAAAGAAGAAAAAGTCAGTAATTCTAATATATTCCCGGAAAATATTTTTCCAACTAATGTGTTCAAAAAGATTATCAGCTATGATGATAAACTGTGTGTGATTTGCATTTCCTAGGCACTCTTCTAAATCAAATCTAAATCAAAAGGATAATTTACCAATTAAGTTTATTTTTCTGTTTTTCTGAATAAAGACCTTTTTTTTTACATTTTGTTACACATTCCCTCTTCTAAAACCCTAGTAAGTATAGCTTTTAAACCACTTAAATAATTTTGGTCACGGAAATGTTATGTGGTTTTCCAACTGCCACCGTTACACTTCTGAAGGCATGTGTTTCCTTACAGCTGTGGGCACATCTCCTTAGACGGGAGGAAAAAGAAAGAAAAAAGTTGAAGAAAACTTCAGATTCTGTTCTGAACTCACTGAGACCAGCAGACAATTACAACCAGTTTGAACCCAGGACTCAACTTCAGAGGGTGATCTAAAAACCCTACACACTAATTGGGACACTACCTAGAATTGCCACCAAGAAGCATCAAGTGCTGGTGAGTTTCATCTGAATTTTGGTCCACACACTTTTGTGCTGAAGTGCTGAAGTCAGATTTTCCCTGTCCCAAGATGTTTAAGTTGCATCTACAGAAATAAAGCAGCTTTACTCTATAGCTAGGAGAGGAATAAGAGAGAGGAAAGTTCTGTGTTTACGAGCAGGCGTAAGGCTCACAGTGATGTGTCAGAGGGAACTTTTAGGGTCCATTAGGCTCTATTCAAACAATAAATAAAGTGGCAGACAGTCCTTTATTTCTTAGTCCCTGCGGGACAAGCGGCACAGCAGGTCTCCCAGCTCCACGGCTTAATCATCTCACCATCCTCCCTGCCCATAGCACCTCCTGCACTGGGCGGTCTCCCGTGTAACTTCTGGGAAAAGCTCATGCTACCCCAAACTCCACCTGGACACTGCTCCCAAGAGACAAGTGCCATGAGTAAGAACTATGGGGCCTTGGAGTCTGCTCCCAATTACACAGGATGGAGGAGAGCCGTGGTCCTCCACAGCTTGGCCATGGCAGTGAGAGTCACTCCCAAGACATGATGCTTCAAGGCGTTATGAAGGGTTGAAGAGGACTTGACTTTTTCAAAATGACTTTGACAGTAGTGCCTCTCACCTTCTAAATGAGAGTTTAATGGTGAGACAAGAGGTATCTAAGTTCAAGTCTTTGAGCAAATTCCTAACTCATACTGCTGAATACCAGGCTCAAGGAAGGCTGGCATTTAGCTAGGAGGCAGGAACTTTGTTATTTGTCCAGGACTCTGTGCCTCCTTATGCATTTTGCACTTACCAATAACTGGACAAAACACAAGAGATAATCTTAGCAGGAGCAGGAGCTGTTCAGTTGCTAAGCCTTGGGAAGTTTATGGAAGTCTATGGGCAAAACACAACTCAAAATATACAACTCAAATTTTATGTGAAAGGAAAATTGAAGATGAGGGCAGCTTTTGAGTAGGCCACTTTTTAGTGGCCCAATACACCAAAGGAAATGTACTAATTTTTATCACAGATTCTTAAACCCATATTAGGGCCCCTTGCTTTGGATGCTTTCCTAAAATATGTATAGGCTTGGGGCAAAAAAAAACGGGAAACAGAGTAAGACTGAAGCTCTCAAATGACCATATTTGAGACAATTGCTGTTTGGAATTTGTAGGCATAAAATATGAAGGTATTTGATAAAATATTTACTCAAATGTTTTCATAATTGGCTCTTAATCTCAGATTCAGTAAAACAAAAGTACAAGAAATGCCCCGCGTATCAAAGAAAATTACTTTCACTGAAACATGTGCTTAAAGATTACTTCAAGCTACTTTTCTAGTCACTGATCCACAATGAATTATTCCTCTCAGACTTTCTGTGTGTATTTGAAGTTTTTTCTGTCATTAACATCTCTCATTCACTATAATTTAACTTCAAACTTCAAGTTCCAACATAATCTTATGAATTCATAGCCTAATTATAGCCTGTGTAATTGTAGTCTAACATAGAAATTAATGTCACTCTAAAAATGAGTTCACATTACAGTCCAGTGTTAATCCAAGCTTTAAAAAAGAAGAAAAAGTTTGCTACATGGCTGGAGATCACTGTACAATCTGAGATCCTCACCTGCTTTAGATATGACCATAAATTATACTGCTGAAACAAGCTCAAGAACTTTTGATGGACCTAATATGTTGGAATAATACAGCCCAGAACATTGATATGTGTGTGTGATGTAATTATACTGCAGCACAAAGAGAAATACAGATCTTACCTGAAGTCTCTGGAACACATGCACACAGGGAAAGCCATGGTCTCTGAATATGCCTCAAAAGTGAATCTTATTTTTTTTTTGAAAATCCTATTAATATTTGAAATGTGTTTTGAGAATTGTGAAATATTTTAGAGATAAAAAGGTTTTTTTTCTATCACTTTTTATTGCCTTACATGCATGCAGCTGGGGATATTTTCTAGTACATAGGCTGAAAACCCATTCCAGTAAAACAAATTGAGCAGTTTCACAATTAACAGTCTTTGACAGATCTAACAAAAAAACCCTATTTCTGTTATACAGACAGCTTATTGCATCTTATTAGTGCCACCTTGTGGAACTGCAGCTACTCATTGCTGATACAGGAAAGGGCTGACATGCCTCGCTGTGCTGAGTCACCTTTGCTTATGTAGGTCTAAACAGGTCAGCTGATACATATTGATTTACCTTTAATGGTTCATAATTAAACGGATATCCTTGAAGTCCTCACCTAGTTTAGACTTGGAGTGAATTATCCAATTCTGTAGGAACTGAAGATACCAGTGCAGGAACATTGTATGATCATAAGGTTGCTATGCCCTCTGTATGCACTCTATGAGTTGAAATTTTTAATCTCACAGTTTTTAAAGCGTTCTGAAATCAGCTCTGTTCTACTATATGGTATGGATATCAAGAACAGGGATAAATGAAAGTTCTGCATTCAAAAAGCAACTGCAGGATCTTGTGATCTTCTGCATCCTAATCCCTCCTTCAGGTGAAGGAATGACACTATCCTCTTCCTAACAGTTCAGCTGATGAATGTTTTAATTTGCCTTTCTGGTTCTGTTTCTTGATTTGTTTCCTTCCTTGGGTATGGTAAAAATAAAATTTCCTTGTAGAAATTGAAAACAAACAAATCTCCCTTTTCTCTGAGCTAATTCTCAATGACACTCAGGATTTATCATTGCTCCAAACAAAGAAGCAAAAATGCACTTTTTGGGGGAGTTCCTTGTAAATTTGCTGGCCCATGTCTGGAACAAAGGAGTTGACAAAGCAAATTGATTTGTGCTGCATCCCTTCCCCTCTGTATTCTCTCAATTTAAAAGTTTTTTCAATCCATTACTAAGGCTAGGATGACCTATAATTCATGACTAGGATGGCAAACAAGCCCCACAGCCTGCTTGAAAGTCTATAATGCCAGAAAGCCATATGCCCAGATAAGTGTCCTAACATAAGTGAAATAGTTTTTTGGTTTTTTTTTATTTCAAAGGCACTGGGAAATAAGAATTACAAATACCAGCCAAGGATTTAACGGAATTTTATTCAATTCCTGTGAATATGTTCTGCTTTTAAAAGGTGAATGTTTCAAACAACAGTTTGCATCAGGTACTCCACAATGACTATTTTCTATTCATGCAAATATTTTCTCTTTGCAAATAGTGTCCTACGCTCTGCTATCATTATTGTTTTGCCCTGCTTTCTGCTTTCATTACTCCATTTCAGACAATGTGGAAAACACTGACTGAGACTAAGTAGTTTCAAATGCCAAAAAGTCATATTGGAAAGAGAAAGAGGATGGGCCATCGGAAACTCTGATTTCCCAGCTGAACTTTTCTACAGGAAATTTTCTTCTCTGGAATTATCAGTTACTCAAAGTTCAAGCTCTAATTTTATAATGGATGTTTTTCCACAGAATAACCTTAAGGAACATGAAAAATAGTGAGAAATTCTAAGAAAAATGACTTCGCTTAGGATTATTTCAAGCGGTGAAGGCACTTTGTTTTTTGGGAAAAATGAGCAGGACTACTGTGTAGTGCTGGAAACTCACTGCTGCCCCATCAGTCTGAGCAATTCCATCTTGCCTCTGCTTGCAGGTCAAGTGCAGCTCCTGGCTCCACTCCACATGGACGATGCTGCTGTGGGCACCCTATCATCTTGTAGAGCTCAGGGACGGTGGCCATGTGCTATAGCCTGTTCAGTGCCGGTAGGATCGTGCTTAATGAATTCACGGTGCATGCGTGACAGCTCATTACACTTCTTGCAAGAATGCACCTTTACACTCAAGAATCTCTAAGATGTTCTACATATATATTCAATATAACTAAATTTATAGATACCATCAATCTAAGGATGCCTTAAAGGTAATGAAATTAGTCATGTTACATTTCCCTCCTATGCTGAGTGATGCTTTTTTTTTTCTTTCAATTTCTTCTGCTACAAGCCTAATAAATTTATGGGAGAAAAAAAAAAAATAAAACTGATCCTACACACAATTCATTGTCCTATATTTTGCTGTGAGAGTTGCTTATGGCCCTGATGTATCTAACACTTTGTAACAGTAAGAGATAAACTTTCAGGAGATAAGATATAAGCCATATTTCAGTGTTCTCTGATGTGAAGTAACTCGATTTTTAATAATCTCTCACTCTTTTCACAGAACCACGGAATGTTTGAGGTTGGAAGGATCTCTAGAGATCCAGGTGGGTTTGGAAGATCTGCACAGAAGGAGACTCCACGACCTCTCTGGGCAGCCACTTCCAGTGCTCTGTCACCCTCACAGTAAAGAAGTTTTTCCTCATCTGCAGAAGAAATTTCCTGTGTTCCAATTTGTACCCATTATCCCTTGTTCTGTTGCTAGTCACCACCAAGAAGAGTTTGGCCCCATTCTCCCTACATTCTCCCCTCAGGTATTTGTATCATCTTAATCATCTTCACCACTCTGTGCTGGACCCTATCTAGAAGCTCCACATCCCTCTTATCCTGGGCAGCACAGAACTGCCCCAATACTCCAGGTGCGGCCTCACCAGAGCTGAGGAGAGGGGCTCAGCTGCCTCAACCTGCTGGCAACGCTCCTCCTGATGCAGCCAGGAGCCCATTGGCCTTCTTGGCCATGAAGGCACATTGTTGTCTCATGGTTAACTTGTTGTCGACCAGGACTCCCAAATGCCTCTCCGCGGAGATGCTTTCCAGTGGGTCAACCCCTAATCTGTACTGGTGCCTGGGGTTATTCCTCCCCAAGTGCAGGACCCTGCACCTGCCCTTGTTTAATCTCATGAGATTCCTCTCCAATCACCTCTCCAACCTGTCTAGGTCCCTCTGAATGGCAGCACAGCCCTCAGGAGCTTGCTGCGGGTGCACTCTGTTCCCTCATCCAAGTCACTGATGAGTAAGTTGAACAGCACCGGTCCCAGTATTGACCCATATGGGGCACCACTCGCCACAGGCCTCCAACTAGCCTTGGCCTCATTTATCACCACCCTCTGGGTTCTGCCATTCAGCAAGTTCTCAATCTACCCCAATGTCCACTTATCTAACCTACATTTCCTGAGCTTCCCTATGAGGATGTTATGAGAGACTGTTGAAAACCTTGTTAAAGTCAAGGTAAAAAACATCCACGTCTCTCCCCTCATCCTTCCAGCCCTTCATCCCATCATAGACGGCTATTAGGTTGGTCAAACATTACTTCCTCTTAGCGAATCCATATTGACTACTCCTGATCACCTTCTTCTCCTTCATGTGCCCAGAGATGGTCTCTGGGATAAGCTGCTCCATCACCTCTCCAGTGACAGAGGTGAGGCTGACTGCCTTCTTGCCCTTTTTGAACACTGATGTTGGCTTTCTTCCAGCTTTTAATGAAAAAAAAAAAAAAAAAAAGCTGTTCAGCCTTGTTTAATAAATTGCTTCTTACAGTGAAAGTTGTTATAGAAAAAATATTGCATTAAGAGGTTTTTGTTTGTTTTTGATAAAATACCCCCTGCCAGCTAAGATTTTAACACAGAGCACTGAGAAGGAACCTGACATCGTTGAATTAAAATTAAAATCATTTTAAATCAATTAAAATTCCTGTTAAAAAGACATATTAAAAATAAAGGTAGAAATATACTTTTCAGCATGCACTGCAGGTTCTTTGGCCAGTTTGGATTAAAAGTGCATAAAGTGCACTTCTTATAAAAGAAATTTCTACTTTCTTACATCAACTCTACTGTATATCTACACTTAAGCTACCTCATTTCCAATTTCATATCCCTTCCCTATGCCACACTGCCTGAATATAAAAACATATCTTTGTTGTTCTCTGAATGGAATGTAATTTTGTTTCTTGGATTTTTCATTTCCTTCTGAAGCTGTCACCTGCTTATACTGCTCCCCAAATGCATTTGGAGCTACCATCTGCCTCAGCAGTGCCATTATTTGCTTGCTTCCTGCGGACATTTCCACTCTTCCTTTAGCTCTAGTACAAAGTCTCCATGTCTTCCTGACTGTTTCTTCCCCAATACATTGACTGTTCTTCTCATCCATGTATCACCCCAGCTAGATCTCAATAACCTGTTAGATTTCAACCTTAAAAGCTCAGTTTTACGGTGTAACAAATTTTAGTGCATCATGTTCATTTGTACTAGGCTGATATCACATGACATTGGACAAATTCCACTCTTTTCTCTCCCATAAATTTTCAACTTTACTCCAATGGTGAAAGGTTAAACTTTCTAAAATTCAAGATTCAGTGAAAATAAAACCATTAGAATTATGATTATACAACAGGCAGATTCAAAGAAAAGATGTTGTATTCATCATAATTTTTTTTTCTTGTGTCTGATTTTGCTTCATCATCTACATAAAGCAATTCTTAATTTTTAAATATCCTCCACTCATGTTTTTAACGGTATTTCCAAATTAGCTTTTATAGCAAAACAACTCATATCTTCTCTATCTACAGCTGCACTCATAACTTTGAAGATGGTAAAAAGAGATTTGTTTTTGAATTCTAAGGAGGAATTAACTTCAAATATGGAGGTAAAAAGCTAATATGGGGTAAAAAGCAAGAGGTGGTTTTTATTTTGAGGAAAGAAAGGTGTGTCAGCAGTAAAATAAGGATATGATTTCAAAAAGACAGACTTGAGCAAACTCTGAGAACTTACTAACTGGGGCTCTTGGGAAGATAATCTAAAGAATAAAGGATTAAAAGAAAGCTGGCAGTCATGAAGAGGAATACATTAAACATACAAGAGAAAATTGCATAATGCAATGTAGGATGAAAAAACTTAGAAAAGAAAATCAAATGTATAACCTGAAACTGAAGGATACTCATGCAGCAGTATGGGGGAAAAAAAATCAGACTAAAGACAAAAACAAATATGGTTCAATACTATCATGCTGTTGAGAAAAGGCAAATTATAGTCTATAATGCATTTACCTAAGTTCTGTATGAAGAAAAATCACAGAAAATAGTTTATTCTCTTGGTACTATTCAAGCTTCATCTGTAGTTGTTCCAAAGAATATTTTAGGAAAAGTACAGATAATGTACCTTTATATACAATCGAAGGGGACAAAAAGAAGAAAAGGAATTTAAGATGCATTCTATGAGAATCTAAAATAAAGGAGTTTGTTTAACTGAAAAGACAAAGCCTAGGAAGAAGAACAGGGTAACAACATAAGATTTATCTCTTAAAAAATATAAAGGGATTTATGTCCAAAAATGTAAGAAGACATGGCAAGAATTAATTGTTCTCTGTGACTACTGTAGAACAAACAACAAAGAAGTTTATTTGCTGTACAAAACTTCTTAGGTAGAGCTTTCTGAACAGGTAGATAGCTAAACAGGAAAGCGTAACTCATGAAAATTGTGGAACCAGATACTTTCACAAAGTGGTTATGCAAACATCATCAAACATGGCCTAGGTATTAAATTACTTACACTCATTGATTAAAGTCCCACTCCTTTAATTACAGAAGAGGACAGCCAGCTTCCACTGTATTTCCCTGCGATCATAAATTCACAAGAACGAGCTCAAGGTTAGTATGACACTAAACCTACTTTCTGAGCTCTCACCTCAACCAGCTGTGCCATACAGAGCATTTTACTGGTATAAATAAGTAAATACAGTTTGACTCTTTATTTTCATTCCCAAATAAATGTAACTTATTTTCTCTATTAAGTGGCCTTCTATTCCTGGTGCCTCAATTAATCAGTTTATGACACCTGCAGCACTGACCGGCTTGCAAGACCTTGAATCAATCACCATTAATGAAGTGTTTTGGAAGTGAAGACTCACAGAAGTGAAAGTATCGAATAGCTCCCTCCCTGACAAATGTGAATGAAACAAGTTGTCATTTGTGTTTCATAGAACAGTCGTCTATGATTCTAATATGACTGATAAGATTATTTTTCAACAAAACTATATTAAAACTTTCATTAGGTTTCTGCAGTTCTCAACACCATTATGTGGATTTTATCTTGCACAGCAGATAAAAATGTCCCCGGGTATCTCATAAGGGCTCATGCAGATAATGAAAGAGCAGCATAAACAGAAATTCGGTATCAACACAGGGCACCCTGTTGACACAGGTGTGAAAAGGCTCTTGTGTCTGCTGACCACCTCTCCCTAAAATAATTGTTCAGCTGTCCTGTGCCTCCTTGGCCTTCTATCTTGGAGTATCAGAGTACATACATTGAATTAAAATTAGTATCTGGAAGATGACACAAATTTAAGGCAGAGGTAGTTATGGAATGAAAGACCTTCAGTCTGACTGAAGATAGAGAACAAGCATTATAACATATTGACAATAATTGGCACATTGTAAAGGTTGATTTTGGACTTAGTAATCATACCGGCCTTTTTTAATCTTTTTGTTTTTTTCTGCTCTAACTCTCCAGAATAAAGTCAGTTACTTCAAAAATATAATGATTTTTTTGCTTTGTTTTTGTTTTGAAATAGTCCTTTGTCTTCACTGAGGACACAAAGGTTCTTTAGCCTGACAAGATACACTATTCATGTCCATCAAATAACCATAAACATTTCTAAAAGACTATTTGCAATTGGAGGGGAAGCTATTCTGAGTTATCTTCCTCTGCACTTAGTATGCCTGGCTATTTTTTATCTATAAATGTAGATTGCTGTTAGAATTTCCTCTAACAACCGAACAGTGAAAGGGTCGAAGGGTATCAGTGCTGCTGAGTGCCACAATGCCAATGCAAAGCAATAACACAACAAGGGTAGCTGGCAATCTGGAGACTTCTCTTGCCTAAGAGGTCCTGTACCATCACTACAATTCACTGCTCACACTGATTGATCAGAAGAAAGAAGTGTCCTAGCTTAGGGTTGTACAAGAAAGCAAAGAAAGCAAAGCCCAGGGAACAGTTTAGTATCTACTTTTTGCCATTTTAGCTAGCAAACTATATACATGTCATTCAGATATAAAATAGAAATTCCAGATACCTGCTCATTTCAACCCTTAATTTCAGTACTTTATGTTATATCTTGTGTAGCAAGTCCCCCTAGAGGAGTACACTTGGACAGTTGTTAAGCACTATGAACAGTTAGTGCTGAGAAAAATGGTGCTGCTATTTTCAGCTTTATGAGTAAGTGTAGAAAGTTACATTTATTCAGGCTGACACCAGTCAGAGTCCCATGGCTACCCCAAGTGCAAATGTCATGCGGTTTTTTTAATGGTCATTTGTAGCTGAGATGAAAGCTTTCAGGCTCCTCTCAGATGACTCTAGCAGAACCAAGCTGCTGTCTACATTAACACCAGTAGTAGAACTGTTAAATTTAGTCTGTTAAATTCATTTGTAATTGTGCAAAAAGGCACTCAGACCAATAAACCTAATAGTTATTGAGTTTTACAAATAATAAAAGCAGAGAGGATTTCTTTTATAAGAAGACAGTTGTGCAATATCAATCTAAAGTGTGTGAGGGATGTTTAAGGTCCTGCCTACATGAGTTGAGCAATTCTTCAATATTCCTATTTCAGAGTGTACACTATACCCCAAAGAGCCATAGCTGGCTGTCTATTTTTAACCCAAGTTCAACATTCTCAGGCTGCAGAACGCCTACTGTGCCTGCATTTCAATTACATTTATATTGCTATCTTCAGTGAAGCCATCTGCAGCGCGACTACAAATAAAACGAGAATTTACCAGCCTCATAGCTGAAATTAGCCATTTGCATGGTATTTCACACAATTAGTGCAACAACCCCAAATGCCACAGTAAAGATAAATATGCCCATTGTAAAATATCACACATAGCATACACTTGCAATCTGTGATAATAAAATCTGGATTTATTAAGGGAAAAAGACAAGCAAAGGTGAGACACAGTTGTGACTTTCAACTTTAAACAGAATAAAAACTAGAAATGTTCCTCCTCTGTAGTGTTATATCAGTTTTATCAAGATCTTGGCATTCATAGTTTAGTTGTAATTTAACTACAAAACCCACCAAAACTACTGAAGTAGTTTAACTAAACATATCTGTATGTTAGCTCAAAAGGTTGAAACCCACTCAGTTAAGCTGAAACCCACTAAGTTAATAGGACAATTTTCCTGCCTTTGCCTACTGTGACACAGGAAAATCATACAAATTCATTGTTAATATATTGTTTGCAAAGCACAAAGTGATCATGCAAATCTCTCTTCATGCCTGATCTGCATAATGTGACAGATATTGATACTGTGGAGTGTTCCAACTGTAAAGGACAGGAAACTCTTTTTAATACCTTATTCATGGGACCCAGTGGTACTGCTACAAATAATTACAAAACTAGTCTCTGGCATGTTACAAACTATTTGTAGAAAACATATATATATATACATATATATATATATAACTAAACTTAAATGAAGACACCAGGATCTGGATCCCCATGTCTTTATGTTTCTTAGCACTTCACCTATGAAAGCATCCTACAGTGCAAACTCAGAAGGCAACATTACTGTCCATGACCATTACTTTACAAAATTAGTAGTATGCATTTATTTTTAACATTAGAATGTGTTTATCAGTTATACTATTATGCAAATTTGCATATTATGCAATTATCCTCCACTGGATTAAATTCAGTTACAGAGAGGAGCAGGAGCAAGCAAGCACACTTTTTATTATTCTAGAATCCCTTAACAGGAAGATTGTGTCCATTAATATATTTTATATTAGTCTTATCTTATTTTCAAAAATACTAAATAGTTGCAAAAGATTGTCAGGAGTCGATTAAGATAACTTATAAAGCTTAACTTACTAATATTAAATGTTTGTTCACTCTCTTTAGAGATTTTCCTTTAAAAAAAAAAGCTTTAATTTTACTTTACTCCCACAAATTCTCCCCCAAGAGCACAAAGATTGTTATTGATTGAAAACTACAAAGTTTATCCAAGGAGAAAGTGAATGGTTCTTTATAGTACACCTGCCAAAAACCTTCTTACTTTTCCTTGTATTTCCAAAGTTACCTTGAAGAAAAGCAATAAGGGATGGCATTGAGCAACCTAGTACTGTAATAAACAAAGAAACAAAAATGTAGATGCCTACTAAGATTTGTATTTTAGATATATAAAATTTAATCAAGTGCAAGAGGTTTTCTATTACACTTAATTATATAAGAAGGCACATCTAAATAAACACAGTAACCATTATCACTCATGCCTATGTTGTACACAGTATAAAGCCTAAACCTTCATTTGTTACTAGCACCAGGAAAGCAAGAGCGTGTCATAGATGTGAGATGTGAAAACAACTCAACTCTTGGTGTAAGGAAAAAATAATCATGTTAAATTAATAATCCCTACTCCATCGTACCTCCTTGAATAACTGAATGTCAGGCGCAGTGCTGTTAAGACTGAAAACGTGTTTCTTACAACTGGATATTTTACTATGCGTTTCTCCTAACACAGGAATTAAATGAAAATAATAAGGCATATATATACTTTCCTTTAGCTGATAGCGCTCACTATAATAAAAGCTATCGAGTTCAAATTCGAAATCTCTGCATACTATTTCAGCATACAGCTATGTGCACCGCACATTGAGTTGCCATGTTTCCAAGTCTTCCATCTAATTAACTGTCAGTTTCCAAAAGGCTTCCAGCTCAGACACAAAGGTTAACTGAGTGCGGGCACATCATTCCACTCGGAACGCCACTGTAGGGCAGGCACGGAGCAGCTGTCCAAGGACGCAGAACAACTCACTGGGGAAGATGGAAATTGCATCCTGTGTTTCTAGTTCCCCTTTCAAAGGGATCAATCCAAGTACAGTAGGGCTCCAATGAACTGCCTCTACTGCTCTCCATATAAACACCCACGGCAATGGTGCTGGTGAATTGTGATCTAAATTTTGGTTTGCAAAAAATAAAAGACATCTACAGGCACAGCCCCAAACAGTAGGAAAGGTGAAGGCTTGATTTTAATAGAAAATGAGATCATATTTAAATTTCCCGTAAAAGGTGATAAATATTCCAAGCATATTTACCTACACTGAGGGATAGCAAGGGCCAATTCATAGAACTGGACTTTATTCTATATACAGATGCACATGCACACAAACAGAGAGTAAGTATGCAAAAATCAGATCGAAAGCTTGATTAAATTCAAAAATAAATAAATAATAAAAAAACAAAAACACAGCTAATAATCTAAAGTTAGCAAGACAAATCCAGTGATTCTTATGTCAAACCCATAATTTCTTAGAACTACAGAAGAAATTTCAGTAACGGAAGATTACTGAATTATAAATTTCTGCTATTCTAGTGCTAGCTAATATGTGCAAATGTTTAATTAACCTCACATAGCAACTTATGGGAGCTTTTTCTAGTTCATATATGTTCGACTTCTCAAACTATAAAATTTTAAATATATTTTCCTTTCTTTACAGAGAAATATTATAGATTGAGAAAACTTTAAGTGGCCTAAGGTTCAATGCTAAGAGATTTTAAAAGATATTATTATTTCCACCCTAAAATATTCCTGTACCTTTTTGTTTTTGGTGTATAATCTTTCACATATCGCTTACCTTTTTGTCTTCATTATATTTGTGGAAAATTTCTTGTGCTCTTTCTTCACCACCATCCGTAAACAACATGATAATCTTATTGCAGTTAGCTCTAGAGACACTATGCTGTAGGAGAAACAAAGAGAAACACTTCTTATTCCAGGCTATTCGAAATAACAAGGGATGTATTTGATGCCTTCCACATCAACCTGTTTACAACTTTAACGTTATAGGTAAAACTGCAACCCTCTTGGGATCAAAGACAAAACTTCCAAAGTCTTCTGGGATTTCATCCAGCAAAAATTCCTCAAGACAGTTTTTCCAATTCTATACTTCACCTTCATGTCACAGAGATGTTGTTTGCTCATGACTACATGAAATGAATGAAAACTCAACCCAAGCAAAAAAAACGGTTTTTCATTCCTTGAGAGCCAAAGATGACACGAGAGATCTGGCCCAATGCAGAGGGCTGCCCATCCAGTCCATGCCACCCCGGCTGGCTCCCATGCATCAGGTCACCTGCCACGTGCTCTCCAAGATGCACTCCGTGACACTGACGGAGGGCCCCCAAATGCTCTAATCTTCCCTTCTCCATCATAACTATCCCTCTGGTTACTCAGGACCAATGGCCCTCTAAAGAACTAAAACATATGCACATGCAACACCTCTGCCTTTTTTTCTGTGGGACTTTTGTAGAAACTATAAAGCTCAGTGAACTTAGAGGTGTTTTTGTGATTACTGTTTTTGCCAATTTTCCTTAAAATCAGATCAATACAATAAATTCTCACTCTTGTTGTTTTTATTTTTCCTGCAAGAAGGCACCTTACGAAATACTTAATTCTATCCTGCTTTGGAAAAGAACCTTTATCATCTAGAGAATATGTAACTTGAGTGGCCAGGTGAGATGATCCCACCTCCCATAGTTACTTTTCATCCAACCTTCTGATTTGATTCCTGGTTTCCCCATTATCAGAAAGATCACAGAGTTAATGCCAGGCCCTCCAGCATCACTCAGGGAGCCTGACTGCAGGAGCTGCAAGCTTCAGATCACTCTCAGCAAGTTAACTTTCTTTGCAATCTTTATATTTAGGAGATATTTTGTATTTATGGTTCAGTGTTAACTGAATATTTATTTAACCATTTGAAAAAAACAAGTCCAAAATTTTCTTATATGCAACAAATAAAAAAGCTTGAAGTCAATACACTCTCTCCCCTTGCATCAGCACTCTGTGTTTTATTTAGAAATAAATAATTTATGACCACCTTTTGCTCGTGAAATACAACCTACATTATTCTGCTTTGGGCTGCAGTCTTTTTGATATTAAAAAAGTAATAAAAGTTGAGCAAGATACTTCATAAATAAACTCACCTACATTTCTAGTGATTTAATATATAGGCCAAAATAAAATCAAGAGGAACACAAAGGCAGTGACATAGAAAGGACCAAAACCCACTTGTCTTATATAACTTTCTTATTGATTTTAAAAGGACAGCTATTATAAATAAACTTTGAACTCAATCTAGTCTTTGTTATAATGGATTAAACCAGGATTTTTCCAGTGGCTTACTCAGCACATGTTTAGATAGCACCAGAAAAATGCAGTATTTTCTTCTCCATACCTTCTGGCAGTTACACATGGGCTTTTACTTACACTGTACTTCTTAGACATTAAAGTGATGTCATAAAAAAGATACCAAGATTTTAGAATCCAAACTTTATTGCAAATCTGATGATAAATGCATGTCCCCTATCTCACACACACATACAGCTTGTGTCCTGGTGAAAGAACCTATAGCAGATGAGTCCTTCAGGAGTGATCAAATGTAAGGCAGGATGGTCTTTACAGCACATTATTTTGTTTCTATAGCCATAATGATGGAGAGATACTGCCTAAGGGCTTGAATAGATTTTGCAAAACCTGGTGCAGTAAATCCATCATTTTTTCAAAGACCTTGCACCATCATGCCAAGAAATGCCTCTGCCCTCTCACAACAGACCCAGCAGAAGGGCATTTCCCTGTAAAAAATATCCAATCTGGCTTAATAGCTAAAACCACAAAAGAATAAGGGTTGGAACTAAGCCTCAGTTCTCACTTTAGCTCTCACTTGCATTTAATAAAAAAGTCATCTATTTTTTCTTGATTTTGCCTTGTTTTGTTTTCTAAAGTAAGGAAGGCATTGCACATTTTACATGAGTCCCGCACCCTTTAGTTCTTTGAGCAGCAGGTCAGGGCTCTACTTCAGGATGAGAAACTTGAATTTTTCAGTGCCAGTTTCATGCCACTAAAAGAGGTGAAGCAAGGCAAAAATCAGCCATGTGATTTCAGAACAGATGCTTTCAAGATGCTTTGGGGAATGGGAAAAAAAACTCCTGAATCACAGAAGCTAAAATAACATTATTTGCAAAGACATACTGAGTTAATATATCAATCTACAAAAAAATGGCTAAAATGATGGCATGCAGATTATGAATACCCACTTGAACTAATATGCTGAAAAAACCTTAAGGTATCTATTCCAATGTAAAACATATCAGGCAGCACTTTTTTTTGAAACCCTGTGAGGAGTCAACTGTGTTTGGCAAAATTTCTTGTATCTTCCTGACTCCTACTGCACATGATGGAAATAGATACCAGAAAGGGAGAAATACAGAAAAAGTCATTGTTTAAAATCCCCTTTGCAGTTTCATCAGCCATCAGTAGAGGGCACGCAATCATTTCTCTGCCAAATCCCGGCAAAAGACTAATCTGGCAAGAAAATATTTTGAAAGAATTATATTTTCTTTTTATTTTTCAAAATTTCCCTAGGTTAGGAATTTGTCAACCACCACTAGGCCCAGGGTGCATATACAGTGGCACAAAGGCAGCCTAGGCTCTTGCAGATTGAAGGAGAAATGTAAAGATGCCTCCTCCAAGAGACATTACCAAAATAAAAAGAAGCAAAAATGTGTGCACTCATATTTGCTAAGCTAGATTTTTAGCTTCTGTAAATTGGTATAACTTTATGTACACTGCAGTGAGAATCCAATCTGCAATCTTTATGAAGTTGAAATGTAGACAGATATTTTAAGCTACCATAAACTACTACGTATGAACTACTCCAAAAATGACTAATAAAACCAACATTTATGATGAGTATGAAACATTATTACTAACCAGAAAAGTAGTGCTTGGGTAAAGGCTAGAAAGTACAGTGTAATTAAAACATGGAGTGAATGCATTTAATTTTTGATGAAACTATCATTTTATATATGAGATATGAAGCAAAGAATTAGAATAATCTCAGCTGTGCAATATCCTTCTATTAACTAATAGTTATTTGGCCTCCTCTATCCAGTTCAAGCCATGGTTTATCACTGAAATTTGAAACAAGATTTATATGAAGTTACAGATTAATTGAACATTGAACAAGATCCTGTAACTGAAATGGCAATTAATGTAACAACACTTTCTTGCTACATCTATGTGACAACTGAGAATCACATGTAAAATGAATAATTAGCAGAACGAAGTGAAATGGTACGATATTGAAAAACAAATTTATTCCTAAATTTTAGCAAGCTCAGGCTGCTGGGTAGGGGGATCTGCAAGGGATGTATTTGCTTGTTAAACAAAGTCAGTGTCTTATTTGTCTCTCAGCGGATTGCCAGGGTGATGGAGGAGCATGCGTGGGTATCAGAGGTCTGGGACTGCGCTCTGCGGACGCGCATACTCACATTGAGCAGCTGCTCGAAAGCATAGCTAAAGCCCTTCTTATAATCAGTGATTCCTTTAGCAGAGATTTTGTAGACTGCTTCTTTCAGCTTCTTCTTGTTCCTCACGTTAGCTTGGACAAGATGGTTAAAGCAACTCACGTTCTGTGCATTATTGTTAAACTGCAAAATAAACAGAAAATGGCATTAAAGTCAATGGTGTACAATTCATTTATTTTCTCTGCCTACTTAGGTTCGTATTTCCTTGATCCATGAGATAAAGAACAATACACCTGGATACTCATTCGCACAGTATTCATGATGTCCACTGGCATATAGAGATCTCAACTTTGGGCAATAAACATAATAAAAGCAAACACTTTGTCCTTTATTCTTTGTTTTAAAACAAAACATAAAAAGTCATAAAAAATTGCTGTAGCTCCTACACCTCCACCTGCAGTTTCAGACAAAAGTGCCTCTTACCATGTATAATGTGTATGTGTACTATTTGAATGAAAGCCTCCTTTAAGCTAGAACATGGTGATTTTCATTTAATATTCAGTTGAAATATATTAACCAAAATATATATTGTATTAGACATTTCTTTTTCAACTGCCTTGCCTGTCCAAATTTCTTCTGTGGGCTTTTTTCTCACTGGCATATAACACGACCAAAATCTCTCTAAAACTTCGTTTCAGTAAAGGCTCTTTAGTCCTGACATCCTAATTCATGTTTCAGCTGAAAACAGACTATTATGTCTCTCTCTGATTAAGGATCTTTAGTGAAAGCAAACTTAAGTGCAATTTCTTTATACTGTCAGCCTGGTGAAAAAGCCTTAAAATAACATAAAAATTAGACCTTGCAGGTTTAAGTCTCTACACTGCTAATTAGTTCAGCTGCACTTCATATAAGGAGGCAAATAAGGTCAGAGATTTGAATAACTGCTCAGACTAGCACTCTGCTATGATTTTAAAGTGATTTTAAATCATTTTAAAAGTAATGCTTATATTTCTAAGCTACACAGGATAGATTTCAATTAAACTGAACTACAGAAAAACAATTTAATGCTCCAATCTTGAGCTATATGTTGTGGTCAAAAAAATTCCACCTAAAGTAAGTAACCAATATCGCTCTTACATCAAGCAGTGGTGATGAGTAAATAAGACTTCTACAAGAAAAAAAGGATCAAGATTGTGTATGCATGGAAAGCATAACAAGTCAGGCAATACAGGTATTAGCCATTTATAAAGGAGTAAAAGTAGAGAGGTACCAGGTAACCCTAAGCACTGAACCTGGCACAGCCCAAACGTTTCTGTTCCAGATTTGCTGCACTAATATTTTATACCCAGACAGCTTTATAATCGTTTGAGGAGCCGGAGCACCCAAGCACCTCATTTGTCTCTTGCCTAGTGGTCTTTTTACCTAAATTATTATATGCTTTTCCAGATGTCTGTCTTTCAGCTTGGAGGTTTGATTAGCAAATTTAATTGCAGGAACCCATGCTTCAAACACACTAGACAGTGAAACATCATCACCAAGACAGCTCACACACTTTAGCCCCCTCTTACACACTTTTCATCTCCACAGGCATTATTGAAAACCTTATTTATATGCTGGATGGAAAATTGATGTTTCCAGCCCAGTTTTATTTCTTCTTGCCACTGCAAAAGTAAGCTTAATATTCCAGTGCCAAGGCAGGATGCTGAGCCCTTGTACCAGGCTTCTTCCTTCTGGCATGTGTGAGTGTTTTATCTGGGGACCTTCTACCGCCACCGAGAGCATCCCGTACTGCAGGCTGCTAATGAAGACGCGTGTGCTTACGGGCAGGAAACACTACAGCTAACGGCAGCCAGGTTGCAAAACCAGGAATGTGGGTTCCAGAGTTACAGTTAATTCTGCCTGTTAAACACAACATTCTGTAAATTCACATATGAGATGTTTATTTTATGATCAATGTTATTTGCATCTTTCAGCACATCGCGTAAAGGAGGTTCACTAAATAATTTCTTACTAAATACTGTTCTATCCTCTCTGTTCATTATAGAACCTTAATTGCTGCTACTTATTACAAACCTTGGAACATATTTAATTTCATTTTATACACGCTACACAGTCTATTAATTTTGTAATGTGTACCAAGAAAACAATGCCATGGAAAGAAATGATGAAACTTTACAAAGTTACATGTAGAAACCCACCAATTTTTCACCATCGTGACTACAAAACTTAAGACTGTCTCACATAGACTAGCTGAAACCAAGGTATAAACCATGGACACATCATGCATAAGACAAGAAGAATCATTCTGCAAGACCTATAGAGCATCAGAAAGGTAGGAGCAGGCAGGAGGTCACGAACTCCAGGCAGGAATGACCCATCACCTCCGTGATTAACACCAGCAACGCAGCATCTGTGAACATAGACTTAACTCAAGCAAGGCTGAGACGTTCCCAGGATGGGCCCAATTCCACCACTGCAAAGTCTTATGTTAACCTGATACAACCAATTTCAACCAAGTCCTGTCCTGTTAATTAGGTGCAATCATTTCCCCAGCACCATGTTTTGTTGTATTTTTTAATCACATTTTTAAATCCAGAAAATTGTCACTTCAGAATTCAGTGACATTCCACTTAATTCTCAAAGAGTAAGTAAGCAAATAAAATCAATTCAAGTACATAAACAGGTATATATACATTTTGTTTTTTATCAACAGGAGCATTTAACCACTGCTTTTTAAAACACTGACTCATCTTTAAGAAAATAAAAATAGCAAGGTGAATCAAAATATAGAAAAAAATATGCTAGTCAGAAAATGTAAATAAATACACAGTTATAACTGAGAGGATCAATAAATAAACAGCAGTTGTTTTCTTGCATTATATCTACTCTTGTGGCAATCAGGACACCTAAATTCAACTTTCCTATTATTTCTGTCCTCACATCAAGGCAGTGTAAAGGCTTCTAAAGTCCTTTACACGACCTGATTTGAATGGAAGTATTTTTAAGTACAAAGGACAGGCCCAGAGAGAACTGCTATCAGTAGTAAACACCAATTTAAATTGATTGTTGTACACAACAAACAGCATAAAAGAATGCCGGATTCATCAAGCCATTTTTACTTATGCTTTAAAATTTAATTCAAGTTAGCACAATGTTTAGGAGGTTCTCAGACTTTTCCAGTTCCTGGAAATAGATATGGACATACGCATGCCCCTGTCTCTCAGGGGCATCCATATATATGAACTACTAGTGATTAAACCAAACACCTTCTTTAATCAATGGGGCTCCTGCCACTGACCTAGCAGGTGTGAATGTAAAGTGGCAAATACAGCACAGCTCGTAGCACAGATGACCAACAGAGAAAGGCACCATCATCATCACCACCATCATCAGTAGGTTTCGCATAATTTCTTCCAAATCCTTCCTGAACATAGCCCCAGGGCTGTTCCTATATTTTGCCTGTGTATAATTGTCCAAATCCAGGCACTATTTAACAGTTGTTGCTATACTGAGTATTCCTGGGTCCTTATTTAGGATTCCACATGTACCTGCTTATTCCAGCAAATGGAAATATCAAAGTGCCCCACAAAGCAAAGACATCAGTTTGCCTCAACTTCCAATATCACTGTTATATCACCAGCCATTCCAATATGAATGCAAAACACAGACAAGAAAACCCACTATTTTGATTTTCAACATCATGTTGACTAGAGTTAATGTAGTACTTTGTCATCTTCATTTTGTATTTATTCTTCTTCAGAGTTTATTTTTGCTCATTCCTCATGGTTTAATACTGCCTTTTGGCAAGATATTGATACTGTTTCATCTCCTGCTTTCTTACGGTATTTATTTGCTAAAAAAAATGGTATTGATTTGTGCAAGGCAGGGACATACATTACGAGAATATCTACATAAGATTCTTCATCTTTTTTTTTCTAACTAATAAGGAGACTTATTATTCTGTGTCATTTTAGAGCAGTGCTCCCCAGGCCATTATAATCTGTGGGAACAAGTTATTCTCAAATGACTTTACACTAAGTTTTATGTCCCCCTTACTGTCAGTATGAAGCTCCCTAGGCTTCACATGGAAAATTCCTCAAATAAAAAAATGCAAAAGCCTGAACAAGGGCTTTAACTTGGAAAAAAACATTCTGCACTGCTCTCTTTAATCAAGTGTTCTATGCAAGAACCGCGTGTGCAGGATATGACAAAGGTTGATTATTTATTTTCAGAATGCTCCATTTACAGTTTAATTTGCACAAAAACAAAAATGTATACTATATATATATATATATATACACACACAGAGACGTACGATTAGGCCTAAAACCTTTTCTAGTAAGTAAAATATGAAAACAGGATGAGGTAATGAATTTTTTTAGTTTTCATAGACTAAGTTTCATCTTTAAAACAAATAAATACATGGGATGGGGTTGTCTAGAAATGAATTTTCAAGGTAAGGGTTCCTTGGACCTATCACACATTTCCCAGATTAGAATATTGGTAAGGTTGATCCTGCACAAAATATATAACTCCTGAGTTTATGATACCCTTTGCATTCATATTTGCATCACTCTGAAGCTTCTGTCTTTCAAAAGAGCTCTTTATCCAGGCACAAATAACTGTCATTTATTTTCTTTTTTCTCCTCTATCTTGTTTTGGTGATCTTTATTTGCTGTGCTTCTAGAAGCAGCACAACATCTTTTGCCCACACAGCAAAACCACCAAACACAGATTTTTTTAAAAAATAAATTTGCTTTGGTGCAAAGCACTGACACACTTAATGGTATTTCTTCTAAAAGTAACCAATGAATCACTCTATGATTATTAGGTACATAGATCATGTGAGAGCAGAAACATTATTGTGCTGTGAAATTATTTCTGCTTGTCTTGACCTAATTTTGTAACCATGATGTAAAAATTACTCAAGTAAAGTAATTTTAAAAATATACGGTCTGAAAATGAATTCTAATTGTGAGATGATATTAGAGTACAAATCTTGCACTTGGAAAGCATAATAAAAGCACTGTCAGGTAGATAGCTCTGCTTTCCAAAATCCAATTTCCTTTGAGGAAGACTGAAAGCAGCATTCTGCTTCATCTGTGACATTTTATGTAAATTACCTAATGACCTAATTTACATATAACCATAAACCCAGTCTTATGGTCAATGCATATCATGCCTTGGGGCAGAGCTGCAGAGAGGCTTAGGTGTTCAAGAGCAAATTTAGTGGCAAGTATTAATTTCTCCGTGAAATGTCACCAACATTAAATTCCAAATCAGAAAAACCTCACTTGCTGCCATTCCTGCACACGATGTGAGGATAACTATTTCTGTGGAGGTCGGACTCCTAGCACGTGCACTGGTGCTCCTGCAAACAGAATCTGTGGTATAAAAATTTACATGACTTCTGGTTTAAACTCTGTCAACAGCTAACAAGTGAACTCTACCATGCTTATACACGATATAAACCAAATAAACAAAAAGGGTGAAGGTGAAAAAGCTGTATCAATGTGCAGACAAAGGTTGATGCAAAATGGAGGAGAGAAATAACACATCTGTAGAAGAGAGAATTAGATCAACAAAAGACTGCAAATGTTATAATTTAATGAAGAAAATATACGAGTCAGCCACTTGCAATAAATCAGCCTACATTTATGTTGACATCACTCAGCGAAGGGGGAAGAGCATTTTTATTAAATAAAGGAATCAGTAGATGTAAAAATAATCCTCCAAATGAACATTTACCTGCTTGCTAAAAGGTGAAAGCAAGAGCCTGAAGGTTGAAGCGTGACTGATAAAAATATCCGGAGGGAGCGGACAAAATTCAGGGTTACATTTAATTAATTTGAACTTCAATAAAGCTCTGAAGCAAAGGCAGGATTTCAAGTGCAAAAGCCTACGGACTGACCTTGAAATTGGCTTGTCATTCCCACTACTCGACACTGAAATAATTTTGCACTATAATCAGTCAGCAACAGGACAAATACTGCAAATATTCAGAACTTTGAATTAGGCAAGTGATATCCTACTGAGCCAACATCCAATTATGCTCAGTAGAACTACACTAGCAATAATGGCAAGAATAATTTTTCACACATTAAGATAGCCAGGACCAAAATACTTCAGTGAGCCTCTCACAATTACTGGTTATCTCCTAAGAACCACAATAACGCTTATTTAATTTGGGATGATTTATTGAAAGCATCTAACCATATAGTCAATTACTTTGTACCTACCTGGAAGAAATAATGAGCCTGATCTCAAAAGTGAGTTGTCACTTTGGAAAGTCAATTCTATATTATTCTTAAAAAAGTAAGTCCCCTCAAAGGTTTAAAATTAAAGGAATTACAACTTTATTAAAAACATATATCTGTAACAATCATGCCAGCTGGGTATTTGTCAGACTGGCATTTCCTCCTGAATAATTACAGTAAAGATCAATATATATATCATTTAAACGCTATTGTGATAAAAAGAAACCTACATAGGATTTGTGTACTATGCCATGGGCTTAAGGAATCATTTATAAAACACTTCAGTTTCAGAAAACCATTCAGTTGTTAAAATCTAAAGCTACCCATCCAGCCTGTTACCACCAGTGACAGCATCCACTTTTTCAACTTTTTATAAAGCTTACTCCTATATCTGAAAAAGATAATATATTGGAAGTCCTGTTATTATGTAACAGGCTATAGAATCTAACTGTATTTTTCACTAGGTCATTTTTCCCCACCCAAATTATTTATGTCCTGTTTGCAGCATCTGTCTTCGGGACCTTGCAGAGGAATCTTCAGGTGTGAGGAAATGCTGCCCTGCTCCTCACTGATCTGGAGCAGAGATACCTGCCCTGCGGCTGAGTCTAAGATAATCTATCCTAGCTGACCTCGAACTGGCCATATATAAGGCAATTCAATAATGTGAAGCTAAGTTAATCAACTCAACTCAACACAAAATTCAAACAGAGAATTTTGAATTTAATGCTGCCTGGACTTTGCCACCCTCATGAACACTGGAAGTAGAAATTGTAATCTTACAGTCTCACAAGGACTTTGCCATTATCCTTCCACTCACAGAAGCTGCAAATTGCTAAACTAGGGGAAAATTAAACTGAACCACAGTCAAGTATCGAAGCATTAGAAACCTTTCCTCTACCGTCGGGTAGTTCTTGCGGACAGGCTACCCCGCACAGTGCTGCAAGTGTCCAGTGCTCAAACCAAGGGACACAAGGAAGATCTGGCCCTCTCAGACCCTCTGCTGCTGCCAGAACAGCTACCTCTACAGAGCAAAAAGTCTCCTTTTCTCCAGAACCTGGAGACCTGTTTCTTCAGAACCAGGACCTGCTTTCACTGTGAGCATCCTTCCTTAAAATCATTAAAACTCCTATTTCGACACCAGGGCATGAGAGGTTTCAGAGAAAGAGGGGCAGAGATGTGCATTTATTTCCTCTGTCTCTTTCTATTCTTGTGGATATGCTTGGGGGATGTGATGGGAAATTAGAAATGAATTGCAACAAGAGACTCTACAGGCTTGCTTGCTTTAAGTGGCAATTTACAAGACTAATAAGCAAAAAAAAATCTCAAAAGCTGAAAAAATGAAGGGGAAAAAAAGGATCAGTATTCAGATGACACCGGGTGATTTAAATAGATGGCAAGAAGAGGGACTAAAAAGAACATAAGGTAGATAAGCAGAAAGATCAAAATTAAAAAGAAGTCAGGAAAAGAAGCAAACAAAAGAGATAAGGAAAACACATATAATACTGTATTTATATATTCTTCCTGAAACGGGATTAAATTCAATATGTTAAGTGCCGAATAGATACGAAATGTCTTGTCTATTGGGATTTTTTTTTTTCGCTAAATCTATCTTTTGTAGGTAACAGCCAATCCCTCCCAGGCTGGCAAGATTTAGCAAGTAACACACAGCACGTGGCTCCCTGGGACATCCACACTTTAGCACCACAGATCGTTACAAACATGCCTCAGTAGCTCAGAGTCCTTGTGAAATGGCTGAAAACTGTCCTCATTTTATTGGTGAGAAAAATGAACCAACAGGAAAGAAATAATGTAAGAAACAAGGATGGAGTCAGAAGCCTTAATCTCTGTTCTCCAGTACTGGAATATGCTCTGGCCTTTTGCATTTCCTTTGTCCTCAGATTTGCCCTTCAACTTAATATTTGTCATTTTACTCTAATCTGTTGTAACCATAAGGACAAATAGGGCACAAATTCTCCAAGTATGCATACTCTTAAAAACCTCTGTCACTAAAACTCCTTAGAAATACATAGCTGGTTAGTGACATTCATTCTGAAAAACACAGCACTGCCAGAGAAAAATCTGATGTCACAGGTGAACTGTAATTAGTATGTTTTGTATGTAATTAGCTAGTATCTGTATGTATCTCCTGTGTATCTACCTATCTACCTGCACAGAAATTTAAGGGCTTTAAACCTACGAACCAATGTCAATCCTTCTTCTAGAAAATGTATGTGTTATATTATTTAAATGCAAACACTATATTTAAATTGATTCTGCTTCTTTTATAAGGAAACCCAAGGAATCCACTGGATTGATGCTATTGATAATGGCAGGACCAGTAAACAAGCAGGCATTATCACAGAGTCTTCATGAACATCAGCATTTGGAAGGATGCTGGGGCATTCATTTGTCTTGATTAGAAATTCCTTATTAGAGTTTCTGATAATCAAAAAAGCATTTTCTGCTGTATCTGATATATTCATATGTAAATGTAAACCACATTCATATATGCCTAATGGTTTTATGACATGCTCAAGAAAGCATACTCAATCTGCCACCTATGTATGTGTTGCAACCTGAGCAAAGAATTCACCCATGCTTCAACCCTCAGTAGGGATGGCAGTCAGTGTATATGAATACAACTCCTCAGAAAAAGAAGTTGAGGAAAGCACAAGCTCAATTTGCAGAGAACAAGGTCTTTTGCAAATGATCTCATTACTGTAAAATGTAACCAAACAAATGAATCAAGCACAGTTATTAAAAGTTTTAGAAAACCTTCCAGGCTTTAGTCACTAGGTGGCACTAAAATAATAATAATAAAGGACATGGTCTCATAAATGTTATTTTACAAGGAAAATGTCATTAGCACTTTCTGTTTTTTCTCTGGTATTTCTTTAATAATTTCTTATTAAAGTTACAACAATTAGATTCTTGTGTGTCAATGAGTCAAGGAACCTAGGAGTATTAAAAAACTATATCAGAAATAAACCTCCAAATGACACAGTAGGACCCAGCTCTGGGAGGACAGACATCCTCTATTTTTCCCCACAAAGGATCCTTAATACCAAAATAAGCATCTGAATTTCCAATGGTTTCACAAATTGGGTTTCCAATACTCATGACACGGGAAGCTGTAAAAGTTAACATTTCTCAGGCAATCCTCTCTCTTCCTGCCTTTCCAAGCACTCTACAAGTGTTGAATGATCTTAGTTACCCACTGTTTAACACCAACATTAAAACTTCAGAATATTCCAAATTACTTGTTACCTCCCTAAATATGCCCTTCACTCATCCCACAGTTAGTTTACTTGTATTTATTGATTAAACATGTCTAATTAGAATCTCTTGAAATGACCTTTAGCAAACTAACAAACTGATATTAAATGAGAAACTGTCTTAAAATGTATGTATGCTTTCTAATATTACGAAGCATTTAACATTTATAAAAAAAATTGCTAATCTTGACCAAAGCAGTAATTATACTTTAACTCGCTACAGGGACACAATTCATCCATTTTAAATAGTGTTATTTTGATAGCTGAATAAATCAGAAATATTACTCTGGGAATACTGAAAATTGAGGAAAATACGGTCAGCCTGCTGAAGATCTATCAGATACCAGTGCTGCTGATTTTCAGCCTACTGGGGTTTGTTGCTATGCTACTTCTACCTCATGGCTAAATCAGCTTGGTGACCCAGTTGTATCTATACATATTAAATGAGCAATACTGAAAGAGATCTGATTTCATCAGGCTTTCGTCTCCTAAAGAAATCCAGCTTTGCTGCTTTCTTTTCCTTTTTTTCCTGCTGCTGTAGGCTCTGTAATAGGATTTTAGGGTTAATCCCGAGAATAACAATGTTGAATAAGGCCAGTTACTATTTATATTTCAGTAGTGAGAGGATATTATAAATATTTATCAGAAGCCATTTAGAGAATAGTCAGAAAGCAATTTGCAAAGTTTTATCGGCACGTATCTCAGTACAACCCTGAAAAAATTGAGACAGTTCAAGGAATAAAAGCTTGTAATCTGACATAGCAAAAATCCAATGCGCAGTATTAAAGTTCAGCGTTTGGATCATGCTATAAGATAACTGTTTTCTCCGATCCTATGACTTACAAAGTGCTAGTCTTCAGCTACATAGAATAACTCCACATATGCTTTGTAGAGAAAATGTGAACATCTCATGGTAGTGCTTAGCAGGAACATCTCTTTATTTTCTGAATGATGTACTAGCACAGGATGAAATAAAATCAAGATAATATAGCAATTTAAAATAGCGATATTTCTTGATATTTAAAATGCATCACATTTTCCTTTTGTTTTCACAGTGATCACCAATAGAAATACATTAGACAGAAAGATTAGATAGAGATATATTAGGGAGAGAATACATATAGACAAGCTGCAAAAATGTTTAATACTAAATTTGCTAAAAGGAACTTAAAGACTCAAAAGTAACTATGCTCAACAATGATATAACTGATACATCAAGAAATAATGGTTGAAAAATTATTGTAATGCAGAATGAGCTAAATCTTTGGGAAATGAACAAATATTTGGCCAGAACCTGCTCTGTTAACCCTGCTAAGCTTTCCAGTCAACTTGATTATCCGCACAGAAGTGAATGCAAAGCAAGTGCAGAAGGACTAGCGCTGAGCTCTAGTGGTGGATGTCAGTGTAGGCACTGGGTCTCCTAGCAAGTCAAATTAATTTATGATTCTTTCATGCTACTGTGCCTAAGTCAGTATGTATAGAAATACATACACCATAGGCTTCCGATGTCCACCCAAGATTTAACTGCTCTCCGTGCTGCTGTGATCTGCCTCACATGTCACCTGGCTGCATGAACGCAAGAGGTTTTGAGCTTGAAGCACCCTTGGTTTGGTCAAAAAGATCAGACCAAGGTTTGCCCATTCAGCTGGGCCATGGGACTAAGGAGAACAGCAACCCAAGGCACCGAATTACGGGTGATGAACACTGTAGTTGAGGGAGGGCTGCCACCACTGAGGCGGGCTGGGAGAGCGTGAATCCCCAACGTGCGAGGCCTGCTGGAAGTTAGGAAAGAGGAAAGAGCAAACCTCTATTAACAGGTTTGTGGAACCATGTGGAACCATGAGGCAGAGCCATGCTGCTCTGCTAATACTTATATAGTTACACACTTTGCTAATGCTTATATACTGCCAATAGGAAGGCATGGGAAACCTGGAAAGCACAGTGCCATATGCTGTTAGGAGATTGACTTTTTGACACAAGATAGGCCAAAGCTCAAAGCATTGTTGCCCAAAGAACTTCTTCAAAGAGGGAATAGACATTTTTCTAGAAAACTAGAATTGTAAGCTATACAGAATAGCAATAACATACAATTTCCAGCAACATCCTGGCTCCTGACATCCAAAATCAGATTTCAGTGTCTAATTTCCATTTCCTTTGGCCCTTTGTCCACTCAAGTACCCTCTTCCCTACAATCAGCACTTTACAACAAAAGGAAACAGATCTCATTTTATGATTTTCCAACACTTCTCATTTCTTTTTCTCTCTCACATACTTTTTGAATACTTTTTCTTTTATAGCAAAAAAAAGTTACAGTTAATAAAACAACTGATATGTGAACAAAACAAGTAGCAACACAGAAGAAGAAGAAAAGTTTAAGACTTAAGTTCCTATCTTCTTAAATGCTTCCCACTTGTTTTCAAATTTGTTTCATTCCCACTGACTATATGCTCTCTCAACTGAGCAGAAATAGCAGGATTCTTCTCATCCAATTTTGGCTGTTTTTAATTTTTAAGTTTCATCCAGGAGCCTGGTTCCTCCTGCAGTGGAGACAAACAAGCACTTCCAACCTGGCATTTCTCCTGCGGGTCTCTTACATAGTCAAGATGAATGGTCTTAGAAATGTCCAAGTAGCTATAATGTAGGCAATAACTTACAAGAGATACTTAACTTTTAGATAGTTAAAGTTAGGTGATAGAATTCTAACATGAGCTGTTGAGATTGTAGCTTCAAAGTATTGCAGCTTTCAGAAAGACCCTTCATGCATAAATTGTGCTTGTACATATTTTATTTCTTCTTGTGAAACACCTTATAGATACGCTATATAGATGCACTATGTGAAAAAAAATTTAAAAAGTTACTTGTTGAAGTCAAAAATAGCATATGTATAAATAAATCCCTAAATTCAGATGATTGCTTATTATTTTGCAATCCTAGATGAAAAATAAATTTATTTTCTAAATTTTTCAGATGTAAAGTTTAAAGGGTCATAATAAATGAGATATCGGGACAAAGCTTTTGGAACATAGGTTTTTCTTCATTCAACTATTTTCTTTCTAAACTTCATAGCAAGAGATCGTGTATGTTTAGATGGTGTTTTCATAGAACTGTGTGTTGGTGGCTGTGGAATCTGCCTGCCTCTACTTCTTCTACAGCTTCTTAGCTCAAGCATGGTTCTGAACTGGGCATGTCAAAACATCTTCTGAAGATTTACTGCTAGTGGTAATTTCCAGAGAGAAAATATACTGTTTTACCCTAAACTACCAACATTGTGTTTCAGGTACTTTATTTCCATACTGGCATAATATTTTCACCCAAATATTACTGATATTTGCAAGCTGCACAGGAGATATTTATCAGCGTGATTGTAAAATGACACTTCATTTTCAAACCTTTACCATAGATTACTCTATGTTTGTCTCTTTACAAACTCTTGCTGTTCTGTCCGATTGTGCAGTATTGTGGGGCTGGTTAAGCTGAAGATAATACATAAGTTATAAGTACATTGGGGATAAAAGAAAGCGTAGCAATAAAAAAGGTCTGTTACTAGACAGATTTGGCTAAACTTTTAAGTTAACATAGAAAAGTCAAAAAGTACATGGTAAACGTTCCCTATTTAGAAAGATGAAGGCTAATGTATTCATTTCACACAAGGATGACGAAGTGCTTTCCAGTCCATTATTAACTAAGGAGGAAGATAAACAACTACTGGGAATAAGCCTTTAATTCAGTGAGCCAAAAAAATAAACAACACACAAACCCAAACAAAAAGAGATTTTGATTTAAGGCTAAAAAGGACAATGTAATGGTTCAATCTGACCTCATGGCTCTCCACCTGCATATCACTGGCCCTTAAAATTCCCATGGTTACACCTTTAGTTAGACCTAATTGATTATGTTTAGTGGTAGATGTTTGCTTGAAGAATATCTTCCAGGAAAGTATTAAATATCAATATGAAGACAACAAGAATCTTTCTTCAAAATTCGATGCAGTATGAAAGCATATTAACTATTTATTTGCCATTCAAAGTTATCAGGCTTCAAATATTGATTCTTGTGATGCCTTTAGTTGACAGTTTTGAGAGTCTGTATGGATGCAAAAGTTTTCCCCAGTGGCAGCACTTCTTGCCTGTGATAAGTTCAGTTCTCAGACTTTTTATTTATACTCTGTAAAGCAGTCAAAAACACTAATCAAATTTTGTGAGGGTATATCTGACATTCAACTTCCCAGATGACTCATTCTGACTCTGAGATCAAGCAATCATCTGTAAACCACTTTCTATCCTGAGAAAAGGCAGCTACAATCAGTTTCTGTAAAATCCGAGTCTATATTTTCCATTATATACATCTATGTAACAGTATTCAGCCTGAATAAAGGAGACAGATAATTGAAAACTGAGTTTGAATACTTATTGCCTACCTCCCAAGGAAGTGAATCATCAATCCACACACTGTTTAGATGGAAAGCTGCCTCCAGCCATGTGACTGAAGCTGCACTGGCCTTTAGGATTCATCATGTCAGATGAAGATCGCAAGTCTGATTCCCGGTAGCCTTTCGCTTTTTGTTGATACAAACTTGCTTTGCTAAGGATCAGACTTCTGTGAAGAACAACTAACCTCATTTCAAAGAGCTAAGTAATGCAAAATCCTCCTACATCTTCCCACTCCTCCAACTCCACCTGAAATACTTTAAGATAGTGTCATTGACTCTTCTTTTCAACTTTCTTTTTTATGGAGAAAAAAAATGTAATTCTTTGAACAGGCAAAATTTAATGATTGTTGTTAATAATAGAGTATTTCTTGACACTACTCCTACTTTCACACAATACTCCAGATGTGGCCTCACCAGGGCTGAGTAGAGGGGTAAGATCACCTCCCTCGACCTGCTGGAGACGCTCCTCTT
>JAWLRI010000001.1:4721713-4738600 GCA_034781795.1 Crypturellus tataupa | reverse complement strand
CCTCATGGTCAACCTGTCGTCCACCATGACGCCCAGGTCCTTCTCTGCAGAGCTGCTCTCCAGCAGGTTGGTCCCCAGCCTGTACTGGTGTCTGGGGTTATTTCTCCCCAGGTGCAGATATTCACCATACACAAATAGATCTAGCACAGGTCTACCTGAAATGATTAGTAATGCAGCATTTGGATAATTATTTTGAACACATACAGTTCATAAGCTCTGTTTCATGCCCACACATGCAAAGCTCATAAAACATACCTTTCTGAAAAGGTATGGAGTAGCTTACTTGTTCCCTGAATAGGAAGGCAGAAGAAGATAATGATCAAAACGTGCTAATGATCCTCCTATGAAGGTGTGTTCCTCTGTAGCTATAATTGTTCCCCTTTGTCTTGAAAATGAGCAGTTGTACTTGAAAACTTCAAGGTCAAGATACAGTTAGATAATGCAAGCATAAGAGAATCATAAAGTTCCACACTCATCTCTAAACATGATTTCAGGTTGCTTTTCACTGACTGAGAGAAAAAGAGAATAATATATATTTGTTTATTGCCTTTCAGAGCTTTGATTTTGAGGAGACTGTATACTTAGTAGTAGCTACTGTGATTTGTTACTTGGCATGCTCTAGGACTAAAGCAATAAGACAGAGTCATGCTCCCACACTTGAAGTCTCTTTTTTTTTTTTTAATTTGTCAAATAATGAAAAAGATGGCAGACATCTATATATTTTCTCCTCAATATGGTCTACTGTTGTGGAAAATGAGAAAGCAAAGGCTGAAGAGCGTTAGCGAATCTGCTGGCAAGCCTCTTCATACAGACATCGTATTCAGCTCTTCCTCTAGATCCAACCATGCTGCCATGTTAGTGCGAGCAACTCACCCTGATATTGTTAATATGTTGTATTTCTTCCTTGGAGAGTCATGTTCTTTACAATTCTTAACCACTAGTGATCCCTTCTGGGTCAAAATTCAGAATCACAGGAATAAAACATATTTTTAGCAAGTCTAAATTCATAATTTACAGTTCAAAAAAACAATCAAAAAAACCCTTTAAATGGATTTAAGTTAACGAAGGAAACTGTTTTGAAGTTAACTTCAAAAGCTACAATTCTGGAATCTCTTACCAATTGAACAGAAGTAAATAAAATAATACACTCAAAAATCTAAATCTAGCAAAGAAAGCATATGCTTAACATGCCAGCAGGCTGCAAAGTCTAGCATCCTCCTCCCTTCAGTAAGGCTTCCAGATAAGGTCTCCACAAATGTTTTGTTTGCCAAGTTTTCAGACACACTTAAGAAATATCTCTGAAGTAAAAAGTGTATCCCTCAATCTAAGAGAATATAAATATAATTTGAAGTGTGGAATATAGGTAGCTGAAAAGGAAACGCTCTCTTTGCTGGAAAAAAGCTCTTTACTATACATTACTGGTAGCTCATATTAGGTTAATCGTATCATAATTAACATTATGATTAGGAAGGCTAGTACTAATTTGGGTGTAATGGGTGAAAACGAACAGTTTGCCATTCACTGACCAACCGAAACTACACAGTAAGTTGCCATTCAGAATCCATGTAAAAACAGAACATTTGATTGGGTAGATTAATAGTTTTTTTTTCCTTGAAGACAATTCACCTAGTATTTCTTTCCTTTTGCTTTTAGTCTGCACACAAGAACCGTGCAAGAGTTGGAGATGAGCTTTCAATTTCCCGACACCTGGATGCTGTTATTGCTAGTATGCTCATAACATCTAATTTCCAGTTTCCAAACAGTAAGTAGTAGTTTGGATATTACAATGGGTGAGTGATTCTAAGTGGTCCTCCAGTTCCTGACCTTTACCATGTCTGTGGTTGTAGGTTGGCGTTTTCCTCTGAGTGATTTCCCTGCCTGTACAGACTCAAAGTTGAAATACGTTTTCCCACATGCTGCAGCCTTCCCACCACCATAAACAAATTATATTCTCTGTGCCAACATTTGAAACCAAGTCACTAAATCATAGCGTGCTGGGATGGAACTGCTGCCCCTGTCATCTACCACTCACTGCTATCAAAGCATATAACCAGATTAGTGGGAAAACAGCTGTATTACTCATACATTTAAGCTCTTTCTAACAGCAGGTTTCCTTTCTGCCACAAAGCGTAGCACTTCAGATAAGAAAAGTGCAAATCCCAGAGGAAATCATGACATATTAACCCCTGGCAGTCTTCATGTGACTTAATAGTTCTTTCAACCCTTCCTGCACAGAAATAAGTGCATGGATTAAACCAGCAGAACTAATGTGTCTTAGCATACCACTTTTAAGCTCATTGTTCCCCGGGATTTCTCCACATCCCAGGCATGGCTGATTAAATCACCCTGTCACTTTCTAGAAATGATTGACAAGAGCTTAAATTCGTGTCCCTCATTTGTGGGCATGAATCACCACACATATGTGTTTTGTGGGACAACATCCTGGCAGAGATGAGCTGAAGAACAGCTCTCTTGCTAACTCCTAATCTCATTACTAATTGCTCTATGGTTATTAAATCTAACAAGCCATAAAACAACTGTTGCCTTTTTGGCCAAAAAATCCAGGGAAGAAAGAAAAGTTGTAGATAATCTCCAATTATTGCTAGTGTTCATAAATCAATCCACTATTATTATATTAGCTGAAAATTATCACTTACCTATTTTGACTTTTGAATTTGGCATTGATGTCTAATTAACGGTAGCATGCTTCAAGAGAAAATGTCATGAAGCAACAACACAAAACATATTAAACAAACGTATGTTTTTTCCACTTAGGCCAAAATTTTTAAATTGTTTTTCAGGAGGGCTTTAGTTTTATGAAGAACATAATGGAGATGGCCTTTATTTAGAGTCATGAAATATTATTTGTGGAAAAGTGATGACCTACCTGTGTATGAATCATTATTCCTCTACAGGACCCCTCAGATCATTTCAAAAAGACATACTGAGACCATTTTAGGATGAGATAAAAATTAATGAAACAGCTGACTGTTAGCTCTGTACAACAACCTCATGAATCACTAGGCTTTTCGCCAAAGGTATACAAGCAAGGGTAAGTGAGGAAAAATCAACAATAAAATGAAGAATTTAATACTCACTTAAAGGTGAGATTTTATACCTGCAAAGAAATCCTTTTAAAATTATATATATCATTGTCAAAGATCTAACTGATCAGAACTCTGACAGTTTTAACCTATTATGTTTCATCTAAAGTGCCAAGATATTTACATCATAATAGCATATATGAAAAAAGTAAGAAGTACAGCAAGTAAAATCAACTTTGCAGTGGATAACAATAAAAGTTACGCATGTGTATATATTTTTATAAATACACCTGAGAACAAATAACATCTGGTTTGAAAGTGTTATTTCCTGCACTTAACTTTAGACTAGTTAAGAGTCTTTGGCAGGACTGTGGAAAAAACTAAGACTTAGATACGGCTAAAAAATGACTAAATTTCTATGCTTACTTCTACTGTTTAAAAAAAGCCAGTATAGTTTACACAAAATGAATGGCAATACTGAAAAGATTTAGTATGGAGTTTCAAATCATAAACGCACAACACTAAAAACCCACAAAATATTTAGGACTGCCATTTTCTGGTATGTATATTTCCGAATGTCTCCTTCCCCTGAGAAAGAAGACAGGACTACAGAAAAGTCATCTTTGGTCCTGGATTCAAATATCTGACATTAAGAAAACAAAGTTCTTTAAATATTAGAAGCTGCAATCCAAAAGGTAGAGAACACAAGTATTTCTAGGCTTCTTCTGATACAATCCAAAATCTTAAGAACTCCCTAGAATAACACTAAAACCTAGCTAATTTTACCCAGGTTCTAAGCAGGGCTTATTACCTTGGCTTCAGTGCTAAGATGAACCATTTCTGGTCAGCAGGGAGTAAATGAAAGAAAGCGTTTGGAAAGCTCTGCAAATCAGGGGGTAACCAGGCTCCAGATCTTCCTATGGCAAAAATCGTCATAGCTCCACTGAAGGTAGTAATCAATTACCAACAGTTCAGGAGATTTTTTGCCTTTTCTTTTTTCTTTTCTTTTCTTTTTTTTTTTTCAAGTAGTGAACCTAACAATATTTCAGCTCTCTAATATCATTACGGCTTATTTTCCTTTCATAAAAACATTACCTTCACTTCTTTTCACTACAATATAGACTAAAGAAAATCATCTAATCTACTATTAAAAACTTTTAACAAATGAAATGCCATTGCAAATGAAAGTTCTTCCTTACTTCTAGAAGAGAAGTCTAGCTAGACTGACAGCAAAAGAGAAATCAATAAGAGATGTTCAAAGAGATTTCTGATAGCAATATTTCAGGTTTTTCTCCCTGCAGGATGGCTACAACACATCTATAGAAGTTGAAAAATGCCTCCAAAATCACTGCAGAGTTACTCAGCACACAGACTGTCTCTTGTCATTAAGAGTATGTCAGCGTTCCCATCCTAAATCCTTAGACTCAAAGTTTTACAGTTCAATGTCTTAAAAAAAAAAAAAAAAAGAGGCTCATTCCATTCAAAACTAAACAACAAAAACTAGTTCATACTACCTCCTCCCACCCCCAAATCTGTTCCTTTTTTTTTATTCTTTCCTCTTGAAAAATGGAAATTTGGATTTTAAACTCCAGGCAAGCACAAAAAAGACTTTTCCAAAACATTAAAAATTTTTTTTTAAAAATCTATTTTAAAGAAACTAAATTTTTAAGTCTGATACTCAAGTTTAAAGTGTAGTATTTATGTGCAGTACTAAAGTTTTAGATCATGTCATGTACTGAAGTATCTTAGTTGCTGAAAAGCCAACCTCTCCTTCATTTGATAATCCTTTCTCTTTCTGACTCTCTGACCTGCACTTTACGTATGCATTTAAATTGTGTGCATTTTTAAGACCATGTATGAATTCTTCTTTTTATTGCATTACTTATTATGGGAAAAATTACTTTGCAACCCATCAAATTACCAAGTGTTGAACTAATCAGGAACACATTTTTGGTGGTATATGGTTGCACTTTTTTGGTCATAATGCATTAATTAAGATAAGCAACTCAAACGTCTACGGTCTAGAAAAAGAGACCTTCTCTGTATCCTTCTTTCTCCAAAGATAAACTCTCATATTGCAATACTGAACTTGGGAATTACCTATAATTTCAAAGGATTTGCATTTACAAAACAAATATAAGATGCATTACCTGAACCAGAATTATGCATTGGAAAGGAGAATTTGGCTAAAAATAAGTTTGTTTAAGCAACTTTTGCTTTGACTGCTGGTTAGCTCTTCATTCAAATGTATACATATGAACAAGTACATGATTTTCATTATACTTTACAAGAACATTCAGCCAAATATGATATTTTGTTTCTAAGTCTCTTAGCAGCTCAATACTCCAGTCGCTCATATCTGGCATTGAAAATTGTTTGTTTATGGTTTTGTTGACAGTGCAAACTGTGTTGAAGATGCAGATACTCACAGACACTACGTTCACAAAGTCGTCATCAGACAAGGTCTCCAGCATCTCAATGACTGATGTGCGGATCAGCTTCAAGGTCAATCCACTCACACTCCCGCTCCTAACAGATACACACAGAATAAGAAACAACATGACTTTAATGAGTTGCATTTAAAATGTAAAATTAAAATAGAATGTACAAACTAAAGCTCTCAGCAGCTTTCACATTCAAATTTTTATTAATTCTCCTGAAGTGCCAACATAGCGCGCAACTCACCATTATCGATTTTACATTAATATAAATCCAATACTGATATTAAAAGCCACAGTTGTGTGGCTCAGATGAAACCATGGTGATACATCATTTGTTCATTTTTATTTCAAGAAATTTGAGGAGTTAATCACATTCAACTGATGTATTAGCACAGCATTTTATACTCCTATGCATAGAGGCACAGCTTTACAATTTCACATACCTAAACGGCAGCTAGTTTGATTTGAGAAAAGACCTAAATTGAAGCATAGAAACAATAGAAACAATAAATGTTGATAAAGCCCACTTCCGATATGGAAGCCCTTCATCAAATTTAAAAGCACTCAATGCAAATTCTGTTATTGAGATTTTTTTTTCAGCATAAAGCAATCTATTTGACACATCGAGTTCAATGCCTGCTTCAGTCCCTTGACATCCGCTACACACAGGAAGCCTTGATGAGGCAACAAGATTTTTTTTTTAATTTCTTTGTTCAGTTTCTACACTACATGGAATAAATCTCTCAGTATAAATGCAAACATAGGATGAGTTTTTATAGGAAATCAGAAACAGCAGCTACAAATTTGTCATATCATGTCATAACATAGTTTTCTTCTGTCCTTACAGAATAAAACAATTTAAATAACTGCTCAATAAGGACAAACAAAAAGAGGCTTATACTGACAAAGTGCAACCTTTGCTAAAATACACAAATTCTCTTACTATTTTCTTTTTGTTTTATTTCACAGTTATAAACAGTATAAGATATATCTATCCATTAAAATAATTTACTTGCTTAGGGATTAATGTTCTACAAGAACTAAACTTGGCAATATTTAAATATGAAAGGTAAAATATGCAAAGTCTGCATAAATTTTCATCCTTCAGGCTCATTAAAACATGATTAAATACAGACTCATGCTTCTACTCATTTGCTTTTGTTTTTGTATTTTACAACAACTTCTGGCATTCACATGAGAAATTTCCCATTGATTACTTTAGTAATTAAGAGGCTGAAAGCAGAACAATATCAAATTGATTCAAAAGCATTTTCTTGTGTACAACAATTTAAACAACTTGCAGGTTTTGTTTGGGCTGTTTTTCCTATGTGGTTATTTTGTTCATACACAAGATTTTTTACGCTTGCGTCTAAGGGCATCCCAATTCTCTCTGTCTTTTTCAGCATTTACCAATTTGTGCAATAGACAGGAAGTATTTTTTTCTAAAGCCTATATACAATCATTAAACACTTACGCATCAACCAAAATAAGCATGTCTTTGGGAGAGGCAGCTCCTTGGATATACCTGAAATAAAAAGATATACATTTGAAAATGATACACATTTGAAAAGACTACAGCTGTGTTTGATCTTAGAAAATCCATCATCTCTAAACCAAGTCTAACTGAACCAACAGCATCCTCCCATTGGATGTAGTAGAAATCCATGTTCCATTTTCCCTTATTAGTTCTAAGCAAACCAAAATCTAAACAGCAATGGTAAAACCTGGAAGTAGAATTTACTGATCAAAAAACAGTATTTTCAGACATGAGTAACTTAAAATGGTGAATTCTTTCTTAGAGCTAAAGATCTGAGCTAAAGGTGAGTGGAAATACTGCACTAGCCCAGCTTTGGGAAAGCTGTTCTGTCCATACATTGGGTCAGTACGAATCCCAGTATCGGTACGCACCGTGCTTGAGGGGCTAACAGGAAAACACTGAGAAACAGCCCTAAGGACGGGCATTGCCTGTGCAGGGCTCAGTGCTGGTGATCATTGTGTTAGTCTGAACCATGAAACACATTTGTAAAGAATGGCTGAGCCCGATAACCTGAATCACATTTCATTTTGGCGCGAAACCAAAGTACTTAATTGCCTTGTCTTCATATCTATTTCACAGTCATCCTCATCACGAACAGGCGTGTGTAATACAACAGTATTGCATAGTATACAGAAATTGCACAAGAAAGAGTATAATGCAAATATTACCTATAGGGAACAATTAATTAATTTGAAAAAAAAAAAAAAAAAGAAAGCAATGATATTTAAAAGAAAGGACTATTAACCGCAAAGAATAATGAGAAAAATGTAGTTTTTAAATCTTATCCAGAAAGCCAGAGATGTGTTTGCTTTAAAATGCTTTAAAGAAAGCTTACCATGGTCTTCTGCGAACATCATACAGGTCTATTTTGTTTGGAGTTCGACTTTTATCTACCCATGGGGAAGCTAAAAAAGTTTTTAAAAAAGCATAAAATAAATTCATTTTTATTTCTAAAGTATTTCAAAAGGTTAACATTATAACGCATCAAGGTCACAGGCTCTGCACAAATATCAGCATTCCACATAGGTAAGGGAGGCATTTTAGCAATCTATTTTTCAAATATACACACACAAACACACACAGATATATGATTTTTATGAGTGCATAATAAGATATAATAGAATAGACTAGAAATACAATGAAAGTTTTAAAGAATGAGATCTGGCTGAGAAAATACTTATGGACTACAACTGACCAGTGACTTCAATGGAACTACTATTTCAATGAACCATTTTGCAATGAGAAATATCTTTTTTTCAGAACCATCGAGTCCTTTTTTAATAAAAGATAACTGATTAATTAATGTTTTGTTATTAATGTAATGTTAGATAGTGCTGATATAGAATGCAGTTTTGCATCTAAAGATTTATTCTCTGATTCAAGTCCCAAATTAGAAAGGAAAAAGCCACTTTTTCTGAATATACTATACAATGAAAATATAAGTGTGCATGTAAAAAAAAAAAAGAGAAGATTAATAACCTTGTGTAATTTTATCTTAACGTTATCTTAATTTTCTTGTATCTTCAATCTAAGATTTACAATATTTTTGTACAAGAATAACAATCTCACTGGAAAACAAAATGAGCCTTTCAAAAACATTTGACAGTTTAATGAACAGAAATAAAAATGTGAAAAATTATATGAACTGAAAGAATGTTCTGTAATTTGCTTTCTCACTGTACACGCACAGTACCAGGAGAGCTATCTCCTGAAGTTAAGTATTTTTCTGCCTAGTAAATGAAGAGGGATACAGGCATCTCCAGGGTTATTCTTCCTAAATATGCAGCCATCTAAAACAAATGGGATGAATCATGATTCTCTCTCCTTGAAAGCAGAAAGAGCCAGTAGCATAAAGTAGTTGTTCAAATTGAACTTGGCTAAATGAACCCTTTTGTAAGTCACCATCTCCTGAATTGGCACGTAGCAACTTCAACATTTAAACACAGCGTAACAACCAAGACTTCTATCAGTATAACACCAATAAAAACATGTTCTTTTGCATATCAGAAGAGCTTCAAAGTCTATGGACAAATGGACAGCGCTGGAGTTACTGGAAAGCCTAGACAACACAAAGTGCTTTGGGATCTAAAGCAATAAGGGACTTTGCAATTCCCAGAATGGAAAGAATAGAGTTTCTAAGACTTTTTTTTTCCCGGTAACCTAAGTATCCAATACTTTATGTATTCAATGACCTGGATAGAATAAGAACTAGAATTGGATATATTTAGTCATGGAGTACTTGTGTGTCTGTCCAATACAAAGATATTGGAATTCTACCTGAAAACCCTTCCTTCACTTCCAGATACTGGAAAAACATGCACTTAACGGAACAATTTCATGTTGTGTTATGAATGCTTTAGGTAAAACAACAAATGTAAATCAAAATATTGGCCATCATAGTTGTATTTTTAGTCAAACTTTTAGGTTTTCTAGGGTTATCCAGTAAAACGCTAGGCCCTATAAATTCTGGTTCTGTTAATAAATCCATATCCGACAGACAAATAAGCAAGAATAAAACAAGAACTGCAATCATCTGAATATATCCATCTTGATTTATTTCAAAATAATAGGTAAAATATAGTTTATATGGCTACTGTGACAATGACTTTGAACAATCTCCACTAAGAAGTGAATTAAAACTTTTTTTAGTGATTGTATTGATTTCATTCAAAAGAGAAGTCCAGCTTCTGAACTGCAGTCTCCAAAGCAAATGCACAAGGAGTCAAAGACAATTTGAATGCAGGAACTGGAGTGTTTCTAATATCAACACTGTTTCTGCTAAAAAAGCAGTTACCGAACTATTCTGTATCCTCTGAAAAAACGTAATTTAGATCTAATTTATCTTTCAAGAAGACACTAAATAACTACAAGGTGAATACCAGTTATACAGATAAAATAAACATCAGAATCATTTAAGCCAAATATCATGTGCCAAATCTTTCAGAAATACGAAGTGGCAAAATTAATGCTAACATATTTGTAAGAAAACACAAAATAAGAAACTTTGAGATGCCTGACACCTTTCCTTATATTTCCATAAAGCAGCCTCAATATTAAAAGCTAGTTTTTACTGGAATACAAATTGGAAAAAACATATTCATATACTTAATATTTAACAAATATTTATTCAAAACTACTGGGTGAGACAGAATGAAAGACCTGAAAACAAGTCCCTTCTGTCACACTTTTCAGAGCAGGTGAGTCTTTGAAGACTCACACAACTCAGTCTTGCTCTCAGTTTTTCAACAGTTTCTCGACTGAAAATGAAGCCCAAACCACCCCTTTTACCTGTATTAGTAAGCTAAATATCACAGTGGTAAGAAAGACAGACCCAGAGCTTGACACATCATACTGTGAACACGTCCGTGAACGTGCTCCAAACACACCTTTCTAAGGGATCACAAAATAAATCTGTGGGCAGGGGAAAATCGGAACATTCATCACACTGTTAGTATCTTAGCTAGGACTTTTTCAGGTAAGTTTAAATGATAATTTGCAATTTTTCATTCTGAAAGTTAGACTGAATCTTGAGCAAAACAGTTGAACTCTTCAGTGCTCTTTAACTTTTGTGTCCCTTTTCAATATACATAGGCATGGAAAGGTTGTCCTCAGCTTCAGAGTTTTGCAGAAGGTTTTTATGAACATTTTTTTTTTTTTTTTACACTTATTTAAAACAGCTGTTTGGGAATAATTTTTCTGTTCCACATGTCAAGATGAAGTTTTTTGTAATTAATACCTTATCTTCAATTTAGATTTACATAACAAGCACCTGCATATGGGAGTTTCCATGGGAGCAAAAATTACTGCGTTTACACTGTGACTGTGGAAATTTTCATGAGATATTAATTGGTGCTGGATCATGCAAACACTAATTAAGGAAAGTAATGTTTGCTGACAGAAGTAGTTCTATTGATTTTTATGATGTTTTCTACAACAGTAAATATAATCTGGAAGCAAGTGTCTGCATGACTGAACAAATAAGGACTCAGCACTTACTAGCTAAAATTTCATTCACACCAAGGAAGTGCTGAAATCCCACTTCATCCTCAAGAGTCAACTTGACTAAATTATTCACTCATCCTAAGCCATCTCTCTGGATTTGGACTTTAATTTTAGATGGCTTTGAATGGTCTCAAACCTATTCACTGGTTTTGGATACATCCTGACTTTAAGGATCTTATTTGAATCACTATTACTGGGAAACTAAAATTCCCATTGGACATTCCCACTGATCTCCAATGATCTAATTTTAATTTACCTTGATTTCATGTTTTGTAATTTTCAGAAGATGACAAGTGCTTTCAATATAAAAATAATTAGAGATTTATAATAATACAGAAAGTGATTAGATATTCACCTCTGGGAAACACACATTGCCATTGGCCTGCATATTGAATACCCTACAGCCATTTGGGGAAACTCAAAGCTATAGATTATGGCCTTGAGATGAAAGTAAATATGAAAGACACACAAGGGCTAACAATTTTCCCCCTCCCCCCAAAAAGTAAAATTTGAGATCAATATTTCTGAACCTTACATATAACCTATTGCTTAAACATGCATCGCAAACAGATGCCTTGGAATTTGGTGCACAGACTTTGTTCAAGGTGTCAGCATCAGTGTGCGTTTCACTGTTGCATACTATTATCTTTGAACTATGTCAGCCCTAAACAGCTCTCTGTTGCATACATTACGCTTTAGTCATGTTCTCCTTTGATGATTTTCCTGTTTGGCATATGGTTAGATTTGATATTTTATAAATTATTAATTTGTCTTAATACCCCTTCTGCTCTTTGTCTTACGGAGATGTAAGTCTAACCATATTTCAAGTAAGATGAAGTTATGCTACTTTTTTACTTCTGCCCATGTAGGGTGGAAATCCTGTTTTGTTTGGTTTGACATCAGCAGCTTTTGCAGAATTACTGAATAATTTTTCAACAAAAGTTGAAAAGACATGATAAATGAAAACAATAAATAGTCATAGTTTAATAGCCACTAATAGTTCTGTGATATGCTTTGCCCTGCTTGCCCCCAAGAGAAAAGTTACTTATTGTTGTCCTAACATATGGACCTAATTCAAGGCCAAAGGAAAGGAAAACAGCCTGAACTTGTGATATGCTGAAAGAGAAAAAAATGATCCCTCAAATGCCTTTTTGTTATTTCAGTTCACAGTCAAATATCTCTGAATCAATACAGTGAATTTCATCCTTCATTAATATTTTGTTCAGATTTGTTTCACCTAAACTAGGTATTTTTTCACAGCAGGCTGGAATATCCTTAGAACTTAAGAGAACAAATATGTACATGTATATATATATTTCTTTCCCATAAATATAAATTCTGGAAATTTCAATTTGCATCACAAAGGCTCAGAGACTGTATAAACAACTCCTGGCTGCAATGTCCAGTAACTCACTAGAACTATAATAACAAGTATTCCTATGACTGAAAGATCTGCTTACACAACTGCAAAATTTAGCACAACAGCTTTCAAGAAATGAAGACCAACTAAATATGCTGAGACGTTTTCCACATCCTGATGGCAAGACCATAACAACTGCATATCGTGCCCTTTCTTCTAAGATGTCAAGAAAAGTTAATAATCCTTACAGAGACTTATTGCAATGTAAAAAGAATAAATGTACCACTTCTGTGCTAATTGCACCCATTGCACTATTTTTTTCTTCCTATGCTGAAGACTCCTTTGAATGTTCAGTTCTTAACAAGAACTATCAGCTATGACAATAATCATAAAATCTTTTGAAAAAAAGAAAGTTAAGGTCTTAATTTTTCAAAGCTTTTGATTCATTTTGTATGTATTTCTTTAGGCTTTCTAACCCCTTATCTGCTTCAGTAATGACTTTCTTTGGAGAGCTCAATATCATGGCAGCAAGACGATTGCCTGGCATTCATGCTTAACACAAGAGCAGCTGTGCACAGCAAGTCCTTCATTTGAAGAGATACCATTTTATTTTATTAGAAATTGATTTTTAAAGCTGTTCCATTATTAGTTCATCTAAGCAGGGAGTGCTTCAGCAGTTGAGTGAAACCTGCCTAGCTGACATCTGGAAAGATGTTTAAGAGCTTTACTTTTTTCTTATTAAGAGAAGGCGATAATACTAGCTCTTCTCTATCTATATTTAATCAAAGACTTTAGCCTTTCAGAAGACTTTATGGCAAAAGTATTCTTCTGAATAATCAACTTGAGTGTTCTCTTTTCCTTAGCTGTGAATTTCTCCATTTAGTATCTAGAAAGCTCTAACTATATAGGAAGAACCAAATATCCTAGTAAAGTACCAGCACGAGGAATGTACAGGATGTGAAGCTCCCATCACACTACTCCTAACAGACAGATGAAAAAAGTAAGGCTAAAATAAAAGCTGGTCCACTTTAGAAAGAAACAGAACGTAACAACTCTGAACATGACTCTCTGTACCCAGGGTTACAAAGAACCTGAGAACATTCGGGACAGGATAGTATTTCTTTTTCAGTCTTCTTTTTGTTAGTGATTGCTTCAAGTTTTCTGATCCTACCCTAGCACAGCACATTGCTCTCCCAGTACTGCACATACTGTATCACATTACCACCATGATCAACAATTCTCCTTAAAGAATACTGAACCTATCCATACAGTACCATAATTATGTCATTGCTAAATAAAACCTACTAACTAGAATCCTTTCAGGAATACTCTTTCCTGTATTACACGGCGGCAAATATTATTTCATATTTTCCCTGAGATCTGGTGTTGCTGACCAAACAGTGTCTCACACTTAACATTAATCTAAATCAAAGGTGTGGTTTTACACTCTAGTAAGACTTGGCAGCCAAATTTCTACAGCTTATTTATTGCCATGTCTAGAAAGATTCTATATCATATTTAGCTGCAGATAAATGCGTTGGTTAGGCTGTCTGCAGGCCAAAACAAAATGCATCCTTTATTAAGGATCTTATCCTTGCAAAACAAAATAAACAGAGAAGTGAGGAAGTGATTAATATGGGCTCTGGCAGAAGACACAAAAACACAAAAAGTTTTTTAAATCTGTTTAATTAGTAATTGCTAAAGTAAAAATAATGTGCTTTCCATTGAAGAACTGTAATGAAGAATTGATTAACAATTATTATCCTCATTAGCTCTGTAATCTTAAGAAGAATTTCAAAATTAAAAGAGGAACTGGCTGGTTAGCACCTTACACCTCCAAGTAGCCTGCCAAAATTTGATCATAAATTGTTCTTTCAAACAGCTGCTTTCTAAAACCTAGCAGCAAAATTAGCCAGATAGATGTCTTACAAAATGTAAGCAATTTAACATCTGTCAAACTATATTAAACTGTTTTAATTAAATTAATTTATCTTGGGGTAACAAATTTGTCCACAGCTATCTGGTTAATCATAAATTTAATCTGTAGTCTGATTTACACTGAAGCAGTTTTCTATCTACATAGACTACAAGTACCAGAACCCAGAGGACTGATTATAGGAGGAAAAGAATCTACTTACAGACTTGACTGTTACCTGTTTGTGACAAACTAATTCATTATTAAAACAAAATGTTAAAACTTTGCACCGACTATTGCCATATAAGTAAAATCTTACAAAAACAACAAATCCTGAACTGTATTAGCAATCGTTCTCAGTTACTTTTACCTTTTAAAAAGTTAACCTGCTTCAAGTGTTCTGTATTAGACAGGCAGATCTAATGAGATAGATATATCCTTCCAGAGTATTCAGTTATTTCATGTATTGTAGGTAGGTCCCTACCTGGATGATTTTATCTGAGGATAAGCATATTCCTTTAGTGCCTAGAGCCCAAGTGCACCTTAATTTTAAACAGCTAAAATGAATCCTACCCTCTGAAAAACAAAATCTGTTAAGTGAAAAAGATACCTATTATCCCAGGGTTGTTTTCTAGGGTTGCCCAACTCCAACGCATGAAGCTTTGCCCATCCTCAAGGCTTCATGTCGCTCCTTTGCTGCTGGTGCCTCTGACAGTATCGGAGTAGAGCCACATTGGCAGTGAAGACCGAGACTGACGTAGCTCAGAATCACTGCTCCCATGGGGATACAAGGGAAGCCCACTGACCAATGCCACATTTTCTGCGTCACTGTAGCAGCCCAGTTGCAGTGCAGCAAGAAAAATCACGGGCTACTCCTCCTTCACCACTATTTCAGGTTGCATTTGTCTCCTGTTCTTTTGGAGCTGGCCAGAAATGAAATTTTCCAATATTAAAATATTGTGTTGAGATACTTCCAATTTTATATCTTTGAAAGTTCCATTTGGATTGGAATTAACTGGCAATTTTGATTTTACTAAAATGTTGCCATGTTTCTGGTTTTCATTTTTCATCAAGAAATTAGCCAGATCCTTTCCCAGGATGATGCATGTGCCACCTTATAAGCTACCTTCTCTCCATATGCTACTTTCTAGAACAAGAAGAAACTTAAAACTCTTTAGCTGCAGTTTTGTGGGTGTGATAACAAAATGCTGTGCATGAGTGACAGCCATCAAAGGGCTAATCAATGTATATATGGCATTCCTTATGAAACAAAGATATTCCTGCAATATCATGAAAGAAATGGAGGTCAGGCACTGCAATTCATAGAAAGAAAATGATTTAAGTAAAATAATAATGGGAGAAAAATTATAGCTACATTAAAAATAATCCAAATGCCTTTTGTTAAAATTAAAAGTATTTGATACAAATTTACTACTTTCTCCTCCTGCTTTCATTAATTGTATTTACTTAATAATCCAACAGAATTGAAACATATTACTGCAGGTTTATGCCCTGCAGTAAACTTGCAGACAGACAGTCTCTTCTTCTACTTCAGTCCTCAAGAAAGAAGCAAGAACAGTGCTACTGAGAAAGTGCTTCAAAACTTATAACATTTTTTCTGCTCTGTCTCCCAGGAAAGATACTTTCTTAGCTTGATGCCTCACAGTATTCCTAATAAAACCTGCTCTGTTTATTTTACTGTTTCCAACTATTTGTTTTCCAAAATCCCATGATATCAACTTTCAAAAATGTTTGCTGAATTAAAAAAATATATTTTCACCTCTACTTACATTAATAGCATTAGTGAAAACTAAAATTTACTCTTGAGTTATAAGTAAATAATGGAAAACTGTTCATTTGAAGGACAAAAAATGGAAGCTTTTACAAATACTGCTTTGAAAAGCAGTAGATTTCATAAAAACATTGAAATATAATAAAAACAACCAAAAAAAGAAAGAATTTAGATGGGTGCTCTGGACTGACTTATCTTCTGCAGACTACTCAGCTACAATTCTGCTTGAGAACTACTTTGAAAGCAATATGCTTGTACTCTTGTTAAACTAAGGCATTATATTGGGCTGGGGAAAAAAAGAAGGAAAAAAAAAAAAAGAAAAAAAAGCTCTTCAAACGTCTGAGCTTTCTGATTTTAGCAATCTCACCAGTAATTTTGCTCAATGCTGCCTTTACAGTTATTCGATGTCATAACATGTGGATGAAATCTTCAGAAAATATCAAACATAACCTCTGGAGAACTGCATATTTTATGCAACCTTCAATGCTTCTCATTTTTAAATGAGTGAGTAATGGCTATATGATTAACGACAGAGGAAACGGTCATCTGTGGCTTGGAGGGAGCATGGTCATTATGCAGACTTGCAGGCCAACTTCATTAGATCAGACATAGCAATTTCCCTATAGACTGCAAACAACAGCCACACCATGGTTGTTACTGGTTTCTGCACAGGTAGATGGAAAGGACAATATATATATGCGTATATATAAATAATACACAGATCATAGAATCATAGAATCATAGAATCATAGAATGCCTAAGGTTGGAAGGGACCTCTAGAGGTCATCTAGTCCAA
>JAWLRI010000001.1:4677359-4708735 GCA_034781795.1 Crypturellus tataupa | reverse complement strand
CCTGAAAGGGTTTGTACGCAAAAGGATAGTGCTGCAAAATAACAAATGGATATAAACAGTTAAGAACAAATTAGAACAGGAAATTAAGAGGGCTTTTTTAGAGCAGAAGGTCTTCAAGTGAACTCCTGATAGAAGAACTGAGCAAAGAGGCCAGGTTTAAGACCAAGTTTTATCAGTTCAGTAAAGGAATGACAGGGACTAGCAAGATTATGATTTGATGACCATAAAGGCACTTGAAATTCAATTCTCATACCCGATGCTCTGTTACAAATAAAGAAAAGGTAGTTTTAAAAGCTGAAGTTCAGTAACCACAGAAAACAGCTTCATACAGGCTTAATGAAGCAAAAGAATTAGCAGTAAAACAGTTTTTCTTATTAATTTTTAATTCATGAATATTAAATGCTTGCAAATAAACTATGGGATTTTTTTTCATTACATGAATAAACATGCACATAAAATGGAAAATAAATAAAATTAAATATATATTCACATATTTATCACAAAAAAAGATGTTTTTTCTAAGGTTTAAGGCGTTTTTATAAATATTAAAATGGTACGGATTTGGCTAATGGATTCTAATCTAATCCCCATGTAAATGAAAGTTTAATGAATGGCAGGGAAATGAGCAGACTGGTTTAATCTATCTAAATGCATCTCTGGCAATAGAAATCCAAGCCACAGCGAGTGTGAGGGGAATACAAGGCACAAGTGGGAAACGTGAGAAAAATGATGATGAGAACAAGCCTGTTTCATCACCTGAGCTCGCACAGAGGTGACAGCCCCTGCTCTCTGTCAATATTCTAGCCTCCTCCAAGCTTTGCAGACTGAAAATAATGAAATTTTCACATCCTTTATTTATTTATTTATTTATTTATCCTTGCTTTTAGCCAAAGGTTGTGCCAATGTCTTTTCTCCCTGGAGAAATTTGCTATGTCAGAAATTTGAAGATGATGAATATCTTCTAAAATGTAGATAGCTTAGGAAGTGTCTTCGCCCTCCAACAGTTGGAATATGTGTCTCATGCTACTGCATTTGCCTTCTTGGAATATAAAAATTAAATAAATATCATTCATCTACAGTATGACCTTGCCATAGGTCATAGGTATTGTAACCTGTCTGTTAATTAAGCTTGCTTTTGTATTATTTTCTGTTTATTTTTTTACCCAAGCACATTAATGTAACTCCTCCTTAGAGAGGAAAGGAGTCTGCAGGATATGAGAAGGGTTTCACAGTTCAAAGCTGCCTCCGCAAGGGAGCTTTCCCTTCTCTCTCTACAGGCCTTGCTATGATTTCTTGCTATAAATAAATACTTTTTGCCTATCTTTACAATAAGGAAAAAATTGGTTTCTTTTACTTAACCTATACCACTATGAGGTACTCATTCCCAAACCTGTGCTTCCAAGATGCCCATCTGAATCCCAAAGCTCAGGTGAATCCTGGCCTCTCCCTTACCGCAGTGGGAAGCGATTTCATCCCGTCTCCAAACACCATCTGCCCGTCAGGCTCCATCTGCTCCCTCCACATGCCCTGGGCTGCCAGGTACAGAACCAGGAACCAGCACTTATCATTTCAGCTTCTAATGCAGATGACCGAAAACTTAAAAATCACTCTGTAAAATTCGCAATGTCTTTGAAATAGTTAAGGACTCAAAAGGATCTGCATCACTGCAGTAAAATTCAGCTCCTGCAAAGCTTTTTGGTTTACCTCCAAGCTATGAAGAATGCTCTTCAGATTCACCTAAATTTCTTTTAATCAATACAGCAGTTCTCTCTGTGTTGTACAAAGTGTTCAAACTGAAACACATCTTATAATTGTGTGTTTCCTGGAGGTCTCCCTGGCTTCAATTTGCTTAGTTTGTGAGTACATAAAACCACAGGAAGAGGCAATAAAGTTGTACAAAACAGTTTAAACAACCAGAATGAGATGAACAAAGAAATCATTTCACCTTATATACTCTATTTTTTGACAATTTAAAAGGCACTAAACATTAGCTGCTTTAGCTTTCCTTATTTAAATCCAAAAGCCATAATCATTAGTGAGTTAGTATAATAACAGTGTGGAAGCAATTCTGATAAGGAGAATTTTAAAATCAGAGCTGTTGAGTTTGAATTTTCTAAATGCTTATTCTAAATGCTTTTTCTAATTTCTAATGCTTTTTCGAAATGCTCATTCTAAATAATGAGGAGGGACTTCTGGAAAAACAGACACTTACAGAAAAAGTGAAAAGAAGTGGGGAAAAAGCATCTGGAACCAAAACAGTGAGCATCATATGCATGTTAAACAACATGAATATAAAACAACATTATATGCATTTCAAACAAATTCTGGAAGTTAGGGCAAAGTAATTTCCTAAGATAAGGAGAAGAATGCTAATAAGAATTTGGATTTAATGCAAGTCTTTAAGAAGACTTTAAGAAGATATTACACAGTGAAGTACAACTTTAGTCTCAAGGCATTTCCACACATGCTCAACCTTCATATTCAATAAATAAAGGAGCAGAGCACCTGCCTATTGCAGTGACAATCTTCATCAATTCAGAACACAACCCAGGGAAATGAGGGCCCAAATCTGCTAACTACCTATTCTGAGAACTGTTTTGAAAAGGAAAATGAAAGACCCAGCAGTTCTTCAGATCATTTTATAAAAAAATGAGTGTGTGAAGCTACAGAACACTTATCTCGCATGAGAAAGTCATTGCCTTGTTTCTCTACCCCTGCCCTGGCTGGAGTGGCTTCACGTACACCAGCAAGCCGGGCAAGGCAATGGACACTGGCTTGAACCTGCTGGTGCTGGGGCTCTCACACTCCCACTGAAGGTCTCAGAGGTTTTACTCTCTGCTGCATTTAGTCTGTCCAGGAGCCCGAACGTGCATCTGTAGCTGAAGCAGGACAGGACCAGTCCAAGAGGGCCGTATCTGAAGGGCACCAGACGGCACGTGCAGCAGTGCCTCTGCATCACTGCCCAGCTGAGCTACAAGCAAGCCCAGGTGGATCCAGCTCAGGAACAGCCTGAGCCTCCTGTAAGGATTAGGAGGGATCATACAAACTAGAGAGCTGAGAAAAGGAATTTCAGTCATAGAAAGTATACAGTCAACACACCAATACTTAGCTCAAGAGCACTAAAGAGCAAAATATCATCCTGTGATTTCCATCACCCCAGGCATCTTTAGTGGCAAATGCAGTTGAACTGACAAGGGAGGATACTCAATTTCAGCTAAATTAGCCTGAGCATGATAAAACAAAGAAAAAAATATCTTTAGATAGGTAACAACTAAGAGTATGCATATAACAATGCAGGTTCTTATCAATAAATAAATAAATAAATAAATAAAAGCATTGCTTTCTTGGTAAAGTACTCTATAGACTAACGGACAACTCCCAGCTGGTACTACACCACTGTGTAAAACAGCCAAAAATCTGACCCTGATTTTCTAAGTATTTCCTTCAGCATTAAAAAATGAGAGGCACAAAGCAGAGCTAAGCAATTATGGCACTTTAGGGATCTGACAGCATTCTGTACAAGAGTTATACTTTAATCAATTCCCGTAAATGCTTTATGCATATAGCAGTGGCTCAGAAAATGAGACAACAGCCCTACTAAAGAGACCAGCTCTGTGCGCCTCGCTCACGCAGAGTGATGTATTGAAGTCTCTGGAACTCTGAAGGCAGCAGTGAAGTCACTGGAACTAAACTGCTTTGATCCATGTGCTTTCAACTTTATTTTAACATTGACTTTCAGAATGATCTTCAGCTTATCATAATCATACTATGCCTCAGCTCCTCAGCTAAGGAAAGGGAGCTAAACATATAGCTATATATATTCTTAACCTCATAGTCACACTTAAGTAGCAACTAAACCTTGTTTTCAATGTCTTAAAGGTATTTTGAATGATTTCTCATCACAATGTAGTGTCTTGGTGTAAAAGCATCTTTGTCATGTATGTACTGTCTATATTGGTATTTGTCCTAACAGAAGTCAGAATTTTGCATTTTGCAATTGTAAATTAACCCAGAAATCTCTGCAGAGAAGAGACAAATGTAAGCGAGTGCTTCCCTCCCGACCCAGCATCAGTCAGACAACTGAAACACCAACTGATGCTTGCAGAACTATGAAAAAAATGGAAAGTATTTTTAAAGTCAAGAAGTAAAAAAAATATTTTTTTAATACCAACTCTTCTGTTTTAGTAAGACTCTTCCACTTTTGCAGAAACCAACTTGGAAAAATTTTATTCCATTTGCAACACAGAACAAGAAGAACAACAACAAAAACCACCCTGAATGGTACAAATGTCACAGATGACTGACTCCTGCAAAGTAACTTCAGAGGAAAAAAGCAGGGACAAACCCTGGACGACATGTTCTAGGACCAGCCAAAGACACAATCTGTTTACTAAAACGCTAGATTTCAGGCACTAGCAGGTCAATGCCCTGGTGAGTGATCCCCAGGTATCTCTGTCTCCTTCCCCTTCTCCCTTTCGGGGCAGTCTATGCAACAGCAAGGCATGAGCAGGGACATGCTGAAGGCAAGGGGACAGTGAGTAGCCTTTTCTGGCAGCTCCTGAGCAGACAAGCAGGCAGGTCTATGCCAGGAGACATTCCCTAAGGCAGGAGAAGGGCTAAGTAATTTGTTATGATTAATCAGTTACTAATTAATGTATTATTTGTATTATTATTTTGTTTGGATAAGTACTGTCTAATCGAGTAGGCAGGAATGTTTTATATCTTGAAGACTCTATAATAAAAATCAAAACATAATATAATGATTGAGGTAAACGAGTAGAGGAGTAAGAGCAGTGCTATGGGAAGGACCGGACTGGCAGCAGAATAAGAAAAGAGGTTTGGGGAGTTGACTTGCAAAACCGTGCCATGGCCCTCAATTATCTACTGCCCTTTCCCACATTTTCACACAGCAAAAATAATTGCTCAATGTCCATCTGCCTCTAGCCTCCATTCCTTGTTTTCTGTGACACAGAAGTCTGATCATATTAGTCTTTAATTCGAAAGCGGGAAGTAGCTGTATTGACCAGAAGCTGAACAAGGGCAAGCAAAATGGTGCAAGGCACTTAGCTGTACATAAGGACACCCTGGAGACAGATTAGCAGGAATTTGTTCTGCACAGACATGTAGTTAAATACCAAACAAGAAAGAAAAAAAGGAAAAAAAAAAAAAAAGAGAGAGAGAAAGAAACATATTTCAAGAAAAGTGGTGAGGGCAGAAAAGAATGAGACATTTCAAGACAGTATGTCAAAATTAATTCTTGCAAGGCAAGAAGGGCAGAGAGCAATTCATGAAATTAGGTCCAAAAATTGCACTGATTATTCAAAAGTTAAAAGAGAAATAGCCCCATTAACCCCCTTTGACTATCCTAAACAGAGCTGTTTGCAGAAAAGCACAGAGGTATTTGACAAACTATATTATTTACATGCTGTATACATGTCATTCCCACCAGAAACCATCAACAAACACATACGAGCCTGTAAAAAAAAGCTGCACATGATCGCTTACAAGAGCTATCAAGTGCAGCTAAACACACTGTAAATATTCAGCTACTTCTGGTTTAGAAAGAAGCGAAGTTATATCCAGGTTGAATAAAGAAAAAAAGAAGGATTCAAATGTCACAAGACTCTTATGGATCTACTGTTTAGGAAAAAGAAATCAAGAGTTGTCAATTTAGAGACACATCTTCAAGCTTGCAGCTGACTGTCCAATTGATGCTTTGGTTGGACTGCTCTCTTAGCTCTCCTCTAACGTAATGAACCATCCTGAAACACACTTCCCACACCTTATTAGTTTATATACATTATAATTCAAACAAGAGACCTGAAAATCAAAACAAATAATAGAAACTCACTTTCAATATTTAATCTATGTTCAGAACAGTTGCATTTTTCCTTCTTTCTTCTGTATTTTCTACATTTTATTCTTATCTAGCTCTTTTGAGTGACAAAATTATTAATTACCTATGCACTTACTTATGAATTTCTGACTAAGTAAAGTTATATGTCAAGCACTAAAATACAAACAGCACCCATGTGCTTCCCATCAGAGACACATCACATTCCTGTGTTTGAAATGAGGTGAAAATTAAAGGTACAACTCTTACATATAATTAAGCAAAACATGATATTTTGTACAAAAATGACTTAATTTTGAGTCAGTATTTGACTTGTTGAAGAAGTCCTATACATCAATAAGCCTGGAAAGCGCCTTAAATGAACAGAGAAAAAGATTAATAACACAAAGACCAGAGTTACTGTCTATTTCTAGAATATATGCTTGCAAATAGAAAAAAAAAAGGGGGGAGTTGAATCTTATGAATGTAAAAATAATTTAAAAAACTTGAATTTTAAATTTTAATCTTGAATTTAAAAAAAAAGTCAAAAAACAACATATAGAAAAGGATCTGTACTGTAGAATCAGGAAAGAAGTCACAAAGTCTGCCAGAACTACAACAAAGCACCTGAAAACGTATATAGAATCTCCACTCCTGCCAATAATTACACAGACTCACAAATTATACAGTTACTTCTACAGACTGATGTGGTTATACTGTGTCTTGTTATGTGGAGAAGCAGCAAGGTCTCAGCTCCACCTATGTTTTTGACAACACAGAACACGCTTCTCACGCTCGAGTCGAGGTAGCTGAACTGAGAAGTTATCGCGTTTTCCCTCAGGTTACATATCACTTCACTGCTACTCTAGGCTTCCCCTAGCTGTTCCAGACAGTTAGATCTTGCTTACAATCTTGCTCTGTGCCTCGAGCTGTCAGGGTATGTACTTAGCAACATGCCATTAGGTCGAAAAGACAAATATTCAACTGGAAGAGTTTGTTTTCTCTGTGAAAAAGCTCACCAAGCAGCAGAGATTACCAGTGCCTTCTCTAGGGAACTTTTAGTATTGCAACAACCCGTACTAGCTCAAAAAATTTTGCAAAAAGTAATGGCATAAATAAACCATACAAGCTCATGGCTTGGAACAGTGTAATCCTTCATCAGGGCTTAAGCCCACATAGACAAGACAATATTTGGTAGCTCAACTGGAGGAAAAGGTCCTGAACTAATGACAGTTTTACCATCACCATGTTAGGTTTAAGTCCTAAAATGAGCATATGTAGCTAAATTTGCTTCATTTATCTGACCAACTTCTGTGTCATCACTAAAACAGGAAATACAATTCTGGCTTTCCCATATAGGTCTCATATGCATAATACAAATCTCTGTCCTACCTTAAGTTTTCATACATATATATATAATCAGGTACACATATATAAATGTATATGCACCACACACTCAACCAATCTTAAGCTTCATTTAAACAAATTTTCCATTGGCAAACATATGCATGCATTGTGGTGAAAGAAAACAATCTAAATCCTTAAAACATATATGTGAGGATTAACTACAATTTCACTGATCCACACACACTAAAGTCCAACAGCAACCACATCCCAAATTTTAATCCTTTCTCATTCAAATATGCTGACCTTCAGAGTTTCCTTGGGTATGAATTCAGGATCAAATTCATCATCTCATCCAGTAACTTTATGCACTGATTTAATTAGCATTACATTAGCCTAAATATTGCAAATAATGCATTAACTCTGCAGGGTGTATCTGAAAGAGGAACAGAACAAAGCCCTAATGTAGGAGCTGGGTTGGCTTTTCTTCAGACCACAACATGACAACAGTGGTCACTTGCTTCACTGAGTAGCTTTCATATGAAATCAAGCACTGAAAATAAGCACTCAAGTAGTATGTCTTGGAAACTAAGTACCTTGATGCACACACAAAAAAAATATCTATGGTTCATTAGTGAGAGATCATGAACCAAGCAGCTTATCTGAGGAAGTAAATAAATCTAAGTGCTATTACAATTTCAATATAAGAGCTAAAGATCCAATATACTCAGTGACAATTAGCCCTTTACTGAAGTTTCGTAAGTGCTGATGTCCATGAGAAAGAGAAAGGGAAAAGGAAAAAAAAAAAGAGAAAAAGAAAAAGAAGAAAAAGAAGAAGAGAAAGATAATAATAAAAAAATAATAATAAGAAAAATTATTGGCCCAAGGTATAGAAATAACAGCATTTCTGAATGACTGACTCAAGAAAACGTTAGAAGCTCAACAGTACAAGCAGCAGATACGCCACAGTAATCTTTTTTATACTTCTGTATGTATTATCACATGCCCTCATCTTCCTGATGTGATGATCTTTCTGATGAGAGGCCTTTGTGCATTGTACATATGTTCACAGTAATCTTATTCTTGCAAGAACCTTCCGCTTCTTTGTCGGTTCGTATCGTATTTGTTTTTCCTATTGATCTCCTGCAGGCACCAATCTTTCACTCCACTTGCCAGATTCTATCTCTATTTGATATTCATCTTCTTCAAGCAAAGAGCTCTCACTTTGCTCATCAGCTTCTATTGAAATTTTTTTTTGTATTGATCTTTTCCAAGTAACAGCTTTCCACTTTCTTATCATTTTCATATGCCTTACATCCACTTTATATCAAAGTGCTCACCTCGCTCCTGGCCTTTCTCCACATTACTGCATTTCTACAGCTAAAACCATTTTAGGGATCTGATTTCACCATTATCATTAACTGCTCCGAAAGACAGTTCTGAAACTCTTTGCTAACTCTGGCCAGTACCTTTTGCAGTCCTAAATTCACAGCACTCTTGGATCATGTTTACCTATCCTTACTTACACTGAGCACTACTCCTTAAATTATCCCATTGATTTTGGTGAGAGTAAAAATAAAATGAAATACCATACTTGCCAGAATTGACTCTTTTGAAAAAAATTCCTTCTGAAGTCTAATAAAATCTTTAGAAAAGCAAAACTTTACATCAAGGTCAGAAGTCCTTTACATCAAGTAACTTTATATCAAGTCAGGGAAAATTTTACATATATGTTTATTGTAAGATCACTCCTAAATCCTTCCCTCACAACTGCCCCCAAAAAAGTGCAACTTCCAACAGCAACAAATTTGATTCTAAAATGTCTCCTATCTCACACAAAGCAACTCTTGCATCACACAGGTTCTCGAGACTGCAGCCCAGTGGGGGGCTTTGTTTTTCACTTTGATCCCTGATTATTCACATCTCTTAGGTAATATTCCACTTAAAATACCAGTTCACAAACATAAAATTAGTACAAGTCTACTAAAAGAAAGAAAAGGCTTTGATAAAGTTGGAATCCTAAAGGAACAAGCAGACAACTCTCTCAGGTTACAGGAAATCCCAGAACAGCTGAATAAAAGGGAGTGATTGAGAATGGATATGGTCTTGCCTGCAAAGAAATCATTTTTCCCAATAATGCCTTCTTTTTAACCATGTTATCTACAGAAATAAAATCAATTTAATAATCAGTCCTAGCAACTACTATAATCAGTATTTCCTCTAGTTAATACATTTTAAATTGGTAGAATATAATTATTCATAATAAAACAATTTTCATAATGGCTTACTGGGATATGCTGGACAAACAATATGAAAACACAGCACAGAAATAACTACCCTGATCTATAGTCCATATAATGATCTTTACTAAAAAGCCACGGAAGCATCTGGCCAACATTAATAAAATTGTGTTTCAATCAATACAGGAAAGATAACACTGCTGTACAGATGTTGGTGAAAACTGGTCCAGATCCTCCTAGGTGTCTCAAAATTAGCAGCTGTTGGCAGCTTGCACATTGCAATGGCACCTTAAATTGACATTATTTTGACATTATTGACATATATTCTGACACATATTGACAAGTCTGGGGCAAGTATATGGCCTTTAGTTGTCTTAGAGAAGAAAGCAACCACCAGAGGTAGCAGAGGCAGGTACATCTCTAACGTGGCAAGCTGGGTATAATAACAATAATGTTCCATCTTGTATTGTCATGCAGAAAAAGAGTTAGCTGACATTACTTCAGTGATAAGCACCATAAATAATAATTTTAAAAAGTAGTAAACAGGTTACTATAAGAATATGCTGCTGCTTTTATTCCATGAGGAACAGAGCTATCTAGGTTGCAGGATCTGTGAGGTTTCTCACAGATTTAACCCATTAGCAAGTACTCTGTATGGTTCTTCTGATCCATCTGCACTGGAAACCTGAAGCATTAATTTCTATATTGAAGCCAGCACCGGACCACCATTTGGCCAATTTTTATGCATTTTTTTCTCATTCACTGTGTCTAAGCGAAGTGTGCTGTTTAGTATAATGTGCTGCCATTCCTGCTGCTTCTGCTGAAAAGAGTAAAATGGCATTCTGTATTCTCTGACAATAAGTTAAATTGCTATCACTTCTAAGTCATCACATTTCCAGCTACTGTAAGTGGAATTTTCTTCCTTCATAAACATTTAGAAAAGCAAGGAATTACCTCCTGAAATAGCTGTGTACATTCACCATGGATACAACAGGAAAAATGTAACTCAGGCAGTAACTAGGTTTGTTTATACAGATACTGGGTTCTCTTGGGGGTGGGGGAAGTATCTTTTTTTTTTCTCTCTTTATTCTGCAAGGAAAGCAGTTTCCAGTTGAAACGGCTTTGGAGAAGTGACGTGCCCAACAGAAACAGCGGAGAGAAGAGGGCAGGAGCTCCACTTCACACGTGTGCCTGGAGCTGCCTGCCAGGAGCAGCCGTGTGTGTGCAGGGTGTCAGGACGCGGCAGCCAGGCAGAACCGCCCCCGCCGCCGCGAGGAAACCTGAGGACTGGAAATTACGGAGAAAGCAGCAATTAGTGTCAGGAGGAACTGGCGGGTGTGATGGAAGGGAAAGAAAAGGAGACTGGACGTGAAACAGCTCATCCCGGAGCAGCCGAGTCGAAGGGCTCCCTGATGTATGTGCAGTCAGACGCACAAGGTAATAGCAGAAACAAGGCAGAGAAAGACCAGGTAGTGAAAAAAATGCAGTATAAAAACCCAGGACTTCAAATTTAGAAGAAAGACCGGAAAGAAGAAAACCAGAAAGTCACTAGCACCACTAAAAGATTTTAGGAATACAGTCCTAAGAATAACAGACAGGCTCATTACAAAAGAGGTTCCAGAGAACACACAGACATCTTCCCTCCCGGGAGCCACAATGTACATCTGCAATGAAGATCCCGGTGGCAGTGGGAGAGAGGCTACTGATTATTTTTCAGAGAGGAATAAATAATTCAGCTTGAACCTCCGTCACGCAGATCTAAAGGGAGCGTGTCGGGTGGCAAAAAGTGCTCAAAGGGAGATGCAGTAATCCTCAAGAAAGAGGCCCTTGTTCTCAGAGAAAAAATTAAAAGGTTCAGAAATGGATGTTATCAAGGCAGTTGTGTGATGTCTGACCACCATAAGAACAAAAAGGGCAAGGGCACACGCGGGCACATGCATGCTGGGGATGGGGTAGAAGCTTTTAAGAGATCCAAAGAATTAGCAAGGAAAGCGGCATCAAAGACAGCCAAAGTCTTCAGCTAAAAGGGGAAGGCATGAGATGTTTGTACAACCTCCACACTTTACACATAACGACATAGAAATGGGATAAATTCAGTAGTGTTAAGAAGAAATGTGTGAGACTACTACACAGAAATATAGTCAGCATACCAACTGTTCTATATCTCTATATATTATATATATAAAATATATATAAATGTCAAATGTATAAAAATTGTTAAACAATGTAACCACATGCTCCACAGGATGATACTAAGTTGCAGTGTGAGGCAGACAGGAGAAAGACGAGGCAAATCGAGGACACAAAGTGTTTTAGCAGGGCATAAAGATCTGTTAGTACCACTGCATATTGAGATCATTCTGGGATGCTCTTAAAATTACATTCTCCTGTGGATCACTGAAGAAGACTTTATACCTCCTGATGATTTTTTTTTACTTGGTGATTAATAAAAATTTTAGACCATTACATATCGGAATAGTGGGATATCATTATTATTGTTCTTTTACTGTTCTGCTTTCCTTCCCTCCAAGCAAGGGAAAGCAAGCAGGCAAGGCTGTAGCTCTTCATGCTACGCCTCAGTGTTCTTGCTGACTCTTGTTACCCAAGCTGAGACTAAGGGATAAACGAGATGTCAGATCTGAAATCAGCTCAAAATGATACGGTGTTTCTTTTGCAGTCTTCTTTATTGTGAATGCTCCACTTGGAAGTCATTCAGGAATGAAAGACAGCAAAAGGGGTAATAGGTGGAAAATGGCTTTCATGTAACAAAGAGGTGAACTGATAAGAACTCCCTCACCACGGGGGAAAGCCTTATAGTCCCCAGACAATACACAAAAGGAGGCTATAAAATAACAGGGGAGTTGGAAGAGGTAAACACAGAACAAATAACTTCGATCTCCTTTAATACAAGAATTAGGAGAAATCAAGTGAAATTCAAGCATCAGGTGAAAAAGGAGATAATTCTTTGCCCAATACATAATCCTTTGACTCCCTCTGTTGCAGATGCCAAGTTTACAAAGCTTCAAATCCATATAGAAAAAGAAATGAAAAAAAGTTCCTGATCAGGAAGCCCCATAGCCACAAATTTCTATAGACTGGAAGAATACTAAGAGTGAACTGTTTCCTGGAAAGCTGCCATTAGCCAGATGTACTGAAGAGGTTTTTACAGAAACTAGCACTGCTTTCCATTTCACACGCTGTGTCGGTAAACGCGGTGTTAGTGTAGGGATAAGGACAACCAATCTCTCCTGTTCGCTCCCTGTGACACATGGTAGCTTTGGCATCAACACTCTACTCAGTTCTTAAGTTTACTACTGGGAAAAAGTACTTGTGGAAGTAAAAAGAAATAAAAATTCCTTGATCTTCAGGAGTTAATGGTTTTGCTCCTATCTTTTTATAAAAATTACTCAAATAAAAACAAAAAGCTCTTCACCATCAGCTTGCACCTTCATTCCTAACAACACTCAACAGTTTTGCTCAATGATTAAGTGATCGATAATTATTGATCTAATCACAATTGAAAGATTAGCTTGATTATGATGTAGAAATAACAGGAACAAATTTATTGGTATAAGATAGGAGACAGGCAGGACTACATAGGGCTTACATGCATGTGATGCTACTGTAGCTTCACATAGGGCTCTTCCGCAATGCACTTCCATCCTAGTAAAAAGTAATATTTGGGCTGTGAATGACACTACCCTCAGGAAATTTCAAGCTTATTTTCTCTTTTTGAATTGGACAAAAATGCATACAACACAAGTGGAATAAGCAAAATATTAACACAGTTTTGCTAAAGAACTCCTTTTAGTAATATTTGTTAAACAGTTCAGCATTTGGTACAGTCATACTATTCCTAAGCAAAATTGCATCTTGGAATTGAGAAAAAAAGAAGTTTCTTCTAGTAACCTTATTTCTACATCATTTTCCCCCTGCTCCTGGAATCCATGGATATAGATCCTCAACTACTGTAAATAAGGATGTAGAAACATAATGTGATTTTTTTAAAAAAGGCAAATTTGACTTAAAGTCTTTCAGAAATAACATTTCTAGCAGACCTAAGTATAGTGCCTGGTGAGGCTGCACAGCCATTCACATTCAAGAAAAAAACCAACCAAAAAAAAAAAATTCTGCTGGAAGGGAGGCTGATGAGTAAAACTGCAAGGATTATCACAACAACCAACCAACCAAACAAACCAACCAACCAATAAACAGATCAGGCCAGAAGAGACGGAAAGCTCCTTCCCTCCCTTCACCCAGCAGGAGGAGGGAGGGAAAGGGCTGCTACTCCCCAAGGCACCAGGTAGCGGGGTTCACCCATGGCCCCGCACCAGCTTGTGTCCCAGGCTTCGCTCCCGTGGAAATATTTGCAGTCACGGTTTAATCTACTTTATTCATGCCTATATGTTAATTATAGCTTATCTTGACATTTTATTACAGCTTTTCTGCAGTGGATGCTGTCAAATTGGGCAATTTAGCAGCTGTGTTGACACTGCTGTTCCAGCAGACCAGTGTGCACATCCTTCCTTTCCCTCCAGTCCCAACGGCAGGCAGTCGCTTTCATTGCAGAGCTCAATAAGTCCCTGCCTGTTTCAAAAATTATTTTATTACATATTTCAAAAATTAGTATTGCTTGGTGACTGCAGAGTCCCATTTTGTTTGCTATTGCTGGGGCTTTGCGCTGAATCACCCGAAGCCTCATCTGCAGGGGCCTCACGGATGCTGAGACTGGCCATCCTCCCAGGATGTCTCGGGTAGTTTCTGACAGAGCAAGGAATAGAAATATGATGATATAAATTGTTTTGATCAAAATTAAGCTTTTTCTGAAGTGCTGAAGCAGTGTAATTTAAAAACAGCCTCTACCTTCCATTCAAGACACTAAAGCTATTAGCAAGTAGCACTCCATATAAAATTGGCTAACGATGCTCATGGGCAGTAACACATATCAGAATGAAAGGGAATTAGCGGGCACTCTGTAATCAACAGGCACAAGGACTACTAGTCTTGAGAATGGATTTTCTCTTAAATACATAGAAACAAATTTTTAAATGTGTGCTCATAACTTCTGGAAAATAAAAAGTAATAATAATAAAAAAAGCCCAACAGAAATTTAGGGAAGGAAATATCAGCAGAAGCCTGGTATCAGTTCTGTTCACCATGAACAATACTGCATGACTGCTGAATAGGAGTTTCTACAGGGAATTAACTTAAAAGGATAAGGTAGATGTGTGGTGATAGTCTTTGTTGGATCAACTAGAAGCTGATTTACTAATGCAGTATCACCTCCAATGTAAAGGGGCAATTTAATTCTTATTCTTTCCTTTTTTGAGAATGAATAGGGCTGGAGAGAACTTACAGCATTAAGTTTGCTGCTTCACATAGATTGGTAAAGGGTTTTTTTTCAATATTTAATGAGTACTTTATGGTATTTCAAAAGAATATCCAGGAGCAGGCCATTCCAAAAGTAATCTCTTTTTTTATGGATTACATGAAAGGGATATAGATTGATAAATTAACAGTTAGGCAGGGCTTCAGAGAGAATTTAAGTAATGCATTTATCCTTAACTGTACAAACATGTTACTGCAAATCAAGAGCTTTTCCCCTTTTTTAAATAGAATTCTAGCAAATTGTTCCATTCAAAGAGAAAGGTTAGCGATCCTTGCCCAGAATCCCTGTCCTATGAGAAGAGAAGCATATATTTGATTTTTTTCCCCTTGTGAGGAAATTACCCTTTTCTGCCTATTTGTTTTTCTGCAGTTTAATCATTATAGTCCAGCAGCCAAATGAAATAATTCCATCATGCATCATTCTCGTTATAATCAGCATGTGCGTTTAGAAAGACTCAGAAGTGATGGTATAAAAGGAGCAAATACAGGCAAAATGAAAGCCAAGTTCCCTCTTCATCTGCCTTCCTAATGGATTTTATAAATTAGCCAAACGCAGATCTCAACTTTTCCCCTTTCTGTCTTGGGAATCTCCATGAGATACTGACATCTTGGATAAGTAGCCGAGATCAAAAGAGTTTGTGTCAGACCAGGTCTCAGAAGCCACTAGGAGAGAAAAAGAGAAAAATCCTCTCGACCCTCCACACACTGAGGATGAACAGACTTCTAATACTTCAAATCCCATTACTAATTTACAAAGCAGAAACAAATCCATACTCCATGGTGTATTTGAAGAACGCTTCCTGGTGCACTGCTCATTGACCATGAGATGGATAGTGTGCTTTTCATTTCCCCACTTATTTTTGTGTAATATTGAAACAAAACTTTACCAATCTACAGAAAACAAGATCCAATTCAATCTCAAAAAAAAAAAGAAAAAAAAAGTAATACTTGTGTATTTCCCTTCTCAGCCTTTTTGATATTAGTTATAACCTCCTCTCTTTTTTTTTTCTTTTTAAAAAGAGAGGAATATGTAATTTGTTTTAAAATAAAAACCTAAGCTGCATAAAAAATAAGAACTTATGCCTTCTTCATGTAAATGTTACTCAAATACAAAATTCCTTTTAGATTAACTAACATATAAAATGTACACAGCTGCATTTTCTATTAACCTGAATAAATGTATGTAAACTAGATCTTTAAAAAGAGCATCTAGCTTCACTCGTGCACTATTTTGAATTTAAATTGTATGATTAGCATTAATTTATGTATTTCCACCAGTATTCATAGTGTTTCAGAAAAATGCATTATGAAAATGTATTCAACAGTGGCATCAAGAAATGCCTAGAAAATTCTAAAATTGAAGTTTTGTTTCTAAGCTGAGTAGATAGGAATTAAAATCTCCAAACCCAGCATAGAGAGTAAACGTCTCCAAGGTTTTGTTAAAAATGTCCTCCTCCTTTTTCCCTGCAGGGAGGAGAAGGAAAGAACAAATCTTTCCCTCCACTGCTCAATACCACTTTGCAGTGTAGAAAATATCTTTGTTTTTGTTATGAAATGTAAGTTCCCTTACATTACATTTTCTCCATTAGCTTTTCAGGACTTTGTCTTATGCTAGCCTGAAATGATCTGCATTTATGTGGAGTTGGGGAAAAAAAAAAATTTTTTTTAAGATCAGAGAAAGTAACAAGTCGATGAAAACATGTAATTCCTACATCAAGAAGCTACTTTTCTTTCAAAATGAAAAACAATCTAATTTTCTTTTATTATGCATGAGATCTCCTTTAACTTAGAATGATAACTGATAATGGCCGATTACCAGCCCACAGAAATTAACACTTAGATATTGTACAACATGCCTATCTCTGATTATGTTTTTTTTTTTTAAACTTTAGTTGCTGTTATCTCCTCAGTGTCATTAATAAGCTTTTTGACTTTATATTTCCTAATGGTGCTCATAATTTTCAATACTCTAATGTTGAACAAAATGTGCAAAGAAGATCTCAGAAACCATGAGAAGAAAAAATAGCTGAATTAAAGAAATGAGGCAAAAGAAACATCCCAGATACCAGTTACCAGTCTCCAAGGAAGAGCGCTGCAAGCTTGAAACTCCTCTCCTGCTTAGTCCAGCTTCTACAAAAAGGATCATTGCAGGACTACATAAAATCCCATTAAAACTGCTATAAAATGAAGAAAATAATTTTGTAACGTCTATAATAAAGTAACAGAGTTTTCTATAGCTTTCAAGAAAAGACATATTAAGGTAACATAGCAGCATGAGACGAGGTGTAGTGGATAGATCTGTTCCAAATAAATTTCCATTTTACCCAGCTATTTAAAAACTAAACAAGAAACAAAACAACAAAGCAAAAACAAGCACCTCAGCTGACAACTGTAATTTCCTGGTCCCTTAAGTGTGGGGTATGACTTGGATAACAGGTCGGCTGCTGGAGCCCGCAGCTCTTGGCGTGGTGAGGCTGCCAGCGCCTGCAGATCCTGCCGACCGCGGGCAGCTGCTCTGAGGGGAGGAGAACGCAACCTTCGATAGCAGCAATTTGCAGTAATAGGATGCTGTTACTGAATCAATGTCTCATCTGGAAAATAAATGTTTCCATTTCACCTTGCACTTAAGCTAGTGGCAGGAGACCATTATCCTGCACCTTTCTATTAGATCAGCATGATCTCAGCCATCTATATACAGCAAAGCCAGCCTAAGCACTAAACTAAACATCTAAGCTCATCCACAAAAAACAACAGCAACAAACAAACACCAGCATGAGCAGGTGTGATCAAGATGATCAGGACTTTCACCACAGCAAGCCAACCTGTCAGCCTGGTAATCTATAGATAACTCCAGACCCAATTTGTTTGAAGATAAATTTGAGTACCTTCTGCCTTTCTGAAATTCTTTACCAACTCATTATAATCCCTTTACTACACATTTAACTGAAGAATGGATGCTGATGGCTGTCATAACTTTCTGACATGGTGGCAGACAGTTGCATGGTAAAGGACCACTCTATTATTTTAAAGGTCATCAGGAGAGGTAGTGGTTCCTCAACATCATGCAGCTTGGTGGCTCTTCCTTGCTTGGCTGGGCTGGGTGACTTCTAGAAGTATGAAGAGTTTCCCTGCTGATCTGCAGAGCTTACTACCTTGCTTGCTTTATCTACGATAAACACAGTTCCTTGCATCATTTTGCTTTTCTACATTCCTGAATCTTAGTTGTCTTATACAGGCAGAAGAATTCAGCAATTTGCTAGATCTTGAAATGAAACTTGGCCCTATGAGCCCTTTCTAAATAAAAGAATCTCATGTTAGCTAATTATTAAGTGCAAACAAGTCATTTATACAGAATTATAACTCCTCTTATAAAAAGAACAATCTGCAAAGTGTGAATCTTCCCACTAGACAGAAAAAGCCAAGACACCACCATATACCACATTACCCTCCGAGAACAGACTATCAACACACAGGCTTCTTTCTACTTATAGAGTGTTGTTCCACATGTGGGACCACAGAGGCTTATGCCGTAATTACCATGCACATGAGAATTTATGATCCTAAATAGTTCTTTTAAAATATCATTTTCCTGTACGCTGCTTTTTGCCTTCCATCTGAAAACAGCAACCACAACATGATGGAGTGCTGAGGTTTGACCTGGCAGATTCTTCACCACAGCAATCAGCACCAGCTCTGCGCTGCATACGGAGAGTGGGCAATCAAGATAAATGCATTATGGTTGATGTATCACAAGTAACCACAAGAAGGCATTTTTACATGCAACTTTATCAACTAATCTTTAAGCTCAAAATTAGATTTTTGCATGTTATTATTGTCTAAAGATGCAAAAAAAAGGAAAAAGAGAGTAGAAAAATCACAAGCAAGACCTGCACTGCATCAAAACCTATAGCATGATAAAAATAAAGCTGTGTTCACCATATCCTGGGAAAACACACATCCAAATGGTAGCATTATTTTGTTTGTGGACGCATAAGTACACTTGGATGTGTACGGAAAAAAAAGACATTATTAATTTCAAAACATCACCACCACCAAAAACCCAATACCATTAAAAGCAAGTAAACAGCTGTGTACATAAAACTAAAGATAAATGTTGCAACTATCTAGCTTGGATGTCAAAAGGGACTTTACAGATTCCTGTCATGTTTTCAAAACAAGAAAGATTTTCATGGTTAGACAATGTAAATTTCTCATGCTGGTGAGAATGCAGGACATGAAATTTAAAGTTATATTAAAAAAAAAAAAAAAGACTATGCGGTATATCACAAGCCAATCTCTTCTAAATGTAGAGTAGGTATCCTTCAACAAAATATCATTTATTCAGTGCTCATGCTATTATATTCAAGTTGGAGCTAATGGAATTTCCAAGACACAATTCCTTCTCATTTATAAGTTGTCAACAGGAAATCAATCGATTTTTCTATTATTTTACTATCACAAAGGATCCAACAACTTAATTATAATATGCTATTTTTACCATAATTGTAGGATTTTTTTTTCTTTCCTTTCCTGTTACATTTTTATCTACAAATGTGACTATTGTCAAGGCTTCACTGTATGGAATGTTCACAGGAAAAGTAGCTTATAGGTTAGACTGGAAATACTGCTGTCAATTTATTTTATTTAGATGCTTTAGGTGAAATGCTACCCAATTAAAGTCAAGATACAGTTCTCTTTTACTTCAATACATAAATGGAAAGGCCGAGCTAATTAATACTAGGGTATTAAATCCTAACACCTTAGGGTTTCCTAACAAAGAACAAATCTTATTTAGGAGAAAGAAACAAAGAATACAGTAAGGATAAAGAAATAAAGAATACATCTTTGTTAGGATCATGTAATATGAAAACATGCTAAGACTAACTATTCACGTGATCTGTGGTTATTGTTGGGAAAAATACTATCAAAGGTACAAATTGGAAGGCGCTTTTCAAAGAACCCACCATGGTCCAGGAATACCCGAAAGACGGATCTACAGATTTAGATGTCTTCTTGCATTCCCAATCCTTGTTCTTTCTTTCCTTTAAGATCGATATGACTTAAAAAAAAAAAAATGTTTTGAGCCATTCTGTGAGGCTGTTTTGGAAGCTATTCTAATTTAAGATTTCATTTTCTTCTTTCCTTCAGCTCTGAGCGCTCTGTCACTTGCTATTCCCATCATGCTGACATACCAAGTCTGCCTTTGATTCTCAAGCACCAACTGCGAAGGCCAAGGTCTAGATTTCCCCTTCCCCCCTTCCCACTCCTTTCCTGTGATCACTATTTATTTTTCCCCCATCACAGAGCAAGCTGCTGACCTGAACGGTCCTGGCTCCTTTTAAATGCTCCTGGAAAGAAATGGGTACCAAGAACATTCAGTGCCTCACAGGGAGAGGCCAGAAGGTTAGAAAATGTAAATAACTTACAGTGAAAAAGATCTACACTGAACAGTTACACAGATAATTGTTTTAAAAGAATCATCTTTCCAGCTGTACAAGATATATCCTTTCAAATAAATGACTTGCAAGTTGAAAACTGATTTGCAATGAGATACATGTTCCTGCTCATTAGTGGAATTAAGACTTTAACATTTTATTGCTGATTGAACAAAAAGCCATGGTCTCATTTTAAAACAGCTGCTTATATATATGCTAAGCAGCTGTTCTGTATACACACACACACACACACGTATATAAAACAGGTGGAAAAAATGTATATTTACGTGAAGGAAGAATGACAGCATGACAGAAAGGAATTAACTCCAGTACAACTGGTAGATAATGAAGTTTTGTGTCTGCGATCAAAAATTCTGCTAAGAAACAAGAAATCCACTTTAATACTTAGATAATTTATTCAGTTACATTAAATCATCTCATAAGTCATGTATAACATGCCAAAGGATAATGCATAATTATTTTTTCCAGCGCATTTTTCCACTGAAAAAAAATACTTGGGAGGCATAACTGAAATATTTTTATACAGGAATAGAGAAAATAATAAGAACTGTTTTAGACTTTATAATACATTGTTTAAAGATGGTCAGTATTTATTTTCAAAAGAGTTATCTCCTGGAAAATAATCAAATATTATCAGAAACAAACAAGAAACAGAGAAGCTACCAGAAAATAAATGTAAAGTTCAACAAGTTTGTAAGTTTTCTTTCTTATTATTATTTATTATTATAAAGCAATGTAATAAATACAGGTTAATAAAGCACATGAGAGGGGACTCCAGAGGGAAAGGACACACTGAAGATGACAGGATGCCAAGGCTGCAAGATGTGCATTATCTTGAGCAGAAGCATGACAAAAGCTATGTAGGAAATATTACGTGATAGGAAGATGAAATATGACTAGAGATGCACTTGGTGAATCAATGAAATACTAAAGGTGATTGATATGAAAGACATGCAGAGAACTTGCAGATGTTTGCTGAGCAAGAGGATCAAAAAGAAAAGTTCTAAGATGGCTAATAGTTAAGAAATCATGTCTCTAAGGACAAAGCAGAGGAGATGTTGATATCCCCCTCCTGACAGAGAAGTAGAGCTGAGGAAGCTGGAATTCCCACTACACAAAGAGAAAAGCCATCATAAACCATATTCAAGAGAGGAAGAAATGGGTAAAATGTAAATGTAAGCAGAAGAGAAGGAAGAGACAGTCAGAAGACCAACCTCCCCCTCCACCTGCCCCCCCAAAAAAAAGTGAATGAACAGATATGAAACTGAAAAGAGAAGACAAAATTATTATCAGAGAGGAAAAAGAAAGGGTGGATGGAGCTTTGGAGTGATTTTAATAGAAGATGAGCATGGACTTCTTGTTAGGATGGAAGACAAGAGCTAGTGCTGCTAACAGAAGAATACACCATGTATCAGTTACAAAATGCATCCACCTCTGAGGTTTAGAAGGTTTCCCACGGAAGTGTGCTAAAATCTGCAAGACTGAAATTGCTAAGGAATTTCTAGGGCTGAATTTGATGCCAAAGAAGAAGGAAATATGGTTCAAAAAGAATAAAGGAGGAAAAGATCTCAGTGAAGGCAAGACGGAAAACAAATGAAACTCATCTATTATTACTGATAGAAGTCTTAAAGGTAGCAGTTCCAGACAGAAAAAAATAAACATACTAATTTGGCAGAACACAAGTTTTGACACAGAGAAACAACTTAAGTATTTTTACATTAGTTCAATAACATCATAAAAACACAACAATCTAACCTGAATTTCAAATTAACTGATGCACAATAATTACATGTTGCACAGGAAGAAAACACGACAAAATATAATATATTCTCAAACGAACATCTGAATACAATGCAAGCTGAAAATTAATAACTGGATAGTATTAATTATGGAAATATCTTAGGTTGTGTGCATGTGTGCATGCACATGTTCATGTGTGTGTTTTAAACAGAAATGCCTACCTTAAAATTGTCCATACTTCATGGAATACTCCCCAATAATGGGAAAGCAAAAGCTATGATTTATGTTTTGCCTGAGCAGCACCTTATTACTAAATTATAGAATATTTTGTTCTAGTATCTATGACAGCAAATGATGCTATATGCATTACAAATGCTTCATGTAGCAATACATTATTTTTGTTGTTTATAGATTCATTCTTGGCCATATACAGTAGTTGTTTTATGCATTCTACCATATATTGTGTTTAAAACATTTTTCCCCTCATCTTTAAGGACTTGCACAACTTTGTGCCATGTTTTTGGCCTGCATAACATTATATACATGGACATGCAGGGGTAGCAGAGGTTATGTCCTTGACAGCCAGAGCAAGCTGGTGGCTTGTGTTACAAAAAAAGAGAGAAGAAAAACGGGAGGCCACGATTCTCCGGCCCTTCTCCACTTCTTCCTCTTCTGCTACACCTCACGTACATATTGAGATACTTCATTTTAATACTTCAATTTAATATGCCAACAGAGTATAAAAAAGAAAAGAAGCATGTTTGCTGGAATCAGAATAGCAGACACCCAAACGACTCTGAAGAGCAAGTCACCACGTAATATTTCCAAATCTTTCATCCTCATACTTAAATTAGGTTTTAAGCTCCCTTAGATATAACTTTTTTTTCCCCTAAATCTATTGCATACACACTTCTTAGTTCTCAATTATTTAAAATCATACTAGAATACTTTTTTTTCCAATAGTGAGCTTAGCTTATCACATCTATATGAGATATGAAAATAAAACACATCCAAACATTTACTGACGTTCTAAGCTTGCAAATAAAACAAATAGCCCCTTCCATATACCTTTATATCTCTCTAGGCAGAGGCCTGATAAAATGATTATAAAAAGAAACAGATCTATCTATCTTTGTGCAGGTAATCTTATAAAAGCACTTATGTGTCATTCGCACTCACAGAAAGCCGCAGTTCAATCTGCTGATGCTTCTTGCTCACTGTAGAGCAGATTTGAGAACAGAGTTGTCACCTCTCACATCTGCTCAAGCTTCTAAGTGATGCAGCTGAACAAAGGTCTAAGATGACATTTTTCCCTTCCAGGGAGACAAATAGAGGGCTTGGATTGCACAGACACATCGTACCAACCTGTTTTGAAAAGCTGAGCAAGATTTATGAAATGAAGAATCCTCGTACTGGCTCCTGCTTAGGCACAATCTCACACAACAGAATCAAATACTCTCTCAGTAAAGCCGGTGTTTGTTTATTTATTTATTTTCTCATACGTCCAGCAATTAAAGATCTACCGATATTCAGAGCACTCTGCTTTGCAGTCTTTATTTTAAAATGCAAGTGCCAGTGTTAGCTATCTTTACCAGAAGGATATGGCCAAAGTTGCTGCAGAGCCAAATCTCCCCTCTTGGTACAAGAGGATTTGATACTAATTGCTATTCCAAGCTGTGCATAAAAGAAAATATTGCAGAAGCAATGGAAAGAGATTTGAGGAACAGCAGTTAATCATCTGGCCTCCAAAATAGATGTTGGCATGTGCACAGCTTCAGCATTCATTACTCAGTTAAGCTGCCTAAGAAACACTGGAATCTTGAGACCTGTGTTAACATACAAGATAATTCTGGATGGGTATATGGAGTGAAAGGCAATCACAAGGAATCATAACGATAATCCGCATTTAATTTATCAGAAGATATAGATATATATATATAGATATATAGATATATATATATATATTTTTTTTTTTTTTTTACACATTTTATTACCAACCTAGCTAATCAAATATTCTACACTAAAATCTTAGAACGTGGAACTGTTTTGGCATCTTTCTGCCCCAATCCCTGGAATTTCAAAAGTAAAGCACTTTGCAGAAAAGGCCCTCTGAAAGGTCTGTTCATTTTAGGGGTTTCTTTTTATTTAAACCAGAATCACAATTATCAGTTTAACAATTTATCACTGCCTTGGCTTCTGGTACGGCTTTTCACCTCTCAACACATGTTCAAAAGATTAACCACACCTCTGAGTATTTTAGAAAACTGTGGTATATTATATTAAATATGGTATTAACTATGGTATTAGGTATATGCAGATGAACTCTTAGTTCAAGGAAAAATTTGGTGTTTAAATTTCCCCAAGTTATATGAACTGATTTGATTTCAGAAAAGAGAAAGAAAAAAAACACTCTTCTTCTACATCCCAATCATCCTCCATCCAATTTCTTCTACTATATCTATGTTATGGTATCTAGAACTTAGAGGAAAGTTAAATTACACATTTATAATAATAATAATAATAAATCGTATTTGGCAGTTCACACTAACGCCAGCAGAAGACACCAGCCACTAAATTAGTCATGCTCCGATATTTTCTGTTCTCCTGATGCTATAGCTCCTGCATCCCTCTGTTCTCAAGTCTCTTTTTAAAACAGATATTCTGAATTTTCTTTCAGGGAGCTTCAACAAGCTACTCACATTAGAATAATAACATAATATTCAGAACATGAAAGTAATACTGACCCTGGAGTTCTTTGCTTAGGTTTATGCTTCAGTATTTTCCTTCCAGGTTTAATACTGAAAGCAGCCAGTCAGGGTTGTAGCACACAGGGACTCGGCTGGAACTAACATTTGCTTTATCCTTACCCCAAGCCATACTGTTTGGTATTTAGAAGAGGCTGACAGAGAATTTGTTTAAAGGTCTACTTCACTCATTATACTCTCCCTCCCCTCCAAAGAGCTCACCGGTTACAAATCATTAAAAAATAAAAACAAAAATAGAACAAACAGCAATCATGCCAGCTGCACAAGACGTACAGAGTCATATAATCCAAATTCTACTTCTAAAGCAAAAGGTGTCATTAAATTCCAAAGATGTGAACAGAAAACAACCATGAAGGGTCAAGCCATGCCACTCTTCTTTCGATTTCAGCTGCAATAAGACAGCAATATCCTTAATAACCTTTAAATGGGTAAAGGAAAAAAAAAATCAATTTCAGTCTTTCAGCTATCATCAGTATATGAATTAAATAGCATTAATCTTTCAAAACAAGTAATTCCAAAAAAAAAAAAAAAAAGTTGCTAGTATGCAATAAACAATAACAAACACACTAAATTCTTCTTTCAACTAAGCGCAGTAAGGCACAAAGGAGTTTTATTACTCCTTTGCTCTTTTCAGGAATGCTGATGTAGCACCCCAAAATATTTACACGAGTCCATTATCAACATTTAGCTTCCTCAATAAGCCTTATCTGTTATCTACACAGATGATTTTCCAGTGTGTGTGTGTGTATCTGTTGGGAGAGGGAAGGAGGAGAAGGGTATTCTTGCTCTCACGACTTTATTTCCCAACATTTCAAAATTTCTTCCCAAAGAATATTTATATCTGTGTCTGATAAACCCCAGATTTTCAGTAATTGTTGAATAGTACAGCAAGTCCAGGCAAAGAGTATAATACAAATTGCTGCAGCATCAAATCAGAAAGAAATCAATAGGTGAATATTTGCAAAAGATACAAGAAAAGTAAAACCTGATACTTCCTGTCAAGCTTGCTACCAAAAATAATACATATTTGAAGAGGTTTTAAGGAGAGCAAAATTTTGACTGTCATCCCAATAAGTGGGAAAGATGAACAGCCTGCATTTTGTTTTTTAATCATCAAGCTAAATGAACCACCAATTAATCATAAGTTTATTTACGACTTGTCTGATAATCTCTGGGCAGGGAAATCTTTTTCGTTTGTTGGTATCTGTCCAAATGTGTCCAAAGTGATGCCATCACTGAAGACATTGCTGTCTGTGTATAGACACCGCCAGTCCAACTCTAATGTGAGTTAAATTCTGAATGTTGGAAATAATGTGAACTTCTGATTCAGGGGAAGTGAAGCAGGAACAACAAAAACAAACAAAACCCCCACAAAACACCAAAAAGGCTAATAAACATCCTTCCTTGACTTTTTCTTGTATCTTCTGAGATTTTGACATCAGATATACAGAACAAAGATCATTTTCATAGTATTTCTTTCTGCACCTGATTGAGCCAAAGAAACAGTCTAGATGTTAGTGAATGGTTATTAAGAAAAGATTCATCACATATTTCTATGATAACACAAAGGGGGATGTTTCACAAAAATACTGTAATTGAATTTCAAAGTAAGCACATCCCTGAATATGCAGGCAAAGAATACTATTTTTATTGCCTAAGAGTCAGTCATTCCAAAACTTTCAGCTTCACCAAGAAAATAATCTGATTTAACTTGCGATTAACAGACACAAGTGAAAATAAAGATGTGAGAATCCAGCTGTTTCTTATGATAATTGTCTCTCTCTCCCCTGGGAACACTGATCTGGTGCCATAAGAGGCGATAAAACCTAGGGCCAATCTCAAGGAAAAGGGAATTCAAATATCACTGAAAATTGTTCTGTGAGATCCACACAGCATCAACTCTTCTTTCAGCATCTATCTACAAAAGATAGATAATAAGAGGGAAAACATAAAATCTGTTTTCCAAGGTGTTATTCACCCAGGAAAATCCTCACTTTGGAGCTCTAAAAGCTGTAAATTGTGTCTCAGCCCCCGTTTCTCAGAAGCCGCTGTTGTAATCGCTCTTTCTAAGTGTTCACCAGCAGACTGCAATGAGTCAAGGAACTGCAAATCAAACTATTGTCAAAATGTACAACTGTTTTCTGCTATAGCAGGCACTGAAAGCTCTATCAAAAAGTGACAATTTAACTCACATGAACAGGAGAAAAATGACAACATCAGTTGTCATTTTATGTCATGTTCAAGACGTGTTATCATCCTTTTCAGGATTATAAATTAAAAATGAATGTTGGCAGGTAAAATTGTTTGTGTAAAGAAAATTAACCTCTAGCATCAGAAATCTGCCTTCCAGTTTGCTTATTGTTTTTCAGGTGACACACAAACTTTGCAGCTGTAAAAGAAACCTGCTCCTCACTAAATGCTTACTGGTACAAAACCTGCAAATTTTAAGGTTTTAACTCTGGAAACATCTTCCATAAAACTATAGGTTAGTTGTTATGCTATGAGGGGCTGTTGCAGAATTAAACCTAATGTGTTTTACTGTCTGTTCTTTAGGTATAAATCATTACCGTTTAGGCACTCCACTTCCCTGGCAGTTACTGTGACAGACAGTTCGAAAGAACCATGAATTTCTCATGAACGATTTATACTGCACATGGCTCTCAAGAAGCTATTGCACCTCTCTCAAGAAACTCACATGAAAATTCCTTTCTATAGAAGTCACAGCCTTTATGTTTAGATATATGCACTGTAATATACATAAGTAACATAATATAATGCATATTTCTATGAAATAAAATTTTCTTTAAGATACAGCATTCATAATAATAAACTCAATGCAAGAGTAAAACATTTTAAGAATGGGATGATGACATCTTATATGAAAGTTTGTTTGGTTTTTAAAAGTTATCCTAATGATTTCATGCCAGTTTTATAACAGTTTAGCAGCCAAGTATCAATATTCTTCACACAGAGGCAAAGCCAATGGCCTGTCCTTTCTCTTTTATCCTGTACAAAGCCAATGGCCTGTCCTTTCTCTTTTATCCTGTACAAAAAGTGCACATCGTCACTTATTAAAGCCATAATGTCTTTAAGAACAGGACACAAATAATAAGTTTATGCTTATAACAAAATCATTTTATTCACATGCTACTTACAGCCTTCGTAAATATCTGTTGGTATGTGGACTGCTGCATGTTGGTAAGAAGTTTGCCGTCGGAAAACAGGATCTTCTTCAAACACCGGCCTGATTCTCTGGCTGCCAGATTCAGTATCATTCTTTTCAGGCTTTTGAAAGAAAGAGATGTACAAGTCAATATATTACCAAGTATGCTAAAAACAATCGCTTCCACTTTTGTCTCTATTTGGATAAAGACTCGGTCTTTTTTTAGTAGCTGAAGTTTTGCATTTGTCTATAAACAGACTATTTTTCTCCAGGTCCCAAACCATTTGCATATGATTTGTTGTGAATTACAAGTTACCTAGTAAAAGTCAGTGAAGCAAAGAGATGCAGAAAATAAAGTAAGAACCTAGCACTTTATACATCTAAATTTTACAAGCACATGGATTTTTTATATTCATAATACTAGACATATACATATATTTTTATTACACAAATTATACAATAATTTGTACTGAATATAAATATGGTAGATCTCAATTTTCCTTCTGTCAGTTATATAGCAGATTGAATGTTTTCAAGTTATATCACCATTTTAAAGTTATGCACATTCCATAAATAGATTTTTGACCGACAGTGGTACACATCACAACACAGAAAAGAAAATAGTCTCCTTAGAACTTCTCCCTGTAACAGGTTTCGGTCATTGGTTTACTTTATTGAAAAGCCTTGATAAAAATTCATGAATTTTTCTGGCTACAATTAACAGGATGGAAATGCTCCCCCAAACTTAAGCACTCACTGCAACTGACCTGCCTCAGATTACCATCCTGCCATACCTACCGGCATCAAACTTCTTGATTCTTTCCAACCCACTTCACCCTTTTGGACTTTTTTTTTTTCTTTTTTAATTAGGATTTTTTTTCTGGAGCTTTTCTGATAAAAACTCAGCTACATTGGCTGAAATGTGGAAAGTAGCTGGAAGCAGCAAAGATGAAGGTAGCACATTGATCTGCCTCAGCTGCAGCACTACAGCCAGCCTCACCACACACTCAGATGGCCACTTAAGTTAATAATGAATCAACCATGATACCAAATAATGACTTAGGTCAGTAATTTCATGCTAATATAAGGATTTTTTATACTGCAGAGTCATCATTTTTGAAGGTATGTTATATTCTAAAAAACTCAACCAGGTATGTGTGTATTGAGGATATTGCTTGTAGACTTCCACCATGTCTGTTTTCCACTATTGAAGTACAGATAAGTAAAATTCAAGTCACCCACAAAGTAATCTAATAAAAATACCATTCCCTCATCTGCTTCATTACAGGAGATCAGACAAATATAATGCTAAACAAGGGCTCAAACGCTGCTGGAAGTAAGCAGACATCTCAGATGGCTTTCAGGAAGCCGATTCTCTTCAGAAACACAGAGGACACATCTCAGCCAACCCGTGACCTCTGTTGTCTTCCACAGCATGGCTGGCTACAGCTGAGCTGATCATCCCAGGCTGCCTTCATAGTTAATAAGGAGAAGGTGGCACTTTTAGAGTGCAAATCATCCCATCTTAATTTCAGACCTATTTTCCCATGAGATAGATCACGATGGAGATGCGCCTCCCCATTTCCTCTAACTGCAAGGGTAGCCTGGGGCAACTAGCTTAGCTGCAGCACAGCTGTCTAGAATTAGGTCAGTTGAGTCTCAAAATACAAGTCTATTAAACTTCGGGAAGAAAAGAAGGTGAACACTCAATAATAGTTGTTTTTATACAATGTAACTTCTGTGTATCTTCTTGTTTAGGCTATTGTTTGTAGACTTGTTTGTAGTTAGATTTGTTCCTTAGCACATAACACAACTTCTTGAGTGGAGGAGAAGGAAAGGAAGACACTATTCTTAATATACAGGATAGAGCCAGAAGAGGCTCTCTCATATCATGGCTATGTCAAGCTCAAGCAGGTATTGAGAGGGAAATACTTGCTGGCATTTGCAAGTCCGAAGAAATACATTTTAGAGGTCATGATTTTATATGGTAGGAACTGGTCCCATGAACTGCAAAGCTTTTATCAAGACAAACACATTTTTTAGTTTGGTTTCACTTGAAATTAATCCAATTTGCAGGGTCTGTGAAATACAGTAAGTGGGACAAGCTGATTTACTGCACTCCTGATCCAAACTAAGATTATATTGTAGGCATTTTCTCCATCCTAACTGTGTTGTCAACTATTCATGGTGCTAAGTAATATAAATGGATGTGATGTGTGTGGCAAATCCAAGGCCAGATGGTGGCCTTTACATGCACTTTCATCCATGTATAATTATTTTCTTGAACAGTTCTAATAAAGATATCTACATGATGTCTGAAGGTTGCCAGAGGACTTCCAAACATTGGAGTTTTGCATTTAGATACTACTAAGAAAGTACTGTTCTAGATTTGAACTTGAATTAGAAATGCAGGCTTGAAATGTTTTGGTACAGTACAGGAGTCACTGTATTTTAAAAGGCTAATGGAACCAATCGTATCCCCGAAAGTAACATTGGTACAAGTCACTTTCAAATGTGTAGAGACAAATTCAGTGATAGTTTGTAGCTGTTTTGTGATTTGATATGCCACAACATTATGATAGCTTCAGACAATGTAATTTGGCTCAATTCTTACACTTCTTTTCTTCTAAATGTTCAGATGGAGTAATTTTTATCGATGTCTGAATGCTAACTAACATTAAACAAATTCTGGAATTCTTCCCCAAAGTTATCTTCTGGCTTCATACTGACTAAAGAAATGAGTTTGTCTAAGACTGCAAATGCGATCACAACAATTGATTGTTAATGTGATAAAACTTCTCTCATGCCTGCAAACAGTTTGATTAAAAAAATCTAACACTCTAATTTATTTCTGGAATTATCACCAGCAATTACATCCTCTCAATGCTTTCAGAGAATGCTTCAGAAAAAAATGCCTGGGACTGTCAAGCCACATTATTATAATAAAACACCAGAATGAGTAGCTGTCATGAGATTTCTCCCAACTAATTTTCCACAAGAAATACTTGGTAGGCAGTAAAAGAGAAGCAGGGTATATTAATCCAAACTGGTATTGTATAGAAGTTTTGTTACTATAGTATACTGAGATTTTTGGTTGAAAATCCTGTGGAAATTCAGCATCTGAACATAAAATCGTCATCTTTCTTCTGGGTATATTAATTTCATTCCAAGTTATAGGTATAAACTTTAGCCACTCCCATCTCTCACAGCTATGGAAGAATCTTCAACATGCAAAAATCTGGGTAAAATGTGAGGAAACTCGTAGGATTGAATAATCCAACCGTCAGTCTTAAACTTTCATCTACAAAATCTAGTCCCATATTTCTAATAGTATACTCATTCCTCCTAAAACCACGGGCATCGTATCTCCCAATAAAGACCATAATATTCTTCCCAACAATATTACATAATATTGTAACAAGAACAAGATGAATCTGGCAACTCATA
>JAWLRI010000001.1:4631867-4662437 GCA_034781795.1 Crypturellus tataupa | reverse complement strand
ACGTAAGGAAGGAAGGACGCAAGGAAGGAAGAAAGAAAGAAAGAAACAAACAAAGACAGAAAGAAAGCAAGAAAGAAAGAAAGAAAGAAAGAAAGAAAGAAAGAAAGAAAGAAAGAAAAGGAAGTTTAAAGGAGTGGTTAAATACATACAAAAATACTCTCATCTATCTTGTGTATCCCTGCTCTACACCACTAAATGAGCAGAAATGATTTTGAGATGAAATTTTTTTATTTTTTAAGCCAATATATATTTTCCAAATGGTTTAGGAAATAGCTAATTTTCTCATCAAATAATTTCTTCAAAGTATAATCAACATAGCAGGGATTCTTCTTATAAGGTAAAATGCAATTGATGGCAAAGCAGATTTCCAGGTGGGAAAATGAAATGAATATTTTAGCAGATAATTAACCTTTATATCACACTATCCTATCCGCTTAATGAAAGGTTTAGCATATTTTTATTTTAGCTTAATTTATTCTTTTTTTTTTTCTTTTGGTAGTTGGCAACACCTTCTCCCCCTGCCATGGATTCTGGCATTATTCCATTACACAAGCCATTACATTGCACAAAAAAATCTGGACAATTGGGCGTGAAATTTAAATCAGATCTGCAAGACATCGAGATTGGCCTTCTGAATTCATCTTAGATAGCAGTTAAAATGCAATAAACTGGGATGCACTTATTTACAACTCTCATACTGCCTGTCATGACTGCCTATGGAAAATGTGCCAGTTCTCCCACTCTAACAGAATTTTATACTAGAACACTTTTTTTTTTCCCCAAATGCTGCAAACGGTAGTTTAAAGACATTACTTAAGCTGCTGCATTTGACGTATGTGCAGTTAATCAAGCCACAACAACAATCACTATCAGAAAAAAAAATGTAAGTATTAGACACATGCAATAAATTGAAGAAATTTTGAAGTAGCAGTGTTCATAATTATTCCTGACTTTAATAATAGAATGGATGGGGGGATTAATTTGCAGAAAACCTAGCAATTAGTGAACTATGGTAAGAACATGAAGACTATGATATAACTCTTAGAAAATAAGGAATTTAAACAGGAAGACAAAATTTACTATGAATATGCCTGTTTCAGCGAACAATGTGCGCTCACTTTCGTTCCATCAATTTGCATTTATTGTTTAATCCATTAAGTTTATTCCATTTAATTTTTGCAGGTACTACTGTATGCAATCTGTATGTTCTGAAAAAACAAGTTAACAACATGTAAAAATATATACTAGTTTTCCTTATACAATCAAAAAAACCCCAAATCAATTATAATCAAAATATTATTTCTTTCATCTCTCTGTCATATCATTACAATTTTAATATCAAAAAAGAGATTTAGTTCTGATAAACACGTTTTTCCCTGAGGAATATAAATTCCCAAAACATATGACATGTAACTTTTTGAAAAACTCTATGAAATGAAAGATGAAAACACGTAAGGCAATACATACATAAATAAACTTTTAGGACATGTCCAACAATTGAAACAGTTCCCCAGAAACGACAATTTACTTATCACTTCAAAAAAGAAAATAAGGAAGAAAGGGGAAAAAAAAAAAAAAAAAAGGAGAGAGATGGTGGCAAGGAATCTATTACACAAAGTCTCGGTAATTAAATCTAAGCTGAAATCTTCCAGTCAGATTCATGTCTTTTAAAAAAGCTCACTGTACCAGAAAAACTGCTAGCGTTTTGTATAATTTTCTTTAAACTGCAGCAACAGCAGCTGAGGGATTTATGCATCTCTTTCCTCTTTTTTTTTTTTTTTTTGGCACATGTAAAAGCTAATATACAGAGGGACTATAACTTTCTGTATTTCCATAGAAAAATTAAGACTCTCAGGATTTTTTTTTGCTTAGTGTTACAACAGTGCATAAAGAGGTCAAATGAGTTTTCACACATAAATTATGAGAATGTGATCCAAACTTTGGATCATACCACTGCCACATCTGGAATTGTCTTGTGAAATTAACGGTATCTTTTAGATCAGTTTTAAAAAGTATTTCATTCTCCTTTTTGTTTTTCCCTTGTCTGTATCGTCTCTTCCTCTGGTTTATCCAGTTACACAGTCTTTCCTACCAAATCTGCCCAGTTCTTCCACAGTGTGGAAAGTTGGTTTCCAAAAGAGAATAAAGTTAAAAGAATTTCAGGATGTATCTTCTTTCCTCACTTCATTTTCAGTTCATGCACACACCAAACGTGTCAGGCATATTGACTCAAAATTATTTTAATGGGGCTCTTACAAATACAAATCTTGCCCACTTTGTACAGTCTTTATTTTAAACGATTATGCTAAATCTCTGGTGGCTCAGAAGGGAAACCACTTTGAGCAGCTAGTTATCAGGCTTGAGAAATACCCAGGGTGCAAATACCTGATTAATAAAGAGTAGTCACCATCGTAATTGAATTATTTTGCTTGGATATCCGCTCCTGCCTGCTCTCCCAGCAGAGCTGCATGGACAGCGCCTGGGCTGAGGAGCCTTCAGGAGCGTGGGGCACCCCAGCGGCTGCAAAACACCGCCCAATTCACCCCCTGGCATAAGAAACCTGAGGATTTTCCCAGTAAATCACTGAAACCAAAACATCTGCACTGCAAATAATTACAAAATGATTATTTTTTCCCTAGTTATCTGATATATTCCGCAGTCACAATGATATTTTTGTAGAAGAATATTGAGGTGTGACAGCTGTGCCAGTACTTTGCCATTTTTCACTATCTGTATTAATCACCGCACTATATAAAGTTATTTATACTTTCTCACCGTACTCTCACAGATGACAAGATATTTAGCTGCAGTTTACTTGCTGCTTTGGGAATGGCTATGGCACAAAATGCAGAGGAACACTCGGACAGAACGATGCTGCCATAAAAAGGGGCAGGGGAACATGGAAATTTAAGCTGAGGAGGAAAGAAGAAGGAAAGAAGGATTTTGTCAAGGATGAGGCCACGTGCATTTCCAGAAGAGACATAAAGAGAAAACGTGTGCTGGAAGGCAGCAGATAACACTGTAGAAGAGCCGTCATACCCAATCCTTTACAATCTATGATCTCTTTGGCACTAAATTTCCTGGCATTCTTCCATCTCCTACCCCCTTGCTTTTCTTCACATAGGTCAGGGTACAAACCTCACAACGATATTACCTTAGATTTTCCCTGCCAGCCACATGTTACCAGCATTATGCTATAAAAACAATATTCTGAGGCAGTCAGCACAGTCTGCTCAGTCTGCGGGTGCAGTGAATCAAAAATAAAGCACAAACACACTCCAAACGTTATGGATACTGGGGCGTGGATACTGAGCCAGCTGATGGCAGGGCCAGGCGGCCTTCCCTGCTGTGCTCCAGAGACGCTGTTATACTGAGCTCTCCCAATCATTCACTGGGTTTTCTCAGTTTGTATCTTCATTTTTGTTCCAATATTTCTTGTTTTTAAAACACAACGGGGTGAAACTTCAAAGGAACTGGCACACAGTGGTCTAACTAAGTGTATTTTCAAGGTACGTAACTCCACTCCCACTTTGGTCCCCTGCAGATGTGCAAAATGAAGGGTCATCTGACAGGATGCACCTGCCTATAGATGTAAATATACGGACGTATATATGGACATACAGATGAATTTCTGTGCATGTATATGCACACACACACATACATGACTGTGATGTATGTTTATATATGCACATGCAGAGGAATATTCATATATACTATTACACATACCTTCCATCCTTTTCACCAGGACTAGCTTAAGTTCATGCCTTGTCTGAATATTAGTATCTACTCACATTCCTGCTTAATAATGCTTAAAAATAACAGGAAAAAGCATATCCAGTATCTCAGAAATGCAGATACATCTTCTGTCTTAAGTCTTTCTATCTTAAAGCAATAGGGGAAGGATTTGTCTTGATTCATACTAAAGCCTTTAAAACCATAAAAATTTACTACTGCAACACTTCCAGGAAGAGATGAGAGTTTGGGGCATATTCAGTTATTTCTCTAAGTATTTCCTCATCACTCTGTACATGACAATGATCTGAATGGCTTTATTATAAGTCCATCCTATATTGGACAGACATAACCCAACTTCAATTACATCTATGGATTTGCAGTGTTGTACACTTACTGGCACGTGCCTACCTCAGTGGTGAGTTCCTGTGCCAATATAGCCTACTTATATGAATCTGGAGAGGAAATCCAGTCTTGCGGTCCATGTCATTTTTTTTTCATAAAATAGTATTTATAATTCATAACCACATCATAATTCATAGTCACGTCATAATTCTTTTCATAATAAGTACTGGGATTTTTACCCTATCATGCATGGGTTGTCTGCCCAAGGCCTCTGCCTTTTACTCCTACCTGCTCTGTGCAGGGCTGGAGAGCCCTGACCGAGCTAAGGCTTCAGGTACGATCCAAAATATTCTACCCAAAACTGATCTGTGAGCCTCGTCTCCAGCATTATTTACCAAATTTCCTTTTTACTATTCATACATGTGAAAAGCAGCTCAGCAACTTCCAACTTCAGATACAGAATCTCAAAATCTGACTTAAATTAGTTGCAAGTCTAAGGCTGATCTAAAGATCAGTCAATCTTTACAGATATATTTGATGACTTATCTCAGCCAAAGAGTAGAGCTGACTTTTTCAGAGGGTCACTCAGTAATGTTATACCTATGCTGTGCCAGGGCTTACAGCATTTTCCCCAGTATTCAATGTTATGAATTGAATTCATCTCAAGTAAAGCTTTGAGACAGAGATGTCTTGACAAATAATAGAGAATGGAAGTATTTGGAATGCTCTATTCTCCATGCTCTCATATATTAACGAAATTATTCCCTTCCCAACTCCCCTATCAGCAAAGGAGTGGAAAAGATCCATCACTAGAGATTAGTAAAACATACTAGAAACAAATACAGAATCTTAATCCAGGCTGAAGTTTCTTTTCCTGAAATACTTCACCAAAAGACAGTACATCCAATTTTTAACTTCATTGCAGTAATGCAACGTAGCACAAAATGCCATCATAAACAAACTCTTCCTTCCTTAAAAACATGGTTTTCCTTAAAGGAGAGGAAGAGCTGTGGCAAGAGTACATACTTCACTAACACCTATTTCAAACTAAGTTAAGTTTAGAAATAATTTAAACTACTATATCCAGAGTAAATTCAGTGAAATCCAACTGGCACATATAGGGAACTTAGAATCTGGTATAAAACTTTTTTTTTCTCTCTGAAAGTCTTCTTTCACCTTTCGGACTGAAAAATTATACACAAAACATGAAAGTTTTATCAGGAAAAGAAAACTCTGGAATGAGGTGCTGGCATGGAAGAAGTTCTGTATAGCCAGGCTCTTTAGTTTTGCCATTCCCATGTGTAACTCTTAAGAAATGTAAAACTGAAGCGCCTCTCTTGAGAAGTCGCAATACTCACAGGGCTAAGAAGAAAATCCTACTTGAATTAATTATTCATCCGGGATTATTCATCCATTTTTAAAAGCAAGAATCTGTTTTGGATCATCATACTCATATATTTATATTTATTCTTTAAATTTTCAAGACAGTAACAATGCAGAGTGCTTCAGTAAAAGTATAATTTGGAAATATCAAATAGGAATAATAAAATAGAATGATAGTGTTTTCCATAAACACATAAATTAGAGGCAGCCACAGAGTCAGTCTAGAGCTCATCAGACTTGCTAAACGCCTAATGTCGCTACAATGGGACACGGAGTTGCTTGCGTATGCATGAATACAGTGCTTATCTGCTCACGGCTGAGAGCCAAAGTGAGCCAGAGAAAGGAAAGAAATACTTAAGAGACACATTTCTGGTCAGAGCACATAGATTAACACTTACTGCAAACAGTCTCTCCATTATGCACATCTCTGGCTTTGCAGCATTTCAGAAACTCCTGTCATTACTTGAATTACACAACGTTCATCTTTAGAGCTTAGAAAAGTCAGATTTTCACCATTTGCTGATATTCCATGAAAATCAGATGCACATTCTGCACCGTGAATCTGAAGGGTACTTTGCACAGGGAGGTGACAGGATAAGAATCCCCAAATCCATGCAGCAAACTGTAGCTGTCACCAGCAGGTATCCTGGGGGGCAACCAGCTGCTCTGAGGTCATTTTAAAGTCAATTAAGAACAAAATTCTCATTAACCTTTCTACTGTGGAGCACTTGCAAACTATTACACTTGTTTTTTTTTTCTGTTTGCAAACACGACACAAACCACTATTCTTACCGTACCATCTCTTGGTATCATTTAAGCACACTCTGTTTGGAAAAGGCAAATACTTTGTTTATTAATCCACTAGCTTTTGTCTCATTTTCTTTTTTTTGTTTGTTTCTTTTCCTTTTCCTTTCCCTTTTCCTTTCCCTTTCCCTCTCCTCTCTTTTCTTCCCGTCTCTCTTTCCTTTTTTCTTTTTGTTTTCTTTTGGCATGGTATTTAATAATATTTCTACTATACTAAGGCATTTGAACATTAAAATATCTAAACTTCCCACTTGTCACATTAGCTTTTATTTCTATATATTATTTTCCATAGATGATGAGCTGTGACAAAGACATTCTGAACTTTGATCAAAGATCAAAAAGAAAACAAAAGGAAACTCTTCTGCCTAATGAACAAGGCAAGCTCTCAAGACACCGCCTGACGACTCCTATGTCTTTGCCAGTTAAACACAAGAGGTTAAAAGAAGGAAACAGAGTTAAAAAAAGAGAAGCCACAAATAAAAATCTCCATCCCAAAAATCCAATCCACACATCTCAAAATTTCAAACAGACTCTGTTTTCAATGTGAAATATTATGTCTGAGGTAAATCTATGCTTGCATACTCCCCATTTCTGTCCCTTTTTATATAAAGCACTTAAAATATTTTGAGCCTAATTTACTTTGAAAAATAGTATACCAGAATGAAAATTGCCAAGATTATCATTTAAAAACAGTCATTAAAGATTATTAAACATTTTATACTGTATATACTGTATAGTTGTCATTCATTCTACGAAATAAGAATCCAAACTTTCTAATAGTTTCTGAATTTCTAAATCTTTAAAAGTCTGCCTCCATTATGAAAACGTTACATTTGAATGTGACTTTCTTAGTCGATTAATCAACTCTTTGTGCATATTTGATATCTTTATTTTTTTAATGGAAAAAAAAAGATCTTCTGGGAGGCTATTAGCATTTTGAAAGCAGTAACGGTAGATCATATTTAACAACCGCTGATACATTTGCTAAGTTCAACATTAAAAAGGTCAAGGTAACACGATTCTAAGTAGGAACAGGCAGCTTTGACCTACTGAGTTCCTGTAGCAGATAATGCAAACAGAGAAGAAATACCCCAGATATTGACTAAAAGATGCCAATTAGGCCAGCAAGAATATTCATTCAAGGAGAAAGATCCTGTGAATTTTGAATAGGAAAAAAAAAAGAAACAAAAGCTTAAAAAACAAAAAACAGGAAATCAGAATTACATTTTTAATTTATTTTACTTATTCATCTAATGTTGTAAAACTTTGCTAAGAATTACATAGCACAAATGTATTTAAGAAACTGAATTTGAACATGAAATACAGAATAAAAAAACGTAATTATCTGTTTTACAAAGTCAGTGATAAAATACGTACAAGAGCTGTCTGCAGATCTGCAGAAAGCTTTGCGTAACATACGGCACCTCTCTACTGTAAACTAAAGAACCTGCGGGGTGTTAATAAATTGAGTACAATGGTACATCTTACTTTTAATAAGATGTTTGTTCAGAAAGCACATTAAAGAATCATTCAAAAAGAAGGCGATAATGCATATGCATGGTGTCTTAATAATAAGAACTCACACCTTTTTTCATTCGTTCCTTTTTTTTTTTTTTTTGCTCTCTCCCTCCTCTTTTCAAAAGCAGCACAATTTTTAATGAGTTTCCTGGTCAATAAGTAGAAAGAATATGAGATGTCTTTTAATGTATTTGATTTTTCAGATAAAATGGAATGCTTGAAAGATTCGACAATGATTGAAGGTGTTTCATCTCTATCCTAAAAGCCTTTTTGGCACATTCTCTATCAGTGAACTACTTTGCTGCATTGATAAGATTCTTGCAATGATTTATATTAGAGAGTTGCACTCCTAAACTAAGTGCAAACATATTAAGAGACAAGCTAGCATAAACAACCAAAATGCAAAGGTCAAAAGATCTGTTAGAAAAGCTGGATTTATGTATTTTTTAATTTATTTATTATAGTTACCCATCTAAGACTCCTGCTTATGTATAATCTCCATTGTGAATGCAAAGCTAGTGTTTGCCTTCCCACTCTCCCCTTGAACAAACCTCCATCTTGGATTAAAATTCTTATGGGAAAACAAAACAAAGCAGAACAAAACAAAATGCAGGGATTATAGCCAGAAGATGGCACTAACCCATAAACCAGATCTTTTATAGGAGAATGAGCGCACGGAAGAAATCCCCCGCGGCAACACTGATTTTAGGAGACTATGATTTCTAGATAAAATTGATCAAGGGTCACCAGAGAGAGAATAGAGGATTATAAAAGAGAAGGGAGCTGGCCAAGTATTTCGGACACTTCCATGGACCTCATGTTGCTGAGCTTCAGGAAACCCTCCTGTTTTCTGTGGAGATAGAGCCCTCTTCTTGCAGCTGCAGGCTCCAAGCAAGCTAGCAAGAGGCACTGCCCTTGAAATGGAATTTTCATCTAAAGAAATGTAGTTTTTGCCTGTGTAAACATGTCTTCTATCTAACAAGTTTCTCTTAAAAAGCTGTAATGCAGAGGACATCTGTGAGTCTCTGTGAAAATTAGAAACTCAATATTGGGGGCAAAATCCTGGGGACAAAAAGCTGGACAAGGAGATCCTGTTCCCAGGAGGGAATGCCAGACACATTTGGCACTTGCATGATGACGCCCATGTCACATTCCACTATGTCACAGGAACGCTTCAGCCCTCATGGTCATGTTCATGGTGAACTTCTAAATTAAGAGGAATTGAACTGCTAAATTAAGAGGAATCGCTCGCTAACTGCGCAAATCCTTACAAGGCAAGGTGAGACTGCTTGAAATACAGCCAGAAAGGAAGCCAATTTTGCTTTTAATGGGGAGAATTTTTAGATAAAAAAATACAAAAAGAAATAAAAATAAATGCTTTATTTTACCCTAGAAGTGATGAAATTGCAGTAATTGCTATACTTCCTCTCCTCTTTTGAGAAATCACTACTGAAAAACTTGTAGAAATGCAAGTTCCTGAAAAACTGCTGTTTGTTTTTTGAACTGAAGAGCTGTGGGTCAGTTAGGTGAGAATCATATAAACTTCGTTACAACCTGTGAAAAACACCTAGTTTCAGTACTTTACGATTCATTTTTATTTCCTCTACACCTCACCTTTCCACAGCCTCCCCAGCACATACCCAGCTCTGTCCCCGGAGTGAGCAGATGCCAAAGTGCATACAGCCACTGACAGTCAAAAGCTGATTTCCCATCCTTGCAGTGAGATATATGGCACATTTCATTTAAATTATGCACAAATCAAAGCTATATGCCACATAAGTGAAGGTGGCACACAGCCCTTCAGAGAAGGAAATATTATTCTCCCAAAGACCTTGACCATCTGCCTGTCAATTCAAATCAATCATGTTGCATGCTTTTTTTTTCCAAGTCACATAAGCTTTAGAAGCATGAGCCCTCACCCAAAATGAATCAAAATCAATGGAACTTGGGTTTTCTTGTTTTTTTTTTTTTTTTTTTTTTTTTTTTTTTTGGTTGGCTGGTTGGTTGGTTTTAACTGGGCATCAGAACAGAGCCCAGAGCCCAGAGCTCAGCAGAACAGAGCCCAGAGCCCAGAGCTCAGTTAGTTGTGTGAAGCTATGCTTGGTGTATAAATATTTTGATGAAATAACTCAGTTATTGATCACTCAACTGGGAAGGTTTTGCACCTCTCTGCCCCCGGGGACCAGTGCTCTGCTCTTCTCTGAGGACTTTCATCTCCCCCACACCTTGCCCTGAAGAGAACTGTTAGGGGTACAACTCAGGAGAGCTGTATCCTTTCTACGATGGCATGAGAGGAAAATAAGAACCTAGTTGGTACCCTGAGCATCTCACACATCCCTGAATATCACTGAATGTCTAAGGGACAGACATTTTCTTTCAAAAGACATAAAATATGCTATGTATGATGCCCCATCAGAATGAAGTAGTATTAAAGTTGGCAGGTGTTTTTTAATGTTTTACTGCTGCTGTAACATCCATGCTAAATTTCAGGCAGTCCTAGGGCCTCAAGCTTTCAACCTGCAGGAGAGGTCAGCAGTGAGAGTGTCTGCTCCTGCTCTGCTCCTGCGGACACCCCAGTGTCACCTCTGCAGATGATCCCTTGTGAAGGACAACTGCTTTCATCTCAGGTGGTCTTATTCTTCACTTCTTTCCTGAGTAACTCTCCACTACTTTTTTAGACACCAAATATAATAAGAAGAAAATAAATTATAACAATAAAAAAATCAAAGGTAGTATTCCCATGACCTCTTGTCTCACTTATAAGCCCAGACAGCAGTAAATGCCATTTCAGAAACCATAGGATGTAGGGAATCAACTATTACCCAGAAGAGTATAAAACACCACCACTACTCAGAAGATAATACATATTGAAAGACTTCTTCCTGTGGCTTTTTAATGTGATAATTAATTCCTAAAAGTCTGAGTTTCAGTCTTCATATAAATAAGTGGATGCTAATAGGCCATGCATAAAGATTCTCCTTGTTAAAATACAAATGAGATTCCTTATATTTATACATGTGTAAGTACAATTAATATTGCAACCCAATTGGAAACAAAATTGGTTTAGTTAACCAACCATTTCCATGCAATCAAATGTGGTATCAAATGTAATTGTGGAAGATTCACTTGGGGAATAACAGCAATTATTTCATGCAGGATTCTCCCCTCCTCCTTCCGATTCCAGCACTTCTTTTTTTTAATCCATCTGTACTCCAGCACAATAATTGGACCATCACAAGTGTCAAAAATATCACCCTTTAGCTCTTCAGAACAGGAAGAAATTCAAACTGACAAGGTTGTTCCATTTAGAAATATTATTTTGTACATGTGATTTATAACTGCATTAATCTAAAAGTACTTAAGTAGTTTTTATTTCTTCAGCTCCATATATGCATCTAGGGAATTGCACAGCGCTGATGGAGCAGGGAGCAGAGAATAATATTTCTTTATTTGCCTGCAGTTAAGTATTTTGAATTTACCTTCATAAACTTCACAAATATTCTCTAGAGAAATAATAATTCGTAATAGATAAGTATTATTTTAGGGCCTTAGATGTAAACCACAAATCAAATACTTTAATTGGAATTGCCTTTAATCAGGAAACGTGTTTTAAATGCCAATGTTAATAAAGCTTGTTAATTTTAATGCAGAAAACATTCTGTATCCTTAATATTTCTCTGGATTGTTTTACACTTTTTGTAGTAGTTATTGCCTTAGCTGCCTTAACAAAATTATTTTGATATTTGCTGATGCAAAATGGTAAAAGTCATTACAATCTTTATTTTAATTAGCTAGCCCCAAAATAAGGTAAAAATCTAAAACACACTCTTAAGTCTTAAATCTTTTCAGATTTCGATTTTCCTTTCAGCTTCAAGACACTCAACACATATTCAACGGAATTCATTTACTTTAAAAAGTGTGTGTGTACATTATTAAATATATGACATATTATATATATGACTATATATAATATCACACATATACACAGATATATAGCCCCCAAATTTAGTACACATATTTAGAAAGATGTATAAGAATAGAAAATGGAATAGAAATAGGATTAGAAATAGGATTAACATAACTAACTATAACTATTTATAATTTTGTATTTTCTATTTCTAGCATCATAATTTCCACTATTTTTTCCCTAAAAAAATCATATTATCTCATTTATCTCATTTTGCAATGCAAAAAATAAAAGTATCCTTAACATTCCTTTCAAATTGTTTCAAAAACTCTTGCAAATTCTGACAGCATAAAATCATAAAGTGAATTAACAAAAGTGAGACTGGACCACCAAATCTGGGTCTTTGCAGTTTTTTTCCCATACTAGATAATTAAAAAGACATGTTATCATCTAAAGATATGGATTTTTTGTTACACTCTGACTCTAACCTGTAGAGTAAAATCTTGCTTTTTTATTTTTTCATCTGCAGTCTGTACGCTCATGTATAAACATTCACACTCAGAAGAAGCTGTTAGCAGTGGCGGTCTCACAGTTTTCTGATTAACTGAGCCCTTGTAGGACTCGGTGCTCACACTCTGCCCTTCCTCTTGCCCATTCCCTGCCCTGAAGCAAGCCAATATGGAATTCCCTACAAAGAACCTTTTGGGCTTTGCTTGTTTGTGATATTTTCTCCCTAAAACTCCATAGGCCATCACTGAGCTGCAGCCTGGCCAACAAGGACATTGATTGTTTCTTGTGAATTAATTAGAAGCTGTAACAGCCTGCCCCTCAAAACATCTTTTATGACTCATAAGCAATAGGGCTTGAAGGGGCTTGAAGGGTTTTCATCAGCCAAAAACCAAGCCTGGAAAAGAAATCAGCTTCACACAACATGAGGGCAGACCATTAATAAGGCTACCAGGAGTACATTACGAGCCCCCAACCACGGAAAGCTTTCCGGTACATCTTCTATTTTCCTTCCCAGCCATTAGGAGAATGAATCTTCCAGTGAAAATTAAGTTTATCGGGAAGATCTGTGTGCAAACTAATTTGAACAGGCATTTTCTAAAAAGTAGGCCAGAATGGAAGAAAGATTACTTCTGGCAAAAATGGAACAAATTAAATTATAAGATGCTTAATACATTTATTCGAAATTTAATTGCATAACCTAATGTCAAGGTTATTATATGCTGCATAGTGTTCTCATCCAAATTCAAAATAGTCAGGCACAAGCTTGGTTTGCAGTTATTTTATTATAAATCTAACTGCACCATTTTTTCATTCTAACCACAGTTATTGCCTGAGCCACACACATTAATATACAATCACATATCAAAATTACTTTGAGATCTCTCCTTGGCAATGAATTCCAAAGAGACCAAAAGTGTCTCTGGTCTGAGTGAGGAAAGGGCAAAAGGAAAATCAAAGAGCTGGGACAGTCTTGTTATATGGTGCCAGTGTCTACAGTAAGGGAAACAAATCATCAGAAAGAGCATCTGATAATATTCATGCTGCCTGCACAGAGTCCATCAAAACCGCAGGCTTTTTTTTTCTAGCAGAAAAGGTTGCTGTGACATTTTTATTCCTGCACCGCTGTGGAACAGGAATTCTGTGTTTTAGCATGGATTAGAAGCTGTGCCCGTGCACAGACCACACTTAAAAACCATTCTGGCATCCTGTGTATTTAGTTGTGAGCCTGTATTATTCCAGTGTATGTCCAGTATATGTGTTACAGCAACAATAAAAGTACCATCTGCTTTTACTTCTGAAAGAACAGGTAATGAAGGCATAATAAATGACTGACACTAAGTAGGGAACTGTAGCCTAAAATTGACAGACTTATAGTCATGAAGCACAGTATTAATTTGACTTGAGCAAAATAAAAGAATTAATGTTGCATATTTTACAACAATCTCACTTGTCTTTCAAAAAAAAAAGTCTATGACTTTTACTAGGTACTGTAGGTATACAGACACTATTTTTCCTCACTATATAAACTAAAAACTTGTTAAAAAACAGTTCTATATTTCAGGGCTCTGAGGAGCACACACATTTTACTGATGGTTGCTATCACTCAGATGTCTTCTCTGCAATTGCTCCTTACATCTCAAAACAAACAGATGTCCTGGGTGCACCTCGGAGCTACATCACTGAGTCTGTGAAGCTCTTCGGGATGTTATGAAGGGCAAAGCGCTCTTTATTCACTGGAGACACAACCTGAATCTTTGTTTGCTCAGTAAAATAAAACACACATGCACAGACTGTGATTCCTTTTGTGTTGCATTTATAAACAGCATATTTTTAAGTACATAGTTACCATTTCAAAGAGGGAAATTCTGAGAAGATGAAAGGAAAAAGAGTGAAACTTACCCCAAACTCATCCCTCCACTGATGTGAAGCTTGATACTTTTCGGCTTCTTTAGCGAGGCGCTGTAGACCAAAGAAGAAAAATACATTAAGTTTTAATTTCGTAATACGTGGCTTAAAAAGGCACGTGCAAACAATAAGGAATAAAATGATTCTTAGACTGGTAGCTGTTGCACACACTGCTGTTAATATCAGATGGAGACGCCACAGCCATTTTATGGACTCTAATATAGGATGTTCTCACTGCTTATCTGGTTTTCCCTTCTCAGTTTTTAGAAAGCACTAAACTTTTTAAGAGATCACTGAGAAGGCTTTTCAAGACACCCCTGTGCAATCTGGCAAGCACTTAATACATTTAGATCACTATTTTTAACAATAAAGTCCATGTAAGTAAAGTTAATGCGTGCTGCTTACTGAAGCAAACTGCAGTAGTATCGGTTCCTTCAGCTTTGCCTGAAGACTGAATTAATTTTGATTTACACATTTTTCATGTGTAAATTGCCTCCTTTTTATACACACAAACACATTGTTTATTTTCATCTTTTCACTATGGCATATTTCTGTAAAATGAATGTATAATGAAGGAATTGAATATACAGAGTAGCACAAGCATACGAATACAGGTATGTAAATATGCAGTTTTTAATTAACTATTATCTACTACGAATGAGTTTTGAGAAAGAGCACGTCCATTTTTCAGCCATCTTGGTATCTGCTACTCTTATTTAATCCTACTGATCTGTTGTATCTGAAGTATTTCCAATTTCTCCACATACACGCTTTCTCAGTATAATTTCTATATATGATCTATGTTCTTTTGCAGCTATTTGAGTTTATACACATTGAGTAGAGATGCACCATACATTCTCCGAAAGAGATTTTTATATGACTTTATTTGCTTATGTAATCACAACAATTATACGTTACAAAGCTATATTCTAAAATTAATTTCCCTTAAGGAGCTTTAAGTAAGTTCAGAACCAATCAATACTCTCTGAATGTAAGTCTCAATACCTTCACCATCATCGAGTCCAACCATAAGCCCTTCAACACATGCATTACACCTTTGGTATACACATAAATTTAATTTACCATCCAACCCACCAATATTTATTAGAATCTTAAAACTCTGTATTATGGATATTTATTTTCCCATTACATTATTTAGTTTCAATTACCGGTTGTATCAACAGCCTCCGTGATTACAAGCGACCCATAAAAAGTTATTAATTTGGACTAGCTGTAGTCTGGTTCCAGGGACTGAATGAACATTAACCACTGCAGAGCATCGAGTATGCTCCTAGAGGGCATTTTTTCCATTTTAATTTGATTTGAAAGAATTCTACTCCAAGAGTACTCCACAGGAAGCAAAGCAAGTGAATGGGGAGTTCCGATTCTCCTTCAAGCCTCCTCTTGGGAGCACAACCACAACCATGGTGCCGGTAGCATGTCTTTCTCTTTACAAAACACTAAACTTTTAAATTTTAAAATTTTAAACATGCTACTACCTGATCTGAACACAGTTCCTGTCCCAATTTCTGTGGAACTTACTTTGAAAACCAAACTAATTTATAGCCTACCGAAAAATAAAAAATAAGAAATATAAAACAGTGACAGGTAACCATGGCTCCTTTTTAATAGAAATCGGCTCTGTGTGTCCTAGACACCTAGGGAAGAGAATGCTTTCCTCTGGAATGATGTATATTCATTATGCACCTTATGCTCCTCTTAGTATGCAGATCGATGCCTATGCAAAAGGAACTGGTGGTCTAAGTCACATTTTCGGTTGAGTCAACTGTCATTCTTCCAAACAACCGAAATGAGGATGACCAGAAAGTTCACGCAAGCTGAAATCCCAGCAATGGTGCTGTCAGCATCTCATCTCAGCCCCAGCACAGGGTGGCACCTGCAATGGGGTCTGGTCCCATGAGAGGGGGTCCATCTTCTCTCTTAAATCTGACAGGTTGATGCACTTCACAGAGCAAAACTTAGGACTTTTTTTTTTTTTCTTTCTTTGCAAGCATCCTTTGAACAAATTTGCACACTCTGCTGTCAAAAGGTAACCACATCCACCATTTACTTTATTGTTGACTCAAATGATTCTGAGTTGATGGGAATTTAGTATATTATAGTTATTCCCAACCATTGGTACCCTCCAAAACTGTCAGATACCAGATCTACAAAAAAAAAAAAAAAAAAAAAAAATCCAAAACAAGCCAATGGATCACACTGCAACAACCATGAGCACAACTCTCTGTTGACACAACTGGACAAACAGATACACAGGATTTTCAGTTCTCTATTGCATGCCAGAAAGGTCTTGTGCATCTGATTTCTTCACTCAATAAAGCCTGTTTTACATTCAATTTTAGCCTATGCTGCAAAGAGTTATAGCTGATTAAGCCATATTTTGCCAGACTGTAACAAAGTGAGACAGAACATTTATTATATATGTTCTGGGTACAGTTAGCACTGCCTGCCTTAGACTTCTCACAGTCTGCTTCATTACTGGAGTTAGTTATCCAGTGAACTGCAAGTGTATTCTACAAAAGACAGGACCTAAATGTACATCATGATAAATAGATTATAAAGAAAAAAATATAAGGACTATTATTCAATAGCTGAAGTCAACCAGAAGCTGGGACTCTAAATGTATTTTTTAGCTATGTTGTCTCAAACTCCTGGTCAGTTCTGAAAATGCAGACCTGTGTTATTTTCCCAACATCCTATGTCAGAGATTAAAGCTTTGCCAGAAACAGGTGGTGTTTTCCATCAACAGTTCCCATAAATACTATTAAAATGATCAATAGCATAATTGTTCTCAGTCAGGACTAAGAGGAATCGGTAGCTGCAGCTGACAGTATTCACAAGAAATCATTTAATGGCTCTAAAGGAAAGATGTTATATTTTCAACTTCTATTCCAGCAATTTAACAGGTCTGTAATTACACAGCTATGTTTATTGTACAGACAGAAAACATAGGAGAAAATTTCCCAGGGATGAGTAAGTTGCAGAACTCTGATCGCTCAGCCCACCTCCAGCAAATGACTATTAGTCTGTATGCATGGACCATCAAGAGAACCCAGATTAAACAAGGATTTCATTTTCAAGGCTAGTTTAAAAGACATAGGTAAATTGATAGGAAGGTGGGCATGCAAAAATAAACAATCAAACAAAAAAAAAGAATTCTGCCCTTGACATTTTTAGGAAATTTATTGTGCAAGTTTATTAGCATATTATGAAGTTAAGAGGTTTCCATGTTCCTATGCAGGGTTAAGATGTTTCCATGCAAGAAGAGTCTCCAGGGAATCATACAACCAGGAGCCCAAAATGTTCCCCACTCCATGGACAGCACCCTTTGGTAAGGCTCAAGTAAGAAGCCAGGACTCCTGGGTCAAAAGCAGCCAGACTGTGAGGCAAGTGCAGGCCACTGTGCCCTGCACCAACACAACCACTGCTCAGGGTCCCTCGCACAGGGTTTCTCTGGCAAATACTAAAACGCTGACACCGATACTTCAGCGTGCAAGTGAGCAGGTTCTAGACCAACACGCAAAATAACACTGCTGCATGTTACACTTTAACTGGGCCTCACCACCGGGCTCTGTTTAGCTCTCTGTAAAGCTCTGAAGCTCCTTCAGGTCTACAACATAATATTCATGAATATCGTATTTTTTAGTTAGAGAGTATGTAAATAGAGGAAAAAAAATGATCAGGAAGGGAAGGACACTTTTTTTTTTTCCCTAATACTTTAATGTTTATTGCTGTGCTTTTGGAGAATGCCTGACAGATCTGTGAGATGCTGTTTGCGTGTAGGAGAGACCAAAAGAGTTGATTCTGGACAGCCCGTGCTGTCAGGTACAGCTGATACTGCAACTATACAGAATTCAAGATGCTTAAAAATGCTATAATTAAACAAGCTTTGGTTTAATTAATGTTCCCAGAAGAAAAATAATATTTTAAAGGAATGGCAAGTGCTCTGCCCCTTGCTATCTCTGGCTCCATATCTGCAGGATCTTCCAGAACTCCTGGATCAATAATAAGAGACCAGTTAACCTGGAAAGGTGGCCACAGCCAACAGCTCTGTGTTTTTAATCATACTGTAAAGAAGAGTTACCTGCCACTGGGGTTTCCTTTAATCTGTCTAGGAGGTTTGTTACCTCTAAAGCAAAATAGCTATTGCAAAAAAACAAATATCCAAAGAGATCCAGGTTTTATGAATTCTGCTGGCCGACTAACTTTTCTTTAAGATTTTAAATATTTACAAAAGGTAAACCTCCCCCCCACACACCAAAATAAATAAATAAATAGATAGACAAATAAATAAAAGAACCCAACTGCCCGACCGTCAGTCTCAAAACCGCCTGTTGTAAAGGACTCGTCCCCGACTCCGGTGTACGTTCCCGTCTCAGAGAGGTAGCCTTTGATGCAGCAGAGCCTGCAGGCACGAGACCTGCAGGATCTTTATCTGATGTGTGAAGATCAGCTCCCGGGAAGGCCTATTCATCTCCCACCCGTCATTTTTCCGTGTGCATATGCCATATCTTTATCTCCTCCCAGCCGGCACAAATCCCCTCAGTTAATGGCCCTATTGCAATTCTATTCAGCACAATGAAATCAGTCTTTTTGTGCTTCCCACTCTCCTTAAGTATTTTATCGAGAAAATACTATTTGACTACCCCTTGATATATTAAGCTATTATAAAGTGTGTAAGCTGAGAGTTATTAGATTTCAATAGCCTCAAAAAGCTTTCTAAAATACAGAGTGCAAGAAATTTTTACGGTTGTTTTAAAAAAAATAAATTACCAACATCAACTTAGGTAGAACAGAACAATGAACTTCAGGTGCCAAATTTAAAGTATGATCTATCTACTCAATGCTGCTCATGCAGAAATAGCATAAAAGCCATTACCAAGCGGTGCCTATAACAAAGGTTTCATATGATGGTTTTCATACAGGCATCTGAAACACAGATATTAGTCTGGGCAATTCTGAAACTCACATCACTTACAAGAGAGCAATAATAGAAAAAAAAAACAGTTCACAAGACTGGATAAGGAATCTGATGGTCCTAATAAAAGAGGTCCCTAACGAAACACTGAAACTATTACTTCACCAGCACTTTCATACAGACTGACAAAATTTAAAGAGGGGCATTTCCCTGTCATTCAAATTGATGATCTTAGACCTAATTATCATCAGCACAAAAGCCAGTCTAGATCTAATGAAGCAACACGTAACATTAGCTCTTCATTTTGACAAGCTGGTCCCAACCATAGAAGAGTGTTTTAGATCCGAGCCATTAACATACATCCAATTGGCTTTTTATTTTGTGTTTGTTTTGTTGTTTTGGGGTTTTTTTTTTTTTTCTTTTAAAAACACTGTTACCCCTTGAGTACATAAATACAATACATATATTTTCAAGGTAATCCATATTTTCTTATTTCATCAAAAAAAACCCTGCTTTCCTATGAATTGCTGTATTCCATTATTTAAGTACCACTTTTTTCATGATGCTCAGTTTAAGTGCAACCAGAAATTCAGCACTTGCACAGCTCACTGAACCACAGATCATACATCCCCAATTAGGCATTTCCTCTTGGAAATGTGGAAATAAAAGCATAATTTAAAAGTAGAATTGCAGCAGTTTAAAGAGTCTAACTGTGCATATTAACACATAGGTTTGGTTGATATAGTTAGTCTTTCCATTGAAATAACTGTTCACAGGACAAATTAAAGGGTTTTTTTTAGCTTCTACAGTGTGGATATTTGAATGATATTATAATAAACAACAGATTTTGGACAATGTAAGAGAGAGGTCAAGTTTAGTGAGTAATTAGTAAGCATCAGTTACAGATCTCCATCTGGCCCTACTTCGTTTCCTGTCTAGCTGGAAAAAAACAATTTTCATGCAAATGGAAAACGCCATCTGATTTAGATCTGAAGGACCCCGGCTACAACCTTTACACTAATATGAAGAGATCAGGACACAGTAAGGCAAATGATGGTCAGCTCACTGTATGTTCTAGACTTTTCACTGAATGTAAGATAAAAGTCATTAAAAAAATCATAAAATTCTTAAACAATTGTTCAAAGAATTAAAAGTTACAAGGATTCATGCTGTGCAATTTTTTTTCTACATTAAATAGACTAAGACAGAACAAGTGTATTTGGAGCATGGCCAGAGCTGCCTCTTGCATACAGGATTTCTCAAGGTTTCTGCAGGCGCCTGGCAGCCGGTTGCTGCCCGTGCTGCTCAGCTGTGCTGCGTGTGGTGACACCGCAGAGCTGGGGCCTCTCTCCGCTCTGGACCCGTCCTGCCCCATCCTCTCAGCCCAACCCATAGGGTGACAATGAGGACAGTGGAAGCACATGATGAGTGTGTTTATAATTGGTCTCCTGTATTCACCACAGACCCCGTGTGATTTATGTCCCAGCTCCTGTCTGCAGCCACAGCTTCACCTTCGTCACCTGAAGCAGCAGAGGACTCGTTTTCACAGGAAAAAGGGCACGCCGAGAGCTGCCGCCCCTCTGGGCCGTACCGAGGCCCTCGACATGGAGCAGCTGACCTGAATTCATGCAGAATCCAATACACTCAGCAAATAACCCAATTAAATATACACATATATAGAGAGAGAGATAGATAGATAGATTAGATATACTCCTGACTAAAATTTAAAAGAATGCTTCAAATACTGTTTTCCATTACCAAACTTAACATGCTGCTCTCTCCTATTTCTTCTTTTCTCTCAATATCTTAATTGAGCAATTTTTGCTGATGATACCTTAATTATTAAATAAATAATAGCAAAAGTGCCTCAGTGCTAGTACTCCTTTTAAAACAATGCTAAAACAGTGCTTTAGATACAGTATCTCTTTCAAGCAATTAAGCACAATCAATTCTTTATGACAGCCAACCGGCACGGCCTCACATTTGATACCCATCGAGGATGAGAGGTTAGGAAATCTCCAAGCACAGACTGTACCTTGAGGAGAAAGTGAGAGTGTTCAATGTATAATAAAAAGTTGTAATTAATTGTATCAAGTGTTAAATTCTTCTCTTCAGTGATAGTAAAAAAAGAAAATTGATGTAATGTGGCTCTCAAAATTTAACTTTCATGTCTGGAGTATCATTTAAAGAAAACCCTGTGGAAAAAAATATTAAGATATACCCACATGTGCTCCAAAAAGATATAATCAGCTTGTTGTTTAAACAATTCATTAGACACAGTAGCTCAAATATAAGAACATGTGTGTATTTATTTATATATATATGTACATATATATACTATATACATTATTTATATATGTATATAAATATGTATATGTGTGTTTATAAATATATATACACACATATAAACATATATATACATATATATATGGTTTTATCTGAAAAATAAAAATCATTCTGAATCTTTTCAGAGACCCTTCCGAGTTTCATTTAAGCCACATTTATAGTCACATTTAAGGCTGTGCCTCTTCATACCTCCATTCCCAGAAACCCTAGGTTCCCTAAGGAAAATGGAAGGCATCTTCTCAGGGTACCTGTTCTCGGGGTACTTGTCAAGATGCGAGATAGCACGTTGCTCTCACTTACGAAAAGTCATTTGGGCAGTAGTATTTTCACTATAGACCCCATTGTTCAGATTTTAAATACATTTCAGGTCTATTTAACTCAAATGTCAAACTCAAATGTCAAATTTTAGCAGCTGAAAGAAATCTACACATACAAGAGGAGAGATAGGCAGCAATTATAAAATTATTCATTATCTGCACAGATGGCAGGCTAGATTAGGTAGTCTGAGTTAATATTCTGACATAACCTTTTTCACTGTATCACTTTCATCTTTCTTCTGTAGTATTGCTTCCCTTTGCATTATTTAGGAAAGATCATAAAGAAAAACACAATGCGTATATGCCTTGATTTGGTCCATTCTCATATGAGAATTAATTCCTGAGAATTGAGGTAAACCCCTGTTTTGAGGTAGATAAAAAAAGAAATACCTGTATTAAGTATTTTTTCTTAGACCCCTTGATCCCTTTTCAAAATAAAGAAATGCACAGAAAAAGAAACCAAACAAAAAGTGAGAATGCAAAAATACAAAATATAAATAAAATGATTTTCCTTGTTAATTATATTCTTTCATGCATATGCATGATGTGTGTATATACACAGACTTTGCAAAGATTCTGCACATGGATGTTCATCAAAAAGCAGCCCATGGCAGTAGGCGAGGACATCACTGCATTCGTCAGAATTTTCCAGAAATAAGAAGACTTTTGACCTGGACTTCAGAATGACCTACAGATGAATATGGGAGATAAAGAATATATAAGCAAAAAGTAGAATATTTTAATTTAGAGACTTTCAAGAAATTGAATGTTCCTTTAAGGTTATAAATGTGCATTTAAGAACATATCCACAGAGATGGACAGAGGGATCACAGCATAATCTTGCAGGACTGGGGCACATGGGTTGTTCAACCCCTAAAGAAATATGAACACAAATTTAATATGATGCAAAATAGCAACTGAGAACTTAGGAAGTTCCTATCAGAAGGTAGAGAAATGGAACTCTTTAAAATTCTACACATTAAAGGGGAAAGGGAGGGAGGAAGGTGGTTCAGTTTGCAAGTATGAGTATATTTGTAGGATGTGTGGGATCAGGAGATTTGAAAAACTGCAATATTATGACAGCTTGATGCTGCAAAAAATGTTTCAGTAGATAACAGGGTAAGATAGAAATAACTGTAGATAAAGTCATGAAGAAAAACGAGCAGAAAAGAGAAATAAGAAATAGACAGTCAAATCTATCTTGGCATCTAGCAGTGAAATTTTCCTAAAATGGTTTATACAATCAGTAAAAGACCATTTCTTTTAACATACAATTTATCCTTCTCATTTACGGAGGTTTCAAGCCCTTACGGTCTCTCATTACACTTCCACTCTCATAATTCATATGCCTTAAATGCAAGTTACATTATTGTTAGATTTTTAAACAAGCTGAAAGCAAAGGACAAATGCTGAAACCATTAGACTGAACTTGCCAACTGCTCTGACAAATCACAAATTGCATAACACTACCAGCAACAATTCCCTGCCTGCCTCAGGAAACCCTTTTAAGCTTCACAGTTGAATTTCCAACTTCACAGCCGTGATGAGAAGATGACACATAGACCGAGCAGGCAGGTCTTGAAAGCCTCTTCCTTCAACTGCAGTGTATGGGGAGTACTCAACAACCTGGGAATAGGTATCATGACTACAAATACATCTTTTGGAAAGAGCAAAATTGCTCTGAGCTAAAAAAAGTTTTCTAAAATTTCAAAACTCGCATTTTCTGCTAAATATTGGCATATCCGCGACTCAGCCTGCTTCTTTGTAATATCTGGTTCCAGTAAAAATTAAAAATAAAATAAAATAAAATAAAATAAAATAAAATAAAATAAAATAAAATAAAATAAAATAAAATAAAATAAAATATGTTAGCAATCATTTTATTTGGGAACATTCATAACCTTAGACAACATAGCGAAGTCCAAAGTAAGGATCTACAATAAAACTGAGATAACACTAACGTCTGCATTAACATTTACCAAAATAAGATATATGTAATAATATGCAAACTTATTCATAATAGAATCCAGAGCTTGAATTGTAGAAAGGTAATATAAACCTGAAAATACCTGTATCTTCTTCCAGATTGTAGGATTTTATAAACTAGCATCAGTCTGAATCTGACTGATTAAAATCTGTTCAAAAAACAAATCCACTCCTCAAAAAAAAAAAAAAAGGGATGTATTTTCTTTAAGCACAGCTGAATAACAAATGTGGCCTTAACAAGGCAGACAGCATATTAACAGCTTCGCATGTCAAGGAAAAAAATGGAGCAGGTGGTAGGCTATAGCTGCTGAATAATCAAATTGATCTCGTCAACAGTCAGTGGGCAAGAGCCAAGGAAACATGTTACTGTTGGCAACAGCAGACACAAATTGTGTGTTAGAACCGCATGCTATTTTCAGGCAACATCTCCCTGATGGCAAAAATTTTAGTCAAAAGAAATAAAGATTTGTTTAACTAAGGGTCCTATAAAAAACCGAGTGGAAAGAAAAACACATTTCTCCTTGCAAATACTGAAACCCCTTATTCTTTTCTTCACAGAAAAATTCTGTTATGCAGTTAAGACGATCCTACTGAAAACTGACCAAAACTGCCCAAATCTTGTTCAAAGCTTGTGCGGGCTTTCCTCTGGAAAACATCATGGGAATCAAAACTGGATATTTCAAAGCTTAGTTCACAGACGTAAATGACAATAATCTGGAATTGTAGGGGACTGTAGGAAAATAATGTGTGACTATAAAATCTAATGAATTGCAGAAATCCAGTGCAACTTTCCCTCTCCAAAGGAACTTGCAAGTATCTGACTTGACCCCAAATAAAATAAATAAATAAATAAATAAAAGACAGAAATGGAGAGCTGATGATAGCAACAGCTTGAACTATTTGGTCTGTGTTTTTTGCTTTTGATCCATTGATGATTTTCTCTTGTTTTCTTTTTTTTAGCTTAGCAAAAGCTTTTCTTTTTTTTCAGTTTAGCAAAATCCCTTTCCTAAATCATGGCTAAATGTCATTAACAGCAAAACTGACACCACGGTTTTTCTAAAATAATCCATTCCAAATGCACCATGTTGGCCATGCCTGGTCTTCCTTATTCCCTATTTGTGAAAGTGTTCAGTAAGTCAGCAGTTTTCCAAGATGCTAGAAGGAACTGCAGAACAAATAATATTTGCAGATAAAAGCTTTCAAGATTTTGCTATCACAGATGTTCAGACGACTCTGCTGTGAACTACACTGATTAGTTACAGGATGCCAGATAAAATTTCATTGTATCAGCAACTTGACTTTCTCTGCTCTAGTGTCAAAAACAGTTTAAGGACCTGTCCTTATTAAGTATTAATAGGTTTGTGCATCTGTCTTAAGTGGTCCGTCTATTTAACACACGTATCTACTTGTAAGATATTTTCTCTCCATTTATTTTCATCAGTCACTTTTTCCACTACTAATCATATATTCTTTATGAAAGCCTTTCTTCTTTTCTTTTTTTTTTTTTTTTTGGTTTTGTTTTTTGGGAAATTCCTAGTTTAAAGAATTTTATCTGAGGTTTGAAAAGACTTAAGTGGGTACAAGTCAGAGAAACACTCAAGTTTGAGGCTCCTGGATCCCATATTTGAAAACAAAGTTAAGCACCTGAACTGTCTCTCTAGTTTCCCAGCATTTCAATTCATGGGCTCAGAGAGAAAGGAAGCTTTGAGCAGCACAATACTGACTATTGCAACACTCAGCTGAAAATAATAAATCACATTTCAGGGTCTAGGGCCATTTGTGTGCTCAGTTTTAAACAACCACAGTTAAAAATGCACATAACCCTTGGCCTAGCAATGCAAACTGAAGAATTCCCACTTCTGTGTCTGTTCTCTGACTCTGGCTATGATCACTAGCAAGTACAAGCATAAGTTATTCTGCATTATGGGTATGCACAGAATTATTAGGTATGCTGAACTAATTACAGAAACACTCGTCATAAGTACCATGGGCAGTATTTGAATACAGAGGCAGGAAGCAAGTTCCTTCTTCAAACCCTACTTAATTTCCTAGAGTTTCCAAGAACAATACCTTATGATTAGAAACCCAAAAAGAAGGTTTCAATGCTATCTCGACATAAAAATATAAGATCAGTTTACCAATTAGATTTCTCTGAATGAGGACCAATATTTAATTTCACAAAATATGAATAAATTGTTTCAGAACAAAAGAGTTGGTGTGTAGCGTAAACGAGATTAATTACTAAAAACAAGAGTAACTCTTGGCTATCAATCACATATGCAGAAAAGTGAAGCAGTCTAATGGGGATTAAATTTCATCAACTTTCCCCAAATCCCTTCTAAAATACTGTATAAAATATTTGCATGTAGTTTTAAAACTCATTATCCCCTAGACAAATTAAATAAAACTGTAATACATTTAGGACATCACTGAGATTCCTCAATCCTTCTTTTCCAAGCTCATTTAATGCTTTATCTGTCCCTGGTAGTCATAGTCAAGAATAAGCTATGAGGACTTAAGAGGAAATATCTGAGAATTAGCTTTTTCTTTTTTTTTTTTTTTTTCTATGAGAAGTTCCAATATAAAATTAATTCCATACAGAGGCCGAGATTCACTAAGTCTCAGATTCCATTATAAAACACCAGCCTTTATTATAAATATAGGCTGAAGGACGTGGAATAGTAAAGAATAGGTAGTTAAAGCTGTCTCCTGAGAAAATCCTTTTTTATCTCTGTATATATATGGTTGGTTACCTATTTCTGGAATTTTAATTGTCTTGTATGGTCAAATTTATATAAAAAGTGCAGAGACTACCATGTCTACTCATTTTACAGGGCATTTTAAATTAATCCCTGACAACATTAATATAGCACTGGATTCATGAAAAAGTGCAACTTCTACTTAACTTAAGCTACACTAATGGGGACTGCAGGCAAAATGGCTTTTCTTTGCCGGCTGTCCCTTCCACAAGCTTTTTGGCTTGCAGGGCTTGTCATCAGCCCCACTGAACCTCTTTTGCCACCCTTCTCACTCTTCCCTGCAACAAAAATTCTTGCTAATTCTTTCATTTCAGTGATTATTTCACTATTTCCTGTTAAAAAGAAGGCAAATCTCAGCACCCTTGCTCTTAAATTACTAACCAGTTTATGTTGTGCCCTTTCTCTTCAAATGTCCTAAGAAGACCAGCTCCATCTGTCCCTGGAAGTTTCCATCCTTCATTTCAACCCATACAGTTTCCACCTTTCAGCAAGCTGTTTCACTTACCTCATCATTTTTTCCTGGTTGAATTGTAATACCTGATCATTTAACACTTTCTGCCACTAGTGACCTTTTAAACCTATTTGCAGTATTTTTTTCCTTTATAAATCTCAAAATTCATTTTCTCATAGTTATTTCTCCCTCATTTTTTTCTGTCAACTCCTTCTCTCTCTTTTCCTCAGCGCTCCTTCTTTACCTCCTTTGCTTCTACCCACACAGTCGGTCTCCTATCAATCACTTTAATAACCATTTCTATACTTATGGCCCATAAATCCCTTTTCCTTTTGATGATATACATTCTTTCTAGCAAACAGGTACTCTGTCATTTTGCTCACGAGATAACCAAATCTCCTTCATGTCTTTCTTAGAACATGAAGCACAGCCATCATCATTCTTCTAATTCTATTTAAACCACCTCTAAACCTTCTTGTGTTTTTAAAGGAAACCCGGCATCCCTACCTTTTATTTCCATCCCAACAGATTATTTTTTTTAACTTTTATATGCGTTTGTGTGATATTGTAAAAATGATTCACCTCCCTGACCACTGTTTTCCCTTCTAGAAAGGACCATGTGGGGCCTACTCTTTCCTCATCTTCTGAAGAAAAAAAAAAATTTAAAAAAGAGATTCTAAGATAGAAAAAAAGAAGCACTTGAAAAGAGAAAAGTGGCCAAAAAATTAAGAGGTGAATTTTTAAAATGGTGTCTTTACCTCACCCCAGCTCAGTTAGCCTCTGCAACATCCTCCCATGTTGCTTGAACATGGGAGAAATTCAGCACTTGCTGAATTGCAAGGACCCAGTTGCAGTCCTGCTCTGCAGCTATTCCTCCTTCTCCGAGGCAAGATTTATCTTGAGATAGCTGCAGGGTTGGAAAGGCACTGCTGCTGGAGCGGTAGTGCATGAGGTTACTTCCCAGCTAGGTCCAGCTCCACCTAATGCAACAGTCCACAGGCTTTACATAACTATCTTAATGTTACAGCCCCAGGGAGAGCTATTAAAAGATCCTTCTTAATAGGCAAAGCCTTTCAGCAGATACATAAATATCTCTCAGGGTCATCAAGTTCACTTCAAAAAGCTGCCCTCTGCATCTGAGATCCCGACCCCAGTGCAGTTCACGTGAGGACTTCCACTATTTTTGTTGAGATTCCCTTCCTACTGCCTCAAGTACCATAAGTGTAAAATGATTAATTTTGGAAATAGAGTTTTTGTTGTTGTTGTTGTTGTTTTTAATCTAGGTTCAGTGTACACTGATGGCCATGCTTTGCTTGACCATGCTTTGCTTGGCATGTCAGCCTAGTCCTGCTTTTCAGCATCTCTTATCAGGACTATGTCATACAGCAGACAAAATTTTATCCTTTTCTTATGGACTCTAGTGAATTCTGGGACTTCTCATCTTTTATAAAGGCAATGTTACCTGCTTCAGGAATGCCATTAGCATGGAGAGTAACACAGTCACTTCACACTTCTCCACTAGAGGATGTAAAAACTGGCCTCATATATGGAAAGTATTGCTTTTAAGTTTAAAAAACATACTACCATCACTATATTTTTAATATCCTTTCACAAACACAATGAAGTAAAGTTTGTCAATCCTATTTAACACATAAAAGAATAAACAGTAGAAAGGTCAAATGATCTGACCAAAGTCACACAAAATTTTAGTGTCAGGTGCTAGGTAAATCTCAGCCCATAAACACGATTTCTCCTCTGGGTAAATTCATCTTAACTTCCTTCCAGGGATTTTTCCCCTGTTTATACATTACCTGTAGTTATAGTTAAGCTATATTGATTGGATGTCCTAGTGAGCAATGATAAAGTTTATAATGTGCACACTTGAATCAACACTCAAATTACAATTTCCTTCCAAAGTTAAAATAAATATATATACATATTTAAGAGACTTTTCTAGCATTAGCCTCAAAGGTAACACATTTGAGAACTACTGCTAGCAATTTGGGTTTATCAATGACAGCTTCCAGCAAAAGGTGTTTAATTAGGACGTCTCACACTTTTCTGCGTATGAAAATCCAATCACCACCTTCTAACTCAAAGAATACAATCAAAGAATGTCCCATCTTGAAATTTCCTGTTTTCCTTATGTCACTTCCACTCACTTGTGTGCATCTTTTCTATAAAGAAAAAAATAATGAACTTAGCTTAGCTTGAATTTAACACCTGAAAAAAAAAGGTTGTTTTCTTTCACTCCAGCTGGAGCTACTTACTAAAAATTATCATGAAAATGAAATTGTGAAGGGCAAAAAGTAGTACAAAAAAAACATTATTATTATAAAAAGAAACCAAGGTAGGTATGTCAAGAATGTCACAGTACGAGGATAGTGTAACGTAAAGATTGCAGCAGATGTGCCAGGTTGGATGTGGATCCTGCTCACACAGCATTTGCGCTCAGCAAACCCCCAGATCCAGCTCCGGGGAGGCTGCTCCTCCCCTGGCACATTTGATGGCAGGAAGGGCCGACGGAATTGTCAGGAATTCATAATCTCCATCTCCAATTTAAACATCTGAGCTGAAAATGAAAGACTTTAAAAAAAAAAAAAAAAAAAGCTTTCAATTTTCTTAAAAGCTACAGAATGTTCCTTCCTTAGAATCTTGCCTGGATTGTATTTCTAAAGAATACCTCAAAAGAGATAACTAGAGTAATTTCTGTGAGTGCAAAGCCATTCTCTGTGGGCTTTACCCCAGACACACAAAATATAAAGATCTGGGAAATCAGACACTTCCACCAAATTAGACCAGGGCCAAATGTAATCATATACTGAGATGGTTTTAACAAACTGGAACCCAGGGCACGGGAAATTCTGAAAAATAGCAAATATCTTCATAAGGAGCCAGGTAAGCAACGACAATGGAGACCCTTCCTGCATGTTCTGCACTGCAGCTTATCCTCATATAACTATTTGGAGACTTGGTTTATGAAAGACTATTCCTTGAGAGCGGAATGGAAGCACAGGCCAGGTATGTAGAGTAGAGGTCATTATGAGATGAAAAAGGAGTAAATTTAACATTATTTATTAAACTAAGAATCTAAACTACATTTTAAGGCGTTTATTATTATGATTAATCAAGTTGCCAAAACAGGTTATTAGTGCTAATCTTGTGATACTTTGAACCCTAGGTCAGGGACTCAGAGATATTTTTCTTAGCGTATCACATCCTCTCTAGGAATAAAGCAAAAGAAAAGCTCAAAATACCCTAATACTGATCAGGGGATGGGATGGCACTTTTTTCTTCTTGAGATTTACCTTAAGCTTATAAACTTCAGCTTAGGAGGTTATAAAACTCATAATAATTCTGAGGGATTTGGTTGATTTTTATTAGTATTTTCCCTTTGGAACTGAAAATATTACCAGGTACAGACAGATGTGTAATGGTGACAAATATCAGCGTAGCAAAGACTTCTTTTTGGATATATTCAAACAAGTTTGACGCATGCTAAGGGTCGCTTTCCCTCCCTGTTACCTCCGCTCAGAGATGTGCCACTAAAACCCCAGTTCTCTCTGCCGGCCAAAGTGGACCGAAAAAGCTATAAAAAATAAAATAAAATAAAATAAAATAAAATAAAATAAAATAAAATAAAATAAAATAAAATAAAATAAAATAAA
>JAWLRI010000001.1:4612134-4623538 GCA_034781795.1 Crypturellus tataupa | reverse complement strand
AAGGAGACTCCACAACCTCTCTGGGCAGCCTGTTCCAGTGCTCTGTCACCCTCACTGTAAGAAAGTTTTTCCTTAAGGTCCTGTGGAACTTTTGATGTTTAAGTTTTTGGCCATTTCCTCTTGTTCTGTCAGTGACCACTACTGAAAAGAGGCGGGCCCCATCCTCCTCACTGCCTCCCTTGAAGTACTTAAAGTCCTAGATAAAAATCTACAAACACGAGGCATCATCACTCTGGAAGAAGGCACAGGCACTGCCTAAATCCGACTCCGATTCTGCATGTATATCCCTAGTTTTCTTCAGTCCATGAAGATAAAGATTGTTGCTTCGTGACTAGGACAAAAAGAACACAAATCTCTGCTTTTCTTTAAGAAGGACAGAATTACAATATTTAGGTCTTTTCTTGCGAATTTGCTGCATTTTAAGAGATTCGCGTCTCCTGACAGTTTAACTTTGATTCCAGATTTTCTGCTTTGTGAGTCTAAGAGGCAATATTGATCTGTGCCTTCAAATGTTACTTGTCCCTAACGACATTTTGACATTTGTCATTAATCTGAGACCATTTGTCATTTTCTTCCACTAAAATGAGTCTCCCTCTGAACATTTCCTTTGTTGTTTTTAAGCTCTAAAATAGCTATTGATTTATTGTCAACACATCATATCTTCTCTGTTAATGGAATCTATGGACGTTATCCTTCCTAACTCTTTTCTTTAATTGTCATCTTTGAATGGTACAAAACAGACACACTATCTTCAGCTCAGCTATGAAAAGCAGAGGGCTGTTGTGTTAATAACATCTATTTAGTTTTGTACTCCGATCTTTGTGTTTGACATGTTTTTCCTCATGATGGCTAATGTTCCTAACCAGGAGTGAGAAGAATTTCTCATTAAGACAGTTTTCCTTTAACATAACTTACATTTTTGATAAAATGTGAAGCACCTCTTCCTTACTCAGTTCCTGAGTAGTAGCATTACTATGGATGATATAGTGTTAAAAAAATAAGCCAAAACAACGACAAAAATACCTTTTTGGAAATCCATTTGTTTCAAAACAAGGACTTTTAAGGCCAATGAAGAAACCTTGATATATCTTCTATGTGTAACTCTATTTATCTAATACCGCTGCTCTTTTTTGCAATATATTAAATGGTGATATATCAATATATTAGTGCTTTCAGTCACAGAATACTAAGCAATAAGAATATTTATGCTACCTTTCAGATTATTTTTGCTTTTTTCCTTTGGTATGTCATTAGCAGGATACATATGATACTTGACCGAACTTTTTAGCTGTTTTATTTCTCTGCATAAGAAAAGAAATGCAATTACCTTTCTGATCTTACAGATGGGTTTCCTGTAAAGCACTAAAGATCAGAGTTGATGGTGAAATCCTTGTCTTGATACCTCCAAACTTTATGTGTTTTGAAATGGTACCCCTTCCCTCTCCAGCTCCCTCAGACACTCCTTTATCCTACTTTGAAGGCTTACATCTACCTATGTTTTGAAAGCTAAGTATTCTGCTAAATGTCTTGAAGGGAGACAAGATAATGTCATTGTGTCAAGAAACAGCCTTAGTTCCCCAGCCTGCAAGCGAGTTAGCTGCAAGCATTTAACACTCAAATCATAACTGGCTAGAGGGCATACGAAGCAGCAAAGACTTCTTCTGTGGCAACTTACTCCATAATGAACCATGACAAACTTCATCTTTGAAATCATTATATTAAAACACCTTATTAAGAGAGATAAAATAAATAAATCTAGAAAATAAAATGTAATAATTCCAATTTCCAATCCGTACTTCATATTGTGAAACAGAAACTCTTCAGATGCATTGGACTGCAATAAAAGCTGTCCAGCCGACAGTCGTTTTTCCCTATTCATGAAAAGCCTGGCTGAAAATATTCATGGCGTTCATCTTCAGGAAAATAGAAATCCTCCCTACTGAATCCTCCCCAATCCTCCCAATTGAATTGTGCAATATGCTATAAAAGTAAAAGCTTGTCTTTAGGAGACAGTTTGTTCACCCTGTTTATTTACGTGGGCGAACAGGTCTTCCTCCTGCCCTTCTGCCCAGATTAGGCTCTTGAATCCTTGGTTTGTTCTCAGCTCCATGTGTGCAGTTCTTCACAGGCTGTATGGTCCCTTCAAGCAGACACTCAACGGAGTGATCATTAATGACACTAAACTGCTCATAAGTTAAGTGTTAACCAATAATTGACCTTAGGGGGACCACTAAACTATTAAATACTTTTTTTTACTTTGCCTTGGGACTCCCAGATGCCCAGCAAGTTCAGTTATCTCCGGATGCTCCTCCTATGCTCAACCATTAACACCCTAAAGGCTCTGGCACTTTAGCAGGAGGGTGATTAAAGGAATTGCTACCATTAATGTGGCAGTGATCCAAGCCCCATGTGGCACCTGCATGAGGGGAGGTCCTAGACAGACCCACAGCCCTGGGTGCTGCTTGCATGCTCGACGAAAGGCCTTCCCACACACCTCCCCTCTGCCACACACACTCATTGCTCCTACTCAACTATTCGATATCTGCATCTCTTAAAGGAGCCTCGCTCGCACAATCAGCTGCCATCCACAAGGAGTCTTCAAACACAGGAAGGTCTCGATTTAAAGCAGCCCAGAGAGCCCTGGTGACATCTCAATTCGTGCACCTCTTTGCTCAAGGCACTCCCAGATGACGCAAATGAGCAGATGCTGAAATGCATTAAAAATGTAAAGCTCCCCTTCCTATATCTTTACAAATATTGTATAAAAGAGAAATATTTCAGATTTGCCCTAAAATTACTGCTTACATTATTAATCGTTCCTATTAATTACACTGCTAATTCTTGAATTAATGGCAACTGCAGCACTTTAAAACCTTGGGAAAAGGTACCAAGTCAATCTGACTACTGCCAAATATTCCTTGTGTTAGAAAATGTTCCCATTAGAAATCAGAACAGAAGGTATCAGATAAAACTGGATTTTGCCATTGACAAAAATATTTCCAATATAAATGATAATGTTATCACAAGTGACCCAGCAGCTTGGACCTCTGAGTTTTCTGTAAGGAAAAAAAAGGTATCTTTTTAACAGGAAAATCTCTCTGACACCTGTCTCTTAGTGGTAGCTGGAACAAATTCCATTTGGAAGACAAGTAATTAAAGCTAAATAAAGCTGTATTATGGTATTATATTCATTAGCTTTCCAAATTGTAGTATTTCACAAAGCACTTCTTATTGTTTGCCCTTCCTCAAGTTCCTACACCAACGAATATAAATTTCAAGCCCTATTTGGTGCAGTGGAATTCTGTGCATGTAAACTAGAACTAAAAGGCAACAACGACAGCAGAAAAGATGCCTGAATGTGTTCCTACTAATCCTTACTTTAACATGGGCTAGCTCTTCACCATGGCCTCTGTTACTCTGCATTCACATGATGGTCTTTATTAGGATCTTGTTTGGACATCAGGTCATCAGGCAACCTCTGAGTGGACACTACGTTTATCTTGTTCCTCTCAGTCTTCTTTTAGCATAGATGTGCACTACAGATATTTCAGGAAAGGAATCATCTTGCAACCATCCTGGTGCCTCAAAAACTGCAACTCCTGCAAGCTTCTCCATACAACCAGAACCAGTCCACACTATAAAAAGGGATCCGGATCTCTTAAACACTTCTCATATTCTGTTTTATCTCAACATATATTTGAAGCTCATCCAAACCTGTTTATTCTCCTGAAACATATCGATGCAATAACTTGTGGCATGAAACTGCAAATGACGTTAGGAATGGCCATTAGGCTGGATAATAGATCAGTATCTTAAGAACGGCATCTTATACGCCCCACAGCAAAACCCATCGACCTGCTGGGCCTGCCAAGTGCAGCTTTCGTACAGCGGGCAGCAATACTTAACCAGGCGATACTCAGTCAGGGACTTCACGTTTTACAGTGAGAATGCTCTTCTCAGGAATGGGGAGTGCAACCATACTTTCTCCCTTTATAACTCAGGCCATAAATAAATAAAGATGATGAAACTGATTTGAGAAGGAAGGGAGAAAAAGCTATTTTCCATAGTCAGAAGTGCAATACGGAACTGTCTGAGTGACACAAGCTCCCCAGGGCTTGCATGCAACGAGAGCACAGGATATTCACATAGTCCAAAAACAGCTGAATTTTTATTTCATACATTAGACTTTTTGAAGCTTCTTAACCAAGCTCTCCATTAAAGAAAGGTTTTATTTGTTTTTATTTTCTTAGCCCCTCCCCATCCCACAGAAGTGTATGCATATGTGTCCTTGGAGTCTATAGTGCTTACATACACACACGTTCACACTACCTGAACCTGAAAGAGCAGGGGATACAGTGCTTAATCAATCATGGTTTTTTTTTTTTTTTTTTTTTTTGAGAAGGAAAGATATGTTTCCCTGGTATTTTTAGAGAATGTAACACACCCCGATCATGATTCCCTAGCAGGTTTTACTGTAAAGGGTTGTTTTTTTTTTTTTTTTTTGTATTTTTACTTTTATTTTTTAGAGTTACAAAGAACAACTCCGCATCCTCATTGTGTGATACAGTCTACTGTCGTATTTGATCTGAATACTGCACACAGTCTCTGTTATAGTCACGAATGGCCTCATCCCCTCCATCGTGTTGGGTCACATCTCGTTTGGTCCTGCCACATTCCTACTGGCACTGTTGCTACTTTCTGCGGGTTTGGGTTAAGGAAATGGTTTTCTTGCTTAGCTGGAAATTGGTTTCAGTGTAATGAATTACTTGCAGTGCATTTGCTGAATACAGTAATCTAGTAAGTCAGGTCAGTATCTTGCACATCTTGAGGCAAAAAAAAAAGATTAAAAATAACCACAGAGATAGGGAAGAAATCCCTCACCATCTCTTATTAAAAAAAAATGACCAAAGCTAATTTCTGACTAACAAATGCCCTAACAGTCCTTTGTGATTTTATATTCTCAGCAGGTTCTGCAGATAAAGTCCCTGCTCTAAAGCATCTGTCAATACCTGGGGCTGCTGCAGAGCTGCTGCTATTTATTGGCTAGCCCCAGCTCTGAGAGGTCTCCAGGGAGGCTCGGATATCACAGCCTCATGTTAAAAATGCTACTCGAATAACTACCTTTCTGCTTGGCTGCAATATTAAAAAGTAATGCCGAACCAGCTATTAAATAAGCTGCCAGATAATATAGAATGCGTTGGGTTAGTTATTGTATACAAGTGTCACTATTGGATGATCTAGTAATCAAAACCAAACTGATCTATCTAGTAAACAAATCCAAAGATTCACCTTTACGAGTTATGCAGACGGTGAGCAACAGATGGAGACAGGGTGATTTTTCAAAATTTAAGTCACAAAAATATCCTACCACTTTTAACAAATGGAGAAGATGAAGGAGATGCCTCCATGGCCACTGCATATCAGCTCTTATCCTGTATCGGAGCTTTACTGTGCTATGTGCTCTAGCAGATTTTGTCCGCCAGCATTTCTATCAGATGTCATATTATGCAAAAACGCTGGCAGACATAGACTACCAGCACTAACTTTGCATAACTCCACCTGTCAGGATGCTCTTTGTTTCTGAGTCAAGGTCCCTAGAATGCCTCCTGGATAGAAAAACACTATCTTAAATGATATTAATACTGCAGCTAGAGAGGCAGTCAACCTTCAGAAATGGGTAAACGAGTCATAGAAAAACGGAGTGGTATTTAATATCAAAACTAGACTGATTTGGGTAATTTGGATATCAAAGAATATTTGATTTCCTAGACATAAGTGCATGCTTTGGTGTGCTGAAGACTGAGGATTAAAACTGCTCACAATTTTAAGCTGGAATGTTTGCAAGAGTTTGTGCTTGCACGTATGTACAAACATGAGGATTTTAGCTGTGAATTCGTTAAGACAGTTCTATACTCTTATTAATGCACATTCTGAGCAGCAATACAAAATAAATAATACCGCCCACATAAATCATACTCAAGTAGTTTTCAAAGAGACAGGACTTTTGAACCAATATATCATTATCATCTGCCTTGTCAACTCTTCTTACTTCATGCATTATTTACCTGCTAAACTATAGTGACAGTAGTGGAGACATAATGCTGTTTCGAACCTCCAGCTGCCATCTATGCAAAATAGGTTGTATGCCAAAGAAATATGAAATATTAATGATTTTTTTTTCTTTTTGCAATTGAAGACATCCTATTGCACAGATGACTTTTAACGCTCAATATTTTGGTCATTCATTCACTTCTTCCCCTCAAAATATCAACAGGTGTAAGTGGCAGCACAGATGGTATTTCTTTCCTGGTCCTACCTGTTGTTATGGGGATCAGTCTTTAATATATGGATTAATTCAATATGTTCTCATGATTACCACTACGAATTTACTTTAATCTGTTCTTTAATTTATGAATTCTTCAGGATAAATCAGCCTCATTGACTGGTTGTAGGTTTAACCCAAAATACATTTTTTGATATGTCCTAGCTGCCAGCTCCAAGGTTAAAGAAATAACGTGGTGTATCACGTGCTCTAGGCGTCTCTATGTGAGCAGGGGGCTTGGACTAGATGATCTCTAGAGGTCCCTTCCAACCTCAGCCATTCCATGATTCTGTGACTGTGTGAAAGATGTTTCAGTGTGGAATTCACTGCATCACGAAAAGCTGCTGTGAAGCAGCAGAGGGGAACAGACATGTGCCAGGTTTCATACATGTATGAGTCGGCACCAATAATTAGCTGGAAACAACACTATTATGCACTTGTAATATTCTTAGGTTTGTAAAATTGCAAAAACTTTGAACAGGTTCCATGCTCTATTATGAATTCAATAAAGTTTTTGCATGTTTTACCTGTGTTGCTAGAACGGTCACAGTAAAGTTTTGACCTTCTATGAAAGTCATTCAATTCCCTATCTAAACACAGAAATAAAAGGATAAAACATATAATAGAAAAATAAATCTATGAAGTGAGTTTAAAATTATAAATCTATGATCAAGTAGAAACAGTGAAAGATCTCTTCTTCAGTCTTACAAACAAAAAAGGATCAGATAATTGCTGAATTACTATGAACCCCCATGCCAAAACTCAGATTCACCCGGAAACGCTCCAATTTCATTTTGCCCCACATGTCCCACTCTAACCTGTCACACCAGATCTCCCAAGTCACCCTCGCAGAGTGTTGCTACAAAAGACTCTTAAAGGAGCTGTCAAGGTTAAAAAATGTCAAGCAGAAGCCTGCAAAGGAATCTTCTCCTCAGAGAATATAAATCAAACCTTCCTTGTTTTCTTCAAGCCGTGTTTGCAAGCAATGTCAACGAGCAACTAAGAATATATCACAGTAAATTTTCTTGCATGGCTTAGAACCCATCGTACTGCACATAGTCCCATGGCAGCAGAGAGTAACCTGTTGTTGCTGCAGGACTAACCCAGATCACCACATCAACAACACACTGATTTTCTGCAGCTCTTCACCACCTGTGTACTCCTTTGCTCTGCAGATGGTCACATAGAGAATGGAAGAAGCGGTGGCTTCTCAGCTTGTCACCCCATACTCCTGCTATAATAAGCAATTGCTATCAGGACCATGAAAAGCTGAGGAGATTTTTTTACTACCTTGGACCTACAAAACCTTTCCTGACAAGTAGAAGAAAAGCATGGTAAATCACAGTGAAAAAGACCATTAGAGACTCCCCAATGAGTAAGGGAGAAGGAGATGATAGGCCTTATGCAACCACGCAGATTCAAAAATAAGAAAGGTTTAAAAATAGTGATCAAAGGGAAAGTGGGCAAAAAGAAGGCGTGCAAATAAAATACTGTACTGTGCAGAAAAATTCCAGTGTAAAATAATTTTAATATGAGGAAAAGACAATGATTTCTCACTCAATACTCTCAGATATAGTGAAATTAAATAAATCTTACTATACGATGTAACTCTGTGAGCTCTGATTTCAATAGACAAAATGTCTGCAGCAAAATTTAAATACCAATTAACATTGCACCAAAAAAATAGACACAAGAATCATACTGCTTCTTAATCTATATCAGTAAGCATAGAAAAATGCATAATGCAGAAGTCTGGTAACAAAATCACACAGGTTTAAACATTCAGCAGTAAAAGGCTACTGAGTACATTTAAACTCACTGAGCGAAATCCCTGGGGTATGTCCTGCATAAAACTCCATTGATTTCACTTAGGAGTTTACAGAGTCTGAGATTCACTGAAGTCAACAGAGCTGAAGTATTTGGTATCATCCACAGATTTTTCTTATAAGCATTAAAATAAGGACTAGACTTTGCCCAGATGCATTTTATATTGTTGAAACTACCAGCCTCTTTGGGCACGCTGGACTTAAAACTGATATTCAGGATGACATTGCCATGCAAAAAAAAAAAAAAAAAAGGGTCACTCCAGAGGGCTGTCCTGCCGTTCAAAGGGATATAGACAGGATGGAGAGCTGGGCAGGAAGCTCATGAGGTTCAACAAGGACAAGTGCAGGGTCCTGCACCTGGGGAGGAATAACCCCAGGCACCAGAACAGATTAGGGGTTGACCTGCTGGAAAGCAGCTCTGCAGAGAGGGATTTGGGAGTTCCACTTGACAACAAGTTAACCCTGAGGCAGCAGTGTGCCCCCATGGTCAAAAAGGCCAATGGGCTCCTGGCTGCAGCAGGAGGAGCATCGCCAGCAGGTTGAGGGAGGGGATCCTGCCCCTCTGCTCAGCTCTGGGGATGCTGCAACTGGAATACTGGGTACAGCTCTGGACTGCCCAGTACAAGAGGGACGTGGAGCTTCCAGAGAGGGTTCAGTGAAGAGCGATGAAGATGATTAAGGGACTTGAACACCTATCTTATGAGGCAAGACTAAGGGAGGTGGGCCTGTTTAGCTTGCAGAAAAGAAGATTGAGAGGGGATTTTACCAAACATAAAGGTTTGGTTTACATCTGCCCCCTCCTAAGAGGAGGATAGGTCTAAAGTCTTCTCTAGTAGTGGCCAGCAATGGGACAAGGGGGTAATAGGTACATAGGAAGTTCCACCTCCATGTGACGAAGATATGCTTTCCTGTGAGGGTAACCAAGCCCTGGGACAGACTGCCCAGAGAAGTTGTGAAGTCTCCTTCTTTGGAGATCTTCAAAACCCGCCTGGATGTGACCATGTGCCATGTGCTCTAGGTGTCCTTGTCTGATCAGGACACCAATGGTTGGACCCAATGATGTCTATAGAGGTCCCTCCCAACCTTAACCATTCTGTGATTCTGTGAACTCCTACTTCACTTTCTGCAGAGGAAGGACTACTCACCAGCCCTTTATTTCAGTGCAAATCAAAGCACTGTGCAACTCTCTTTAGAGGGGGATGCTTCTTCTTTTCTCAGGATCCTTACTACTGAACAATTCACAGCGATGATAAATGAGAAGGGAGAGCAGAAACCCGGAGTCATCTCTTCTCATACCTGTAATTATCCATTTTTTAGAGTATCCAGTTGCTTACTGAAAAAGGATTTGAACAACATGTGCAAGGAAATGTAATCTCAAAACTAGAAAAACAGGTTAAGTGCTCAAATCTGTAGTTGGGTGGTGACTTTGAGATAGAGCACCTGGGTAGTGCAGTCCATAACAGGACGACAACTGCAAAACCTGCCAAGGAGCCCACAATTAGGAAACAGGTCCAGATCACTGTCAGCCCAAAATCTCTTCTCAGAAAACTGAAGCCACAACATCTTGAGTCAAAAGGCATTCGTAGTTAATGCTTTTATTCCAGACAAACAATTCTTTCCTTATTTCAAAGTATGTCTTTCTATTTTTATCACTACTCACCAACCAATTCCCAGGACTGCTAAAAGACACCTGCTCTGTTTCAGGCAATAGTTCTATTGATGAATAGAACATTAGGCGTTCTGGAACGCCTAATGAGAACGATCTGGGGGCCTCATCTTCCAGGTTCAAATGGTAGTTCTTTTCCTTTTCCTTTGCCCTTCCCATGCTTATGCTTATTGAGACACCTAAAGAGGAGGTTGACCTCTAGGTTGACCGAGTGCAGAGGACATGTGAAAGTTGGGATTCTGGGGCACTGTCTGGACCCTGGTTTGTATCGGGAACAGCCCCTCCTGCTGGACAGCTCCAAGGCTGCTCTAGCTGTGCCAGGACCTGCAGGGCACGTGGCGGCCGTGCAGGCATCTGCCCCGTGCCCCCACCGCCCCTGTGCTCTGCTCCCCAGCACATCACAGAGCCGCCAGCGCACTACAATGTGCGTCAGTGGCACGGAGGTGGCCTCTGCCACCAGCGCCTGCCCATGTGCCAGTGCGTTGCTGTGCTGGCGAGAGAGAGCAGGGAGACGTAGACTCCCAGCTAAGCGGCACTATTACGCACGGGGGACGGTGGTCCCAGTGATTTCAGGCCTGCTTAGCTCCCGGTGCTGCTTGGCGTGGTCACCCGGCCGTTTGCAGCACTATGGGGCAGATCATCTGCTGTGGCGCGCGGGGCTCTCCTGGCCCCGCTCCCAGCTCGTAGGCCTCGCCCGGGGCCTCTGGCTCCATGGTGCATGGCACCAACGTCGAGTTTGTGGGCAGGAATTCCTCCCTTTCGGCAGAGGTGAGCGGCTGCTCCCACTGCCCCGGCCCTTGCGGGTGCTGCCAGGAGGTATCTGTGTTTGCAAGGGGAGGTGGTAGGGGCCGAAGGGCTGGAGACAGCGGCTGCTGCCCAGTGGGGCAGCGTGGGAGGACCTGCCCCAGCCAGAGGCAGAGCCAGTCGCTGCCCTGGGCCACCTTTGGGCACCTTGTGTGGGGCTGCTCCTCCTCAGCACCCTCCAGCCCCGCAAAGCGCCCGGGGGCTGTGGCCGGGCCGGCTCTGCGGGGCTCCTGCAGCTTTCGCTGCTGCGGGCGGCTCTGTGACCTGAGCCCGTTTCTTGCAGGTGGGTTCCACACAGGAAGCTGCCGTGGTCCCCGCAGCTCCCGAGGACGGACTCTGCCGCGCACCCGGTGAGTGAGCTGGCAAGAGCCGCGGAGCAGCCGCCCCCTCCCTCGGTGCTCCACACGCAGCCCCGCGCTGCTCTGCTCTGCTCTGCGGGCGGCCGCGCTCGGCACCGCTCGCGCTCGGCTCTGCTCCTGCTCTGGGACGCTCACTCCTGCTTCCTCTCGCCAGCAGCTCATGGGCCTGCCCGAAGGAGGAGGTTGTTGCGGTGGCCGTTTTCCCGCAGACGCAGCTCTGCCAGTGGGAACGGCCCAGAGCAGCCAGAGCCTGTCCTGCGGAGCCCGCTCTTTGGGCAGCCTCTGGATCGGCTCTGTGGGGACGAGGGCAGCCTTCCCCGGCCAGTTCAGGTACAACAGCCAGGCCGATGGGGACCCGGCCTCCACACGCACTTCTCTGCGGCCAGCCCTGAGGCTCCCATCACTAGCGGCCTTTCTGCATCCCAGG
>JAWLRI010000001.1:4559215-4612034 GCA_034781795.1 Crypturellus tataupa | reverse complement strand
CTCCTGCAGCGCCACCTGCCGGCGCGCGGCGGCGCCAACGCCCGCAGCCGCGTCCCGGGCGCCGGCGGCTCCTGCCCCAGGCAACACATACAGATATATTTTATATAGACATATATATATACATAAAGGAGGAGGAGGAAAGGACAAAACCATCAGGGATTCACTCTGCTAGGAAGACCTCTAATAAAGCAACAAGCTTCATTATTATTATTTATTAGCATCTGTACATATAGTGGCACCAAACACAGGCAAATCCAGCCCGTAGCCGCTATGTTCTGGACTTAAAACATGGCTACGTGTTGTGCTCACCAACGTGTTTTAATTAAAATACACTCACTGCAAATTGCTTGGGTAAATGGCCTCGGTTAGAAACTTTCCACCTAGGGCTAACGGGGCTGTAATGCCTTTATCTTTATAGTAACACGGCATTTTCAATTTCTTACATTAAGTGATAATTTGCAGTGGCAGAGAAGATCTCCTTTTTGAAAATTTAATGCAATGAAATCCTTAAACACCCATTCCACCAAGTAGCAGCAAGGCTTAAAAATAATAAATTATTTTATTTTCAATTTTACTAGTCTTATCTTTCATGACCTTTTTTTTTCTTTTCTCCACGAGACTTCATTGCTAGAAAAAATCTTGGCACAGATTTTACTGGAAAGCGCTTTTTTGGTAGCTACTCCAACACCGATACCTGATTTGCCTGCTTTTGGAAGAAAAAATAAAATCCCATCACTGGAGTATGAATGCGCAGCAGTAGCACCGTTCTGTGCTCATCTCTTGTCTAACAACAATCATATAGTGGCGAAGGCTCGAACAGAGTCAGACTTAACCACGCATCCCTTGCCTCACCCCACAGTAACTGCAGCCTTTATTTTAGCGCTTAAAACTCAGCTTCCACTACATGATCCTAAAATGCAAGTCCCTTTGGGATTTCAGAGCATAATAATAATTCTGACCATCGTCAGTGTATTATAAAATGAGGTGTACTTGCAGAGCTATTAAATATATAGTATTTTTAATCACTGCACGCAACAAGGAATAAGTGAGTGCCATTTAAACAGCAGCGCTGGAAACAACTCGTGCTTCATGTCGTTTTCATCTCCGTGCACAGCCCCAGAACAGGCAGCGTCGCCTGCAACAGCACTAACTCAGTTTACACGAGCTGAAAGTTCAGCCATGCCTGTGGGGAACAGGCTGGGTGGTTGTTTTTATAGTTCTCTTTTCCAGACTAGAGGTTCTAGGTGTCACGCGTGTCATTCCAGCACTCCTCCGACTTCAAATTTGAAATTCAAAATTTGAGAATAACACCCATTTACCCCCACATTTACCCATGTGTACCTGGCAGACGCATTACACTAGCATTTACATCACACTTTGGTAGTGAAAATTGTGAACAATAAAATTGCTACACATGGACCAATCTTTGTATATCATAAGGGGGATTTAAAAAATTTCCTGAGCAAATTTCATTTGTAATGTTTAAAATTTGTGTTTAAAATTTTTTAAACTTAAAAAAAAAAGCACGGATTGTACACTGAAGCGTCTTTCAGTTAATATAAATACGACACACATAAAACTGTACTTCCCACCAGCTGATCACATCAGCCAAAATCAGCTGATAACGGGGCTTTCAACAGCAGTGAGGCTGCTCTACTGATCTAAATCTGAATGCTGAACTAGTGAACCCGTTTTCTGGGATAAATTTAGCTGTTCTTTCGTGTTCCACTTCTCTTCGGTACTTGGATCATTTCTGCAGTATATAATTATACAAGTGCCGTTATATAGTACTTCCCATCTGAATGTCTCAACACGCTTTTCAGAATTAATTAATTTGGATTTGGAAACCCTCCATGGCGCACATACTATTAGTCCACTTTAGCAGAGGAGGAAAGGGAGTCACAGAGGAGGGGAGCACCCCAGAAAGGACCAGAATGGAAGTTCAAGTCTGCGGAATTCCACCTTTTGGTTTGTTTTCCTCATGGCCACCTCTCTTTGGAGATACTTGCAGTCTTTAAGCTCCTCAAGTTCAGCTTCTGGACATGTCAAGAAATACCTCAGTCCGGACAACAGTTGTATATGAAAGTTGTATATGCATTTTTTAGCATAAAACTGAAAAAAATACCCAAAATAGATCACCTAGAAACCACCTTTCCACAGCATTTTTTTTGCTGTTTGTCCCAAATTAGCTATATAGACAGTAAAGAACAACGGGGTTTGGACAGGCCCATCAGGCTGTCTCACGCTGGCGGCAGCAGCTCGCTCGGCTGCCTGCACAGCGAGGAAGATGCTGGTCCTTAGGGCGGCTGTTTGCTGACCCGGCAGGGCCCCGCAGCCAAGACACGGGCACAGCTCCCGGCCCACCCTGCGATACAGCTGCAGTTCATACCGAGTGCAGCTGTTTTAACTACCAGTCATTAGGATCCTTGGATTAGCATTTAAATGCCTGAATGTAACTGCAGCACAGGAAAATGAAAAAAAGGTACGAGAAACCGGAGTGCGCAGATGGACATCCCTAATTTAGTGATCTGAGCTAAACCTCTGACTCCTGCCGTGCATTTATAAATACGGTGTCCCTCTCTTACAGCCGTACAAGGGATTGTTAGTGGAAGATTAATCTGGCAACTGGCGGGAGCTGCACTGGGAGACGCACGGAGTGTTTAATGATGCTTGCGGCGTGCCGGTGAAACTCGGTAATTCACTGGGAAAGGTGCTGGAGGAAAGAGCTTCCGCAACAGCTTTCTGCTCCTCTTTAAGGAATAAAAAGAAACTGCTTTTGTGCCTCTCCGTGCCCACACCACCTTCCCCAGCTAGGAATTCCCCTACAGGAGGATTTGCATTGCTCACACACGCACTTTAAGCGTGAGGCCCAAGCGCTTAAGGCAGCCTGGACTCGAGTTCCTCGGGCAGGCCAGCCCCAGGATGGCTTTGCTACAACCCCGACTCTCGGGCGTGGGTTACTGGTAGCTGCGCAAATTCCCTGTATTCCAGGACCAGCGAGTGTCATTGAGGAACTGTATTTGAGCTGGGCTCGGAGACTTCCCCAGTCCAAGCAGTCTGCAAGGACTTCAGCAGAGCATCTCATCCCTTTGAAGGAGCCAACAGAACCTCGGGTAGCATAAATTACTTTTGTCACTTTAATTCCACTACCTCTTTAAAGCAATTTACAACAGCTGCCCGGGTGAGCAAAGCAGCAGGTGACCCCAGGAACAGACACTGCACTGTGTTTGCAGATTAAAACCTCTTTTTTTCCATGGCAGAAATCTGTCTGCAATGTGCAGCCTGCTTTGTCTCTGATCTATCCTACACAGCCTGTAACCCCTCCACTTTTTAAACGTGTAACAGCATTACTCACCATGAAAACTGCAAGCAACCACCACATATTTAGGAGACCACAGATATTTCCTATTCTAAGTAACAGTTTCATTTAAGTAGAAAATTAAGCTTGCGAAATGACATTCTCCTGGAATTCACTTTAATAGAAATTTTCATTTAGTACATTTGGAAATAGAAAATCCATGTAGTAATTACTTTTAAGTGAATAGAGAATAGAGAAACCCTGTCTTCTGGCATCCAGAACTAACCAGTGCTTTTCTGATAACATCCATTATAGATTTATTAAAGCTCCATCATTCAGGTATTAAATCTTGCTAGCATAGGTGTGCTTTAGTGTTATGGGATCACAGTGTGACCTAGTAATTACTTTATCATAATTTGTTTTTAAAGGGAAAAGGCAAACTGAAAAGGCTGAAAAAGTATTTCTAAATGATCCAAATTTACAATGAAAACTCTTACTGCCATTTCAATATAAAACAAAATAATACGTTGTATAGGTGTAATATAATTATTACAGACATACCATAATATCATCCCATATTTGTATAGTATAGTGTATGTATATATACCATTCCCTAATTTGTATAGAAATTTTCTTCTGTTGATTTATAATTGATGCAGATTCTGCCTTTTTGATAGTCTCTGCATACTTCTGATAGACATACTTTCCTCCACGGGCCTGCTCTCCACATCGCCATCACTTTGCAGCAGACATACGGCATAAGACTGTCTATTTCAAAGAGTTTATCATCATGTAAGACAGACTGGACTTCACAAGTGACCTAGAGAGCAGTTTCTGTGCCTCGTGAGTCTGTAGGTACCACAAGGACTTGTCCTTAGCTCTGCTGATAAACAGACTGCTTGCGTAAACAAAAGCAGTAATCCCCATAATGATCCTTTCCGCTCCTTTAATACATTCCCCAGAGTTTAAAGACAGAAGAGACCATCACAAGCTCCCGCAAAGGGGACATCTGAAAGAGGGGAAGGTGGTTTGGAACCGCCTCTGTACTGTGACTTCTATATCCTTTGCACATCACTGCCTTCCCCAACCAGCTCCTCCTCCCCATATCTCCTTTTGGTGCCTGCACAAACACATTTGCTGTGGAGCACATCCAGGTCAAAGGACCACTCTAAATCCAGTCTGAAGATAATAATAATAATAATAAAATAACAATAACAATAAATTAAAAGCAGATACATAGATGTAGGCCATCAATCAGCTTCTTGACCTGTCTGCTGGTATTGCACCTCCTGGCCACCGGAGACCTAACCTTCCTCAGCCGAACACAGGACCATGGCTTCCTCCTCGATGACCAGCAGCAGCAAGTCACTCGGGTTGCTTTTATGCATTGTGAAAAAATGGCACATTTCTGCAATTGCTCAGTTATTTAAAGCAAAAGTAGAAATTATTACCACTGGACCAGACATTTCCTTGCCTTACTCTTGAGGCTCCTTAAGGCATATGCATCCATCTTACTTTCAAGATGTTCATGCTTCATGTTGCTATTCATGCCCTTTTATTTATTAATTAGTGTTTTATTGCTCTCTGATCAGAGGAGTATATTACTGCCTCCTCTGATTTAAACGGAGTTGTTTTGAATGATTAGCACTTATGAGATGTATCTGTTGCCAATATTGTGAGAACATGGATTCAACCTATGAATTTGTTAAAGCTAACTAAGCGAACAAACAAAAATTGCAGGGAATGTGTCTGGAAGGAAGTTAGGCAGGAAAGAAATGGATTTTATTGCCTAAAGCATCTTTGGCATCCGAGATACACAGTTATGTAGACTGCTAAGCCAAGGAAGGGAGGACAGAACAGGCACCAGAAGTGTAGAGTCTGGTGTTTTTTTTTGTTTGTTGTGTTTTGTTTTTTTTTCTCTCTTATTCTTTCCCTCACAAATTCTACACTTAGTAATTACAGCATTTTTATGACTATCTTTCACCAAATCTTTTTTGTTTGTTAAAAAAAAAAAAAAAAAACAGAAACCAGAAAGCTACAACCACAGCCATTCTGGCCATTCTGTGGATGCTGCAGACAGGAACAAGCCTTTTGGTCAGTTGTGTGTGTTACAGTGTCACCTGGAGATCCTCAAACACTTTCAGTCTAAACCAGAACAAACACATGGCAAATGACACTTCCTACTGTGAAGAGCTTACTGGCTCAAAAAGGATGGAAAGCAAAATATAATTACCCATTTTTTCAGCAGCATAAAGTGATTAAGTCAATTGGGTTAATTCGTGAAACACAGGATGTCTGGCAGAAAAGCAACTTGAATCCCCTCACCAGAAGACTCCTGTTCCGGCACACAGGATCTTTCATGGGTGACATTTCAATTCCCCTGGTTAATTCCAGTATTGGGAGATGCTGACAATTTTGAATTAAGAAGAGGAATCAGATAGAGCGTCTCACACCAATGGATCCTTCTGCTGGTGCCGCCCGTTGCTGTGGAAGCCACTCAGAGACTCCCTCACGGAGCCGCTTCTACAAATACAGCTCTGCAGAGTTGTCATTCCTCAAACAGTAATTACACCATTTTAAAGTGCAATTTAGAAAGCTTGCATACACAATTTCACAGACTTCAAGGATCATATTAGAGTAAAAAAAAGAAGTAATTTTATTTTAAAAACCTAGAAGATAGTGAGTAATAGCTGCTGCTTTGATCTACCAATTTATTCAACCTATCTAAAGTAGGAATTTTATCTTCGACTTACATCTCCCCTTCCTTGATACATCCGCTACTGAAAACTTAATAAGGAAATTAATTAAAGTGAAATCAGCAGGCAAATTAGAAAGATTCACTGAATTCACCACATCAGTTGATGAGGCTACGACCAAACAGAAGATACTTACGAAGAAAGATATTGCTTGCAAGAATCTCTGCACTCTTTTTTTGTGAAAAAAAAAAAAAGGAACTAATTTATGGCTTTCTACTGAAGCATTTACGAGTAATTTCAACATGATTAATGAAAAAAAGCCTGTATTTTCCTGCTTGGTTCCAATAAAAGTGATCAATTAAATGAAAGAGCTAAGTGGGACATTGCAAGGGCACACTTAAAGCAAAGCAGACTTTCAGTGCAGCTCGTACACTGAGATAGCTGCTTCCTACATGGTAAATTATAATAAAGTCACCAGATCTCAATGTCAGGAAAGATGAAAAATAAAGCAGTTGGTACTGAAGGGCGATACAATAAAAACAAAGAAAGAGCCTTATTTTCAGTCTGTCCTCTGCAAAAAAAACCTCTGGTCACTTCTGTTCCTGGCTGAAGGCTTTTTCAAGGCTCGTCCTCTCTTCCAGGGATACAGGAGAGCTGGACCATTCCCACCTAATTCTAGAAACACCCCACGGTATCACCCTCAACACACTGACAATTTGCACCCCACACATACCAGCATTCCCACACATCTTAACCTTTCCCTGAAAATACCATGTAGTTCGGCTACTTGTACAGATTTTGTTAGTCCTGCACTAAGAAAACAACCCATTCTCAACATTACATTAACTCAACAACCCATTAACTTAATTAGTACATTAGGGTATAATATTGATTTGTCACTTTTTTTCCCCTTCGTGATAAAAAAGTCTTTGTTTCTGTTGGCATTACCCAGGCCTTCTCCTTCCTACACTGTAATTCAGAATATTAATCATCTTTATCAATCTACATTTTGCAGACCTGAACTGTTTTAGCTAAGTTATTGATGGGCTTTGTTCCGTCACGTTTCCTTCTGCCCCTCTGTGATTTTATGCCTTGAATGGTATTTGAAACCAGGCTTTGTGGCACATGCAAATTTAATGAACCTCCTGACTACTTCCTTTTCCCAGATCATTAATAATGATGTTAATCCAAGCCTAACTTAAAATCTGCCCTGTGATATTTCAATAGACACTTCTCCATAGTTTGACATTGCTGGCCAAATTTACTCCTGGTGTAAACAAAGGAAAAATTCACTGAGTTTGAAGAACTTGCACAAGTCTATGTAAGCAATGAACCTGGCAATTAACCTTGCTCGTTTAATAATGGCATGAGAACGTGTAAAGCTAGCTGGTATTAATTTTGCAACTAAGGCTTCATGAGGCAAAGTATCTTAGGCATCACAACGTCAAGTATATTACACAGCTGCTACATACCGATTCCATCAATCTCACCAGAAAAAAAAAAATATATATATATATATATGTAATATATATAGGAGATTTTATTTTCTGTTAGAAACTCAGATTATTACCCTTGGTTATCTCCAAGGTGATCTCATTCCACACCCAGCAAACTTACAGAGATCACTCAGAACCCACTGCATTGGATAGTCACTTTGACACTCTCTAGGGAAGTGTGTAGGGTTTCTGTTGGCATTAGGTGATGTGACATTCTGCATTTCTACAAAAAAAAAAAATCTAAGAAAAAGCAGTAGAAGAAACCTGGCCAACTACCTCTCAGTTCTGTGTGCTCCATCCTGTCCCACTGACACGCAGGGCACTGGTATGCCAGGACTGGCAATGAGACAGCAGAGCCACAGAGAAGACAGAGACCGTTTTATAGTCCAAGGGGAGAATTTCAGCCCAAATATCAGTCACATAAGCTCCCTATATGGAAGACACTTAATTATTTCACAGGGCATCCACAGCAGCCAGTAGACAAAGTGGAAAGCTGCCATGGGATGGCGGGTCATTCTTTCCTTTCCAGGCTTAGCTTTCAGGGATGCCACTGCTATCTGGATAGATCACTGTGTCAATGTGTGGGTCAATGCAATCCGAGTGCGACTCCTACATGTGGGCTCACCAAAAAGATCCAGACTCATCTTCCTGACTGTAAAATGCCCTAAGCAGTTGCTTAACAATACTCAGCATTGGACAGGGATGGGAATGAGGGTATCTAATTTCTACTGCCTACTTCTAAGCCTTCTCAACGTTTCAAGTTTGTAGAAAACAAATGAATTTATTCTGTGCTCTGGGAAGGAATGAAGCGTGAGCGTGATCCCGAAGCCCGGCAAACAGGGAACTCAGCCAAGCACGAGGCAGCTCTGCCTCCATACGTCGTGTTCAGATGTCCATGTACTGTCCAGCTCTGCCCTGCCCTGCAGGGCTTCACAATCAGACACACAGTTGTACCAAGTCTAACGGGTTCGACATCTTCTCCCTGGCAGAAAGCAAAAGCAGATCTCCACACAGGGACATAAGCAAACAAGGATCTTTCCCAATCTTCAATATTTCTCTGGTCATGCAATCCCTGAGCTACACATGGTGCTTTCCTGTGCAAGAGCCTTGATGGCGTTTTCCTTATAAACTCGCTTGTTATTCTCAACTGCAACCTGCAAGGACTTGCTGAGACCAACAGCCATGCTGTGTCAAAACCCACTTACTTTTTCCAACACAGCCCCTTACCTGCGCTCTTATGATCTTGTGATCTATGATCGCTTCATAACAATTCCATGTGACAGCTCCGACTTCTTGCAGTGGAATAAGCAGCCTGGTCGCACCACATTTACACAGTTTAGCCAAGGAATGGCTGGATGTGATCCCTCCAACAAGCAGTCAGAAGGCATCTGCAATCTTGAAATTAGCACAGGCCTAACAGTTTGCAGAGACCAAGTGATGTATAAAAACTTAGTGTAAGGAAAGATGTCAACACATTACCAATATCGAGGAAAAATCCTCTTTTGTTATCTTCCTTCCTTCAAGAAAAACCTGTCGGCCCTTGTCAGGATGGTACTGAAGAAGACAGGGTAGCAGCAGTAAGTGGGGCTTTCCCAGAAACAAAGGGTCAGTTTTTCCTGTTGTTGTTGACAAGGAAAAAACGTTATTTAAAATGAAGAGAAAGAAGGAGAGATCTGCAGGTAGCAGAACCAGCTGCAATGTTGAGCAGTCACGGCATCCCCGTTTCAATTAGAAGAGGTTAAGCTCTGAAGTGCAGAGAGTTTCACTAAATACTAATTAAATAGTCCTGCCAGAGGGAAAAGGAAAATGAGCAGTGAAATATACGCATCGCCTGTGTCCTTTGTTATGCAGAGATTCATTTCTTGTATAATACAAGGGTGTCCGTCTCAGTACAAAGCCACTGTCCAGCCCATTTGCAATTGTTTGGCAGCTTCTTTTGCTATTTTTATATATAAAAACGAATAAAAATCTTCAAAAAAAGAAGATATTTCCTGTCTCGTTTTGCCAAATCCATAGTTTTCCTGTATATCAAGGAAACCCCGACTCATTTTATTTTTTTTTTTATTTTTTTTTTATTTTATTCATTTTTAAGTGTCCCTTCTATTTCACTGAACAAAGCTTAAGGTGTCGAAGTATAATAATTTCCTTGTGCTAACCCTTTTACAAAGAGTTTCACACACGGCTTCTCTGTTCCAAACCTTTCATTCCTGCTAGTCAGTCCCCGGCCGCTCTGTTAGGGGCACATCACTCCTCACTTCACCCCTCTGCTCCTCGGCTGACTGCCCCGAGGCAGCACACGCAGTGATACAGACTCCTCTTTACTATTCTTCTGTCTCATTTCTAGTATTTTTGAGCAATTTTGTTCTCTATGTTAATGAGAGCAGGGTTGGTCCCTAAATCCTTATCCTTGTTTTTCACAGTCAGCTGAACTGCCAATTAGTGGTAATTGGAGCTAGCAACATTTCTGTTAGATGGACACACATAGCCCCTGATAGAGAGGGAGAGCACTAATTAATTTTAGAAAGGTCGCTCCTGTCTGTCAGTTTTTCTATAAGCTCTAGGTACGTCCAGACAGTCTTTATTTCAAATCAGATTGCTTGGAACATATTCTGTCTCAAACGCAAAACTGGAATGTACAATTAATGCTGCTGTAGCTAAATCTGAACAAATATTGACTTTTCTTTGTGTCGACAGGCCCAATTGCCAGATGGGATCCTTATTTTTGTTCATCTACTCTGCAAGTCCTGATTATGGATGAAACTGCCCTCGTCTGTTTGTATTTCCTCTCATTTCTCTGTTCTTCTGCAATCTGCTGCAGCATTTGAACTGCAAAGACTTCAGGGGAACGGGTAAATCAAAAGATGTAGTGAAAGGGAAAAAGCTTTTAATTAATATTTTGATAGGTTCTAGTAGGAAAAAATAGTTCTATCAGTATTGGGCTTTGAAAGGCTAACACAAACCTAAAATTTAAGCCCCTTTAGCAGTTGCTGCACTTAAGGCTAATATGAGTGGAGGAATTAATACGCTGGGTCTCTGAGACCCCATTATCATTTTAAATAAACTATAAAATGTAGCCAATCACCTTTCACTGCAGAATTTGTAAAGCTGTTTTAGGAGAAGGCGCTTTTAGTATTGTAGAGCTGTTGCCTTTAGCACGTTTTAAGACTTTTCTCTCCACATGTTAAATTGCCCCGCTATATTTGCATCAGGAGGCCTTTCATCTCTTGCTGTATTTGTTTTTATTTTGGTGAAACTTTCAAGTCTTTGTTAGGACAACTGAGCTGAAGCAGTCCTCCAGAGTTTACCTATAATCCGATTCAAAGGCATTTCCCTCTCTTGAAAAAAAAAAAGATAAAATTCTCTCAACCATTATGGATTTTTTTCCCCCCCAGTATTTTGCAACTTGGAAAACATACTTTAGTCCAATGGCATTTTACACTGGAATTATAATAGCTTTCAAAAAGCAAAAATGATACTATTACCTGCCAAGCATGTATCAAATAAAATGCTATGTAAAATGTTAGAATCAATATCTGTTAGTTTTTTGGAGGGCGCATTTTCACTCCTCCATGTACTACAGTAGTGTAAGTGACTTCCTTCTGGAAGTTGATATGTTAAATAATGTAAATTTCACAACACCATTAAACAAAAACTGTCTAGCACAAGTAAGAATAAAAGCTCATGCTTGTATGTCAAGAAATGAGTCTGTAAAATCCTGTTTCAACAAACTACTCTTTTTTTTTTTTTTTTTTTTACTTCAACTGTATGGCAATCTAATTCTGGTGTCAGATTTGGCAGAGGATTTACACACAGAAATTTCAAGGACCTAGATGTCCTCCTCAGTGCCCACCACTGTGCAGTTCCACAGCTGCAAGTAGAACTGCCTGATCAGTGTCCTCCAGAATGCTGACTGTGCGGCTTTCGGTGGAAAAAGCAATTTTATAGCTGATAAATCCTGAAAACAAAACCTTGGTTTCAGATAAATGCCAACAGACCTACAGACCACAGAGACTATAAAATGCATAATCTGTACAGATGTGTGATATCAAAACTTAGTGTTCTCCCTCTCCTCATGAAAAAATGAAGCTCAATATTGCTCTTCATTCACTACATATACCAAACTGACAATAAAACCTTTCATAAAACCACATCCTAACAGAGATGTTGATGATCTCCATGCTCTACAGCATTTACTGCATAAACAGTTATATATGCACTGCAGAAGATATAAAATGAAGTAAATACTAGTTTTGACTGCTGAAAAGGTAATCTATATTTTGGCTTAATTAAAGTTTTCTTCCATGTCATTCATCCTTTCTAGCACAAATGAAGAAAAAAAACCTGCAAAGTTTAATTTTAAGTTGTTTGTTTGTTTTTAATCTTCTCTACTGGATTCAGGAATAGTTCTCTTCCTATGTTCTTTAATGAACATAGTGGATTAGTGATCATCTAACCTCTGCTGAGCAATAAAGGTTAGCCTGTGCACCAAAGAAGTCAACTCCTTCCTCATCTTGGAAGATTTTATGTCTATGTATATGCCTATATATTTGTATAAAATCCCTTGATGGAATCCAACCTCCTCAAACTTAGGCTTGCTCCAAAATAACCTTATAAATCTGGACTGCTCGAGTGCAGGGGGAGATGTTTCTCCCAGGGGTCCTTCCACAGTCAGAGACGATGCTAAAGACATCTTGAAGGAAACCCATTCTATGTAAGTCACCTCCCTGCTCCATTAGCTCTCCCACCATCTCGAGCAAGCTCTGTACTTTGCCCAGATGAAGTGCATCCTTCTTGTCCACCCACTTGGGTTCCAGCATAGAACCAGGAAGCGCACAGGGGATTTGGACTCTGTGGGCAGAGAATGTAGATCCCAAGAAATAAAATAAAAATGTTTATTTCCTAGGCAAAAACTCTATAAAAATCAAATGCTTAGTGAAAGGCAATAACATGTTGCCTTATTTGCATTCTTCATTCTGAAAAATCGCAGTGGCTTTACTATTAAAGAGAAACATCTGAAAACAAAACACAGCAAAACAGATGTTGCTGCAAAACTGTAACTCCAAAGGCAAATGCTCAGAAGTCCTAAATTGCAAAACTAAGTCTAAATGTGTCGCTTGACAGCCCCCCAGTGAAACACATCTGATGAACAATATTTCACTCAACAGATAATTAACTGGTGGAACTCACTGCACCAAATCAACACTGAACCAAGACCTGGGAGTAATTCCAAGATACCAGACATTCCTCTGTAGGTATCCACATGGCCTTGTTCAGCAGAAATGCCCCATTAAACCATCCCATAAGGCAAGAAAATGCTATTCCAACTGTGTGAAACAAACAGGGAGTACGGAAATGGCTTGCCCAACATCCAGTCGGAAACCTCTGGGAGACGTAGGAATTCTTCAGTCTTCTGAGGACTCTAGGACACTGAGGAAATACAAAACTATCCATACATAGGTGACAAAAGCACCTGAAGTTTTACGGGTGAATGTTTAAATCCAAAACAGAGGCAAAAACGAAGCAGGAAGCCCCGAAATGGATCCAACATCAACATCATTCCTGATCTTCTCCCAGGCCCATGGGGCAAAGCCTGTGGGTCCCAAGGAAGCATCCTGCAGTCTCTATCCATCTGACTAGGCCACTTCCATGAAATCCTTTCATGAAGCCCTTGGCCCCATGAAATGGGACTCCTGCTTGTGGCTGCTGTTGCTGGACCTGCCTCATTCTGCACCTCGGAAATCCCCCTCGCAGGCACAGGCGCCACATGAGAACTATGGGGTAGCTTTGGGGTTCGCTCATTGAGTAAATGAAAAAAAAAAAAAAAAAAAAGAGTTTTCAAGGAACGACCAGCGGATTTATTAAATATTAGCTTTACTAACTTGCATGCATTTTTGCATTTTTCAGGTCTGATAACTCATACTCTGGACTGCAACTTATTGTTAATTATCCTCTCCCTTTTGGGATCTAAATTGCAACCAGCTGTCTCAGCCAAGTCATCTCACCTTTCTTTGAACGTCAAATGCTTCACATTAATTTGATAGTGAGCAAAATCAAATGCATATATCTATGTATCCATATATCTATATTGATATCTATAGCTATATAAAATGTATGTGCATCTATATCTGTAGAGGGAATCTGATTACCCATCCCTTTGGGAGAACTCAAAGATGATTTCATTACTGTTTTCTCTTTTAGGATGGGTTTTCTCATTTAGGATGGCCCCATGAAACCAAAGGGAAGCTAGAGATCAAATGGTGACTTAACCTCGCCTAAAGCAAGATGGATGCTCATGTTAAACTGGAACGCAGCATTAACATAGTTCAGAAATTATTCTGTGTCACCACATTTGGTGTCTCATTTCTGTAGATACAACTGAGAAATTGCGCAGTTGAACTGCAGAACATGCTAGGTTCCCAGGAAGGTTTGGCACTGCACACAAGACAGCACGCTGGCACCGAGCCGACAGCAGACTATGTTTAACAACTAATGATATACATTACCACAGCCCTGACACCAAAAACACGTATCTAGTGCCAGTCATTCTGTTGCCATTTAAATTCATATACATCTTGGGATGGTTTCCACCCATACTGGCAGCCAAAATGCAATGAATAAAGAGGCTCCACTTTGTCGATAAATAAAAGCAAATGTGGGATGTACCTAAATGGATTTGACAGATTGTAGGAATCATTTAAAAATATAAGAGTACAACATAGAAATGTTGGCATTATCTGTAATGAGGACAAGAATTCATGAATTATATGGTATTTGCTCGATCAGAAAAACAGGAGAGAGGAAATTGCCATAGATGTTCATGTCCTTCAAATTACACAATGGTCAATAACAATACCCTTGTGCTTAGTATTCATTTAATGCCTTTTCACTTATAAAGCCCAGAACTTTCTGGACATTCTGCAGATAAAGCACAGAGCAGTGAAGACACTTGTTTATTCTTAACACATTAAAAAAAAAAAAAAAAAGGGCCAGGAAAAAAAAAAGAAAAAAACAGCATGTAACCAAGAGAAGAGTTGGAAAAAGATTTTGTTGACCATACCCCAAACTGTAAAAAAGCAACGAAGTTCATGCCCCTGCAGTTATCCCCTGAGCTGTCCCTACCATTGCATCCTATTGAGCATCCTTCCTAATATCCCCAGTAATCCCCCACTTCGTTTGGCCTGGTTATGGAAAGACACTTCAAAGAAGCCTCCGTCAGGAAGAGAGGAACCACTCATGAAGAGTGGAATGAAAACTACAAGCCTTTTTTACATATATATTTTATTACTTTTTTGGGCACATGAGTAACTGTGCCACATTTAAAGAATTACTAATACGGACAAGATGCTTTATTTACATAGCTCAGCATCAAAAAAAAAATCAAGGCTACTGGGATAGAAGGGATAAAATATAATCTACATGGAAGATTTGAACTAAAATTCAAAAAAAAAAAAAACTTGAAAATTTCCCCTTTTCATTCTCATACTGGTAATGTGACCGTACGTCCCAGCTAGAAGCTATTATTTGAAAAAATAAATAACCAAAACTTTCACCAGTGATGTCTACCACTTCAGAAATCTGTCTTGAATTTGAATTATTTATTACATGATACATATGTAAGGTTATCTCATTTGACAACTAAGGAAAACAGAAAATGTGTAGCATAAATTCATGTGGAAGAAAGGTCGCTTCAGGGAATTCACATATTTTTAAGGTGCTACTATGCGCTATGTCCTTGCTGCCTCTGAAGACAGAGCTAAGAGGGACGCTGTTCATTCCTTTCCTCCAGTGTTACACATAGGGATGGATGGCTGTCATCTACCAGGATGAGCAAAATGAAAATATTACAGTAAGAGCTTCTTTCGTGAAGGACCTCAGCTCTTGTATACCCAAATTCAGTGATGATCATTAGCCATCCATAGGCTCAGCACATAAGAATGCACTTTAAAACCATTTGGATATAGATACAGGTATCTGCTTCAATGACTGGAAGGGAAAAAAATCCTGTTTCCTTTCCATCATACCCAGAAATCCATCTATGACATCATTATTAGTGTCACAAGCCCCTTTAATAATATATAGGGCTTCAGTAATTCATATGACCTGAATTCACCAATAATTGCAGTGAAAAACAGGGTTGCTCACATGGTAAAGACCTAGTTTTGAAAGGACAAGTATCAGCACCTAGAACTGGTGCTCCAACTTGAAAACAAATAAAGAGCCAGAGAGAGAGACTAATTTCAGTGGTATGAATGTGTATTTCTCCGATTTCCTCCTCTAAAGTATAATTTCCGAAGACAAAAATAGCAGAGCAGTTAACAGGCTTAACTTCTTTTGTCTTGGATCTCATTTATTAGAGATATAGATCTTACCTACTTAGAGATATGTCCTTAGTATCACGGCAGGGTATAAATAAGGGCCTCCTATGTTATTTTTGGATAGACTCCTCATAATATTAGTAAATACTGTATGTCTTACAGTTATTAAATGAGCTCCCACTGATTTTAAATTTCCCTAGCCTCATAAACTCTAGTTGACAGAGAAAAATGATTTTTTTTTTTAATTTCCAAAGCTGCATAATGAGTCATGACCTATCCTTTCCCTTTGTTTTCTCAAAATACCCTTCTCTTGGCTGATATCCCCTGTATTTTCAGTGTCCCGCAAGCAGTGAGATGGGCACTTGCACACACACAGGAGCACTCGTTTTCTGTTGCAAAGCCCAGAAGGCTTCGTCTGGGTTTCCAGGCAGCCTATATGAGCAAAAGACGGGCAGAACAAAAGCAGTTTCACGCCGCGTTTCTGCAGCCATTGACTAATCTGCGAGCCACCCACTTTAATGGCTCTTCATAAATAATTCAAATTCTAATTAAGCTGGAAGCCCCCTAACCTGGAGAGGAAAAAGAAAGCGTAGGGGGCAGCGAGGGGACAAGTGCACATGCGGGATCAAGCAATACCTGCAGCAGCTGAGCTGGGCCAGACGCACCTGCTCCAACAACCTCTCTGCGTTTCCCTAAGAAGAAAGCCAGAATTGCACACGCAGCTGGAGCTGCAGCAACCGTTCTAAAATCTGTTCCTTTCTACCCACTTCTCCCCATGGCAAAGGTCTTTAGAAGCTTCATTCATTCTTGCTCCTCATTTCTCCTGCGTGGGCAGGCTAGGAAATGGAACACGTGTCGCTCCTCGAGCCCCGTGGCTGGAGAGGCGAGTCAGGAGCTGCCGCTCTCCCCTCCTGAAGGTGAGGCTGACGTCCCCTCGCGTGCAGAGGGGCCAGCAGAGCTGTGGCAGATCATTAACTCTCGTGGGGGTGACAGACACCTGACAGAAGGGATGTCCTGCAGCTCCTTTCCAACGCAGACCTCACTTTGCTGCTACGCACATCAGCCACGAGCTACCAAGGGCTCCTTCCCCCTTCTTTTTTGGTTAAACAAAGATGCATCTGTCATGCAACAAGCTGGTCAAGCTAAAACTGACAGCAGCACATAGACAGCTGAGTGATCTCCTCCTACCTACAGCTATTTTTTTAATTGCAAGAAGGTCTCTCGATAGGCAGTGGAGCATCTGCTCATTAGCACTACAGCACTATTTCTCCTACCGACGCTTCCTACCCCTCCTCCTTGCCAATCCTTTAACAACTCTTCCTAAAGCACTTGCAAATTGCAAACTCTCAGTGACCTCTGGGGTTGGATTTGTACTGTGCATGGTAATACATTTCTTTCTGAAAGTCCCTTCAAAAAATAATGAGCAATCCAAGCCCGCTATGGCTTTTGTCCAAAGGGAGATCCCTGAGATTTATTTTGAATGGCAGCTACTTGGTTTGTCTGGATCCCTTCCTGAAATAACCATTATATACTGACACTATATAGAGTGCTTGTGGGCTTCCAGGTTTCTAATGTTAGAATCTGAATTGGAGAATTGAGCCCACACTGCTGGATAGGCCAGGGCTCATTTTGTCAAACTGTTGTAATGGTATTGTACGAGAAATAACGATAAATTGCCACAATTTTATTACTTAATTAGTGATCAGAAGGGCCATGGGGACTGCCTGCATTGCAGAATGCAGTGCATTTCCTTCAAGAGACACAGCTGACCTGAGACGATGCGTTTTGATTTCTCTTGTTTATCTTACATCCAAATACTGCGATAGTCACTAAAAGCCACTGAAATACTCAAGTTGAGCTTGTTTATTCTTTACCAGTCTTGTGGTACATGTGGCCCATCAACCACCAGAGTAAGTGGAGCTGCAGACAAGACACCCAGTGCAGTTCCAGGTGTTTTGGTGTGAGTATCCTGCCCTGCAAAGGGGCCAGCCCCAAATGCCTGCCCTCACCTACAAACTCTGAATTCGGTGTCTGCGGGCAGAGAGGAGGATTTGCAGGCCAGAAAGGAGTCACATCTCACACCTGGGCCCTGGCTAGGGGTGGTCAACATGACTGAATCCCAAACACGCTCACCTGGCCCAAAGCCTTGCAAGGTCAGCACAAAAGAGCATTTTCACTGTAGAGATGAGCTGGTGCAGAACAAATATGTCTATACTTCATCTGACTGGTCTCAGGAGCACCCTGCAGACTAGACACTAGATTGCCTTCAGGTCACATCTCCTTGGGTTTTCTGTGCAAGCAACATCAGCTCTTCCTGTTGAACAAGTCCTAATCGCTTGGCATTGCATGACAGTGGCCAGACAGGGCTCACTGTGATGGAGTCATGTTCACACCACACATGAGAGCATCTTCAAATGCATTTCAAAATGTAGGGCACACTACAAGTTTCTGCCAGTTTGTGCATCACACGGGGTGCCCCTGCATGCCACTTAAGATCACTGAAAATAAGGAACGTGACAGAGAGGGTCACATTATGCTATAAAACTTAGTTAGTTACTGCCAGGAAAGTTATAACAAATCAGACAGACAATCCAATGGATGAGTTTTCAGCTCCTTAAATATTAGGTGTCTAGTCTGAACTAGTTGCACGTTCTCACTATGGAAAGAAAAGGCACTTCCAGATATTCCCTGTTAAAAGTTTTAGTCTGACTGAGTAAAAATCAAACAAACGGAAAGCAAGTAGTGTAATAGAAAGTGCGGTGTCTGAGCTACCCCTACAGAGAGAAGGGTTTTATAGCCAAAGCCAGCATACTCACAGGGCTCTCTAGAGCTTCAGGAGGATTTTGCCTGTGCAAAGACTTGCCCGTGAACTCAGGAGAATTAGAAGTTCAGGTTGGCAGAACAGCGCATGTTAACTGAGAGACCTCGGAGAAACAATACGTAAATCAATTCTGGTTTTAAGCTGATGTGCCTGCTAAAGTACATGCACTAAATTATGTGTGCTCACTAAGAAGCTATTATAGTTCATTGGAAAGCTGTTAATTCCCATCTCTATTCTTCTCATAAGCCAAAAAATGCATTCAAAAGAGTAAACACACTTCTAAAATAAACAAACAAATTAACAAATCCATCTGAAATCCACCCCCACGTGCCTCATCTGGTAATTTCTGTGTCCTTCTGGCAATTTTAGTAAACATCAAAATATTGAAGAAAAATGTGTTTCATTATCATCAGTCTCTTCTGGTGTCCATAAACCGCAAACTGCAAACTAGAAGGTTCATGTAAACCTTAATTTTACTCTCAAAATTTTCACTTAAATCTTATGTCTACTCTTTTGGCATAATGCTACAATAAATGTAACCTGTAACTGGGGCACATTCTGCAGGATAGTCGTTGGCCTGTATATGTGAACCTTATTTAAGAATTGTTAAGGGAAATCCTAAAGCCTATGTCAATAGCTGGGTAGAACTACACAGGTAAAGATCCCTTTTAGACTCAAAACCTTAGTCTTGTCTTTCAAGTGTGAAATCATATAACCTGTTCTTATATATTGCTTTGAAATAATTATACTATATACTACTATACTACTATAGAATTATATATTGCTACTAGAAAGAAATAATAGGCAGAGTTTGCAGCTCCGAATCTGACTGTGAGACGCTACCTTCTTTGCTGCGAAAGCCACCTTCGAAGCTGCTGCCATCTGGAAAGCCCTCGTGTGCCATGGACGGGAAGGCTTTTGAGTTGGGCACAAGACAAATGCTTCCATGTTAACTTCATATTTCATAATCTCATTCATTTGTAATTTTGATATGCTGAAGTAAAATCATTTAATATCAAAAGAAATGTTATTAAGTTCCAAGATAGGTATTCATAATGACAGCTTCAGAATAAATAAGGAGCATTCTCCTACCCTCCTGATTCAAAACTGGGTTTGCATTCTTCCGTTGAACAAAATGCTCCATCAATAATTCAAATAACAGAGTCTGCTGGGCATTAACTTACAACCTAAAGAGTGAATAAGCATTGAAACAGCAAAATTGATTGACACTGCATTAGCAATAGGATCACATTCTAGTGCATTACTGTTGCTTTACTTTAAGTGTAAGATACCATTCTGGTCTGTCATTAGGTGAACCCCAGGTCTTAGAAATACCTTATCTTCTCTATGGAGGTTTGCAAGATCTCAGTGATCACTGGCTATTACTGAAACAAGAATAATGACTGTTCCCAACCAGCCTTCCCTGAGAGCATCAAAAAATTCATAGAAAATGTCCTAGTTTACTCTCCGGTATGAGCAGTCTTGCACGGCCGCAATTTCCCTTAATGCTTGAGGAGCGTGGCGTGCTGAATGACTCTTCTTTATTAACAGAATAAAAAGTGTTTGACAGTCCATGTAGAAAGTTCAAAAATAAAGGACTGAAAGTTTAGGTAATAGAGAGAAAAATGTTATAAAGGAAATATATAGAAAAAAACAGAAAGGAAAATCTTGAATCTAAAGGATAAGGAATAAAATCAAAGTGAAAAAATAATCTGGATGCAGGGATAAGGAAGTTACTATTAGTCTAGCCAGCTTTGCAGGGAGGGACTTTTTTTGCTAAGGTTGCTCTTTGGTTCAATGATATCGCTAAGCATAACAGAACAGGGATGGTCGCAGCAAAAATTTTAAGTGAAAAACCATGAGTCAGCGAGGCCAAACAACACTTGTTTTTTTTTTTTCTCTCTCTCTATGAATTCCCACATTTCCATTCAAATGCATCTAAGGCTCACTCCCTTTGGAGTATTTATTTATTTAAAAATTCTGACAAAATACAACTGCTCCTGAACAAGATTTTGTGGTGCTTTTTGCTAACAGACTCTTGATCGGCTATGGAAATTAAGCAGATGCTACCTTGAAAAATGTCTTTATTATCAATGAAAAATACTAAACCTTGTGTTTACTTGATCTTTTGAAAAGTAAATGTGTGCATTTATCACTCTTCTTAACAGCAAGTTGAAAGAGAAGACTTAGGGCTTTGCTGTCACATCTTGCCTTCAAAACTTCCTTGAACTTTCCTTTCTTTTTCCGCAGGGATTTTGAACTTTTCCCTCCTAAATAAACAGAAAATCAGAGTGAAGAGACAGAGTTGAATCATATTATTGGGCTGGAAGGAGATGGACTGACAGGCTAAGGGGTCAGTGGTCAATGGCTTGAGATGCAGTTGGTGGCCGGTAACAGGGAGTCACTAGTGGGGCTGCTATTGCTCGTGATCGTCACTGACACCTGCACAAGATGCAGGATGGCCTCAGCAAACGCCAAGGTGCTACTGACCTGGGCAGAGGGGCTGACGTTGAATGGCAGGAGCTTCAGTTCAGAGACCTTGAGCACTTTGAGCCAAAATGGAAATATCCAAATTCAATCACCTGTTTTCATAAATTTCCTGAAAACCTGGACACTGGACACATTTCACAACAAACCAGGCACCCCTGTGAGCTGCAGCCACATCCAAATGAACTCCAAGCCCACAGACTCCTTGCAGGCTTCACTCTAACCCAAAAGCAAATCTATTGAAATAGGCTCCAACGCTGGAGAATCAAATATGAATTCAACAAAAACTTCTCAGGTAATCAGATTCAAGACTTGAGTTGAGCCAGCATTAGCTATGGATCTAAAATGATATTTACTGTCTTCTGAATGAAAATGTTTCACTGCCAAATCAAACCAATTAGCATTGTCTGGCTCTAAATGGTGCCCTTTCCCTTCCCTATCTTCATCATATGTACTTTTATTATTTCAGGTTGATCTAACAGCTTGACAGTGGAAAAAACCTTGCTAAGCACCTGAACCATGCATAGGGTAGATTTTTTTTTATTGCCTAGTTACCTTATCCTAATATGCAGCACTGCACATTTCTTCATAACAAATATTTTATAACATGTCCTCCAAAAAAACAGAAGTGAAACAAATGGTATCATAAAATAAAAAGTAAAGGTTTCCTTAGTACAAATACAGTTCCATAGCACAAAGTCCTTGCATCTGTTATTATTTTTAGATCCCCTTTCTTGTGCTTTCCAATGTCTTGCACAAAAGAACCAGAAGCAGTGGCACTGGCAGCACATTATTATCTCTTTTTGGGTTTGCTCCAATGCAGGTTGGCATATGACAGGGAACTTTTATTATCTCGCTTAGAGACTGTAAAGAGAACATCTGTCTTCCACACACAGAACCCATCAGCGCGCCTGGCCTGAGCAGAGAGTCCGTGAGAATTGACAACTTGTGGAACTGAACTCACTGCGTGCGACGCTGCTGCCCGGTGCGCTCCTGAGGGCAGCTTCCCGTGTGCTTCCCACAAGTCTGCAGCCAGCATTAGCCCCAGAAATGTGCAACCAACTTATCTTGGTGACGATTCTTTTGATTCCATTTCTCATCTTCTTTTGTTGTTCCTCCTACATTTTAATAAGGTCTCTGAAAAGATGCTAATTGCTGCCTCTCAAATTCTCCTTTTGCGAACTTGCCACTTCTGCACCAATTCATTTCTCTTTCATATTATATTTGTATATGTTTTCCAAAAGCAAACAGTGCTGGTAAATGCTTAATATATATTAATCAGTAGACAAATACTCAATCCAATAGAGAATTTTGCTGGATACATTTGCAGCTTGACAGTGTCTCTAGCTCTCCTCATTAGTTTCAAGAATGGGCTCTCAACACCACTATGCACCCTCCACTGCCTCACAAAGTGTAATAAATAATTAAAACAACAACAACAAAAAACTTTCCTCTTTAATTCAAAAACAGAATAATGTAGCTTTTTAATTCCAAGACCCCCTTACTAATGAGACAATTATAAACATAAAAAGATCATCAAGCTGCTTTGAAAGTATTACGTCCTCTGTACACCCCCTTTAATTTTCCCTGCATTTTATGGGCTAGATCATGAGTAAGTTGGTAAAGAAGTGTTAATTTAATTTGAACTTGCCCTGATATTTATCAGCTAAAGATCTGTCTCAGTAACTGTATCCCTGTAGAGGGTGATCATGCAAACAATAAAAAAAAACAGGCTTTACTTACGGCAGAGTTAAACACAAGCACTACACACTGCCTTAGCCACCACGCAGGCAGCTCTCATTGGGGATGCCAATTAAGCTGCAATGTAAACCCTAGCACTTTAATTAAACATGAGACTTTACAAAGGACCTCCAGCGAGAGACTTGTAACTCTCCGAGCCACGTTCCAAAAGAGCAGTGGAGAATATAATACGTCTGGATACTTCCCAGGACATCCCTAAGTCAACAAAGCCCCTTTCCGCTCGAGTTAGGTTCAACACAGAGATCTTCTGCAAAAGGAGGAGCCGGCATGGCCCTAGTGTTCCACATTTCCTTCCCTGCTCGGCCACTCTTCCGGAACGGGACCAGCACGGCTGGTCACGTAAGGTAGAGCAGCACGTGCCCATCAGGCTGCTCTCCGCGTCCACGGTGGCTGCGACGCGCGGGATCATTATCGCAGGCAGGGGCTCTCCGCGCGCAGCCCGCGGAGGTTCTTTGTGCTCTCTCCAGCGAGACGAGCACCGTCTCGCAGGCTTTAACCCTGCCATTTTCAGTGAGAACCCACAATTATCCTGCAAAAGTGACACTTCAGTCTGTTTAACTGATGAAAGGCCAAATGCTCTCGATGGCACAAAGTGACAAATCGCAGACAGCTCCGGGAATATCTCGTCAGAGTTGTTTCACATAAAGACCTGGTATTTAATGACGTTTTCACAGTGCTGCAGCTTAATGCCCTTCTGTGACTCAAGCTCTGCACAACTATTTCACTTACTTAATCAGTTCTACTCTGTTCACTCCTTCCCTACAGAACTAGGTGTCCAAAGCGAGGCCGGTTACTTTCTCGTAACAGTGCAGGAACTGGCACCGGACTGCTTTTATGGTCAGCAGGGAGAACGTCACTCAGATGAGTACGATACACAGAGTGACTAGTACTTTTTAAAGACACTTTCTTCATAGAAAATTTCAATACTAATTCCAGGAGCATAAAACAACATATCCTTTTCTTCTGGGGGTAAATAAGTAACATCCTATACAAAAATGTATGTGTGTGTGTGTATATATATATATATATACACACACACGTAGGTACTTCTCTTTGAAAACAAAACATTTTTACAAACTGCTGAACTACAGCTACTTCCTGTCACAGAACAAAGTTTTGAACTGTACAGCACTTCCACAATACACTGTGCCATTATCGCCCAAGGTAGAATAAGAAAAGGTAAAGAATATTTTTTTTCCTTCAAAACTGCAGGAATTCTTTGAATAGGTAAGCACCTATTTCTAAAGCAGAAATCATCTGTTCTGACTAAATCAAGTTACTGAAGTATCCTGGTCTTATAAAAGATCCTTTGAGATCTTTAGTAACTGTAAGAATGAAGGACCTCATTTCTATAGTTTATTTCGGGGGAAAATAGAAGAAAAAGAAAAAAAAAAGTTTCAAGAGAGTCTCCTTCCTTTTTTTCAACTATGTAACTACATTATAAAATGGATTTTGCCCTAATAACTAATATTGATTCAGCAGGAATATACTATTTTACATGTTGGAGTTGTCCCAGATGGCATTCGATCAGACTGCAAACGAGGACCAAAGCAATACAGTAGGCTTGAACGATACAACACAAGCACTTCCTTAACACAGCAGTGCTCAAGGAAATCAATTAGAATTTAATTATTTCAGTGTTACTTTGCCAAGGTTTTTACTCTGCCATCCACTACCATCATATCTCTCCTTTGATAGAAGTAAAAATAGTCAGTACCGACTGCATCAAAAACTAATCTTCAAGAATATAATGTTCAAGTTGATTAATGCTAAGTTTCCATATGCTCAAACAAATCAAACACGACTTTATAAGCCCGACAATCATCCATGACTCCAAACAACACAAAAGGTCTTCCTACTGAAAGAATATTACACTTTCTTGCACACTTATGTTCTTCCTATGATCCACAAATATAGTTTGTTCCTAAGCTTTTGACCTATAATACTGCCCCATCAGTATTTTTCCCTTCTTTTCAATTTACAGCCACTTACTAGAGGACAGAACGGATGTAGAGAGGGAAATGAAGAGAAACAGGAAAGGTGAGATTCATCTGACCAGCGGGTCCATACCTGATGCAGGCCAGATGTTTGTCATCTCAAGAAGGGATGCAAACTTCATCAAGAAGGGATGCAAACTCAATCGAATGACCTACAAATGGTCCTTTCTTTCCATGGCCTCTAAGGTTTGCTTAGATAACTACCTTAGTGTAGACATCTGCATTACAGAAACCAAAATTTTATTAGATGAAACAGTGTAATTCAAGTCCTAATATTCCTAGGAAGCAAGGCTCTAAATTGTCTTATATGCCGTAAACTCTTTATGTCCAGCAAGAAGGGTTATTCAACTAACCCTTGATAAAAAAAAGACTGAAGCAGAAATCCTGCTATTTGGTCTTGGTGAACAGGATATTCGTGTAAAACAGATATTCGTGTTCATATTAACTACATGTTTTAACTGTTCAAGAAGGTATATGTGAGCACAAGCTAGTTCAGTTTTACATTTTAAAAAAATCCAGAAAACCTGAAACCAGTTCACAGTGTAAAAATAAACGATAGCCAGACTTGCTGGAGTTTCCATTGCCAACTGATGGTCGTTTGTGTCTCCAGAACATTCTTAGCATCTTTCTGTGATTCTATTTCTTTAAATTTTCAGGATTTTTTCAGCTTCATCTCTAAGTCAAGCAAAACTTTCTTTTTCTGAATTCAAGGGGAAAAAATGGATGCAAGAAACAATCCTGAGTTATTATGTTTTGCCCACAAGGTGGTATCCCTTGAGGGACCAATATGCCCACTGTTCTGAAATATCAGATCAGAGTAACATTTATCTCTAGAACAGAGACCACAACATTACAATGTTTAATATATTTTTTTTCTTTTTCCAGTATTGATTTTCTCAGCTTTTAGAGAGCTACTAGCTATAAATATACATAATACAGTAAATCAACAAAGAATTTAAAGAACTATTAAAGAAATATTTTCAGCTCTCAGTATAAGTTGTAGTAGAGAACTTAGTCAGGAGTGCTGCTTAGTAGATGGCAAATTTGGCTTGCAATTCTTACCTTGTCCAGACTTACTTCTCCTTCAAAATATGTTTACTGAAACAAAGCGTTTGTTGGGTGTCTGCTGTCTCTTGATAAAGGGGTCAAAATTAATTAATGTGCCAGAGGCTAACATACTGTTTAAATTAATGAGATTTACTGTTTCACCAAGTAAGCATAGCAATGCCACCTATTTTGTCTCCTTTCATGACAGATTCAGGTTGCGTTCTGAATATATTTGGTTAGATCTAGTATTCAGCTTCATCAAATTATGGTGAACTAAATCAAAAATCCATAAGAGAAGGTGCACTTTCCTCCCCAGTTATGAGGTGAAAAACATCAACACAGGGAATCCCCTCCCGGCACTTCCACCCTCCACAACAGCGGTGCCATCAGCCCAGTAGGTCAGTGCGTGCTGTGTGTCCCCTTGTCCTTCTGCCCTGCAGAGTGTAGTTTGCCTGTATCAGACAGTCACCCCATAGCAAGTGCTCACACTTTAAGCTCTACAGGTAAGTCTACTGGTTACTAATTAGCAGGTAAGGCAGCATGAAGCCCTCTCCCTGCACCACGATAGAAATTACTTAATAGTTTATTCTTGCTTATCTTCTGACTCTCCAACATCCATCCACTGAACCCGCTTTCTTCCCAGGTCCAAGACCTCAATCCAAATAATAAAAGGTTTACAGTTGCAATGAAAAGTTAATAAAGCATCATTTACTGATCAACTGTAAGAGACAGAACCAGAGGATCAGGAGAACTATGAACATGGACAAAATAACTTCTACCATGCTCTCTCTTTTCTCCCCTCTTTTTGTATTTGCCTGTTTGAAGCTTGGCCTTGCTGTGCTTGCCCACCACTCAGCTGCTCCTTCTACCTGAATCCACCTCTGCTGTTCTAGTTTCTTCTGTTTTCAGCCTATATTGGTTTGGGCTCGTCTTTTGTGCATCTCCCTTCACAGCAGTTTGCAGACCCTTGAGACAGATTTGGCATACATATTTAAACTGACACTGCTATATAAAAGTATTGTTGTTTAAGAATCAACTGTCTGTCATTTTGCTTATCTTTTTTGTTACTTTTAGTTCCATTAAAAAAAAAAAGAACCTACAGATTAAATTCCTGTAGAAAATAAAAGGACACAGTGTGGTATTTTTCTATAATTGCTTTAATTACCATCTTACTGTTGTTTTAATTGTCTGAATGCATTTCATTCTTTTTTAATGACAGTTCTGCTCCTTGACTCTCATGAACAGAAGGTAAACAAATTGCCTCAAGGTCTCTGATATTGTAACAAAGGCTCCTTCTTTCCCAGAAATAAGATTTTTGCTTCAGTAATGCAACATTCAAGGTTTTCCCCTTCATATAAGATTGTTAAAAGTAAACATGATTTGTTGCAGTAACAACAACTTTTGTTTTGTTTTGTTTTTCATCAATTAGCAGCTTCTGCTATAAAGAGCTTTCAGAAACCACAAAAATCATTTTCACGGGAGGACAAATTATTATTCCTCCTTCACAATACATCATTTGATAAACTCACACCCAACACAAAGAAAAATAATCTATGTCCATATTTAGGGGAACATGACATTTCATCTCTCTATTCTCTAAAATAAACATCTGAATGGTAACATTAGCTTCTCTCTCCCCTGTATCCACTCTGGAAAGTTATTTGGCACAGTATGGAAAGTGCAAATGGTGCAGAACTACCCAGGATGGAGATTACCTACATGTGTGTTATCAAAGCAACAGGGGGTAAAAAAAAGGCCAGATATACTTGCTTTCCTCCATTTTTTTGGTGTATGTGGAGGTTGATCCTACCCACCCATGTGAGTTTTTTGGAATTTATTGGAGTTCCAATTTCTTGGAGCTCAAGTTTCTTGCGGTTTGCAAAGAGAATGGCAGTTTGCAAGCAGTGCAGTAGCAAAACGGTGGTCTGCTGGAGTAAAAGAGAATGATCCACAAATCAGATGAGTAAGAAGCAGTTAAGTTGTAGGGGAATTTAAAACGATCATGTGTTTCTCTGCTGAGGAAGGAGAGCACCAATGGGCCTGAAAGACCGCAAAAGAATCTTCATTCTAGCAGTGCCCATTTTCCAGTGGATACAGCAGAAAATCACATTCCTATCTTAGACCAGACAGCTGGTTTTTATATAACGTAAGCAAAATGAATCATAAGCCGTGTTTTCTCAATCTATCTCGCATACAGCCCAGAATAGGCAGCATCTAATAAATAATACAAAGTGTTCCAAAGGATAGCAGCTTATAGGGAATGCTAAAAATAATGAACCTGTCTGTGGCATGTCTTGTGTGCTGGGAATCACACTTGGAGGCAACTCCAGAGGCAGTCCATACGGCACGAGGTCACCTGGACTCCGTAACAAGGCAGTGCTTCAGCAGAGGCACAAACCAGGGTAGCACTAGCACTGCTGGCGTACCAGGGAGTGCAAACCAAGGCAGCAGGATCACAGCTTTCGAGCAGGATCACAGTTTTCGAGCAGTCGACAAGCCCTTGCCCATGGAATTTATTTGCTGACCATAAAGGTTTCCATTGTTCCATATCACAACTTTTACAACCACAGATAAAGAATTGCCTGAAAAATATCCACAGCTGAGACTGTTATTCCATTGTAATAGTGAGAAGACTAGATTCTGCAACAACCCAGACCATCTAATGAATTTTTTTAACTACAATAGCCTTTAATCTTTGTATTTCTGTGTCTATTAGACAGCTGCACTTCCCATGTATTAATGACTTACAAGATTAACTAGACTACAATTAAGTTTTTATTCATAGCATAGAAGATTCTTGTGCGGTTCAGAAATCCCACTGGTATATGTTGATGTAAACATCAATCCCTCAAAATACACTGCTTACAGGGACCTAATGAAAACTTTGCTCCACCAACACTTGGAACTTCCCCCACCAACTGGCTTGTTCCTCACTCAAACAGATCAAAAACATATCAGAAACATTTGCTGAATCATAGAATTATTATGGTTGGAAAAGACCTTCAAGAACATTGAGTCCAACCGTACGCCCTTCACCACCGTGCCTGCTAACCCACGTCCCTGAGGGCCTCATCTACACGGTTCTTGAACACTGCGAGAGCCGGTGACTCCACTACTTCCCTGGGCAGCCTGTTCCAGTGCTCGACTACTGTCTATGTAGAAATTCTTCCTAATGTCTAACCTGAACCTCCCCTGGTGCAACATGGGGCCAAGATAGATGTAATGCGAAAAGTTGGTAGTTCACTCTGAAGTGGAAAGAGAGCTTTTAATTATGTAGCTATTTACTATCAATAGTTTTAATTCTATATAACCGAATGGGATTCTGTGATTTCCAACTGACAAATGGTAGCCAGTAAGGAAGTAATTACCAGTATAATGTTTGTGCAAGTAAGATGAGTATTAAAAGGGTACAAAAAAACAAGTATAAACTCATCTTCTGTAGGCACTGAAGCCACTGTGAAAATACATTCTGCTGAAACCACGCAGTGGGGGCAAGCAGTCGGAAATGTCGTCCAAGTCACTGCACAATAGTAACACACAGCGACCTCAGTGCAGCTGCAGGAAGGAAAGCTCCCCTGCTGAACTGAACATAACTCACAGCTAAATAATAAATCAGAGCATGTAGTCAAGCATCCTGCAAAAGCATACCTCATTCCCCCATCTCGGCCACTTCTTGTCTCTCCTATAAAATCTGCTGCAAGGCCAAAACATCCAACCAAGCTGCTGTTGCAGTGGAGACCATGAGGAGGAAGTCTCAGCAGCAGCAGTTCATCAAAACAGCTGAACCAAGAATGATACTAATAATTCATGAGACTATTCTGTGTATTACTGTGTATGGAGGGAAAAAAATAGAGGCACAGAAAGGCACAGTAATGTGTTGTGTTACTGTGTAGTCAAGAGTGGGAAAAATAACAGAAATAAACTGATGAGCAATCTCCAAAAGCTCAAGCCTGTTGTAAAGATCATGTTATACATATATACATACAACATACATATATACATATATTATATATAAATCAAAATGCAACTCTGAACCACAAGTTCAGTTTTGCCACTTGAACTGGAATAGTGCTAGTCCCACTCCATGTAACCTGCCTTTGTATCACTATAAAAACCCTAACATCTGCTAGAGCAAGGACACGTCACCTCCGCGTCCTGAAGTTCCCCTGCACCTCTTCAAGCTGGACTTGCTCAAGGAACTGCCCTAATATTCAGATTTTCCAGCCTGCTGTATGCGAAACACAGAGCAACTGTAACAAATCAGGCACACCGGGGCTTAGTACTCTGTTACCACATAGCAGAACAGCACTAATATTTATACAGGATTTTTCTGGCAGTGCATTCCCACCTGCTTTCAGGATCACTGAGTTCCAAAGATCAAGTCTTTTAACTAGTATCAATGGAGACCAATTAAATGAAGAGTTTTTGCAGTAGCTGAACCAAAAATTCATAACCAGAGCTACAAAGGTGATATACAGAGCGCTCAGAAGCAGGTAGTATTAAAATTTCAGGCAGACGTACACACCATTTCAAGCACTGTACCTATTTAAAATGATATTTCAGTGAGAAAGTAGTGGGAATTCAAAACCTAGGGTAAAACAGACAACACACCGTATCTGTCAGGGGAGCAAGGGGTTAGACTAGATGATCTACAGAAGTCCCTTCCAACCTCAACATCTCTGTGATTTTGTGATTCTTTGAACAGTCTAAGTATTAATGAGTTGCAATACAACTCATTAAAATATTCTGTGATGTTTATAATTATATTCACTGTTAGTATTTTAGAATTATTAGTTACATATCATACTACAGGCTTTGACTCAAGGAAAAAAAAAAGTCAGTAATAATATTTACAGGTCACCTCCATGCTTAATTCTGTACAAAATTAGGAACATAGCCTGCAGCCACAAGCTCTGCCCACAGTACAGCAGCAATTATCTAGCAAATATGTATCCTAGGTGAATCTACTGCATATAAAGCAAGCACTTTTATGAAATGGTAAAACTGATAAATACATAGCATGCTGCATTAAAAGTTTAAAGCTATAAAGCCAAGAAGTTAAAGCACCTATAGCAGTACTGTGCACCAAGGGCACCAGTAAATCACTACAGTTACTCTACACCATCGTTTGTAAATAGTGATATTAATTTTTCGTTACTTTCATCCCTCTCTAGTCAGTTCTTTACCATATTCTCTCAGTAACCACGTGGGCTGGCTGTGCTAAGCACTCTTTTAAGAAATTAATATCCTAAAAATAAGAAATATACCAAAAATTAGAGTTAAGCTTGCAACATAAAGCTTACCTAGAAATTATACTAAAATTGTGTGACAGAAAGTGTCAAAAGGATTATCTAGGGCTATTTTACACCAGCTGGATTTCTACTTGTGGATGAAAAATAAAAATGGCTAAAGCCAGGGACAGGCACTTTGTCAGTGCTGAGTTGGGGCTTGTTGGAATCCCCTGGGCTGCACATTGGTATCTTCTCTGTTTCTAAAGACTGATTTCTGCCTCATCTTCCCCAAAATATTCACCCCTAGGACTTCCATTCAAACTGCTTTTATCACCTTGCTAACAGGTACACATGCTCCTCAGGCATTTTCTGTTCATGCACATTAATGATTTTAAAGACCAGTTTAAACAGAAATAAATATGGACAAATCCAAAATACACATAATAAATATATACATATAAATAAATAAAAAAGCCAAAACAAACGTCATGGGGGATTGCTCACTGCCTGCTCAGCAACAAGAGCCTTCCAGCCACCCACTCCTGCATCATCCTCCCAAACAGCGCCAGCAAAAATAAAATTATTGCTCCACAGTGCTCTGACTCAGACAAGGTACTTGGGGAGTAGCACTGAATTTAGCAGCAGAGCCTGTCTCTTCAGTGCTTCACAGTGCGCTGAGCATTAATGAGTCACTGTTGCTGTGGCACAGACCAACTTGGGGACGGCATAAAGAGCAAAGGAGAAGCCTGGCCACAGACAGGGCACAAGCAACAACTGGATCTGCAAATGAATTTCAAAAATTCATTAAAGAATCTTTTTTTAAAAAATGCATTTTTCCTTTGCAACGGCAGGGCTGGATGTAAAGAAGATGGCAATGGAGGAATCTAGAGTGGCTGCAAGTCCTCTGCTCCCCTGAACACTGCAGTGCCCGTGCGAGGGATGGAAGGAGGACACCGTTTCCTCCGCAAGTCTGAAACCCCCTGCCCTCCCCTCCAACCACAGCCACTTTTTCGTCTTCACTAGTTCAACAGGATGCAAATCAACAATGTTTGTAACTTTGGTATGAAATTAATTTCAGAATTTACTGAATCCGGAAACTGCACTATGGCCTCGAGTTCAAGGAAAAGTACAGACTTTGTTGTTTTGTTTTATAATTTGAAAGAGGGTGGAGGTAGATGTAATTACTTCCTCCCTTATTTTAATATTCAACTTATCACCACATGAAAACTAGGAATATATGAACAATTAAGTCTGCCATAATTATGCCTGTCATATTTACATAGAACAAAATTTATTGCCTAGGGGCATTTTTAATTATAAGCAAGTGGTAGGTGATTGAAGTTTTAATATGAAATGCTGAATTCAAAATACGTTTAATCCCTAAATCATTCTATAAAAAAGGCCATTACAAAAAAAGCAATCTCTGTCTTGGGATATGCTGAACCTTAAGACAGACAAAACTTCTCTGGTTATTAAAAAATGAACTATTTGAAACAGCCTAATGATGTCACTCTTGAATTAACAGGAGTTGTTAGAAACTTCCATAATGAATTTCTTCCAAGTTTGATGCACGACTAGTTTGCATGAAGAAAAACAACTAGAAATCAATTTGTGGGAAGCAGGGAAAGAGAAGGGGAAAGAAGAGGGCACCGACCATTAAGGCAAAACATCATAAAACAGTGCTTTTCTCATATCTAAACTAGATATCACCACCTCTGCCATTCTGTGTGATACTCTGCCCTCATCTGTGAAAGTGGCTTCTAGATTAGCACTGGTAGGATCGAAGAACAACCAAGGAAGAATATTGCCTTTCTGTTAGTAGATCCTGTCATTCAGGATATTCTTTTGGGAAGTGAGAGGCAGAAAGAAACATTTTAGAAGATAGATTTGATCCCATTTCCCTGATTTCTTGGACATATATTTCAAATACAGTATCTTCTTCCAATACCATAAAAAATGAATAAAAAATAATAAAAAAAAACCCTCAAATATCAAGATATCTCTGTAACTGCCAATTCTAAAAGGAAAATTCCAGCCAAACTCTTATCCCAAGGAAAGTAAGGTATCAGCTTTATGGATCCAGCCATCAGCGATGCAGGCAGAGGCTTTCAGACACACCTGTGTAAGCCGTGCTGTGAGAAGCAGGTAGATCTCTGCGGGCCTCATTGCAGATTCCACACCACTTTGGTCCCTCTGGGTTTCTGGTACCTCCATGATAGTCAGGCATGTTAAAGTCAGGCATAGTTGTCTTCTATCTAGCAGTGCAAACGCTATTCGCATTTTCTGGTTCTACACACCAGGAAATACAAGTGAAGTAATGCAGATTTATAGCAGCTCAGGGACCACACTGAAGTACTACTGTAAAATTATAACTTGATATATTCAGCCAAAACAATCTCCTGCTCTGTGGTGTTATTTTGTTCTGGAGGAGATGTGATTATTAAGAATTTCGGGGTTTTGTTTGTTTGTTTATTTCTGTGTCTTCTAAAATGGAGAACATGCTTATTTTCCCCACTGGTGTCAGTTTCAACCCATTCTGCATCTTTCTTTTTCACTTTTCTTCTCTATTCAAAAGCCTAGCTGTTAAAATAGAAGTGAATACAGGTTTTTTCCTATGTACTCAGTTCCTATCAGCTAACATTCATCAAGTGTTTTACCGTGACTTTCTGGCTTGTAAATGAACACACAGCCAGACGCCCAGGGAGCTGCCAGACACTCACTGTAGCTGGAACAGGACGTGCAAGCTGGGGAGCTGCCACCATGCCCAGGGCTGTCCTGTCTGGCGACAGAGGAGAGAGGATGATGAAGAGCAGAAGATGAAGAGCCAGTGGCTTCCCACAGCGCCGCGTCACTGTGGGGGGATGCGACACATCAGCCGTCATCGTTCCTGGCCCTTCCGAGAAGGAGTCAGTGCACGTGTGGGCTCACCAGACACTGAGGTAGTTCAGTAAGACCGTCCCTCTGGACATATGGACCCACAAACGCATTTCATAAAAACCACCGAATCACAGAATGGGGGAGGTTGGAAGGCACCTTGGGAGATCACCTAGTCCAACCCTCCTGCACAAGCAGGGTCACCTAGAGCACGATGCGCAGGATCACGTGCAGGCGGGTTTTTAGTACCTCCAGAGAAGGAGACTCCACAGCCTCCGTAGGCAACCTGCTCCTGTGCCGTTACTCCTTGGTAACGCGCTGTTATCCTTGTGTCCTGAAGCTTCTTCTCTAAGAGAACCTTCACCTTCACAAAAAGGACTAACGTAAAAGAAGAAGAGAAGCCAAGGGCACAAAAGAGGTTTCTCAAAACTCTGTTCCCTGGGACAAATCCTGTAATTCTCCCAAACGTCAGGAATGAACACTCTCAAAAAAAAAAAAGACATTGAAAGACATGAGAAGGCTTAGGAAAAAAAGTAACAAAATAATTCAATTACTTGTGTGAAATATTTGGATTTTGAAAAATATGTGTTTTACCATGGATTTTACCTTTCCTTTATAAAATATGAAGGTGCAAACACGTTTCTTGTTTCTCAGGAAGATCAGAATGAAGTTCCTCAGATTGAGAGGAAAAAAAGAAATAAGAAATAGAGGAAATAGATCTCTGCAAGTATTCGGCAGAGAGGCATCCAAGGAAAACAAAAATATCCGCAGGAACAGAAGCTGCCTGAGGGGAGGCCTCAGGTAAGAAGGGTAGCTAAGCCCTGGAGACAAAATCTGCGACAAATCCAATAGGAGCAACAACTGCAGTTTGGGTCGCACTGTTGTGTTTAAAATCCTGGCTTCTAAAGCTGTAAAAATTAGTCAAAACCAAAGCAATCATAAAGAGGTCTTTGGAGCAGGATTTCAGCTTTCACAGCTGCTGGTGCAACCCACCAGCTTCAGACAATGCTCACTGCAACGAAGCAGTGCACCTGCAAAACACCTTTCTGAAATGGAATTTGTGTATCCACAGTCTTAGACAAAAGAATCAGCTTGTAACAAACACATAAACTACATCCAACAGGGAGTTTAACATACACACACACACAATCTCTGGAAAATTAGCCATGCAAGTCTATTTTTTCAAGTATTTTTTTTTTCAAATGAACAAACAGAAATGCATAGGAAGGAGCTCTCTGTTCCTGGTTTCCCAACATCCCAAATGCCAAGGCAACACCGGCGCTCTGACATCGGGGCAGTGCACTGCGCAAGGAGAAGGACAGTCAAGCTGGGCAGCTGACCGCTCAGCTGTTTCCAGCTTCCATCCCCTCAGCTGCATTTACAAGCTCGACTGCAACGTGCTGTGCTGGCAGGCTGGAGGTGCAGCAGGCTCTCCCAAGCCAGAGTACTAGATGCTGCTTCAGCACTAGCTCCAGTTTGGGTCCAGGGGAACCACATCCATTACCCAGCACTACCTACGGACATAAGGGCAGAGGGAGGGATAACCCTCTCCGTATCTGTCAACAAGAAAGCAAGAAGTGCAGAAGAAAGGAAAAAAAAATACACAGAAACAAGCCATATTCATAAGAACTTTAACTGCAAATCCTCTGATTTATTATTCCAGACTTCATGATGCTCTGCAAGCTGTGTGAGCTCTGTGACTTTATCCGCTGAGGCATGAAGCTGCATGGATACAACCTGGATTTAGGTTAATAAAATAAGAGTGAAGGCAAGACAAGTAAAAACAAATTCCAACATCTGACATGTGGACAAGTTGACAAATGTTTGACTTCATAAGTGTCACATCTCACTAGCTGTCAGTCCAAAACACATTTGCTTCAGCAACTACTGCTGACTTTCAAAATAGACTGCATTTACATCTGGAGATTTAAGCAAAGTTCATGCATGCTCACTGACTCCATATTACAGCCTTATAAAGCATATGTACAATCTTTTTCTAATGTGAAAAATTTCCAGCTAAGCTAATTGTAAAAAATAGTGTGTCATTAGTCGTAAATATACTTGCCAAGTTCTTATCATATCTGAATTAGCTATTTCTATTACTTGGATTACCTTCATCTTACTAGTTCTGCTCGTGGACTGAAATCTAAATATAATGCTGCAGAAAAGAGACAAGAAAGTCTATTCTCAAAATTCACATGAAGCATCCATAAATAAAATGTAGAAATCTTCCACCTCAGTGAATTACTCAGCATATAGAGAAATGATGGAGATATAAAAAGCAATATATAAATAGAGCTAAAATCCTAACTCAGTAAAATTCTACCAAATACATAATGGAAAAACTTAAAGAACAAGACATAATGTCATATAAAGACATATAGCATGCATGATCTTTTAGTCCTTATGCATACAAAAAATGTTTTAGGTTTATTTTGCTGAAAAAATGGTATTTTTAACATAGGACTTTGACACAGTTAAAGCCATTTTTTTTGATGCTGTGATCAAATATGATGCTGTGAAAAAACTGAAAATACAGTATTTTTGCTAAGGTCTAGAATTTTTTTTTAATATAATCCAAGATTTAGGAGCAAATTTTAAGGCTCCTTTTCCATCTCCAACTTTAAATAAAATGTTAAAATAAAAGAATAAAGTATTTAAAATATTAAAGTAGATCAATCATCTATGGCCTAACAAGTCCAGGGGAAAATGAGCATGTCTGAGTGAAACACAACCTAAAATCTCTGTGTATGTTTCTGTACGCACTGCACAAAATCATGCATCGACAAAACTTTGTTCAACAGTTCTACCAGCAACTACTATCATTAATTTGCTTTTTCTGCATATATCTCCTCCTACGAATAAGTCACAGCAGAAATTATTTGGGTAAGCCACCCAGCACATGAAACCCATTGCCTGCTCCCTTACGATGGGCAGCCTCTCATACACCAACCAACAGAGCATCCTAACAAAACGGGAGGAAATGTTGCTTCCCGCGAGACTAACCACCGCTCCAGCTATCTGCCTTCTCCAGATGTCTCCAACTTTTCCAAGCCATATGCCTAAGGCTGCCTGTAGGAGTGGCAAGTGAGTCAAAAAGGGTAGGAACACCTAAAGGTCTCAAGAAGGAGAGGGGGAAAAAAAAAAAAAAGAAGAAAGAAAGAAAAGCAGATTTATCAAGACATACCCAATGCTTTTCTATACCGAAACCAGTTTTGATTTTGCTTTGAAACACTGAAGCCATATTTCAGATGGGCAGGGAAGCATGAAGGCGGCTGGACAGTCGCACAGCTGCGCTGAGGCTGCATCTAAGCCAGCAGGATAAACACGCGGAGCCCCTGCATCCCGGGCAGAGGTACCTTGGATATCGCCCAACACCATCTATGGGGAATCTGTCTCCTCGCACACAACCTGGGCCTCAGTTTCCATGGAAACTCAGTTTCCTCACTTTTCTAAGGAATCCAAGGCTTAACGACTGTGATGAGGACACAATTGATGTCCGGGTCTCTGACTGAGAGGTCTGAAGAACCTGGACAACAAGGTGAAAAACTGCATATAAATCTTGCCTGGTTGACATGTAACCCAAGTCCAGCACCCCAGGGAATACTGGCTTTTTAATAAAACTCGTATCTTTCTCTTGATAAGAGTTTAAAAGCTGAAAGTAAAAACAAATACCTCCACAACAAAGCAAAACACAAAACTCCAGCAAGAATACAATAGTAAAAATATACTTTAATGGAATGTGAGTATTCGCTTCTATCCTACACGCATGATGATGCTGTTCCCCTAGAATGGGGGCAGCGATGGAACGAAGAATTTATTGACACGGGCATAGATCACAACGTGCACAACAAAGATCTAGCCCTGAGGTTTTCTGCAAAAAGATATTTCTGCAGAAAATTGAATTTGCAGGGGAATAAAAGTATGTCTGAATTTGGAGAGAAGAACAGGAAGGATTCATGTGTGGGAGTATTATACAAATAAGTAGTGTAAAAATAAATAACGTGGAGTTATGGAAAGAGATAGTATCTAAGGTGAGATGTACTGATAACAGTTTCATCCAAAATTCTCTGCAGAGAATTGTGTGTTCATTATTCCTCATTTTCTCTCTTTTTTTCTTTCTGTTATATAAGATCCAAAATTGCTTACTCTCCTGCATTTCAATATATCGACAAAAATAAGCATGAAGGTAAAAATGCAAATTTTCCTGAGGTACAAGATTAATGATTCTGCTTCACACTTAATGATCAGATGGCCAGACAGAAGGCTAAGGGTTGCAAAACTAATGACTTCACACTGTTGAAGAGGAAAAAAGCTGCACCCCTATGTTCAGGGTGTAGCATTTGGATGCATTTTCCTTTTCTCTCCCAAGACAAAGGAAGACAAAGCTCCAAAACAATTCTTTGGAAAACACTCTTTAAATTTTCCTTAAAAAAAAAAATAGAATTTTAATATATGACAGCAAAACTTAAGATATTTGCAAATATCTAAGTTTTCTGTAATATTTTGCATGACTAATAAATATATCCTGCACCTATCTAGTATATTAAAAGACTTTTTTGTACTTGTAGACAGAGGGAAAATATTTGCAAATCCTCAAGTCACATTTTACAAGTATATCAATCTGTCTCGTACATTCTATTCAGAATTTGTATTGGTAATAATGAAATAAATTTTTGTTTTTTCAAAGTGAAGTTTTCTTCACTTTCTTGCATACAGAAGAAATTATGTTGCATTACTAGCGTGATCTACGGCATCTCCATGAAAGTCACGGCGCTCTTGGGGGGCGCACACCTTGAGAACCCCTCGGATCACTTGGGTGGCACTTCGCAGTTTAGGTGCCAGACTGCCGAGGGGCCGGGCAGAGCCCTTGCCGAGGGCCTGGCAATGCTGGTGCACCTGCAAAACGCCCGAGAAGAAGCTTTTTGCCCATAGTTACTACCAGACACCTGCTCGGCGCCCCCTCCGCCCATCTGCCGTGGCAAACGTGCCAACGCGGGGCCCCCGGCCGGCCCGGCAAGCTGTGTCCCCTATGCGAGCAGGCGGAATACGAACTCGCAAAGCACAACACGGCATTTGCATATGTAAATGTCACCACACTGTGCACTCAGGAGGGGTTAGACCAGGCAAATACACAGCAGGAAACAGGAATAGTGCAAAAAAAGAAAAGAAAAAAAAAAAATACACGCTTTCAACAGCAGCTCTATCTACTATAACATTGTCTTGGACATCCTTCAGTATAAGGGACTATTGCCTGTCTAACTTCTTGCTACAAAAGCTACATCCTCCACAACATATGCTTAAAAAATCCCCCTCTTTTCATCCTTTTTTTTTTATATATATCAATAATATTTTCCAGTCTTTGCTATCTATGAAGCCCTTCTGACTTTGGCTTCAGTAGGGCTTCCCCTTTTCCCCATCCTCTACTATAATTTTTTTCAACTACCACTTTTAAGCTGCTTCCAAGCATAAATGCCCACACATGGCAAAATAACAATATATTTTCTTTCCTTAAGGTAGGAGAAGCCATCTTCGTGCAGATTGTCAGTGTAATATTTCCACATATGCATTATTATTTTTCAGAAATGAAATCACATAGGTCGTCCCAGCAAACTTGGAAGTTCCAAGTCTTTCATTGTAATGCCCAGACCTCTAAATCATATTTACATAGTTTTTTTTCTTACAGAAGTGCATAGAAACACAAATAATTTTGCTATTAAAGAGTAATTTTTCATTTAAAGGTGCTCTTGCAGCTCAAGGGAAGCCAACATATTATTAGAAAAGTCACCACTAATATTTGCTTATTATAACCTTGCCAAAACATTGTTTGTGTGGTTGGCCTAGGGGAAATCAGCAGCGGCCCTGGGGTGCGCTACTGTCTGAACAACGAGTCTGCCAATGTCACTGCTGGCACCATCCTCCTGGCATTACTGCAGGATTTATTCTCCTCTTGCATCATCCTCTCTTCAGCATTCAGGTCTTAATTAACACTTTGAGTCATATTAGCCCCCATGGTAAAACCCTAAGTGCAGTGATTAGTATCAGTCCTATTCGACTCCACTCCTGACTTCAGAGAAAATGTGACCCAGGAGATTTAACAAGACTTGTATTTCAGAGCAGCATTAGGTAGTGAAGCTGAATTATTTATAAAATCAAACATAAGGGTAGTTATTGGGAGAAAAAGAAAAAAGAAAAAAGAAAAAAAAAGAAAAAAAAAATCTGGATGATAAAGAAATTCCCTAATTCCCTTCGTAGAAGGTAATAGTTCAGGTTCAAGAGATAACAAGAGAGTGTCACAAGTGTATAAAATGACCTGGAGGAATGTTTAAAATCAGAAGTCACTCTGATATAAACCCAGGATTCCTGCAAACAGAAAAGCCAGTGCAAATATCTGAGCCTTTCACAGCCCTTAAGGTGAAAGCACAAAAGAAACCAACACGAAATCATCTAAAATTAATAACCATATAGAATATGAATCAGCAAGGACATCTGTGTAGGACTGATATTAATAAGAGGTTATTTTTCCTCTTGAATTTTGGCTTCCTCTTTCCCTTTTTCTTTTAATAAGACTAAGCGTCTGCATTTATCAATATACATGGTAAACACATTTTTTTACAGAATTTCCTCAGAACATATAGTCTTCATAGCTAAAAAGTCTGAATCCAAACCCAAAAGGTAAATAAAATATTGAACATAATACTAAACTGCTTATTAAACACTAAGTATTACGATTCTGAATGTATGGATTATGTTGTCTGGCTTTTGATACAAAGGGAAAGTAAACTTTTTTGGGGAAGCATCCACGACTATCACCCAAAAGTTGTCATGAAGTAGTTTTTTCCTTTAGCAAATTAAACTCAACTGTAAAAGGAGGGACTAAGTGCCATTATTTTCATTTGCATTGGGATGAATTTCACCCTGCATGAAGTGGCAAGTTTGACATGAAGAAGTTGTGTTGAAATGCACAGGATCATAGGATGCATCCTGAAATTACAGCACACGGCTAAAGACCATGAGCACAGACATACACTGCAGCACTGGCTATAATGCCATCCTTAACCATGAATAATAGAATTGGTTTTAAAGTCATAAATCTTTAACCATTAATGTATTTGAAGGACTTTCTATTTACCTTTGGAAGTATTGACTTTACCAATTAAAATTATCTGAGAAGTTCCAAAGACTAAACAGTTGTTGGGTAATTTTTTTAAAAGGGGAAACTGAGCTGAAGACACATCCTTCTCCAACTTACCAACTGGCCAGATAACTCCTTTCAAAAAGTGACCAAGGACTTGCCTAAAACCAGGTAAAACACCCTCCTTCTATCACATCCACAGGCAAAAAAATGTTCTGCTGTCTTTTTTAGATTAAGTCTGATATCCTTATTTCATTTCTCTTCAGGCTTTCAGAGAAGAAAAAAACAGAACACACATGGACACACACACACACACACCCCTTCAAAAATTATGACTTCGAAGCTAAAGATTTGGCAACTTAAACACACCATAACTTAATAAATTGATGGGAAAATGGTAGAAAATCTGCCATATTCACAAAGGTTTATAAATCATTTATAATGCTCTGCATGAATAATAAAAGGTTCCAAGTGCTAGCTAAACACACACCCATAGAATTACACTGCTCCTCAGCAGAACATGGGCCAGCAAGGTCAGTCCCTGACTGTTTCCTCAGTGGGTGAAGCCGCACTGATGCTAGCACGCCTTGGGAGGAACCCGGCTCTCCTCACCTGGATCACTGACCGTGTGGACATCTGCACCTCAGCTCCTCTAACAGCTAAGAGAGAAATCAGCACTTCTAGGCTGTAGCTTATCCCATCTGTAAGTCTCACTTAGAGCAGGTCAGGTAAGCCTCACCTGAGAAGGGCCCATTTTGCTCCGCTGAACATAAAGGAGCTTGGGGCAACCAGCTGAGTTTTAACATCTAGCTCCAGGAGTTAGGTGAGTTAATCAGTCCTCCTTCTGTCTTTCACTTTAAATGACACGTCCAAACTCAAATTCAAGCCAAAGTAGATTATGTAATTCCTCTAAGCCATTCCACTCTAATATTCTGTCCTTTAAGCCTTTCCCTACAGCTCAGATTCTATAAAAGACATAATTACAAATTCATCCAGAATACCCCATGTAAGTTTAGCCAGTATCTTCTAAAATGCACCTTAGTCTTTGAAATGATTCAGATTTTATATGAGCAGGAGTTATAAGGAGCAATCATCCAGGTTTGGCATCTCAGCTGATAGATCTGTAAGAGATGTTGGCAGAAGCACTTTGAAAGAGCAGCTACTTGTTACTTAAAACATAAGGAAACACAAGATTACAATGCAGCACAATCTTCACACTAGTAGCTCAGGATTAATTTTGCTCGTACAAAACATGTTTGAAATACAGTTTAAATTAGCAAGTCAGAAATAGAATAGCTATGAAAATGAATCATGTGTTTCACACATGGCTACGTTTACTGAAGAATTAACTGCTACCACCATGAAACACTGAGGAATTGAGAAGACAAGGAGACTAAATATCACCAGATCTATTCAGCAATAATACTAAAATTACCCTCAGAGATACCATTATGTTCAAACTAGCTTTTAAAAAGCTGCATTCCTTTTTTCCCCCCTTAAGACAATTACTGTTTGCAGAGTCTAGAGATCTTCAGGCCATCAAAAATTCATGTACATCACACACTGGAATATTTTGCGATCTATTTATATCTTCATTTGTTACTTGGCCCTGCTTCCTAATCTGTCCATCACTATTATAAGCATCTGCCCTATGCCAACTAACTAATGAGTTCCTGTCCTACCATGAAGTCACAAGCCATCGTTCCACATGTCATGTCCTGTACACATCAAGCTGAAGCTGCCCTAAGTGCATAGGCAGCAAAAATAACAACAAAAACATGCTTTAGTTTAAAAGAATTGAAAATAATAAAAATAGAAAACTTAATCTATTAGTACTCACCACCAAGGCTTTCGATCTGTTACTCAGCAGTTTTTCAATGTCTCTGGCTGCTATTTCCACCAACTGACGAGGGTTGTTGGCCTCTACAGTGTACAACTCTCTGTTTTGCAAATAGATCTGCAAGAGAAAAAAAAAAAAAAAAAGGATAATTCAAAATAGAAACAGACATTCAAAGAATCAAAGTGGCCAATGGATTCCTCAGTTCTTACTGGAGTACTTCACAAAGCCTAATCTGTTGGGAAACCCAAGTGTGCTTTGTGAAAGATGCATTTCACCCTTTTGTTTGACAGGTAGAAGATGGCACTAAAAAAAATATATATATATATATGAGAAATCTTCAAAAGAGACTGATTTTGCTGAATAAATGTTCAGGTTCAAATGCTCAAGAAATCTGATTGCCATAAAGTGCTAAGGGCAATGTAAAACAGCAAACCTTTAAAACAACTGAAGTTAAAATCAAATAATTCTGAATGATTTAATTCCCTGAATGCTGAACAACATACCATGGGAAGTAAAATCAATGAAGTTATGCTGACGTAACCAATTTAGTGCCTTTTCTATTTATTGATTCGTATTACTGTTAAGAGGAAAGAAGACAAAGAGAAAGGCAATAAAGAAGATGGGAAAGGAACAGGGAAAAGACAAAGAAACACATAGGGAGGCAAATAAAAAGGCAGAGGAGGGGAAAGGACAGGAGGGGATAGAATAGGACATGACAGGAGAAAGAAAAGAAACAGTAATAGTGTCTGCATCATGAATAAGGATTATCTTTCATGGGGGTACTTATATAAAGGAGATGTTTGTTAAACAAACTGGAACAATGAAATGCACACAAACACAGGAAATAAAATAGGGCAAATAAGTAGAAAAAAATGCTTTTAGGTATCCTACTAGAACTGGATAAAGAAAAAAAATATAATTTGGCAAAGTGAAAAAAAAAAAAAAAAACAAAAAAAAAAACACCTTATGGCTAGATGGTCAAATGGAAGAAACTAATTTATGCAGCCAACAGATGGCCTGAGTTTACTCAAGCGCCGTGCGTCTCCGAACAGTGTGCGCGGGGCCGGGCCTCCCCCGGGAAGGAATTCCAGGCGCCCACAGGAACGGGGCCAGGCCCAGGGCGCTGGCCGGGCTCCAGCGCGGGAGCCGAGACCCTGCAGCGCCCGGGTCTGCCGCCCTGCCCGGTTCCCACCTGGTGCGAGAACCAACACCAGCGCCCAGCCGCTGCGGCTGCAGCCCGCGGCTTGCACGGGGCAGGCACGGCTTTCCAACCCTTCCGAGTTTCACAGCATTCCAGTGTTTTCTTTTTCTTTAACCCAGGAGTACACTGTTCCCTTTATGCAAGTAATTAGCTAATTAGAACACATTTTAATGCTAGATACGGGGACAATTATTTTTAAAATTCAGTGTACCAAGAGCAAAAACTAATAATAAGGAATTCACCTAGGAAAGAACACACTGTTTATAATTTGTATAATTAAAATTTGTACATTTTGAAGATCTTCTGTTTCTAAAATTGACATACAGAAAATTTATGTCTATATATTTTGAAGAACTAGGATAACAGCAGCATTATAGCCTATTAGAAGAAAAGCCACAACCCACAAATCCTATTGCTTCTGAATGCTTATTAATCAATGAAATCAGAAATAAAAGAAAATCATCCTACATCCTACATCTTACATTTTTCTTGTAATAGCCCCCAAAATTCGTAGTCAAAAATTGGATTTTAAGTTATATTGACTACTGATCTTTATGGCAGGGTGACCGTGGTGGATAATGGCCCTACCGTTCCAGGAGCCAGGCAGGAGCTTTGTTAGCTCCAACGGTCCGAATTAGAAAATTTCAGAGAAGCATCTAAATTGAAGTGACCAAATCTGGCAAAATGAGCAGATTTTCCCATCATGGGCCAATATTCATGCTGATCACATAGAGAACAGCCACCAAAGGCTGGGTATGTCACAGGTGTTCATGTTTTATTCTTTGAAGTGAAATGCTGGGCCTAATGCTTTACATCTCATTTGTGACTGTGAACGCCATTATGAATCCCTGCTTATTATACCTCTACACCAACTGAAGTTTAGATTTATAAAGTAAGTTCACAGGATTTTGCAAAAAAAAAAATGGAAGACTGTAGAATAACCCTCACTATAGTCTTTAAAAACAAGAAAGTTTGATTTAAACCAGCAGAACAGTTCAGATGCCTGAAGCATTTAACAAGGAGACAACAGGCACAGCGGACAGGAATCCCATTCATACTTCTGCTCAGCATAACCTTTAAAACAGGGCTTGCCAGCCCTGCCAATGAGAAAACGTAATTCAAAGACTGGCTATGGTGATAGTTGTCAGAACTCAAAATTAACTAATTAAATAAAAAAAATACCAAATCCCTTGAATTCTGCACAAGACCTCGAGTTGAGTCACCAACTCTTCTCCTCTGCTTCACTCTGCCCCATGCCAGGGGCTCCCAGCACCCACCTCTCCTGCTGCTACCGCCATCTATCTCATAGGCTCTTAAAGAAAAGGAATAGGAAATTCCTCAAAGTCTTAACACACTGCTTTATTTTTCTGAAGACTTGTCTAAACTATCATGGCGCAGTGTGAGAAACAGCTACTAGTTATTTAAGAAGTTCTTCCATAATTTGCTTCCCATTTGAATGTAGTTGCAGGTTCGGAATCACCGTGCCAGGGGAAACAAAACCCGCCCCAGAGCTCGGCATCCTGCAACACCCTTGGCCTTCTCCAAACCTCCCACCTCGCAGTCAAACCCGGTTAGCAAAAGCCCGTCTCAAGCAGCCATGAGGGATCCCAGAGCCAAGGTGCACTCCTTTGTCTTCCAAAAGGCAGGTTGGCAGCCTCTGTGGCTTGGTAAAAGGAGCTCATTTGAACACAGGTTGTCAATTGCTGTGACCAAACAAATGGAAGTTTATTAGCTTTCACATCTGAAATCATTTTTAGTGCTTTAAGCACTAATGTGTTGCTAAAAGCTCTTCATATTGTCAGTAAAACCCTGCCATTTTGCACAGAATAAAGTCTCACTGAATGCCCAAGAGTAGTCTGCAAGGCCATAGCACAAAAACACATTTTTTGAGTGAAGTCAATAGCCGTGTACTTTTCTGTTCAGGCAAGAATATATTAAAATTGCTTTCTAAATGCTGAATATTTATTCTGACATAATGAACAGCAAGGCTTTAGGGGAGAGAATATGGCGGGAGGGATTACTTTAGTATGAAATGACACAAGAGCAAGAACAATAGTTGAATGTGGTAAATAGCAGAAAAATTGTCAGTTCCTCAGCAGAATACGCCTCTCTGCTCAGTCTTCAATGACATATTTATAACTTGCTTATAAAGAGGCAATCTTCCCTCTTTCTGCAAAAGTTGTGAAGGAAAAAAAATCAAATATTCTGTCCAAACTCAGATGGAATGAAATATTCACATTCGTTGCGTGACCCTCACTACATTGGGACTTATCTAAACTGGGTGACAGGGGCCTGCTGTAACACTGAAATTTGATTTTAATGGCCCTCAAGCTTCGTAACTCAGAAAAGCTGGCTTCTCACGCAAGTTTCTGAAATGGTCTATGTATCAGATGGTCAGTGGTCTTGGCATTGCTTGCACAAATTACCCAGTTAGCAAAGAACAGGAATTGATGTTGAGTCATTCTAAAATGCAGCAGAAATTTGTTGAATGCCTTTCCTTTTCCCTTTGCCTTTCCTTTCTCTTTTAACTGCCTGTTTCCCAATTTAAGAAAAAAGGAACCTTTTATTAGGACAGGAGTAACCTGAGCAAGATCCCAAAACCTTGGGATAACTACGTGCCAATGGTGGTTCCGTCAGGGAATACTCGCATGGACACAGCAGTCAGATCATATCTTCAGGGGTTCACACCCAGAATTCCCAAAGTTAAGCAATCACAATATATGTCTGTCCACCTTGAAATGTGCTTTAGAATACAGAAAAAAAAAATCTCTGCAAAGCCATTAATACCTGTCTAAGCAAAAGTAAATCTATCGGTGTTTCTATTATTTTAATAATGAAGTGCTTGCGTCACAGTTGCAATATAGCCTACTTGGCTCACACATGCTGTAGGGACACTTCTATCAGCAACCTCAACCAGTTGGAGATCGTCTCAATGCCAGGACTACAATTCAGCCATGCTTGGGATCCAAAATCAAGCTAACTTCCATCATACCGTACGGGGCAGTGCTTTGGAGACCACCCTACTCGCTTTGCTAACACTTAGGATGACATTTATGCAACTCAGGCTTCTAAACCTAAGGCTGATCAAGCATCACAAGTTATCTTGAGAGCTACTAAAAGAAACAGGCAATTCCAGACATTTATTTATTCTATTAGGGAGTATTTCTGTCTGCTCCTCATCCATACAAATGAAAATTGCCCTACAATTTTATTCACTGAAGTAAAGTTCTTACCTAAGGAATCATACCAAATATTAAATAGAAACGAAGCTAATTGGATAGCTAAGAGATTTTCTAATTTCATCTGCTTTAACGTGGGTCAGATTTCTTGCTTAGTTCTGACCTCACTTGTTCTCTATTCCCTCTCCCCATCCAAAAAAAAAAAAAAAAAAAACCATAAAATCTGACCCAAAATTAAATTTTGTATTTCATTGTGGGGAGAAAGGATTCACCCTACTTAAAAATAAACGTATTTTAAACTGAAATTTGGGTTAATGTTGACAAAATCGCATTGTTTTTGTCAGCAATAATATATGCATCACATTTTACATAGTCTTGTTAATTAATAAGATATTAATTAAAAAACATCCACATATTAGCTATTTCTAATTTTTGGCTTCATGCATGCCATGAAGTGGCATCACGATCTCATAAGGTCCCGTGTCACTTATGTGAGGAGAACAGAGAAGGGAGACCATTGGACTGACGTGCAAACACAAGACAAATACAAGCAGAGATCTCGGGAGCAGAAAGGGTATAAAACTTGAACAACAAAGGAGTTTTGAAGCGAGCAATGTGCTTGAGCTGGCTTCAACCCACACACCCTTTCTGGCTATTTATTTGGCTTACCTTGAAGATAGAACCTTCAAAGGAAGATACTTAATTTGTTCTGTTTTTATGAAAACCTGAAAATATCAGCACTAACAGGGGCAAGAACAGGACAGTTCTTCATCAGTATTAAAACCAGATCTGTTCAGCTATTCCATTATAGCTGAACCAAGAACAGTGTTTTTGCTCAAGGATTACCAGGCCATCAAATAATAATTAAAATTGTGATAATATTAGGCCAGCCCCTCCCTTGAGTCTGGGCAAGCTTTGCTATTGGAGCCACCTATGGCTGATTTCACTTGCTTGAAGAAGGAAACTCTTCAAAATGCCAGTTTATTGCTAAGGGAGCAGGGGGAAAGTAGCATCTGCAAATAATAAATGAGGCTCCCTGTGTTTTGACAAGCTCTTAATTTCCATTTGGATTATAAAGAGAATTTGCAGATGTGTCTTCAAATTTCCCAGTCTGCATTTTTAACAGAGATTTAGATTTACTGACATTGGCTAGCAATGTGCACGCTCCACAAAAGCTGGGTTTAGAGGATTTTATTTTTAACGCATGCAGCTCTGGTATTTGGTGGGTAGCGGATAGCAGCAGCAGTGATCTAACACTGATATAGCTACATGGGAATACCTTTGCCAATATAACACATATTTGGGGAATATCTAATCTGATCAATGCCTTTCAAATATTATTCAGTTTTGGCAAAAAGACTCTAACTTGTCAATGAATACATACAATGTCTGTGTTCACTAGTGTCATTACTGTGTATAGGAGCATTGTTATACCAACCACTCCATAGCAATCGTCACATAAAAGTTTAAGTTGTAAGAGCATTCCTGACCTAATTTCCCCTCACCATACCCTGTTCAGAGTCAAGGGTCATCCTCGCCTTAGGGTACGGAGCTAATTTATACGCAGGATTCAAGACATCCAGAGCAGTAGCTTCATGCTGAGTCAACCCAGCCACACCAAGGTTCCTGTGAACACTGTATCTGAGCCTCACAGAGGGCCTACAACAATCTACAGTCCTTGCTTTCTCTATTTTTCCTCTTTCTGCTCCCTAGAAAAACATGTACGAGAAAGTAAAAGTTTGTAGAAAGCAGCATTGATAAATCTACCAGAGGAATGCGTTAAAAATGCCCTAACATTTTTAATGTTCTGTAAAGTGCTTCTGCAGCCTTAAAACTTTTATTTCAGTTCAAAATGGTACTTTCCTTAAAAATATAACTGTATTATTTCATACAGGTTCAAAAGTCTTTCAATTTATTTGATGTTTAAAAATATAAACAAATAAATAAATAAGGTGCTTAAGTCTTTTGTGCCATTATGGAGAACAAAAAGAGACAAAAGGAGAAAAGAATGGGGACTTATTTTTCCTCTGAATTTTGAGAACAGCCAGAATGCACCTTACTGGGTGGCCCAATTTGTTGACTGAATAAGACATTATTTGATAGTTGCATTCCACTTATTTAGCATTACTTTACTTTTTTAGAGCACTGGAGAGTGCATACATGTTTTTTGGGTCAGAATTTTCCTTAAAATTCTGGGTCGAAATAGTGGTACACTAATCAGAATCTATAACCATCAGAATATTCAAATGAAATTCAGACTTGAAAAGTCCATAGAAAATCAAATACAAACCAATTGTATTTTGGGGATTATTATTAAGCCTAAAACATTCTTCAAAAAAAAAATCAAGTTTGCACATTTCTCCTATATTCTTTGCTTAATCATAAAACTCTCCATTACTTTAACCTTAACAAGGATGAATGTAGCACACACTGGACCCTGGCCATACACGCCCCGCGTCCATCTGGTAGTTCAAAAGAGACAGGCATAAGGTACAAAATTGTTTTTGGTTAAAGAATATTCAAGCTGAATCCGTCCTGTTAAACACAGGTAATGGGGAGAGAAAAAAAAAAAAAAAAAAAAAAAAAGAGCTTCTGGGGCAAAAAATGTAATTGAAATTTATTTTTCTTTTATTGGCTTACTTTTTAAATAAATAATTACAAGGTGTATAGAGCCTCAACCTAACTAAATATCACCCACAACGCAGAGAAGGATGGGGAGATCTGTAATCAGTGGACAAAATCACTAATATGTTTTAATTCCTGCTGGCGGAAGGAGGCTCTCCCGATGCCCATGCTCCGGAGACCAGGCTCTCTCCTACCAGTCTCCTCTCCCAGCTAAACTCCAGAGGCTGCTCCGAGGCGTCAGGAAGCCGCGAGCCCATCGGGCTGGGGATGCGCTGCCGGGCTGAGCCATCCCTGCCCAGGGACCATGCACAAGCAAATGTGCAGCACGGCTCTTGGACGGGAGAATTCCAGAGAAAAAATGCATTTTAAAAAGGAAAAAAATTCCCACAGTTATTAATGGGCTGATTCGGCTACTGGGACTTATCATTAACACAGCACATATCCAACACACGGAGCGCTTTGGAGGGAGAAACTGCGCTCGCGTCTTGGGACGAATAACATTTAAAGGCCAAGCCGCTGGTAGGGGCTCACGCCTGCGACTGCAGCAATCACATCCCTCACGAACAGCATCCCTGGGTTGGTTTTGCGGCCACATTCACAAAGGAAAGGGGCCTAGATTCCCCTGGAACAGCATCTCTAATTGCTGCTTTATTCAATTATCCCCTTTATTGAAAAGGTTATGCTGTACAAGATGGCATTTCCCTGCCAGAGCAGTCGTGGCAAAGCTCCTGCGTATCTGTCACGTCAAGGATCTCGACGCAGACCCTCGTTTCTAATACAGTGTTTATGTAAAGGATGACTCTCCTCAACCCGCTTGGCAGACACACACTCGTGCGTCGCTGTCGGGCGAATCCTCTACCCGGGGACCTCCCTGAGCACCGAGGGGCCCTCCCTTTCCTGCCCTGGCCCTAGAGGTGTTTGCGGAGCTGCAAATCAGAGGCAGACTTGCTGTCGTTTATTAAATTAAAAGAGCTGTCAATTAGCTTAGTCGGGGGCCTTTGTTGTAAAAGGTCTATGTAAAGCTGGAAGCTGAGCATATTTCTATCAAAAAAAATGACTACTTATTTACTTAATTAGAAAATAGCCTGTTCTAATAGGCTTTTCATCTATTTTTGAGCATGCTGAAGTAACTGTTGATAGGTAAAGAATGTGACTTTGCATCTGTTTTGTTTTTTTTTTTTTTTAATTTTAAGACAAAAATCTACGGATAAATAGACTTAATGAAATCACATACATGCTCAATTCCTCAATATTTATTTTGTTACATGAATTTTAAATTTCTTTTAAATAGCTGTGTAATTTTTTTTCTTGAAAGCCTATTTGCTCGGAGAGACTGCATATCATTTACATCAGAGCAGCTTCATAATGCCTGACAACAGAGTTCATGAACAAGACAAAAATCACATGAACCTTCTGAAGTTGAAAGGACAATTACATGTCTTTTTTTTTCAGTTAATAAGAAAGTAAAACTTTTGTTTAAACATAAAAGGACATAAAACAGTACGAAGTTGTCTCTTTGTTAAGAGGCATTTAAAGACACCCTAGACATCCCATGCCTCCCTAACAGTTTTCTAATTTTCCCACAAAGCCAATTCTCCAGCTTGTGAGTATCAAACTGTGGTATATGTAACACCTTCAAACTTTTCTAGTCATAGAAAAAGAATCTATTTAAATCATAAAAATGTATCCAATGTGACCCTTTTCATCCAACAGCAATAGCAGTGAGACTGCAGTATGTTACGTTACCAGCTATTTTTGAAGCACTTTTGCAAGACCAATCCCACAGAGTATATAAATAAGAATTACAAAGGGGAACTAAATTTTAAGCATGGTCCATCTTACTGATAACCAAACTTAGGTTTTGGTGGTACTAGCATTCTTGTTCGTTCCTACTGCCAAATTAATAATTTAGCATAAGTACGTTAACAGCATAAGGATCTGGAGTTAAAGCTCTAACTGGAGATCTGAGCTCAGTTATTGGTGAGATCAGATGCTCTCTGTATGGCCAAAATCATCTAGAGATAAAGGAACATCTATAAAGATCATGTTTTGTCTCTGCACCATATTAAAACCTCAACTTCCATCTGTTTCTCCAACTCCTACACATATCCATTTGCTCTGTTCCTTCTATTCCAGTTATGCTGTTTTGTTTGGATAAGGCTTTGGAAAACTGCAGCCTCAATTTAGAGCTCCTGATTCAGTGGGATACAAGCTTTTTTTGGCAACTTGCTTACTCCAAGCACTCTACCACCGTCATCATTACTATTAATAAGAGAAAGAGTATGTGCAGTATCCATCAGCATAAACATGTTCGTGTTTTCAGAAATATTCACTGTTGAAGGAATTTACTGAATAAATTTCCAAGCAAGGGAAGGGGTATGGCTAGGCACTATCATAATATTATGATTCCAAGTTACTCTAAGTCTGAAGAGAAAAAAAGGACTCCTCCTCTGAGAGCATTCTTCCCTTTATACATGATTCAGTCCAACTGAATATATATTCAATGTAAAAACCTTAAATTTAATATATATTATACAATATATAAGTATTACATACTCTCTTTACTGAGATATATATTTCTACATTTCAGAATAATTCAGACTTTTACAAAATCAATGATCTCAAGAGCTCTTAGTCACCTAACAGCTCCTACTTGAGGATTTTAGTAGTGGTTTAGGTGAGTTGACTCCTTTGGGATACAGATTACATAAAATTTCACATTATTTCTGAACAAAAGCACCCCTATGCAAAGTGAGCTGAACTGGGAGCTCCAGCAGCCCTCCCATACCTTGCCACCATGCGGGGGGGGGGGGGGG
>JAWLRI010000001.1:4427900-4559205 GCA_034781795.1 Crypturellus tataupa | reverse complement strand
CAAAGGCCCCCCCCCCCCCCCCCCCCAAAAAAAAAAAGAAAAAAAAACCATAAAATATCTTAACTGTTCTCCAGAACAGACCATTGTGCAGTGTCATTTGCTACAGCATGAAAAGTCAAGGACCTCCAAGTCACATACCCGTGTATGGCACTGGTGAACCCTGAGGTATCTCCAACAAGGCTTCCGTGGTGGAAGCACCGTAACCTTGCCCGGCACGGCAGCTAACCAAAACCCCTGGTTCTCAATGAACCAGTGCACTCCAGGCGAGATCCCATGGCTGTGTTCCAGCTCTGAGAGCTGGCTAGGGTCCCTCTGGGAATCTCCATAGAAGACTCAAGTGTACAGAGCACACAGACTGTAACTGCAGCTGGACCAGTACAATTCCTCCATTGAGTCCAATGGTGGACTGATGGAGAGGCACCATCTGTGAAATCGTTATGATCTGTTACATGTCCTCACTCTGGGCTTTCACCTCACTGCTCAGCCAAAGCAAAACAGATTTTCCCTAGAACATGGGAAGACATTTTTCCTTCCTTAAATCTGCCTATCTGAAGTGTAGGTTTTCAATCTCACTCTCTCTGACACTACATTTGCTCACAAAAAGTTGTATCAACTGTTTTATCGTATCAGCAATATGCTCCTTTCTCTTACACTAATCATTCTTTCCAACACCACTCCAGGAAAAAAAAAATAGAAAAAAGCTTATTTGCTTTTTTCCAAAAACATGAAGACTATACTTTTTCCCAAAATAATTCTGAAATAACTAGAAGCTATGGTCATAATCAAAGCTGCAAATTCATCGTTGAAAGCAAGTTCTTTGAATATGTGTGACAGGCATGCAAGTATTCTGTATTTAATTTCTTCTAATCACCGTTTCCGCAAGACTATAGTTCATTTCAGAAGAGCTCTGATTAAACATTAATAGGCGGTGAGCAGAAAAAAAAAAGTCCTTCTGTAATCTGGAAGTGACAACAATAGCCTGTAAACAAGATGAAAGCGGGAGCGACTGCATGGGTCACACCTTGCAGGGCTTTACATTCTCCCTTGCGGAGACAAGAGCTAATTAAAACTTGTGGCTAGCGAAAGACAGAAGAAAAAATAGGTCAAACAAATGGCTTTAGTATACAGAGATATTTTACATGGAGACATATCACTTCCAGGCTTTCAATTCTAGAACTGCAAGCGTATTTTAACCCACCTTGTGATTATCCATTGATATAATTTCTAATTTGCTTTTTGTATGCTATAACTTTTAGTTTTTGAAAGGAAGCTTTACTTACATTTACTCCCTTTACAGCTCTACTCACAGACCAAAGCTTTCTTCAGCTTGCATGTCACTGCAGTATGTGGGAAGTACACCTGGTAGCACTATATGTTATTATGTCTGACCAACACTTCTCATTTTAAGACTTTTTAGCAGTCCTTAAGTTTACCAAATATTCCCTGTTTGAACTAGCGTTTTCCAAAAGGGGGCAGGAGGAGAGAAGAGTGACAGGATCAATCCCTTGGATTTTTGACATCCAAGGGATTGTTATCATATAATGCTTCATTTTCTAGAAATATCAGGCATAATGGTTCAGACATTAGCTCATTGTTTTGCTCAAGTTAGAACTCCCCTGTAAATCATTTTGTTTTGAAATGCCCTATTGCCCCTGTACTCTGGACAAAGAAGTTGACATCTTTAATGATTTTCCAGAGACATACATCTTGCTACTTGGTGAATGCTTCTCAAAGCTAGCAAATTTATAGTCTGAAAAACAAGTGCAGGTCACTGCAGAGATTTGTCAACTAAATCCCCAGGATCTCAAGCACAAGTGCACTCCAGCCTAGGGAGCATTATACATCCTCAGCAGACAAAACCCGGCTTGCTGCCTTCTCTGGGGCCATCTCTGTCTTTCTTGTAGTCTAGGTACATGGAGAAAGAGAGCTGGAATGGCCCATGGAGAAAGGAGATAAAAAACTGAAAGAAGGGAAGAAAAATACCTGCTGAAGGGAAGAGGTGCAGTAGGGTTGCTGGCCCCACACCATTTGAAAATGCTGAAGGAGAATAAATAGAATAGAGAGAAGGAGTCTAAACTGGGAACAGATTTAGGACAGAAATCTCAAACAAGGGACAGGAAGGCTAAAAGGGTGAAAGGCAGATGGGCTGGGCAGCAAAGATGGGAACTGAGATAGTAACATAGAGTAGGTCTCAATGAGGTGAAAGACAGGCCACCCAATGCAGCAAAAATGCAAAGTCCACTGGTGGATCAGTGGTATGATTCTGAATGAGGAGATGGTGGGGGAAATAAAAAAAGGCATGGCAAGCCCAGTCCATCACAGCATGGACACTTCGTTCTTTTAGTGGAAACTCCTCAGCAAAACTTTATGGTTTGCCCAACCCACAATACTCTCTTGTCAGATTTGCATGAGACCTACAAACATTCCCATCAGCTTTCTGTGTTGGGATAACCTTCCCAAAAAGCTCACGTGATAGATGTTTCTGTGTTGCTGGAAACCTAAGCTAGAATCCCACATGTGTATCAATCTGATGCTTTGTGCTAAGAACTTAAAAGATTTTCTTTAAGCTTGCTTAGGTTTATCTAAGTTTAAAAACTTTAACTAAATTAGTTGTCTTAAAATATGTTGTCACACTAAACACTCAAATATTATGAAAGGTCAAAACTAAAATCAATCTCTGTGCCCTTCATTTATGTCCCTTACGTATGCATCAATAGTCTTTCCCAGGCTGGTGATGATATCGCCTGAGACCTCTACAATGCAAACACGGACATCTGAGCTGGCAATCTGGGCTCTTCCTTGGTCAGGAAGAAGACTCCTGGGACATGAGCTAGGTGCATGTCTGGGTGTTACAGGAAACTGCGGTATCAAGTTTGAGAGCATTAAGACCTGATTTTCTCAGCATGATTTTTATATTACACTTAATAGCTTTGAAGCACGGCTACTGTTCACTAATCATTTGGAGAGATTATGACTGCGGAAAACCAAATCTCAGGGCTTCCATGTTCAGCTCCCCAGCACAGTGCTCAGCTGCTTTCACAACAACAGACAGATAATATTTTTTTCAGACAATCTACAACCTCCTTCACTAGAATGGATGCAACTTTCTCAAGTTAATACCCTTTCTACCAAATGAAAAGCCTTTGGATGGCTCTGACCAGTGTCAATAAGCCTTTCCTTGGGATATTTTTTTTTTCAGGGATTTTCTTTTTAGGTAGGGAGAGATTGATTTTGTAACTTGTGCTTAGGATAGTTGTCTAGAAGAGCAATATATTTAGTACTTGAATCTGGATCTTTAACATTCTTTCACTGTTAACCAAGACAGAATTAAAAAAATATGATTTTCCAAAAATATTTATAAATTCAAAAATATAGCTTTCTCTCCATGCAGATGAGAGTGGTTTTTTTTATATTTTTTTTAAATTTATTTGTTATTATTATTATTTTTAATTCCATGGGCTATTGTTGGCTGAAAGAATATCTTCAGTTCTTACCCTAATAGGAAAGCTTTCTTTCCTTATCTAACCCCCCCATCATCCCAGAGATCCACTGTTTCATAAAAGGAGGCAGGGAAAAGAGAGCAGAATTTTCCATCATCTTGAATGACTGCTTGCTGGATACCATATTTGACAAACATATAATAAAAGAGCTTGCTTCAGGTGGGATCTTGTAATAATGGTAAACCTTATGCCTGAAACTGTAAAGCTGATTAAATATTAGCAATGAGCAAGAGCTGCAAAATTAAAGAGTGAATTAATGGATGCTTGTTGCTCATTTCTCTCTTGGTAAACATTATAGAAAATAAACACTACCAAGTTTAATTCCCCAGAATGTATTACTGTGCTCAGATGAAATAACTGTAATGTCTAGATGATATACACCATTCATTTCTCTCTTCTGGTTATTGTGTACACCATTCATTTCTCCCTTCTAGTTACTGCAGTCTAAGAAATGTCTTCTAACTCACCGCAGCGAGCCGGTCCACTCCACTTGCCGTTCGTGCCAACGTTACGAGGTCTTCTTGCATCTTATCTACCCATGACTTTATCCTACAGAAACCAAAAAGAGAGAGAAAGTTGTCCAATTAGATCAATGGCAGATATCTGTGAAGATCTCCAACACAAATAAAGGCTGACAGATTAACTTCTGTGTGGTACATCGATCCTGAAGTACCCTGATACGGCTTGGAGGCAGCTTTAGACATGCTCTCTACCTTCCTTTACTCACACTCTTTCACAAGCTCTTATCTTCTCAAAAACCTAACACAACCAAGTTGTATGCAATCATTCAGCATGAGAAAAAGGCAAAAAGTCAGACTATGCTGACATAAGTAAACATACAATCTACAAGAATTGTCTTTGGTTGATTAAAAAAATATCATCTACTTGGATGGGCCAAAGTACTCAAGCTACATCTTAACTGCATTCTCTTTCCCCAGTTTAACTCAGGCATTTTTTTCTTCTTTCTGCCTGGCTAAAGTCCACCTGGCAGTGGATCTCCAGACATCATCCCTATCATAGGACAGATCAGACTAGCTCTTGCTAGAAGTCACCAAGTTCCTATCATTGTATAGCCAATATATAGGCTCCACTAGGTCTCGAAGACGGGATTCTTCTCATACAGGTTTCTGAAGAGGACACCACACTAATCTAGCTGTAAAATCAGGCATGCCATCAGTATCACCAGCTGTAGCAGAGCTGCCTATGTTATTCCGGCGGCCTACAGCCCATCCAAGGAGCCTGCAGGACAGGCAGCAGTGAACATTGGTTGAATGGGTTGTTCTTGCAGCATCCGCTCCTGGTTTTCCCTGGGGAACAGCCAGTGATATGCTGCTGTGTGTCCTGGATTCCCTATGACCGAAAAAAAAAAAAAAAAAAAAAACAGATCCTTTGGAAAAGTGTTGGATCCGATGGCTTATATGTTTATATGTCACAATGTGTAGGAGGAAAGCAGCTGTGGTGCAAGTTCATCCCAGGGAGATACGTGTTTATTCAAGCAACAAGGTAAGGTCACAGCTTGCCCAGCCACAGCTTGTTCTTTACTCATCTACCACGGTATCCCTGTCAGTGTCACAGCTCTCTGCTTTGAAATCTGTAACTGATACATAAACACATATACACACCTACATAACCAGGCATCCTAAGAACATCCTGTCTTCTTTTGACACTGTGGAACTGATTACTTTCATGAACATGGGGAAAACAGGTAAAAGGAAGGCTCTCTATTTTTGCTATAGCAAAGAAAATTTGGAAGAATGAGAAAATACAGAGGCTGGATTTAATCCTGCCCACAATCATCAATATGTTTTATGTTAAACCATAATCTGCATCTTAAAAGGGCACAGCCTCTATTATGGAGCTGCTACTTTGCCACTTATTTTTAAGGGATTCTTCTTCACACTTCAGAGGAACAGGATTAGTTATCCAAATGATAAAGGAGATGATTAATTTTTTTTTCCTACCATAAGGACTTTTTGGCAACCCAAACTGCCAACCTACCCTGGCAGAAAATTAACAAGTTTTACAAAGGTGCCACATTTAAGACAAATCTCTTTTCAGTCTGTTTTAGGCGGCTGTCTGGTCCATAGGATGTCTCTGATAAATCCCATTTCAAGAAACTTAGCCACAAATAGAGTATTCAGACACATTAAACAAGACATGTTTGTAGATTCTTAGTTCAAAGTCTATTTGAGATTTTTGTAAAAAAAAAAAACAGCAGAAAAGAAACTGAAGTCTGGTTTCCTAAAACCTAGAATTGTATCACATATATACATATTTACATATATATATATATATATATATCAACTAATGTACAGGCAACCAGCAGGTTAGAGCTGTAGTTTGTCACTAACCATAATTTCGGCCTGTGATGTTGTTGTTTTCACTCTCTTTCTGCAGCCCCATGGTCTGGCCCATTTATGTTCCCATATTTTGTGTCCTCTCTTATTTTTATCATTTAAATCTTTGTCTAAAGTCAGTGATCCTGCACTGCCCGTTCAGCACCTCCCATTAACTCTTCACTCACAGGAAAATGAAAAAAAAAAAAAAAAAAGGAAAATATTTTAGACTGAAAGTATTTCACTCTCTCATTCACCCCAGAGCAGTTTTAATGGATCTTGTTCTCAGGACCAAAAGCTTTTCAGAAGACTATCGGTGTCAGTGCTGGCAGTTTCTCTCAGTGTTCACACACGTTTAGCATCAGTGTTTTAACTGAAAACACCCCCAAAGTTTTGTGGATTAGCGGTAGAGCTTCAACAACCCATCATTTCCAGTCCATGGTTTGAGAACTGATGTCTTTTCATTGGTCACATGCAATTAATAACAATTAATTGTGATTAATACTTTGCTGCCTAATCTACACACAGAACTGCATGCTCTAAACTGCCATGACATCACTCTCTATTAGGACAATATCTGAGATGCACTAAACAAAATATCTCCTCCTTGATACAGTGGTTTGCTCCATGTCTGATAGTGCCAGGCTGGCACCCCACCCTTAGGACAGGTGACAAAAAGGACTATCACAAAGTTAACCCTCTGCCTCTCTGCTCCCCCTGCTGAAGCAGGCCCAGATCCTCCAGCCCCGTAACTGGAATCAACTCCCCTGCGCATCGGTCAGGCTCGCAGGCAGATGAAGCTGCCCCAGCCCCGAAAGGCCTTGGCCTGGAGTGTGATCCTGCATCCACTCGAAAGGGGCAGTAGGACCCTCATCCAGCTCCCGTTTGCAGCGATGACCAGCTGAACAGGCACTAATAAATAAACCAATAAATTGTCGCACGTATTGCCCTGCTACAGCTGCACTCCGTGTCACAGGGACACTCTCCAGCTTGCAGGAACACTCACCACTCCAGTCCTCTACCCACCCGCAGCAATTTCATGTCCCCTCTGTGCAATCAAGGGTACGTTTCCCCACAAGGGGACATCATCTCAATGATGTTTTTGATTTAGAAAGTAGCACTTGTACAGTACAATGCCCACTATATAGAAGTTACTATTCTAAAACCTTGGGAGAGTGTGGAGTGACCCACTCTGCTCCCAAATCACTTGTGCAAGATGAGACCTTCTCACTCAGGTTCTTATTTACATTAACTTATTTGTTTGCAGGGTCTATTTTTTTAAAAAAAACTTGGACCTACTTAAAAATATTAAATCTTTTCTACAAGTCTTTTAGTAGATTCTTTGAAAATCAATGTCAATTTAAATAAAATATGTATAAAGTTTTACTTTCATCTGCAACAAACTGAAAATTCAACTAGCATTATTTTTTTCTTCTCAATCCACACCTTATTATTTTGGAAAATATGACTGTAAAATATTTTTCAATGTTCTGTTATAAATCTTCTTTTGCTCTGGATAGCCTTATCATATATTTGACATACTGAACTCCACCCATCCGGACAGCATAGTGAAATTTTGTAAAAGTCCGCTCTGAGAACATGAGATGCTGCAGAGCAGGGACTTACCAAAACGGAAAAAAAAAGTGATATAGTGTTAGCACAAATCAGATGATGGATTAGAGCTGAAAACATCCTATACACAACAACATCGTGAAACAAAGTGGTCACATTCAACGGATCTCCAACCTCCCACATATCATATATTCCACTGCCAGTTTTACTGCCTTCTACAGCTGCACCAGACCGTGGCACCAGGCACAAAGTGTGCAGCGGTGCAAGCCGACAGCCAGCGTCACGTCAGATACAGCGCAGCTGCCCTACGGGACCCTTCCCTTTGGTGTTGAGCAGCGCAGGGTTTGTGCAACAGCACTTGGGCTGGAGCCTCTGCAAGTCCTTCTCTTCCTGCACGCGAGCCTCGAACACGCTACCTGCCCCTGCAGTAATATCTGAAGCTCTTCTGAAGACTGTGTCTTCACAAGACTAGGCAAATTCCCAAGTGGAAGTAGCTCATTCTAACAGGAAGGGAGGCAGCTTCCAAGGCTGGGCCAAGCCGCCAGAGGTTACAATTTCCCTGACCTTCTAGCTCATCCTGCTACTAGTGTAACTGTAGCATGGCCTGATGCATGTTCTACAGACAGCTTTATAGTTGTTTTATCCCCAACGACCTTGTTAAAATCCAACCAAAAGAAGAATGGGCAAAGAAGTCCTCTTCCCAGGAAGAATGCTAGTGTATAAAATACTCATTTGATTCTCTACAAAGAATAAAGAAACAAAATTGTGCAAGTTCTGATGGAAATGTGGTATCTGGAATTTGAAAAATGCCTCATGGGACAAGCCCTTCAGCAGGGGTGGTACCGCAGCAGCTGTTAAGAATTCAGTCTGCTCATGGCTCACTAGTAACAACAAATGCTAACAAACTAGTAGCTGTAAATGCTACAGTAGTAATAGAGTCTTTTCATGGGAAACTATGTGAGTAAGTATTGGAAGTGGAAGGGATTGAGAACACATCCGCATGGCCCTGTTACTGTCTGCCATTTTTGTACATTTTCTATTTTTCTGCGTGAAGGAATGCACTATACAAAAGCGGAAAGAGTAAAACCCATTACACCCAAGTGATTTTCAAAGTATAAAATAAATTATTGAACAAAATGTTGTTTTTTTTTTTATTATATACTTCAGTTAAAAAAAATCTGGGTGTTATTTCTAAAAACAGTCGATAGAAGAAATCAGGGAGAATTGATTTTTAAATTGACTTTTTCCATTTGCCATTGCTTTGTTTATTACTGGATGTTCTCCTCTCTGTCCTTTTTCTTATTTATTTTATTTCTCTTAAGGCAGTAATAGTTTGCTCTTCAGCCAAAATTGAGAATGAGAAGAACACAGCATAGCGAGGACCTTGCCTATAAAGGTTAGGCACCCAGGCTGTTTTGTTGCTTGTTTTTTAAATAGGCTATTGCTACAGTCCTGGAAAACGGCATCCCTAGAGGAGACTCATTTTATCCTAAAGAAGGTGAGATGACCTGCCCGCCTCTCTACATTGCCTTTACTGGGGATCTCTACGACAATTCCTAGTTCAGAATCCCTGATATAGTTAGATAGATGCTATAGATGCCTGATATAGATGCTTCAGTCTAGGTAGGTTAAGTTTAAGATTATATCAATTTAGAAAAATGACAAAAAGTCGACTTTAATTCCAATTAAACTCTTCCCCAGCTGTAATTTCAATGTGAGTAATCAAGTTCCTTCCAATACCGATTGCATATGAAGATCTTAAAGACTTAAAAGATTATTTTTGTGCATATTCTTGCACATTCATCTTAACCTACTGGATTTTCTATGGGGAAAACCATGTTTCTCTTATCTGTTCATGCAACAAATTCCAACAAAAAGATGAGTAACTTAGGAAGTGTGCTTTTTTTTTTTTTTCTAAACTACTATTAAAAGTACAAATGATGAAATGGCATTCTAAAGCTTTGTGGAAGCTCACTGTAATTACTGTCTCCTGCCCGCAAGAATTTAAGTAATACCATCAGCATTATTCGTAGGATCTAATGTCCATGTTTCTGCATGCTGCTTCTCCAGGCTCGCCGGACACGCATGTCTCTCTTAGTAACAGACACTTCAGATATTTCAAGCTCCTCCTGGACTATGCGTCCAAGCAGGACAAAAGGAAGCCAGAGCCCCTGGCACTGAGGCACTTGCCTGGGACTCCTTTAACTGCAGCCTGCAGTGCAGTATCTGCCTGACAGCTGCTCCTGGTCGGAGTTTGTGTCACAGCAACCACGCGCCTCCATGGCTTAAAGAAGCAGCCGTCGTTTTTCTGCACAGGGCAGCACAGGGAAGGCGGTGCAGAAGGTTGGACTGCTAACAAGGTTAGAAGCATCGCACTGGATGTCCCACTGCAAAGTGACTGTCTGATTCAGGACAGACTGACACAGTCATTCTCTGGCGAAGGAGAAGTTACAGCCCAGCTGCTGGACCAAGGCAGTGATCAGACTGATGAATCATCACAATCATCCATCCATCCATCCATATTACAGTTTTTTCCAGCCCAGACTAACAGCCACTTTGACGCAGAGATTTCTTTTTCTATTTACCATTTTTTTCCTAACAGCACAATTACCTTTCCTATAACGAGAGGATTTTTACGTTTGCCCCAAGTCATGCTCCAAGCAGACCTCAGAATAAATGGAGCCGAACTAAGAAATCTTTCTTTCAATTTCATTAAAATCTCATTTTATTTTAAACTATATACCAAACCATACTTGCAGAAGAGTGCTGGTTAAGTGTATTTGCGAAGGAAAAGATCGACACACAGAACTACTTGGCCATAACATTTTCCCCACTGAAACGTATGCTATTTTTCTTCAAGGAAAGCAGATTCATGTACTTACACACCGTGGCTTTGTAGACTGCATATACTTAATAATTTAAGGCCTATTACCTGCATTCTGCCTGGATACTGTCTTAAAAGGGGCAGGCATCCAGCTTAAAGACTGCCAGTTTTGTATGCTGGTGTTCCAGATACAACCCTCTCCAACTAAGATTATGTTTTGCCCAAATTTTATGCCTCGCATACATCTGAACACCTAAAAATAACAATTATAATAATGAAAGCTATAGGTAGCAAGAGGGAAGAGAACTGTTTCCAAAATAGGTCAGTATCTCCTGGCTTATCAGAAAGAAAAAAAAAATCACATAGCTCCTAATTCAATAAAAAGTGGCATTTGAGAAATGAGGATAAATGAGATTTGACTCAGAAACAGTAAGAGTGCAAGCCCTGCTGTATTTTTTTTCCAAAATAAGCCCTATATTTCTTGTTCAGAATAACCTTCACTTTCAGAAACAGATGCCTTTTAGAAGAGTTTTTGCTGTCAGTGAAGGAGGGAGGAAAGGCTACGAAATTATGATAAAAGCAGGACTCTCAGCCATTCTTTGTGCCTCTTAAGCAATGCTATAGGGCAAACAGAAACTATTATTACAATTTATAGAAGCCATGTGAAAGAAGAACCTGTACTACAATCAGACTATTAACCATGTACACAGAAATTTCCAGTGTTGCTGCATTAATACCTCCTACTGCAAAAACTACTGCATTTCAACACAGCTATATATTTTGATGATCTATTAAACTGACAGTACTTGCATTTCACGTATGTGGGTGAACAGAGAGACTTACAGAGAACCAGACACTGCAAAGACTCAGAAAGGCAGGTGTTGTGAAATACTGTGCAAGTTGTCACACGGTGTGCTTAAACCCCACTGATTCTCAGCCAAGCAGAGAAAACTGGATATGGAAAGACTGGTGCAAAGATCACTGAAATCCTCTGGTTATCAGAGCAAGCTCTTGATAAAGCAGCAGTTCTTGACACGCATTGAGTATCTGATCCCATAAATATGGGACAGCCCAAGGGCCCCTAGATCTCTCTGGCCAAGATCCTGCAGGATGTCCCCTTGTGCAGGGACACGTCTCAAGGATGCTCCTCGAGGGTAAGAGATCCTCACCAGCAGTAGATGTGCGGTAAGCGAACAGAGCACGCTGAAGCTTTCTAAAGCACTGTAACCCTTACAAACGTCTATCTAGGATTGATAGTGCACATAATAATTTAGGAATAAACTGCTGACCACATCTGGGACTAAGAATGGATCCAGATGCACCTTGAAGGCGGCCACACCTCTAGGAAGTCCGATCTGAACCCCGTGACTCAGTGTTCTCCTTGGGAATTTTCTAGAAACTTGTCCTCCATGCAGTAAATAACAAGATTCAAAGGCAAGGTCACTGCTGAAGCCACTCTCCATAGCAATAACGCATACTGCTATTTTTCTCGTGCAAGCGAAGTGCTTTGCATCTCTTATACCGATTACCACTTGTTCCGTGATATGCACAGAAGAGGGTTATAAAATTGAGATGTGACATAGAAACACAATAAATGAAAATAGCCAATATTATAGCAAATGAATTTTCCAAGTCTTACAAGATTTAAAACAGTTTAACGAAGTGCCACAGAACACATGAACTTCAAATCTTCATCCTGAGACATGCTCATCTCATTCTGTAGCCTCTATATTCCTCAGATACTCCTCACAGAATCATGGAATGGTCAAGGTTGGAAGGGACCTCTAGCGACCATCTAGTCCAACCCCCCTGCTCAAGCAGGGACACCTAGAGCACGTGACACAGGGTCACATCCTCCTCTTCCTATTCCTAGGAAATGGCTAAGATGTTTTCCTGTCAGTACAGTATAAATACTACATGTACGTAGCATTAGCAGTTTCTAAGGATGTTACAGATTCAGAATGCTGCAAGTGTTGGAAACTCCATCTTAGCCCATTTTGCTGATGATACAGGCATCTATAGTCACTGTTAACTGTTTGTTTAATCACACAGTTTTTCATATGTGTTTAGAACAACTTTTGCTTAATGAAAGAAAAACACAGATTAATCCACAGCATCTAGCTACTGTCTTGAATGAGGAAAGCTGGGAAAACACATTTTCCAAAGGAATGCACAGAATGCATCACCTACACCACAAAGACATTTCTTCTGTTAGAAAGACCAAGAACAAACAAAATAACAATAATAATAAACTACTTCATTTCTTTGCCTTCTTTATCTGTATTTGCCATCCAAATATGACACACTGATGGACACATAGTCTGCTTTAATTTTACATATGTAAAAGGATACTAATAGTCTGGACCAGATGTAGACTTTAGCTCTTCTCTCTTTTCCAAATAAAAACCACTTCACTTAAAATGCTTATTTTGATTTTGTTAAACAAACATTTGGGGAGTAAGACCTAATTTCTCTATCTTATCTGTCATCCTTATTCTGACAGAACACCTTTAGTGTTTAGTGATTTAGAATCAATGTAGGCTGAAAATGCCTCAGAATATTTCAGTACCAGACTTCTTAATGGTTGGATTCCTTTTCCACATGTTTTCACTATTCAGTTACAGAAAATTCAATAATTTTCCATTAAAACTCTTTCTGCCATATTGCAGTAAATCAGAAAAAATAAAATTCTTGTTAAAGCAGATCCAAAGGTAATGTGGGACATGCAGAGCACTTCTTTATTAGGCTGATGCAGCCCTTAGACTTGCACAAGGCTCCTCTCCATTTGAGCCTTCAGTAGAGGTTCTTTATTTGTAATCACATTTCCCATTTCCTAGTTGAGCAAGTGTTTTAAACAAATTTTAACCCATCCAGGTGTTTCATAGGAGTGACCAAGTAATTCCTTAAATTAGATATTCACTTTAAAGTACCAGAAACTGGACCAGACCATACTATTTTATAAGCTTGTCCTGTATAAACTAAGTGGTTGACAGGGGTCTAGCCATCCATATTCATAATTACAACTTCTGCTCCACAAATACTTCTCTTCTTTTTGTCAAGTCTTTTTCTGCAGTCTAAAGCTTCCCTGCAAACTACATGAAAAAATATACTCTAATGGAAATTATTCTTGCATAAAATATCATTTAATAAATTAAGTTGGTTCTTTAATGCAAGTCTGACAAATAGAATAAGCTCCAAAATTGCTACATAGTATCAAAATAACTCCTCAAAAATTATTGGTTTAATTATCAAAGATTATAGTGCTAAAACAGTTTAACAGACATAAATTTACAGCTCAAATAAGTGTCACTGTTCCTTAGATGTGTTTCATGAAAGGCTTTACAGTTAGATATAAATCCAGTACCACTTACTGCTTAGCCTTAAAAAGAAATCTGGTTATCATTTCTGTAGCTGAAAAAAATGAACTTTAAAATGAAAAGACAGAGAAAAACACGTAAATTTCTCTCTAATGTTTCTTCAGAATGACCTAAAATACCTCATTGATCACTAATGGTTAAAGTATCCAATACTATCTGGATTAAGTTCATTACTCTAGTGCAAAAAGTTACTTGGCTTATATCACTTATCAAATCTTATCACTTATCCTCTTTAAAAAAAGGAGACCAAAATTCAATCCACAGAGAGCAACATAGTTATTCCAGTCTATTCTAGGCTATTCTAATCCAAGAACCAGGATTAAAAATTGAGAAAAGTAATATGTAAATGCTGGTAAATGTTATTCAGTATTATTGCATTATACAATAAAAATATAATATAAAAACACCTGTATTGTATTGTATTGTATGACTGGAGAATAAAAATAAAAAAGTACTTTTGATTTTTTTAAAGAAATCTCAGCATACTGGGACTTTTAAAAGTGCTTAAATTCACAATTATCTTAAGGTATTTCAGGCATAAAATGACAATATCAGTTGTTTAGGATCTCAGAGTAATACTTTATATATAATTTATATTGAAATAAATCTTCCACAATATAATAAACACTAAATTTTTGCTTCAGGAAATAGAAAAAAAAATTAAAAAAAAAAAAAAAAAAAAAAAGAAAATTACCCCTTTTTCCTTATGCATTAAAGAAGGCATAATGAAATTAAAATATGGTATATGGGGAACCAGTAAATAGATTAAAAGAAACAAGTGAAGAGAGGAAGATATTCATACCTGTGCACATTCCTAGCGCAATTCCAGCTGAAGGGAATTTCTCAGACATGTAGTTTGGGCCACTACTGCAGCAGCACCGTGAGATGCTGCGACCACACTGCAAACTGGAGACCTGCCTCGATCTCACAGAGGGCTACAGTGGCCGGCCCTTCTTTAAGGGGAAACTCAATTAAGTAATTTAAGCAGTTGATACGGCGCTACAGATAGAACAAGTTCACTTGAGTTTAGCAGCCCACACTTGAAGATAAGCAGGCACTTATGTTCCCTGGAATACAGGGCTTGGCTGTGCAGTGGGAACCTTTCTAATGGTTTTGTATGATGATTAAGTTGATGATTATTAAAAATATATGCTTAAAGAATGGTAATTTTTCTCACACTAATTTTAAAGATATTGCACGATCATTTAAACACTGCACTGCACAGCCATGAACTGTTCACCACAATCCAACTTTTACAGCTTCCTTTAAAATGTTGTTTTCTGTGATGTTCCTTCCTCTTGTTCAATAATGACAAGATTCATAAATAAAATATCTATTATATTACAGCAGAATGCCACTTTCCTACAAACCAATGCAGACAAAAAAACCCTATCCATACTCCATCACTCCATCAATGGAATCATCTAATTTATGACAGTATTTTAAATTATTATATACATTAGGAAATCTTGATTGAACAGTGCACTCCAAAGAGCACTGCTTGAAAGCTGTGCATTCAAATTAATCAGCTGTTTCATTTGCAAATATATTCTAGCTTTCAAAGCCTGACTTCCAATGTGCAAAGCTGTCACCTCCCTAACATGCCACTAATGTCATACCATAAGGAGAATTTGTTCTGGAAAGACCTAAATAGACTCAGCCTTCTGAAAGATAGGCACTTTCCACATTCAGTGCTGTCATATGAAACAAAAAATAAAGTATCACCACAAAAGAAGCAAAGGAGGCAAAGTAGAGATTATTATGCAAGCCCAAGATTTTGGCATAGACGTTTCCACAGAAATTAGCATCAAAATTAGCAATATCCATGTGATCTTTAAATCTATCCGTTTCACCAAGTTGCGCTGAATTGCGCTGCGCCCTTGCTGGCGGCGCAGCTGGTGTGCTGAGCTCCCTGGGATGCAGGTGCTTATCCACGGCTATTTGCAAAGGAAAATAGCAAAAGGAGAAAATAATTAATGCGTTCCTTTCCTCCTGCTTAAGCGAGTGTCAGTCTACTTCCATCCACTGCAGCTTGGCATCTTAAAATCATCTGAAAACTGTCCGTTGTGATGTAAGGTCCAAATCCATGAAGCCTTTGTGTGTTAGCAAGCCTCGGGCAGAGCAGTAGTCCTGATCACAGAACCAGGCCAGTGTAGCAGTGAGGGACTTTAAGTTATATTAAAATTATGTCTAAATTCTCCAGTGTGTTAGACCTGCCGTGTATCAGAAGGGAAAGCAGACTGTTGACTTCCAGGGAAAAAAAAAAGAGGGCAATTACCCTGTAAAAAGCCAGCACCAGCCAAAACTATATCCCAGTCCTCTACGTTACAAAATTAACCTTTTGTAATAGCTATTGGCAGCTTCACAGGCCAGTTCAGTCATGCACAGTTTTACCCATCTTGTATTTCTACTATGATGCTCCAATAACAAGATGTATCACCTTTTTGAATCCGCGGAAGCTCCAGACACTGGAAAATGAAGGAATACACTGAACGTTGTTACTGGGCACACATGGAAGCCTGCTCGTTTATTAGAGAGAGGTGAGAGAAATACAAATAGGTCACAAGTTGTAAAAATCTCAGAAACATAACACCACATTTTTCACTTTCAAGGCTCTAAGGCATCTCCCGATGCTTGGGCGCTGCTTTCGGGAGCCCGGCTGGCGGGACTGCACGCGTCGGATTCGGGAAGCTCCACAAAGAAGCAATCTCCAGCTGTGCACACAGGACCAAAGGGCAGCAAGGGTCAGTTCCCAGGAAAGCCGAACAAGAGGGACATTCAGCCTAACTCGGCTTTAAAACAACATCGTCTCCAAGAGGCTTCGCTCGCCTTTCGCAGGCCACGGTAGATGCTCGGGGGTCGGGAGGCCACGCCGTTTGTCAGTGCATCCGATGCACGTTCAGTGACAGCCTGTTAACGGCAGTGTCTGACATGCACTTCCTCTTCCACGTGTCCCCTTCCTGATTTCAGCATGTTCTCTAATTAAGCACCAGAACAACACACTAGAATCGACCCGATGTAGCAGTCACTTGCAGGAGTCACCCGTTCCCCTGTCACACCAGGGCGCGCGGAGGGGGTCTGTCTGATATGGGCGACCGCACCTGCCCCACGGGCCCCAGGGGACTGTACAAAGAGATCAAGACATCAGCCCCGCGCAGCCCATGCGAGCTCCGACACGAGCGTTTTGTCACTCACTCATCCATCTCTGCCTACTAGGGTTAATGGTGGCTGGAATCGACACCAGGCGATTTAATAAATAAGGGTATTGGACGTGTTTCCAACGAAGCATACCAGATCTCGGGCTTTAGTGACATTTTGATTAAAGGTCCATACACAGCAAAGGCTTTTTATGAGGCGGCTGCTTAAAAGACAATCTATTTGAGTGAAAACAGCGCCGAGGAGCCGCCATCCCTTGGCAATTTACTGCGAAACATTTGTTTGCTTCACAACGGTGTGAATCACGACCACGGCACTCGCAGGGCTGGGTGATTAAATCAGGATCTCTAGCGGTCCTTACAATGAGCAAAGAGAAAACACCGTTTGCTAAAGTAATTCCTGTGTTATGCAAAACAGATAAGGCACAGGAGTACGATCCGCTCCCTTTTCCAGCGCCTCTTCCTCTGTTTCTTGTTTCCACTTCCCAGTACAAAATGCTGGGAGGGTTGCAAAAACGGAATCATAAATAATATTTCACTACGAAAAAAATGTTAATCTAAATGTATGGTAATAGCTGCTGATGGGAGGGTACTACCAACAGTTTAATATATAATCTCAGATTCACTGATACTGATCAAGGAAATGAGTTATTCCCTAAATAATAATAATAATAAATAATAAAAAGTGTTTTCAAACTGAATCAGCAATGGTAATTTGAATATGATCATACACAAGAACACAAGTCTCCAGCCTCCACCCCTGAACCCCAAGGGCTTCTCGCAGTCACTGTGGCAAGGAGACCCTCGGTTACAACTCGGATAATCAGGGGGGATTAAAGTGCATTTACCAGGGGTGGATATGAAGTACGGAGGCAAATGAAAAGAACAAAATCTAGAAAAGAGCGTGACAAAACAAGAAAAAAAAATTGAAAACGTTGCAGAGACAGAGGAAAAATGTCAGCTCTGGAGTATCATGTTGCATGAGACTCAGACAACTTTTAGCAAGTGGAAGAGAGCAAGACTCGTTCAAATAAAATAAAATTTAAAAAGTTTAATTTTGCTTATCTTTTATTTTATTTATAAGATGCTACCTAAGGCAGTTCCCAACCAGGTCAGTGTAAAGGCTGTCCAGATCACTAGAGAAAGATGAAGGAGCTTTTAAACTGAGCTCAATTTCTGAATTTCTCTTGTCATGACCATAATAAAATTTTGCTGTGCCAACCCACCAAATTACAAGGACACATTAAATGTCTTGATGTAACATAACAGGTAAAATTCCCCAGCTGGAAAGGAAACTTAACATGGAAAATCTTTGGTAAAACTTTGTTCTCATGTGCACCATAGAAATAGCTGTTAAAGAGTCACTCTTTTGCCAGACTCTCATCCTAACGTCCACTTTTCTTTTTCATAAGGATTATGCCTTCCTTTTGTCTGCATAAGACACGTTAAAACGCTACAGAAAAAAACTCTCTGCTCAGACTGTAAATCTCTGTATACATTACTTGCCCTTTGGACCTTCAGACAGCACCTTGCTCTCTTCCTTGGCAACAGAACCAGCTAGTGCAACGAACCCATTGTGTACGACCAGGAGCCACACGAAGCAAAGATGGTTTTCAATGTAAATAATAAAATTCTTAAGTGGAAAAGAGGAGACCAAGCAGGAAAATACACAGACTAGTAGTTTCTGCCAAGTTTTCTCGCATGCAAACTTAAATATATTTTGGAGCATGATAAGGTGTGTGCCATTTCCTTATTTCAAAATATTCTCTCACACATAAGTGTATCTACTGAAATATTAGCAACTGAAGCACCTTACACCGCATATGTAAATCAAATAAAATGCAGCACTAACCAATTATCCAAATTTTGCCAAAGATTCTAGTTAGACTGAAGAGAAAAAAAGAAGGCCAAATAAACCTGCTACTTATGGTGTGATCATGAAGTCAGCTTTAAAACCAATGCCTGTCCCATTGCCCATATCTTATATCCTAGTTATTGATGACTGTTTTGGAGATGCACTGGAGGGTCCTCAAATTACCTTTTTTCTTGGATTACAAATAAAGTAACAGATGGGATCCAAACAGGACCAGATCCTTGAGGGCAATCTGAATCAATACAACCTGACAAACATCATCTGAGCCATTTCCATGTGCCAAGAAATAATTTCCTCTCCATTGCTTTATGAACACAAACAATAGGATTTCACTCCCTTCCACTAAGCACTTGGTGCAGCACTCAAAAATCAAGAATCATTTCTCAAATTCAGGAATGCAGTTTAATATTCGATAATGCTTTACTCTGACGTGGTTTTATCTGGGTTATTTGAGCGAGCTGGCAGCAGTTCTTCACCTGCGAAGCACTGGCCAAGCTTCGGGGAGGAAGCGAGACAGACCCCTGTGCTGGCTCCGCTGTCTGAAAGTTAATCAGCAGCAGCAGGCAGGGGGGTGCAGACAGCTGGTGTCAAAGCAGGTTTATCATTTATTACATGACTAGATGGTTTAAGCCATTCACCTTTAGTGTTTGGCTACGTGATGCACTCTAGAGATACGGACTGTGTCCTTACTACAACCTTCCATAATGCTCAGAAGTACGAGTGAAGTCTCTGAGTGTTTCCTATTCTGACATATATATTTCAGTGCCTAAAGGATCTGTATATTCAATCTCACTGCTAGTAACAGGCAGAGGGCTGTGTATGCGACATGCTTTACGTGCTCACCATGGGTTCTTTACACTGCCTCTTGGCAAGTTCCTGCCCCTTTGCACTGACTACACGTGAAAGTCAAGCGCCCAATTTGGGTTGCAGGGCTGCACCTAAGAATAGTATCATGGGGCAGAGTACAAGAGCTTCCACAAGTGCCCAAATCCCAAAGGTTGTTTTTGCAAAAGAAAAGATTCTTGCAATAAATTTTGAAACCTGCCTCTTATAGAAAAAAAAAAAAAGAAAAAAATACTCTCTCATAGCCAAGGATCCATTTACACCCTCTGCTAAGCCTGTTTCTGAAACACCATCTCTCCTCACAGAGAGCAAGAGAGCACAGTGCTATTTGCGTTCTGCAGCGTGCAGTACAGCAGGCTGCGCAGTGGGTAAGAAGGATGAGACAGCTTTCAGTCTTACAAAGGTAACAGACCGCTTTAATAAAAGTTTAGAATTAGTGTTTAATATTTAATCAACTTAATATTTTGATTTATATAAGCTACTGTATATCCTCCAAGGGAAAGAGGAGAATAATTTTAAGGAAGAGGAAAAAATGTTGACATTTCTACTCAAGTTGAACTACTAATTGTGCATAAATCATTTATACTTCTTCTGTTTCTCTGAATACATTACTTCCATATTGTGAACATGAAATAAGACATTTCTAACCTGTGGTTTATGAGAAGCACTCCTCATAAAAGACAGGCTTCATCTCATTTGCTGCATAAAAACAGCACTACCCTCAGACAGTGGGAGAAAATGCAGCTCATAGGTCAACTTGCATGGCAAGAAAATACCGATTTCTTCAGGATATACCACTCTCTAGCAACCCTTTTTTGAGACTGCTAAACCAGTTCTTGGTACAGAAAGGAAGCAAAGCAATGATGTGCTGTGAAAAGGCCAAAGCAGAAGACAGTAATTAACATTATCTACAAAAATTAGAAAACTCTAAATGACAGTGTCTAATTCAAATTTCTATGTCTAAATGTCTGCCTAAATACACTGTGTTAGATGAGACACATGTCTGTGTTTATAAACTTACCTATCAAAATACAAGAGATTCCTTTATAATAAAGCAACATAATGAGATATAGAGAATATGTATCAGATTGCTCTGGAGAAGGATCTGGTGGTTACTGGCTTTCCTATACAAACAAGGTATTGGTTGCTCAGTTAGCATATTCCTGACAGTGGCAGATTTGACAATGGTTAAATATAGATAAATCAAATAGCATGTTCTGGCTTAGTAAGCAAAAAAAAAAAAAAAAATCAGTCTAAGATTACAAAATTCTCTCTCATCCAATTCTGATAGGCCAATTTTAGATCGTCTCTTGCACTGCCCAAAATCCTCTTTCCCATAGCAAGTGCCCACATTACTGCAACGACTTCTGACCTTTGCCATTTCCTTTCAAATGCCATGCAAGAAGCTGCAAGAAGCGTGTGGGCACAAAAGGAGTCACATCATCATTCACACAGTCCATTTGCAAGGGTCATGGGGAGGGAAAGTGGGTAAATGGTTTTGTTCCTAAAAGAAAAAAGCAAGTGACCTATGAAATCAGAAACTGTCCTTTATTTGTTATCAGTCACCCAGACAAGTGCAAGGGACCACCCTCTTTGTTATGCTTATAAGCCTGTTGTCAGCACTACATGCTCCAAAATTGCCTTTCCTGAAAGGCTAAATGAATTACAAGGGACCTGCCAAAATCATAAAGGAAATCAGGACAGAACCATGAAAAGCATCATCATCCATGCTTTTCCTTCACCAGATTTTGAGGTAAGAAAGTGTGAACAGAGAGTTTAGTCCTGCAAGTCCCTAGTCCCTCCTGACCCCTAAAATTTAGGCAGAAAAAAAAAATAAGGAAAATTACAGAACCAAGCAGGGCAATTCTACCTCTCTACTTCAGATCTTCAGCACTCACTAGATGCATTGTAATGGAAGCCCAGTTCTGCACTGCTTTGCTCATTTAATGCTGGTATAAATGGGTCAGTTTTAGCAGCTATCAGAATTAGAAGTGACAGGACACAGTGGAAAGTCAAGTGCTACTAGTAGACCCCATATACTATACTCTGTGAAAAACTGATATTGGTCAGCAAAGCATTTAAAGCCCTGAAAGGCAACATGCACTTAGAGACAAATAAAGCTGCCTGATAACAGACTAAGACAGATGCTACCCGTTCCCTTCAGGCTTTGCCCTTCCCACACCCGTCAGCTCCTCTTCACGGGCCACAAGGCTGCGTGATGCCAGGGACAAGCGTCTTGCAGCCTCCCAAGGCAACAGGTCACGTACAGGCCAGAAGGTCCCAGGTAGGAGTCTCGGCTGATTCCTCCAAAGCTGGTGACTCCTCATCCCTCTTCTAAAGAGGAATTACTCGCCTTGCACAGCTGTAAGACTTAACCCTGGCTTTCTCATGCAGGGTTTGTTTTATTCACAGCACAGTGGTAAGAAGACTAACAATTGGCAAAGCGCTAAGGTCAGCTGTCTTATAGCTTGAATGCAAAGAATCCATACTATGGCTCTACTCTATGTGCCTTCAGCAAGTTCCTCACCCGTGAGATCATGCATTCTTCCAGCAGCTCTCATCTCCTAGCGCACACGACTTGAGTTTATTGTTTCAGCCAGATGCTAAACTCCAGTCACTAGCAAACAGCAGGCGTTGTATTCGCGCTATATATTTTCAACTGCCATATTTGGATGTTTCTTGGTCTGCACATCCTCTGCTGCAGGTGGCCTGCGTAGACTTGGGTTAGTCCTTTGATAGCCACTGCCTGGCTATACGTAGCCCAGCAATCATCTAGCCTTTAGTCAGCCGTGCACTCAAGCTCCTGCTCCTGGTGTGGCATCCATACGTTAGACAATATTTTTAAGACTTCTGTAACACAGATTTAGCCTTAAACAAAGAAAAAAATAGGTGTTGTGACATATTCCGTTCAGCTAAGCCTATTAATAAGAAAAAACGCTTACAGTAAATAATCTCTGTTTAAGGACTTAACTTGATTCTGTTCATTGAGATGAAGGAAGCCTTTATAAAGAGAAAAAAAAAAAAAAAAAAAGAATTACCAGAAAGTATTTTGAAAAATAGTTTATAATGAGTTTTAAAAGACTCGAGCAAATTTAGTCCAACTAATAGCTACCTGTTTACATCCTCTATATAAACTCAGTTTTTAAGCAGAGCAAAAGTAGAAAGAGCAACAAAACCCTAGTAGTACACAGACACCAAGTTGTTGTTGCTTCTTAACCAAAAGCAAGTACCATTTCTTTTTCACACAGCTATTTCCAAAAGATGTCAAGCAGCTATAAAATATTTTTACTGCCTCTCCAGTCTTATTGATTATCTACCATCTCCATGATCGCAATTACTTCCGTGACTTTGTATCATCAATTAATTTAAGTAAAAAGCCACTCTAACTCATGTCACAAACACATTAAAATTGCACCATTTAATAGGGAAACAGCTGAGGAAAATCACAGCACGTACCTACAGTGTTCATCAGGGTCCTTTGAATGTTGGCATTAAATGGCCCAAATTCCTTGCACTAGCATGCAGTTACACAACACAGAGTAATGTCATCCATAAGTATGAAGCGTAACATTCTGGAAGCATCTGAACAGTAACTGCAGCTTCTACTTGAAATTCTTCAGGGGAATATGATAAGCTCCAATTGCAGCACCACAAGGAAAAACTGCTACTTTAAGAATGGATAAAGGAATGGAATAATTTGGTAATGAAAGAAGAGACAATAGGGGACTTGTGTAGAGGAGGCCCTGCTCCTCTACAAAGTGTCTTGTATAAAATGCTAAATCTCCATATCACAATTGCAAGGAGACACTCAAAGGAGAAAGGAGCAGAGAGGAATCTGAGTCAAAACATTCACTGATGTCAATAAGGTCAGGATTCTCCCCATGAAAATTAAGTGCAGGTAACCAATGTCTTAAATAATATCCCAGAAACAGAAGCTATGCCTGAATTATTAACAGTAGCAAATTCAGGAAGCCAAACATTTGGTGTTCAATCCAGATGCACTTGAGAGATTTGACTTTGGACTTTAGTTTAGTTCCATGGACTAAATGCCTGTGAGCAGCTAGAGAATGAGAGTTTAGTTCTCCAACCCATCTTACAGTTCAGTTTCTCCTGGAATCAAATTTGTGCGCACCAGGATCACTCTGCAATGTGAATCCACCATGTATACTCCTGCTCTGAACTAAAATGCTAAGCTTGGCCTGCTTTTGCAATAATATTGTAAAGTACCTCCTTTCTAACACTGATGAGAATTTCAAACATTATTTCTTCCTCATTTATAAAGAGCAATCCTTATATAAATTGAGACCACTGTAAAAGAATTTGCCACATAAAGAACTGATCTTTAAGTGTATTTTATCCCTTTATCACTTACTTTCTCAGTGACGACCTTCATGGCAGTCATCTCATGAAATCAGAAGTAAATCAAAATGCATTCAACTATTGTTAAGAAAACCGATAATCAAATGATTCTGGAATGACTGGAATCTGAAATTACTATGTCACTCTGTGGTACTAGCACATTAGTTGAAGACAAGAATGTACTGCCTAATTTGTCAATACATCAAGCACTATGAAAATAATTTTATATCTGAAATTTTTCAGGCTCATTATCAATCAAGGGAAAGTTTATTTGTGTAGGTATTTATATAGACAGCTAATTTGTTCTTTCTATCAGCCTATATGTTGGATAAATGTTATTTTTAGATTTGAGAGTTCCTTTCACTCAGAAAATGTGTATGTGAAATTTAGCTTTATTCCGATAGGTTGATAGCAACATTTGTACGAAGTGATCTACAGAAATCAGCTAGTTGAAACTCCCAATGCAAGTAGGTCTGCTGCCAGCCCTACGTCAGCTCAGCATAGCTTTACCCAGCTAAGTCTTGGAAACCACTAGGCATAAAGAATGCGGAACTTCTTTGGCCTGATCCCACAGCTACACTACGCTCCTTTGTTTTGTTTTCTTTAATTTCCTACCTGAACTTTCCTAACATCAACTTGTGGCCACTTTCCCTTCTCCGCCAGTAGTGTGCAGATGAGCATTTTGGCCAGTTTGGAAGATGCTGCACCTAGAAGACTCCACGTTTCACGATGTGTTGATCGCCACCCCGAGTGAAGAATCTGCCCATTAGAGAGACTCCCCTAGGCGAGTCCTGATGCAAAATCAACCCAATTTTCTGTTTCACCTGCACCCTCACCACCAGCTGCTTTCAGCAGGGCTGCTACTCATCAAGTCAGGTTCTGTTCAGGCGCACAGGGTTATCCCACCATGGGGGAAGCGTTTTGAACAGCTCCTTGTTTGTGCCCATGAGGTTTCTGTTGACTCAGTGCTCCCATTTGTCAAGGGCTTTTGGGACTGAAGATCTGCCATTCGGTGCATCAACCACTCTGCCCGGTTTAGTATCACATCTCAATATGCTGAACAGTTCTACCCCACCTGGAACACTCCACTTGTTACTAGCCACCAATTAGCTATCAAACCACTTATTTTTACCCCGTCAGCCTGGCAGTGCAGCCAATGTTCAGTCAGGGCCCTGAATGCACTAACAGTCCTTAATGCTCCTGATCCACCTCATCTGGGGTCTCCCGCACGTCGTACTGCCCTGACCATAGACCCAACAGCAATACATAAGGCCAGACAAGATGTTAGTCGCTAGCAGAGCTCTGTGCTGGCAGTGCTGCTCTCCAGCCGTGCCCCTGCCCAGCCACAAGCCCTGCCATCCCAACCCATGGGACGATGGCCTGTCCCCAGAGCCCTGCTCAGCCGTGTGGGGCTGTGTCTGCCACTGCTCACCCACACCAGGCTTCATGCTGACCCTGACCACTGCTGCCACCAGCCTCACTTCTAAGGGCAGCAGAAAAGCAGAATGCTCTTCAAAACCATCATATGCCTGCCCATTCATTATAAATTCATATATTTCATAATAAATTCATAATATTTCATATCATGAATTCCTTCAAATAAAGCTTAGAAGTAATGGAAAAATATTTACATAACTCAAATTATTCTTAATAAGATTTTGTAATTGATATAGCTCCACTATTTTTTACTTTCTAATTGCTTTTAATAGAAAAGCATTTCCAAAAGGTACTCAGTGAATCAATGTCCAAATTCCTTTTTAACATGTGTGCACTACTTCTGTGCATAAATCTCATATGAATGTGCCTGGGCCAGGAAGGTTACACAGACATTTACCCATGCAACTCTTTCAGAAAATAAGCTTCCATTTTTTTGCCTTGTAATATTGATATTCCATTCCCATATCTTCCTGTGTTAACTTGGACCTTAATCCTGCAAATTGCTCTGCATGGGAAATCTCATGTGCTTGCGTGAAAACCGCAACAGGTACAAAGAAAAATTAACTTGCATCTTCCCATGTGGAACTGATCAAAGAACTGCTGCATTAATCTACAAATAATAAAGCAAGCAAGGACAAGTACTGCAACACCACCTTCCCTGCACAAGCTAATAAACATGGCAAAATTGCTACTTTTATCATCTGCAGTGTGTATGATTTATCTGCACATCAGGTTACCTCCGAGTATTTCTCACCCCGTACACCATTTCCACTGGAGGCACCGGGAACCCATTGCAATGAAGGACTGTGTCACAGGCATGAGAGATCTGCAGTGTAGACCAGGGAACAGAATTTTGCTACTCTTTCAGTGTGCATTTTCTTATGCTAATCAGAGTAATCTGAACCCACAGCAGTGTCATCTTGGAGCATAGTTTGAGCTATGATATACAAGCTTAATTGAGAAAAAGAGAAGATCTCAAGTATACTTTAAAAGGACTAGATGTACAAAGGTGTTCAAGCACACATAAAATTACTTGTGCCATAAAAATATACTGCTAATGCAATCTTTAACACTCTGATATAAAATCCTATCTATATAAGGAATTAAGACTGGTAAGCTAAAAAGCCAGAATAAGTTCAATTTGGAATTTATAGGTAATAATGCTTTCACAGATAGAGGAAAAACCTAAAAATAGAATTTTTATAAATTGCTTTTTGAACAGAAAGCATTCCTTGGTGTCTTCTAAATCAACACAAAGAGGCCTTGAAGTCTTACCAGCTTCTCCTACAGAACTGATTAATGAGATCAGTTACCTGATTTTCATGTTCCAAATGTGAAGAACTATAGAACATGAGGAACTTGTCTTCCCTGTCCACAAGGTATTCATAAAAAGTCTGAAATATCAACAGAATATAATTTCTGGATAAGGAAACAGATTATGTGTGTTATCACAACTGTCTGGCATTATTTATCCTCTAAGGAGAGGATTTTGGACATTTAGTAAGATTTAGTAAGATCTTACAACATGCTAATGTATTTTCTGCCATTTTTCCAAGCAGAACGATTTGGTACTTGCAAAGAAATTCCTATATGCCAAATGTTAAAAGTGGAAGAGTGGCTCAATATATGAACTTGATAGCATGGCAGTCTTGCCAGTGCATTGAGTAAGATTTGGCTATATTGTATGATATGGAAGTCTGTACCATGCTGGGAAGCATGAGCATAGTAATCATCACTGTAAATCCATGCTAGATTCCAACATTAATGATAACGGCAAGGTCTGGCCCAAAGCAGAAGGGATGCCATCAAGCCTAGAGAGAACATGCAGTGCAGTTTTCCGACTGCACAGGTCAGGGATAGAAGAGCATTTCAACTTGTGTGTCCTTTTGCCTTTTGACGTGACTTGTCTGATCACAAGTTGTAGCATATTGACAGGTCATTCTGGGAGAGACTTGTAGCACTGCTCATTATAGACAAAGAGGTTCCTGGGTTTGTTGGTCTACAAGCACTTTGGAATTAACGTTACAAAGATGAAATTAGAGAGATTAGGGGACAATGTTCATTCTTATTTACCCATGACAGGTAAAACAGGTTCTAAAGTCAAATATATATATATATATATTCTTAAAGTTTTGGCATTACTGCCTTGGTAATATTCAGCCTTGGGGCTGCAGCCTGGAGGAAGAGTTGAATACACTCTGTCCACCGCATAATCAGCTTGAAGGTCAGCTTCTTCGATACTATCTTTAAAAAAAGTTCACCCCTCTGCTGAGCAGAGCATCAAGATTCTCTAGACCTTCTCTGCTGCAGCCCGAAGCCCAACTCCAACAAGTACAGCGCGAGGAGCCTACGGTGAGATTCCCAGAGAGCAATTCGTTAACAGGATGTTACCCTGCTTTGAGGTGTAGGATTTTGGCATGACACAATTCCTTTTTGTACTCTGGCTTGCTAACCAAAAAATCTGCCGAGCTTCTAACATTAAGAATGTATCACTGGATAAGAAAGCCTTGCTAATCCTGTCATTGCTTCTAAAGATTGGTGATGCTTGTAAGACTTCAAAACACTGTGAGCATCACGGCCTGATTCAGCTCTGAGACCTTGCAACCACTGGCTCTTAGCTTTTGTTTTTTGCTGTCTGTTCAATTTTACCTCACTGCTGATATATTAGAATTTTATATCTTTTTCTCAATGTGGTATCTGGATATTGAAGGCTGTCACACACAGCCTTCTGACGTTAATAGTTTGTTTTAAACATTTCTTTCCAGCCCTTCATACATGTTAGTTGTTCTTTAAAGAACCTGAGGACATACTAAATTTTACCGCCTCAGTTTCAAATAACATTTAAAAATCATGTATGTTTCAAAGTCTTACAAGATTTTTTAAAGTTTCCATAAATTTCTTCCAGCATAATTGCTTTTTACTTATACTCCCCAGTTATGGCCTATTACAGATATAAAGTAGAGTAAAAAGTATCAATTTTCAGAGCAGTTTAATATGTTTTGAGAAGTTTGACAAAAACTGCCTTTTCATAATGAACATTTTTAAATAGAAAGTGATCATTCAGTTTCAAATGTCATTTTATATTCTGATTTGTGTTTATTTATTTATTTATTTACTTTAATCTAAGGAAAGAAATGTGCAAACTCAGTTATTTGTAGGGTAGTTGGAGAGAGTTGAGAAGAAAGTCAAAGAAGTCCAAGAAAACCTTGTTTCCAGAAAATATTATTTTTTCCAGCTTCAACTTCCTAAAATGGGAATCATGAAGATTATTTGCCTTTTTGCTTTCACTCTCTTCAACGTATGTCTGGTCTGACAAACTCTGCTTAAAGATGCATGGAAATAAGATGCCTACTCCATGTCACTAATCACTGCTCTCTCCTTCCTTTGAGATCGAGCCCTTACTGAATCCCGTGTCCTGAACTTCAGCTGGGAGGGAAATTCTATAATTATGTGTAATCCTATCGCCCTAGTAGTAGTGCTGACTACAGAAATTACTGTGTGAGGTTTTGCAGTAAGCAGAAGGTCAAACTAGGTGATCATGCTACTGAATGGTTTAGGGCACCAGCCTATCTGCCATGTATCTTAACAGCTTCCTGATACTCGTCATTTATTTCTTTAGTATTTTTCCAGGAAAGAAAAAAAGTAGTTATATGACTATCAAATCCAGAACATGCAACTCCAGTGCACAGATCCTACTCTGACACTTTTGACTATCCTATGACAAATTCATCATGAATGTATTTCATCCACATCTTTAAGGAAAATTTATGATTGAGTTGGGGTGATAATACAGTCTCTGTTACAAAATATCCATTAGACACCTAATGTCATCTTTCACTAATTCTTACCCTGCGGAACTAACAGAAAATATACAGCAGAAACAGAAAATAGTCACCTGCACCCCAAGAATATTACTGTTATCATTACTGTTGTCATTTTCTATGAGTCATGGGCCATAAGCCACATCTATGGCATGAAGTTTTGCCACCTTTATGTTATTCTCAACAAGAGTCCATCTCACAAATAAACTATAATCTACAAAAGCAAAAACAAGAAACAGCAGGTGAATATGGTTGTTTACGAAAACAGCAGGGCAATATCCCTCCATGTAACAGGCAAGTGGTTCAGCACATCACTGCACTAAGTGTGGTCAAGTTTTCTGAAGAACCAGGAGAAAAAATGAGAGAACGCTGAAGATAAACCCAAAGAGGAAAAGTAACACTGGCTACTAAGGTGTTTACACAGAGGTGCTCCCAAGAAAATAGACAGCAGAGGAGAAAACAGTCTGAAATTTTAGAAGGGTGCTGATGGTAGATATAATCATAAATTAAACAGAAATCAAAACTACCTTCCTACCTACCGGAGCAAACATGAAAGTGTCATTTTATGAATAAACAGAACAGCATAGTTGAGTTCCACATTTTTTACCTCTCCTTCCTTCTACAAATACTCCTTCATAATCAAGCCTTCCCTAGGTATAGTCCAAATAAAAACAGAGCCCAAAATGCAGTATTTGGCCCTCAGCAGACCACTGTGGCTAAAAGCAAACTATTCATCCTTGAGGGTTTTTGCTAACAAACTACAACGTAACTCCAAAAGCTGTAAAATTTGGATTCTTCCTAACAGTGTAAGGATCTGAAACTCTCTTACAAGAGGCGCAGTTGTCCTACATGGCAAAGCACTGAGAGCAAGCATGAACCTCAATTTTCTTTCTCTTCCCAAAGCAGGAGTCACTTCCAACCTGGTTACTGAGAACAGAACATTTTGTGGAGCTCAAAAACATGTTCAGACACTCCTAGAGTTTGTGTAAATCACAGCCATGCCAGGAATCACTTGAACAGTATAGATCATCCAAGGCCCATGTTCTGTTCCTCTTGATGGCCAAGTAGGCAATTCATGTAAGAGGGGCAAGCAGAGGAGGATGTTAGCAAATAGCACTTTGTAAATGTAAAGACCATTCCCATTTGCCAATAACCCACTAAAAAGAAGAAGGAAGGCATTTTCTTCATCCATTTGTTTAATTTTGTAAATTCTTTCTACAACTTTGTGGTAGTGCCCTTCTTCCCTAACCACCTCCTACAGGTCAAGGAGGATGTCAGTGGAGCCCCTAACACCCTTTTCGTGTCTTTATTACGTTATCTAGGTAGTACATTACACATGGAATACTTTTCAATTCCCAATTTACCCAATTCCCAAGTCCCCTAACTCCTTCATTCAAATTCTAATTACTGCTGCTTTCACAAGATATAGCAAGATATACAAATATGACTAAGGAGAAAAAATACAGTATTTCTCCTCTTGCACAAGCCTTTGAATGTCTTCACTGACTTTATTTACATTACAAAAGGTACAGAGCACTGGTGCTTTTACTTCAGTTAGCATCTAGTATGTAACAAAACTGAACTATTCTATACATAAATGTGCCATCCTCCTCCTACACACTAAGTTAAGAAATATCTTTTTAAGAAAGAACATCAAGCAGTATGAACGCACAAAGGCATTGTTTGCTATGGAAAATAGAGAAAAAATGTTTATGTGCAATGGGGTCACTGAATGAAGGATGGGTACCAACATGCACAGAAAAGGGTAGTTACCGAGCAGCCAAGGCATCATCACTCTGCTTGGGAAAAGGGAAGCGGGGAATGTGTGATATGGTGATACAGGCAAACGGGCCCAGCAAGGGGATGACAGTGAGAAACATTTTCACAAGGCACCCAGGCACAAGTCTGTAGGACTCACTACCAAAGATGATCAGCATGTAGAGTTAGGAAAAATAAACTATTGATACAACAGTAAAGACAATGATGGATGATGCCTGGAAATCATTTTGCATAATATATATGACTTTACAAGCTATTCTTGCCATTAGCCATCTACTCTGTTTCCCATTTGCTCTTCTGATCTAAAACCTTCCCGTAAATATACAACCATTCCTCCATTTACATCATTACCTGGGGGAGTTTACAGCGTATGACCATAGGACCAGAGTCTGCTCCTATCTGAACTATGAAAACTTAGCTCTAGTTTTAACTTCTTTGAGACCTATACTCCCATTTTTAGATTGTTCAAAATAAATCCCTTCTATTTTCTGCAGCTCTTTCATATTCACATCTTTTCTAAGGAGTTGCAGGCAGAAACAACATATACCACACAGGAAAGTTCGCATTCAGTTTACATTTACTGCCTTAAATATGCAGGTCATATGATCAAGACTTTTGAAAGTGTCTGATTATTCTGCATGGATATGCAAGATAAAGTCTGTGGTTTTTTTGTTTGTTTCTTTTTCCAGATTTACTGAACAGTCACTTTGACAAAAATCTGAACTCAGATATACATATAGCTACCTCTCTAGAAGAAAGGACTACCTCTGGAAAAACACAGATGTATAGATGTACATACATAGGTTTCTTTTCAGTTAAGGAAGAAATTTTTACTTACTGATGAGAAAGTGTTGTTTCCTATACAGGGCAACTCTTCTATTTCATATCAAGTTTGCTCCATTTTTACTTTTTAACAATTTCCAAATAGTGCTTCCTTCAAAGTATTTTAATATATTTTCTTATATTCTCTATTTTAAGAGTTTTTGTTTGTTTGTTTGTTTGTTTGTTTTGAATGAGTTAACAATGAGTTACAGCACAGCAGATCAATCTTGATTTCTAGTCTCTCCAAGACACTGTACATTTAGGTCAGTTTGTTCCCTTGCTATTTCGCTAAATGCTGATGGTAACCTGATACTGCTTAAACAGATGATTTTAGCCTTTTGTTATGCACCTTCTTATCAGATCTCTCTTCAACTTTCTTTTGCTACCAATGACTAGATTTAATGAGAGAAATAGCTTCTGAAATATTTCTGGTTAGTTCCATAATTCCATCTAAAAGACTGTAACAACTCCCAGCACGGCTTGCATATTTTTCCAGAACAGACTAATTGGTTCGTGTGTCCCTAGGTGCTCTGCACTTTTTTCTTCCCCTCAAGATACCAAATATCTCTTCTGACACCCAGGAGTTATAGCAGGTAATTTTCACAGATTCTGGGGATGTCCCGTTAGAGCTCTACACTGTGCGCTGTCTGGACCTGCGCATCTGCAGACTAGCTAACTGATTAGCAGTCCAGCTAACTAGCGCGTGGTTATGCGTCCTTGGGGTATGCAGAGGTGACAGCTGGACAACTGCTTGGGGATAATGAAGTTCAAATATTTGGAGGCTGGGGACGTGGATTGTGGCTGATGAAAACCCAGCAGTCATCTCTGCCATTAACCCACAGTCTTAAAGATGCACCTCAGAATATCAAAGTCTGCAGCACTGTAATTTGCATTTAATTTTGCAGGATACTGTTTGAACAAGTCGTTTTAACTTTTACTATTATAGGCCTCGTGCTCCCCATTATTTTTTTAATCTTATTTTGCCACCATGTAGACATATTCTGAGCGCAAAATATGAAGCCTTTTGTATGATCATATGTCCTTCTTCCATTCCTTATTTTTTTTTATCACAAACTTTTCATACAAATGAATTTTCAGATATAAAAATTGTAAAGATTACAGTGATGTAAAATCTTATTCACAATTGAAATATAAATGTGATAATGATGTCCTTTTTGCTTTACAAAGAAAAAAATAGAAAAAAAACTCTACAAGTTGCATTTATGGCTGCCATTCAAGCACACTTTTCCTATAATAATACCAGAACAGTCTGTTCTTATAAAGAACTCTTGAATTCTTTACTAAAATATCTGAATGCTTAAATTCCATCAGAGCAGTTTCCTGCAGGATCTAACTGTTAAGTCTTCCATTAGTCTACTAAGCTGCTTAGACTAAGGTGGGATTTTAGTCCAGCAGAGCTCCTGCTACACCTTTTTTGCATGAGATTTTACTTTCAAGAGAAATGTTTTGATATGCAAATTAATTACTATACCCAGGCTCACATTACAAGCTTATCAAATGAGCTGCCTTCTTGTTAGCTTGCCGCTGATCTCATTATATTTACTACATGTTATTGAAATCAGCCCCTACATTCTCCAGGCTGAATTTCACAGCCCCATCTCAGTCTTGACCTGTGACAGGTTGTGGGGAGCATCTCCCACCCAGCACCCTCGTCATGAGGGTGACAGGCAGCGCGTGATGAATCCAGAGCCAGGTACCAGAACACTAGTTTTATGACCAGCTGTCTGCTGGTAAATGGAGCCGAGTGTTTTTTCTTGCTTTTATTTATCTGTGCAGAAAAAAAAGTGCTTAATCTTTCAGCTGCCAAAAGATCAGAGGAGATTTCAGAGCAAACGTGGAAAACAACATGTGAATCTCTGTGCTCGGTATCACCTGCAATACCCTGTAGCCACAGGGGCAATTAACTGTCCTCACTAAGCCACAAATAAAAAAAGAAAAAAAGAAAAATGAAATTTGTGTCACGTAGAAATACTACCCATTTTTTGGTGTGTGTGTTGGCTATAAAGGACTTGGAGAGGGAAGGTCTTTAGCATTTTAAAAGGTATGTTGTCAACAGGTATATTTGACACATATTTATACAGTCCCTTTGAAATCTCAGCACTTTGCAGTCTGAAAGGAATCCAGCATCCCTGCATGGCAAAAAGATGACAACTTCACAGGTAGGAAATCAGGGAGGAAAAAAAAAAAACAGGAGTCCTCTGCAAGCAGTAGCCCTTGGGGAGGAACACGCATCCTCCAGAGGCAGCTGATCACATTAGAAAGAAGAAAAAGGAGAGTACGAGACAGCTAGTGACATCCTCCAGTAAGTTTCGAGTGCCGCTGGCCATCCTTCGATCACGGCCAGGTCATATGCCCCCTGAGCTCTAAACTACACCAAAAACACTTCTGCGCTGCCCAGGATTGGCATGCTGGTCTTGGAAGACTCAAGAGTTACAGTGGGGTTGGGAGCCTCGAAGATTAACACTTTTATGGATGCCAGAAAGCCTCGCTGGAAAGGGCAAAGGAAGGTAACACACTTCCCGGTCTCTCCCAAACTGCTGTTGTGTATTTTAGTACCTTTAGGTTGACACTTAGACAAGCAGTGAATGGGTCCTGATGAATCATTAAAATGTGGTGACTGTTTCTAAAGTGCTGTACTGGGAAGTTCAGCTTAATCCACGCTTTACCAGCCCTGCTCCAGGAAAGATCTTCTCTGGCTCTTTCACTAGGAAATCTGAGACACCTTTCTTTAAAAAGGTGGAACTGCAACACCAGAGGCTAATATGTCAGGTGCTGTAAGCACAGAGCTGGGCTCCCTGGCCACCCTTTTCCAGCTTTGAGAGTTTGGGACAGCAGAGGCTACAATTCTGGGCAGTCTCTACACAGGCCCTAAAACTGGGCTATTTTTTCTCAATTTTCCGTAGCAAAAATATCCCATCTGTATGATGCCCGCTGCAATACAATCACTATGAGCGTAGAAATCTACCAAAAAGGACATATGTAAGAAGCACCATTTACGCTGCTGTGTGATTACTAATTAGAGCTTTACTATTCCTAAGCTCTTACCTCACACAGAAGTTAAAACATGTAAGTTACATTTCTATCTTTAGATTCCTTCCAATTCCGGAAATCTAGCTTACATTCCTTAATTAAAGAAAACAACCCAAGATTAATTTGGGCACAAGTGATTCATAAGAGATTACAGAACTCTGCTTACAAAGACTAATTGCAAAATTAGAGCCCTCAAGCTGTTGCCCTGCCAGACGGCCCCGGTCTCCTAGTGAGAGTCACTTTAATTCTCTCCATCCCATTCCTACAGTTACTTTGACCCAAGTAAAACTTTTATATTTGGGCAAACTGCAGGTGGCCCCTGTTGGGAACGTCTCCGTAGATGCCTCACTAAGCACTTCGTGGGGCCACAATCCCAACATCTATACTTTTCCCTTAAGAGGATCATGCTGTTTGAGGATTTGCAGCTCCTATGCTTCAGCCCCTGAGGGATTAATTCTTGAGCTAGAAATTGGATGACGGCCGTGAGGAAAGTTTGTGAGCAGGGTTACGCACGCAGCTTCAGGCTTCAGGTGTGCTGCTACTTCTTCCATGCCAGCTTTCCCTTCAGTCCCAGCAGCACAGTCCATGGAGTTAAGACATACAGATTTCAGTTTGTTCATCTTCTCCACCTGTAGCTCACCGTTATCACTGGTTGTAGCTGCCCTATCAACCCGTGCTCATGGTTGGGTGCCAGACATCACACTGGCTCCAAGGAGGATGGGGCAGGCAGGCACCCACTCCGACCAGTGCTCGCACTTCTGAAACCATCTGCCCTGAAAATGAGACAGGGCTGTCTCTCCTGACAAGTTCTGTCTGGGGGGGCCACCATTCCAGCTGCATCTGAGACATCAGGGGATGCAGGAGGGGGAAATAGCAGAAGTGTGCCGGGCTGTTGCTGCATCTCCTTTTGTTTTTCTTCCATTTTAAAATAATTTTCATAGCATGTACGGTAATCTCAAATCTTCCACACAGAGAAACACCGAGAAGTGTCTGTCTTCATTTCCTCCACCAAAGGAAAGAGAAACAGAAGACATATGTCCAACCTACGGGTTCGGAGAACCTGTAAACCTTAAGGCAGAAATGGCAGAAAAGATGATACTCTGTTGAGTGCCAGGGCGTGGGTTTGGGCTCAGACACGAGGATCACGGCTCTCCCGTTGCTTCCTAAAACTGCCATCCTGCCCATCTGCTTTTACGGAGCCTTCTACTGTGGCAGCACCATGCTTGGCCTCTCCCATGCCACTTTTAGCATGAAGAAGAGTACTTTAAAGGATGCTAACCCAAAACTTCACTTTAAGAGGCTGGGAACATCTCCTTGTAAGGGGTTGTGTCCACCATTACCCCAAATAACTTCAAAAACAAGGGCTTACATTGCTCTCATGGCAACAGGTAAAAAGCCAGACAGGCCCCACCAAGTCCCAATGCAAATTCTAGCTATGTAAGTACCGGTAAGTGAGAGTAAAGAAAAGCTTTTAAAAACTACCCAGCCCCTTGAAAAATAAACATTTTGTTTGCTTAAGGGACTACCAGTACATCTTGAGAGGATAATTCTTATGTATCACATAAGATACAAGATATCCATTATTTATACAGAGAGCTGTTAGTCACAAGCCTGTTTTGAAAACAATGAAGGGCTGCTGCTCTCTGCGGGGAAATCACGAGCGGTTGTGCTTTTTGTCAAGGTTTATATCTCAGCCTGCAGTGCCTGCAAGTGCCCGAGGTCTGTGCATGTGGCAAGCACGGCCTATACATATACACACACACCGTAATACATATATATACACCAAGAAGTGTCCATACTGCACACCACATCCACGTAATGCTACACATTTGCAGTGATTCCTTTCACCAGACATACGTGCACCAAAGCATTCTCCACTCCACGCACAACACTGACAAGGATTTAGTAAGACCGGGAGTTCTATTTTTATTAGCAATCTTAGTCCCCCTGCCCACAGAGTACCCTTACATCCTCTTGTTAACCTGCTTACTTCCTTAATCCAGTTACAGGCACTGCTCCTTATCCCCAACTCTTATCCCAGTAAATAAATATAGATGAGTGAGCAAATGAATGGATGAATGAATAAATAATTTAGAATAATTTAATTTAGAAGGTATTTACTAATACTTAGAACTTTTTTTTTTTTAAATAAAGCATTTTGCTAGGAGTTTTCTTGGCATGAGTTTTCCCTAGACATATATTTTTGCATATTTTCTCATATATTTTTCACATTTTTCTTTTTAGATACAAAAATGGAAATATTTTCACAGAATACAGACATGAAGCTATTATAACGCCCACTGAGGTTGATGGGAAAATTCCTGTTCAGTACTATCTGATGCAAATACCTATTCTATTTAGAAAATATATCAAGAACATGAAGCATGGAAGGTGAAAGCAGATTCTGCCCTCGACCCTTTTCTCAGGGTCAATTATCCAGTTTCACGTAACAGCCTTCCTAATTCATTTGAAAGCTCTGAGTCACTCAGACTGAACCATACAAGCCCATAATATTTTGATACAGATTTTTTTTCCACAGATAGGAAGACCACATCATAACTATGAATTTCATGAGAAAAATAAGGCACTGATTTTACTCATGTTTAATATAACATTTACTATTTTGGAGGAGTGTAACAACTGTAAGGCACAAAAATCTAGTTTATTCACTGTTAAAAGGGTTCCCCATCAAATCCTATTCACTTGCCACAATTAATTCTGAATTTTGCAATCTCTTTTCTTTCTTTGTAGTCTATGCAAAACTTCTATGAAAATTAATAGACACTGGGCCATGGAAGAGAATTCTAGACTCCTGCATGCAAAATAACACAAATTTTGAAGTTACCTTTAATGTAGCGATGCATTTCTTCCCTTTTTTAAAAAACTTAGAGCTGTTCGAAATGATAATAAATTAAATTTGCCCAATTAACTTTAAGCATCAGTACTGTGCTGATTTCAGCAGAACCACAAATAAATGTGCATCACGAAGAAAAAAATACTGTGTTAAAAATACTTTTATTAAGCAGTGTAAACACTGAGTATCAGTTCAACTGCATTTCCTACCACACGCTTAACTTCTGTGTGCAGCAAAGCAACCCCAGCCAGTGATCACACTTGCAGCTCAGTCTTTTCTCCTGAGGAAAAATTCATAGGATTGTATATGTTTTACAGCTAAAAGTGTTTCTTTACTTAAACAAAATGTAGACTGTGCTTATTTCTTCTAATGTCAGTGTCTTCTCCAATGAGATATTATACATTAGCTAAGCAGCTCAAGTATCGCAGATCCCTAAAAAGCGTTTTTCTTTGCCTAACAACACTACAGCCATTCCTGACAGCTATCACTTGAGACGCACTCGTTTGCAGTAGTCTTCATAGCCTAGTGTAGCCCAACTTGCTGATAATCTTAAAGAAAGCTTGTAATTAAACAATTGTATAGACATTTACAAGAACCATCCTTGTGGAGCCTAGTCGGGTAAGAGAAATGCTAAATCAGTGCTTGCTGATTGCTGCAGCCAACTGACGGGTGGCTTCTATATTTAGGATCCTCCTTACACCTGTCAAGAGACAGACAGCCGGCAAAAAAGAAAGTGTGTGCAACAGAGCAGGCAACCCGGAGAGCCAGCTCTCGTAGCAAAGAGCTAAAAATAAAAGCAGTAAGAGCAAGGGGGAAAACAGAGGAAAAGATCTGATTATTTATATTACCCTGCTGTTGTGTGACATGCTGTCAGAGAGCCCTCAAGATGTAGCGTGGACCTCATTAGTTATCAGTGACTCCAGCTTCCCATGGGAGGCCACGGAGATGCTCCGAGCTGGATGCGGTCCAAGTGGGTCAACCTGGGCTCTCCAGGTGGGTCCCCTGCCCTGCTGCTCCTGAGCAGCAAACTCAAGGCCACGGCAGCAACACTCGCAATTGAGCGAGCTCGGGTAAATACTCAGCTCTGAGCTTGCCAATGCCGCTAAAGATCATCCCAACTTTGAGTGACATCTGTCTGAATCCAAGCTGCTCATCTGACAGGGTTTCTTTCTCTACTGAGGATTCTCAGATACAAGCACAAACGCAGTAAAAGGGAAAAGACACATTTTGCACTTACTATGCTACACAATTAATAAAATAATGCCATCATGTACCAGTTCTTTTTTCATTTCTGGACACAATAAACAGAATAATACATCTGGAGTGGAACAAAATCCAGGTAAAATAGAAGCTTGCTTGCAAAATGAGGGCACTTCCTTCTCCTTGCGTGAGTGGTGCCAATCTCCTAGAATTCTGGATCTCCCAATCAGTAGAAATCTTTGGTTTTATACTGTATTTGGGCTGCATAAATAGCTCTGCAAGGCAAGGACAGGAAGTGGATTCTATCTCAGTTTACACATACATCCTTTTCTAAGCGCTCCGCACCAATCCCTAAACAAAGAAACCTAAAATTGAATCCACCCTCTCGGATCCATATCACAATAACCAAAGTCACCTCCCAAAAAAACATATGCAAGTCAACACCAGGTTTCTTGCACTCTTTTTCAGGAAAGGAAACCTAATGACCTTTAAGTATGCTCTATTGCTCAGTAAGCTACATTTATTACTGACCAAGCTAAATTTAAGTTTCAGCAGCTACTACTTTCTCACAAAGCTTTTTATTCCTGACAATAGCAGATGAATTGTGTATTTGTTAAAGGTTCATTATGTGCATTTATGGGTGACAGCAAATGCTCAGTTCTCCTGAAAGATGTTAAATACCTCTAAATGCAGAGGTTTCGCTTCGCACACACAGCACAAGAGAGCAACTGCACACATAACTCTGGATCTTCTCAAAAGCAACCCTAATCATTTGCCAACCACTTGTGAGTTTTAACTATAGGTCAGTGCTTGGCAGATAAGTGACGTACAGACATAGCGAACATGTATGTGGGTGTTAATTTTAATTATATGGAGGCAAGCAACGCCAAAGAATACAACAAATGAGTATAAACACATGCCAAAGAATGAATTTGCACTCAGCCCACTGCAGAACTAGCGGTAGGTGGAAGAAATCTGTACGTGATCAACACAGGCATGCGGTACATGCCCATATGCCTTAATATCACTGAACTAATAACTTCAAAATGAATAGGAAAAGCTTCTGGCTCTGCTGAAGGGAACATAAATTTTGCAAACACCTTCCACACATTTGTCTCATACCTTAAAAGAGAGAGGATTAAATTATTCAATTCTTGATGAAAATCAGGTCCAAAACAAATTGCTTGATACAGACTTGGAATGATGTTCATAGTACACACTGGTTGACTAAAGCAGAAAATAACCACATCACGTGCCTACAGCCACACAGTTATTAGTGTTTTATAAAAAAAAAGTTTAAAAAAAATAGGTTTGAAGCATACTTTAATGTATTTTTGGATGTTTTGTGATTTTTTAAATTTTCCCTTTGATACCAAGTAGATTAGCATTTTATAAATTTTAATTCTGCAATTAAAGTATATCCTACTAGCAATTACCATACATTGTAAGGAGCATGTGCAATACTGCCATGTAATAATAATGATGCTAGCACATAGGAACAACACAAAGCATGTATTTGAGATTAAGATATATGTATGAAGTCAAGTGCTACTCCCATCAAAACCAATGGATCCCCAATTCATTAAAGCTGAGATGCAGAAGTTTAAGTATCTTCAACTGAAGGCAGTCTGAAAATAGGACAATACTAGATCTACTGTAATAAAATAACACACTTGGCTCCTATAATAAACTGCCTGTACCCATTCTTACTAATGTATTTTTGGCTATCTGTACCAGAACTGAACTGCATGGAAATGTTCACATGGAAAAACATATCCAGAGAAAGACCTTAGGAAAGAATTACCAAGTTTTATGAACTCCTAAGGGACAACACTGCACTTCTCTAGAGAATGTTTACAACGAACTGGTCACATAATGAAGCATTAAAAAAAATCTCATAACAAAAATCTCCACAAATACTGGTAGGAGCCTTTGAAAAAAATCAAGTAAGGAAATATTACCACAGAGTAACTAGTGATATTCCTTCATATTATAGAGTAATACTTGAATCAGAAATCTGAAAGTCAAGGTCTACAACAGACATTGAAAAACCATATTGTACAACCTTTCCATACTTCCCTCTCCTAAGTGAGTGTAAGAATATGAAATATTTTTAAAATACTAAACAGTCAGAAAGGAAACAATTGATCATTGAAAAAAATATATATACATATATATATACTGTCTAGCTCCTATGTAATGCAGAAAAGAGCTTTTGCCCTTCCAGAATTCTTTCAGTACAAATTAAGACACTTAATGGTTTAGTAGCACCCACTAAAGGTCTACCAAGTTGTAATGTCAAGAAAAATTCTATATTTAATCTGGATTTTCCCCAGTTTAACTGGTAATCTTCAATTTCTCCACCTTAATTTCCTAATGTTCAAATGTTTAGCTTTACAATCTGACAACTTTCTTTTAACATGGAACTAAAAATGGATTAGTACTTTACTCTCTAAATAGATTAATTCTGTTCTGAGAGAATAGAGGGACAATTGTAGATGAGAATGGCATTCACTAAATAAATAAATAAGAAAAAAGCCAGCCCTGGGTAATTAGATATGTAGAACCAAATACTTAATCACTTAAGTTTAATCTGTGCTTGGCAAGTTGAAAGCATCATGATTGAATGCATAAATCTTTATAGATGCATGGATAACTTTAAGTATAACTGAGCATTTTTTGTGTGTGTAAAAAATCACTTTGCAGGCCATAGAAATACTTAACTCTATGAATTGAGTTATACACAAAAAAATCACTAGCAGCAAAGTTTATGCAGGTAAACTACTGCTCTGTACAGCTACTTCACAAACATTTCGTAATTTTATCTCTCATTAGCCATGCAAGGAAGTGCTATGTGTTTTTAATCCCAAGTGAAAGACTAGGAGAGTATCTAGAATAACAGCACTTATATAGTAAGGAGTAAAGATACCGCCCAAGTGCTTCTCATATGAAGACAGCTATCCTATCAGAGCAGCACTTCATGTCCACATCAGTGCCAACACCATTTTTCAGAGCAAACCCAGCTTCAGGAGAAAGGATCAAAGAATATTTTTCTTAAATTTCTTGCTGATTTTAAACCTAATTATCTGAAAATCAAGATTTCATACCAGAAGGTGAACTAATTAATCAGCTGTGCATAATGAGGGGTTAAAGTAAATGACTTTTATCATACCTATCATTGTAAAATGCATTGCTGAGCTCTAAAACTGATTGCTTAGGAGGAAAAAGAAAAAAAAAAGAAAAAAGAAAAAAATCTCTGAAAGTCACTTACAGTTATCCTGCACATTATTAGATTTTTCAGTATTAAAAAAAAAAAAAAAGAAGCATTTCTTCTTTACAATTCCATATGTATATAAAATTGTGCTTGTTCCTAATCTGGGGGAACATTCTCCTCTGCCCTCCGGCACATTAGGAAGTTCGTTTTTGCATGGACACTTGCTCAGCGGGGCACAGATAGCGAAGTGATGTCAGAGCTAATCACTTAAAAGGAAGACAAATGACCACATCTGATATCACGCATCATTTCTTTGCGGTATCTTAGTATGCCCATCTGTATAGCCTAATACAATCATGTATTACATTTTAGCTTATATAATTTTTACAATCAGGTCTTGACAGTGATGGTTCGTTCCTTTGGGATGGAACCTGTATGCATTTAATCAGAAATTATTTTATGGGGATTCATCCTTGCACCTTGGGTTTAAATGACACAAGGCTGCTACTTATTTTGCTGAAATTACACTGATAAAACTGGATGAAGGGTGAAATTGGGTTCCTAATCATTTCCACAGACATTTAGAGTACATCCTGAGACATATTCTTAGTCACGCAACAAACCAATTCATCCTTTGTGTGTTTTTAATCAATCCAAAGTGACTATAAGGATCAGATTCTGCTTTCGCTTACATCAAAGCTTTTCCCCATGTGTGTAGTATAGTGAAATCTCCTTAAGATATGCTCCTGCATGCATTAGTGATCCTCTCCCAGCTCATCTATCTACCTGCATAATCTAAAAAACCTTTAAACAGTTTAAGGTATAATCCAAGAAGAGGGTGAGGTAAGAAAAGTGGCTGCTAAATAACCAAAATAGTCATTCTGCTGAAATAGGAAATCTGAATCTTGACAAATTCCGTTTTTACCAGACAAGTCAAAATAATTGCTATAAAATTCAGCAAATCCTACCTGAAATCTTAACAGCCTTAGTGATTACCAGATTATTAATGATTGCTAATAATAATCCTAGGCATGTTTAGCAGACCATAACTAGAAACAAATCAATATCAAACTCCCACAGAGCGCTATATTACGCACTTCCATGACCATTCTTCACACAGAAGCAGGACATCTTGCAATAGGCAACACATTTATTCAGGCAGGATGGCAATGGGGAATCATTCCCATTTTACAAATAGGAACACCAGGATTAAAACCCAGAGGAGATAGATCAGGTTCACAGACTCATGTCCTTGGCTAGCACTGCACCCACTCTATTGCCTCTATTTTAATTAGAGAAAAAATATATATATATATATATATTTTCACAGTCCACATTTCGGAGGATCCGGGTATCTTCATCCCCAACTGTTTGCAACGTGGAGAGCAATGATTCGCAGTGTGAAAAGGAGTGTAGCTAACACGCAGTGTTGGCATGAGTCAGATATGTTGGCTTTTCTTCATGATACTGTCTGCAGATTTTTGCTGACTCCTGTTAGTTTCTAAAAATGCCGTAGAGCTTCTGTTTTACAATCTGCGTACATCCAAGAAGCACAGATTGTGGGAGTAGCTTCTTGAAGCTCCTCAGACTTCAAGTTATCAAAAGAAGCAGGTATAATGGCACCTATTCTATAACTATTCCATAGAAAACCTTGAGAAACGGGTGAAACAGAAGCATTAATCATCCCAGAAAGATTTGGTCATGCAAAATTTGAGGTAAGGTGAGAACATAGAAACCACTCATCTCAACAAACAAGACTGAACAGATTAACAACACTTTCTAACTACTGAGGGCTTTGCAAGTGTCAGCTAACAAATTAATCTTGACAATAGACCCTTGCCTGACTAAATGATAGGATAGCTCTGCTTCCTAGTTTACTGATGAGAGAAATCAGGGTGGAAAGCTACAATACAACAATTAAGAGAACTCAAGGCCACACGGCACACAGTAATAAAGAGGTAGGTCAGCTAGGTCACTCAGTTTCATACAAAACAAAACTAGAAATAGTAAGAATATATATATATATCTTTTCTCCTTTCATTTTTTAGGCAAAGGTTCACATCAAGAAATACTTGCTGCATTAGGAATTATGCAGTCAGCTGCATCCATCCTGATAGAGGACAACTCTTCACAGAAGATCTCAGTGCATCAGTCTCACTCCTCCCTTCATTTCTACCTTACCTCCCCACATACATGTGCCCCTGAACTTTAACCAGTCTTTGAAAAAAAAATAATAATAATGGGCTCATTACATCCACATGTAAAAGGATTAAAATCACACATGAGGCTGAAAACATGGACTTCGGGTAACCTTCTACAGTAAGTGTTCTAAATACTTACTGAAGTTCACTATGTATTGAATTTTAATCTAATTAAATCCATTAATATAAATTAATCCTATCCTGCAAGAACTATTGCCTGCATTGATAACTGCACATAAAACAACCACCCTAACGGATTGCACACAGTGAGCACTCCTTGGGCAAAGGCTATTGCCTCAGAGCATGGGACTGTATTAAGACATGTCTATTAAATGTCCTATTCAGACCTATACCTGGGGAAACGCTTACTGTAGGAAAATGCTTACAGCAAATTTCAGAAAGCATTTTTTCTGCTGTCCACATCAGAAAATTACAAATCAAAACTCATATTTTAACAGAATGCCAAACATTTCCCCCAGCATTTTGACTAGTCTAATGGTATATTGAATCCTACATGTGCAGGTGCAAGTTGCTCACCTATAAGAGCAGGCGAGGAACTAACAAATCTTAACAGAGCTGGGGTAAATCATGAACTAACAAATCTTAACAGAGCTGGGGTAAATCATGTCATTTCTTGCTGCAAACTGCCCTCTCCTTAGAGGGAATCTGGACTGAGGAGCCGGATCACATCTAGGACCCTTCCATGGAGGTTGTTGCTTCTGCCCTATTTCTAGGCCTCGTTGTGCCCAAATGCACAGTCCAACCTCTGAAGCATCGTAATTCGTAATTCCTGTGATGCTTGTTACATTACTTTCCTCCTTCCTATGACAGCAGGAAACAATTCTCCCATTTTAGAGAGGAATTCTCCCACAATCTCCAGCAGAATGACCCCCAGGACTCAGTTTTCTCCTATGCAGTGGGTTTGATACCCTAGTCATAAGTCAACACAAGGCAGGTGTGGCAAATGCCTAATCACTCCAAGAAATAAGAAAGCTTCCTATTTTGTGGCTAGTTTATGACTGCCTCGGTGAGGGAAGAAAAATGTGGCATAATATTAGAAGTGACACCTGAGATAAATGGCATGCCTTGATTTAGGCCTCGGTCCTGCCACCCTTGCCCACACAACTTTTATAACTTTATTTATGTGAACACCTACAAGATTTAGCCCACGCTTTGCCCATATGATAAGCCCTATCAGGATAGGGAAGGGACAGAATACAACTGGAAAATGTTTTAAAGTGTTAGACCAGTCTAATGGCGAGCTGCACAAAAGAATAGGAAATATGAGCACATGAGTTGTTTAGAGGAACCTGGTTTAGCTTTCTCCTACAAATAGTAATAATAAAAAATATCATTTGGTTACTGTAATAACCACATATTGGACTCACCAGACATATCATTTCTAATTTTCTTTAGAAAGTAGGTCAAAAGTGTATCGCAGTTTATTGCAATGAAATTTAACAGTCCTTACAACAGTTTCTGTGAGCATCAAGTAAGAACTGAAACATTCGTGAAAACTGAAACAGGACACATATACCTACATGTTAAAGAAACTGATTGCTATTAAAAATAAATAATAAAAGTAAATAAACCCTCTGAACTCTGAAAACTCTCTCTACATTCGTACTTCTGAACACCCAGAGGGAATTACAAAAATGAATGCTAACGCCACCCTGTAAAGAATCTGTTGCACTAAGTCAATCTATATTTCTTGTCCTAACAAACTCTCAAATAAGGGAGAGTAAGAATCAGGAAAGAAGGAGAAAAATCCAATAAAGCATTTTTTATAATAGTTAGCAATATTACAACCTCACATTCATATTCTATGGATATTTCAGGCCTGCCTCAGATTAAAAAAAAAAAAAAACTGATTTTGAATTACTGTAATTAGCTTCAAAAGCACACTGATTTGTTGATACAAAATATTGTCAATTTCTTCCATAAAGTTGTCAGAGTCTTTGCAAATAGACAGCAAAAATGATACAAGGAACAAAAATTGGCCTTCCAGCTTTTGTCACCTCCTTGATGCTGGGAAAGAAGGAAGGAGCAGAGGAGAGAGGAACACAACTTTTCCCAACAGAGCCCTTCCCCTAGCATCAGTCCTACAACATTACTAAATTCTGAACCATGTTCTTCACACAGGGTGCCTGAGAAAGAGTGAGTATATTTTATAATATACTATATAAAATACTATATAATATCACCCTAAAAGCAAGTGACTAAGTCTGAGTGGAAGGAAGGTGTGACTAAGTCTGAGTGAAGGAAGGTTGAGCTTGCTTAGGCACAGAATCAATTAAATATTGTTTGGTAAGCACTGGTGAAGGAATAGGAAGATCCCTCTAGTGCTGCCTGGCTACAGCTATACACCCTAAATGTTTAGCTATTGAAAAATGCTGAGACATAGTCTGATTTTTTTTTGCTTTTAAACTGATTTTTTCTAAGGTACTTCTCAATTTAAGAACAAGCAGCACAGTCTGGCCCTGAATTCAGAATCTCCAACACATGAACATCACTGAGGCGCAAGTTCAGAAGAGGGTGGAAATGTTTTCACTGTTAATGTTCCATATTTAAACTTTAAACATAAGCCATAATCACTAAATGATTGTTGTATATATTGTGCGGTAGATCTTAATACATACACGTATAAAAAAAAAAACTACAATCAATACTGGGTCCTGTTCTCTTTTACTACTGCAAACCAGGAGTGAAAGAAGAATCATAACACCGCATAATGACAATGACTAATTTGCTATAATTAGCATTGGCACATTTACTGCAAAATCCATCTCTGGGTGCAATGCTGAAGAACAGAACCTTACCTAATATATGTTTGAGAAAGGCTGAATACAATCAGGCCCTTAGATGGGTGCAACAATAACAACACACATACACACACACACACATATATATATATGTATTAAATATCAAGGCTGAAATCTCAGATGAAAACCATTTAAATATTCATTGATACCTGTCTTTCAGCTGACACAGACGGTAGGAAGAGGCTCATATAGGAGTGCACTAGGTGCAATCCAAGACACAAAACACAGGTGTTGCTCAAGGGTGGAGGAAATACCAGGGTTATTTGGTGGTACTTTAGTTCTGCATATTTCAAAGGTGCTAGATTTTTTTTTTTTTTCAACCTAGACCTGGGGCTTCCATCCTTTCTACCAGCAAGTTTCATTTGGTGTTTATAAAAGTCGTAAATGAAGTATGTCATCCGGCTTTAGCAAAGCACAGCTCTAGTCCAACAACTCCATTCCAGTGTTACGATCTGGTAAATCTTTTCTTTTGCTTAAGCTGATGTTTTAACAATGCGCAAGAAAAACGTTTTCTGTAGTCCATAGCATCAACATTTCTCCTAAGACCTTTATAAATACACTAAGAATAATAATGTATTCCAAGCATACCGGGATGAAAAGCTCTTGTATCGCTGCAAAGAGGTATAAAACAGTCTGGGGCCCAATTCTGCTTTTGCTAAATTCAGCAATACAGTGGAACCGACTAAGCCATTATTCTCTTCAAATACCAAAATACCCCTGAACTGCAATACACACGTATCAGAAGTTTAAGCCAGTGTTGCTCTAAAAGGTAATACTAGTTTGGGTAAAGCATTCTCACAAAAGGAAAGAATGAAAAATAAAGGCATAAGCAGCTCAGACTACCATTGTCGGTGAGCAACAATAATTCATTTTGTTGCTTTGTTTACGAAAGATTAAAGTAATAATAATTTGACCATGGTTCTATCAATTTAAAATGCTCTGCTAGATAAATATTTTTAAGATCTGTACAACAGGCCTTGTATTTAACAATGAATACATTTTGAGCTAATGTGCTGCCAAGCTCCAGCTCTCTTTCTAGCAGCTGAATTCTTGGATAAAATCATTTTGCAGGGTATGAGCAATGCAGTTCTGAAAATAGCATCACTGCAAAATGAAAGATGGCAAAGAACCTCTACAACACTGATTTATTTCAATGAAATTTCACCTCTTGATGATCAGTGTCTATTTTGAAGTTTTCAGCTGAATTTTCATACCTAATAAAATGTAAGTCTATATAATCTGCCAATTTTAAGGCCCTGGCATAACAAAGAAAGAAAATCAGAATAATAAAAATCCATTTGCAATTTAACTCAAAAAATGGAAAAATGTTTTCTGGACCTGAATAATTTTCATTTAGCACTACCACGTGTGCAGACACACACACACACACACACACACACACAGAGAAGAAAAAAAAAAAAAAGCACAAGCTGTTTCACACTTGTCTTTAATGTGCTTCTACTAGAAAAAATGCATTGGAGGGAGACCTTTTTTTTCCAAGTATCTATGCTATCTTGTGTAATGTGCAGTACACAGCCGAGAAAACACTAAGAGGTGATATTGCGATAATGCACTTCCCTGATTCTAAGTGGATTACAGCTCCAGATTTCTTTCCTATTCAGTATTCACATTTATTTCCTACACACTTCAGCAGGTCTTTTTTGTTTGTTTTGCTTTTCTCCCCAATAGTGAAGATTATTAAATAGACTGAAAAAAAATAATATATTCCAGTGAGACTGGGTCTGATATTTTACAATCCATTAAGGTACCCGTCTTTTCTAATTAACATCAGCTGTAAGCTTGACATTCTATTAAACAGCTATTCTATTGACAGCTACTAAAAATCTGCTAAGAAGATGCGATTCCACGTATGTGAGAGGTATCCAAGCTCCTAAGCATGAGGGTAGAAATGTATGAAGAGAGCACATCATGAACACCTACCTACATTCGGTCACTGACTCATTTTATATAGAAAGTGATGCTATATCCCAAGCCTGGCTACATTCCCATCAGTGGCAGCCCAACACTTGTTAGGTCCATGCGCAGAAGGCAAACACAGGAATGCCCCACTTGTGCGAGCCCGAATTCCTAAGGGTCGTCTGTGCTTCCCTCCATTGTCCTAATGACTCCAGGACAGCAAAGACAGATCACACAAATAAGAAAGCAGAAGACACAGCTTCTTTTTCTAATGAATTCCTTCCTTCTCATGCCTACGTGATACACACATATATAATACCTGCAAATACATATATATATATATAGGCCTGCAAATACATATATTGTTATGTATATTTATCTCCATATGTTTTATACGTATTTGTCTTGAATGTAGCAGAGAACTTTAGTCTCTATTTTGAAATTCAGACATACTGAAAAGCATTGATAGGAGGATAAAAGGTAAAGAAAAGAGAGGTGGAGGAGGAAAATTAGGGAAGAAACCACGCAGACATTAAGCTATAACCAGAATAATGTCACTGCAGGAACAATGCCATTGATATGCCTTCAGCCCTAAGTTTGACAAAAACAAAATACCACTGTTTTATTCTTTTATCACATTAGCTGGACTTATCCTCTGGCAGCATCTTTGAATCACATGTCACTCAAGGTCAAATAAAGTATCAACACTGCTCTGATATACTGTGTCAAAAGAATACTTAGCAATTACAACATATTTTTAAACTTAAAGCTGTTTGATTTGGTGCGATATAAATAACACTAAAAAGAAAAAGAGTCCTGTGGTATTTTCATCACAAAAGTTGCAAGAACACACTTACATAATTGCATTTCTTTCCTAAGTCTAGACAGATACAGATGGTAAGAGTGTGTGTGGTTGCAAAGAAACAAGTGCGCTGTGCTAGTAGTTACTGTGACAGGAGCACCATATAAAACAATATCCGCATACAAGTGCAAAATAGCTGCAATGCTGCACCTATAATCAAAATATGTGGGGTTCGAATACTAAAAATAAGAGCATAGTAGTAAATTTCTAAAATATAATAGATCTCTAATAGCTGATACAATTAAAATGAAACAGTTTAACTAAACCTCAAACATATATTGATCAGTGGCTAAGCATTACAGCGAAAGGTCAAGACACGATTACCACTATATTTAAATAGTCAATTAAGGAAAGGGTTCAACACCGGAAGCAACAAATGTGATTATATCCCCATGTCAGGTTTCCAATGAAAGATTAACGCTCACACTCCATGTACCACACACCTTCACTTGAAATTCTCTGGACATTGCTGGGGAAATATATCAAAGCCTTTCTGCCTTGTCAGAGAAGTAAAATCAATCAAATGAATGAGATTCTATCAAACTGGCATTGCTAAACCTTCGGCATTTTTTTTAAAAACTAAAAATATGCCATACTCATAAGAAGTGATATGGAATTCTGAATGTTTTAGGAAGAACTTATGCGAAAAATATTTACTGATGCAGAAGAAACAGATGACAGAAGGAAAAGTAATTGCCAGTGATGAGCTGTTGATGAAATCTCAGACTACAGAGCCTTAAATACATGTATTTTTTTTCGTAAGACATGTGGACAACAGTGCTGCCTCAAATCAACTTTTCCAACTAAAACTTAAATGAGAAAAATAGACTGAAAACAGTGGGGAAAAGGCAGACAGGTACATAACATCAGTTAATACTTGTTAATACCCTTTCTCTCCTTCATTCTCTTCTATTCTTTTCTTATTTTTAATATTCTTAAAATACAGAATCGTTCCCATTAAGGGCACTCCTATTTGTGTCGCTTCTCTTTGTTCTTCCCACTTGCCGTCTATAGCAGGAAGCGAAACACCCCCAACTATGAAGTGCTGAAAGGCAGCCATAAAATTGTTTTCCGTTTCACCTGTTACACCACTACTTTGGCAAAGCAGCTCTCCCTTTAGCAACCTGTTGTGCCGTCCCCTAAATGAACCAAATCTTATTTGCACTTTTATTTAATTTCAAAGGAGAAACATTACTATGAAAGATGGACAGGCACTGTAGATTGGTTCTCCAATATTTCTTTAGAATAATAGTAAGAAAAAGAAAACTTAACAGTAATTAGATTGTTTAAAATGCAGAAATGCTTACTAGTAGGCTAGCGTAGCACAATATTCTGCATCACTTAACCATAGATATATCTTAAAATTAGAGATTAATTATAAAACCTTGACAATTTCTGTTATCCTGGCTGACAGTAAGGTAAATTTATAATGGTAGTAGCAAGCACAGACAGAGAGACAAAGAAAATCTTAAAGAAATACTACATAATGATATAGCAAAAAAAACCTACAGTTCTGTTTGAAATAATAAAGTCCTTTTATTCTAGTATGTTCCATATTCTTTTCCTTTATCCCCGATGTGCTTATCCGATCTTTAAAGTGTTAGTTTGGCAGGACATACTTTCCCTATGTATTTCCAGTCAAATGCAGGTCAAATATATGTGAAGTACTGCTTTAAAAAGCCCAAGCTTTATATTTTCCCACTCCTGCTTTCACACGGCACATCATTATAAACTACACCAAAAATACCTTTTAAAGATAATTTTCACTTCACGTCTCCGTTTATTCACTCAGAAGATATTAAACGGGTATTTCGCCCTCATCTTTGCATCCCCTTCTTTGACTGAGCAGCACGAGGAGCCCTTTGAGTCATAACGGCCCCGGCGCTCCGAACTGAATCCAATTATAACAACCCACCAGCAGTACTAATTGGTGAAAATGCATTGCTGGTAATTGCTGTAAACTCATCCTTGTGCACATAATGAACGAGGCAATAAATTCCAGCCAGCGTTGAACAATAGGGAAGACTACCATTAGCACTGGTTTTCTTACGCAAAATGCATTAAAGTGAGTCATCCACTTAAAAGTTACCCACTGATCGCTCTAACACAGATTCAGGGACTAAAGTAAGTGCTTCCAGTAAATAAATAAATAAAATAAAGGGAGGAAAGAGTAGGAAAAAGGGGAAGAAAACACGGACCATAGCCCATAGTGTTTACTATTAGAGGGAAAAAAATAAGCTGAGTATGAAATATGATATTTGGAGTCATTTCTCCCCTTTTTTATTTCACCCTGTGTGCGCCGTGCACCGCTCCGGGCAACACTTTCATGCTACCGACCGTGCAGCGCTGGGAATGTCCCCGTGTCGCCGCGACGCGACACCCGGAGCGGCCCCGAGCGGGGAACATCCCGCGGGCGGCCGGGCCGGCGCGGAGCCCTCGGGGGCTGCGGACACGGGGAGACCCGCGCGCAGCCCCGACGGGCATTAAACAAAAACATCCTGGAAGGGTCAGAACAGCCGCGGAGGCCACCGAGTGCGTCCGGGGAGGAGGGAGCCGAGACGCGTGTGCCCAACTCCCAGCAATGCTGCCCCGCCTGTTCCGCAGGCAAGAAAATCGTTGCATCGTGTTATTTTAAATAAAACCGCCTAAGTTCTCTTTTTGTTGTTTTCCCCTTATTTTGTTTTCCCTTTCCCCAAGGAGCAGCGCTAAAACTCCGGCCGAACTGCGCCGAGGGGGCGGGCTCCGGGGAACTCGAAACTTTCCTCGCGGCTCCGGCCGGGCAGGGGCTCCGCGGGCGCGGAGCGGCTCCCGCGCTCCGATTGCTGCCCTGTCTCCCCGCCGCCTCTTCCCGGGCGGACTCACTTTACTTCCCGAGGGGATTTTCGGCGCGCTCCCTCCCCGCGCGCCGCGGAACTTACGTGGTGGCGGAGGGGAAGGGTCCTTCCGAGGAGAGGTTGAGCACGAGCGACTGGAAAAGTGTCAGGCTGAAGACCAGCAGCCAGCCAGCAGCCATCTTCCTGATCGAAGATCGATTCCCACCGCCCCCCTTGTCCCCGAGCCGGCAACGATGGCAATAATAATAACGAGGCTAAATCAAACGAGTGCCGGGGGTGGGGGGGCCCCGGCGGTTTTTAAAGCCTCCCCCCAGCCCACCCCCCACCCCCTCGCAGGCGCAGCGCGGCGGAGCGCGGAGCAGGGGCGCGCTCGGGTGGGGAGGAGGAGGAGGAGGGCTGAGGAGGAAGGAGGAGGAACGATGGAGAGCGGGGGGTGGAGAGGGGGAAGCGGAGGACGGGAGAGGAGAGCGAGCGCTCCGCGCTAGCCGCGCCGCGCCTCCGGCTCCATCGGCTCCGCCGCCATCGGCGCTACTTTTGTAGCGGGGCCCCCGCGCGCCCGTCCCCGATTTATCCCCCTGCTCGCGGAGCGCAGAGAGCAGGAGGAGGAGGGAGGGGAGGAGGCAGCGGGCGGGCGGGGTAGGGGCTCCCGAAGGGAGAGGAGGGAAGAAGAGTTGGCGAGAGGAGGAGCGGCGAAGGGGGAGGTTTCTCCCGGCTTCCCCGCGGGCGCGGGGGCGGCCGCGCTCCCTACAAGGAGCCGCGGAGCCCTGCGGAGCCGCCGCGGCTTCGTGCCGCACCTCGGGGCCGCGCGGCCGCTATTTTTAAACGCGCTTCGTGCCGTATTTGAATCCTTCCCCCGCCGCTGCCACCACCCCCCGGCAGCAGCAGCCGCCGCCGCCTCACACCGAGTGCCGCCGTGCATTGCACACAGGGAGGCATATACATGCAGATAATATACATACATTATATCTTATATATATAGACCCCGACGCTCCCGTTCGCTTTCACGCGCGGCCGCGGAGGTGCCTCCCCCGCCGCCACCCGCGCAGGAGCCGCCCCCGCGGACCCCCCCCCGCCTCCAGCCCGGCCGCTATTTCCAGCCGCTTCGGGAAGCGCCCGGGGCAGATTCCTCTCCCAGCGCGTTGGATCCGCGGCCGCGGGGGCGGCTCCGCGTTGTCCGCGCAAAGGGAGGCAAGTGATCGGGGGCGCCTGTCGTGCTTATTCAGTGAAGCCCTTAAAACTTCACTGACAGTTCTGGTATTCTTTGTGATGTTTTATCCTTCCTGCATTTGAGGTAATTAATCCAACAGGTGGAAAGAAAAGAGCAGACCCTCTATTCCGCTTGTCTCCTCTCCTGCTGCATCAGAGGGTCTTGAACGTGTTAACTCGCACCTAGTTCTGTGACCCCCCAAAGTGCCCTCATTTCTGTGCTAAAGGCGGCAGAAGGACAAGGCTGAGGTCTCACACCTGGGTGAGACCGCAGGGTGGGGAGAGACTCGGAGAATGTTGTGCGGGACCAGAGAAGGCGAGTGTGCAGAGAAGAGGTGGAGGACGGTTTTCCATGTGCCAAAGCAGCATATGGAGCAAAGGCACAAAGGTAAGAGGCTGGGAAGGTGCAGGAGCTAAGGCTGCCCAACCCCACGGCAAGGCTACTTCTTACAGCATAAAGCATCTCCTCACTCCTGTGGCCCCACGGGATGGTGAGATAGTATCTAAAGGGGGATCATTTCAGTTAGAAAAATGACCCTTCCTCAGATTCCCTGGCTTCTTGCACAACTCTCAACATCAGCCCCATTTCATGTGACGCCCCCACTGGAGAGGAGAGTAGTCATTCCTCGGCTGATGGTGTCCTGGCACCCATCCTGTAGTGGCACATGGGAAGCCAGAATGAGGAGTGGGGGACGTTCCCCCCCTGCCCCTCCCTACCCCAAGGCCACCACAGTGACCAGGGACCTGAGGGCTTTTGTGTGGGTAGCCAGCGGGAAGGCGTTCGGTCTCAGTGTGCAGCCGTGTCCAGAGACTCGTAAACCACCAGTAAATGCAGAGCATAGGGCAAAGTAGGAAGAATTTCTTCATCATTAGTGTAATTTCCTGTATGCCTGCATAGGTGATGCTGCATTCATCATTTACAGAGCTCCTCGGGGCCACTGTTATTACATCGTTATAATAATTTCAATGACAATAACCGAGTGCAACACATGGGTGTGGTGGCACCTCATCCACTACAGGTCTAGATCGTAAGGACTGCAGCAGTACCAAGACGATGTTATGGCAACAGAAATACAAAATATTTCATGAAATATGAAAAGGATGCTAGGAAAAAAAATAGTATTTTTCATATCAGCAATACTTGAAGCATCAAGACTACTGTGCTAAATATTATAACTGTATAACAAGACTCCCAGCAAAGTACCAGTTCTGCAATGAACAGCACTTAGATGCAAATGCTGGTCTGCATGGAGCTCAATGAAGCTCTGGGATGAAGATGAGCGAGGAAGGATGTGTGCGCCACAGCACAGAGGAAAAATGCCCAGGTTAGCTCTACACTGGCTAATTCAGCCCAGACTGGAACGTAAACATGGATGAGAGCACAGGTTACCTCTGGGGATCTCTGGGGAAGGCTCAGGTGTCCGATACACAACCCAAGCTCAGCCTGCAAGCTTTACAAGATTTACAAGTAAGCTTGGACCCGAGCCCAGCTTTGAGAAAACCTGGAGTCAAATAACAGTTTTCCTTCAGAAATGCGTGAAGCTCGGAGCTCACTTTTGAAGTTTTGCGTTTATTGGAGTCTGAAACACAGAAAATCAATGCCGTCCCAAAGCAGAGAGAAGAAAAGATTACATAAACTCCAGGAATATTGTGTTACTGACTATTATGTCACTCCTTATTCCACATATTTATTTATGCCTTTAAAGTGTGTTTATTTACAAGGCAATTAATGAGATTGCATAATGTTTACAAACATTGACTTCATCCTACGAACGTGTATGGATGTGAGTAATTGTACTCAACTGATTTCTCACTAGCTTTGACGGGAAGGTAAGGTTGACCTAATATATAATATTTGCAAAATTGAGATTCTTGGTGTTTCCTCATTCCTGTAACCCAGAAAAAAGTCTGATTTCATCATGAATTTTTGAAAAGCCATTAAAACCCCCTAAATGACCAATTTATTACCAATTATTACCAATTTATGATTACATTCCATATGCAGTCATGTTTTACAGTATTTAAATATTTGATTTCTACTTAGAATAATGTTGCACTGTTGATATGATTTATCTGCCCTAAGGTTCCTCAAGATCTATTATGGTTGACAAATCTTCTTTTTTAAGTACTTGAATATGGATTTGGATGACAAACCACAGAAGTAAATCTTTCTTCGTTCTTACTTCACCTCATTCTCAATTTATTGCCCATCATATCTGACTGAGACCTTTCCGTGAAGGAGCCTGTGACTGACAGGGTTTAATATAAAAATGAGGTCTTCCAAAAAGTTTGCTCTGCAACTACTGGAATTTCTGAGAATCTTCAAATTGACCCTGGTAGTCCTTCATCTGAAATAAAATTCATTATTGAAAATGCAGCATTTATTTTTCATCAAAAGCTTCTTCTAAATTACATTTATCAGAAGTGAGTATAAATTCATGACCAAGCCTTTATCTTTAATGTCTCTTTTTTTTTTTTTTTTTAATTATCATACTTTTGGTGGTTTGGGTTTTTTTTGTTTTTGTTTTTGTTTTTGTTTTTTCTTTTTTTGTTTTTGTTTGTTTGTTTGGTTGGTTGGTTGGTTTTTTGGACAGGAGAATGTTAGATTCAGTGAATTAGTGGTAGCTGTTAGTGGCCACAAACCTAGTTTTCAGCAAGGTAAGTACACTTACTGTCATTCATTTCAGCCAAAATGTGCTTGCCGAAATAATGCAAGTTAAAAAAGTATGACAAGGTCCTATCAATGCCACCACAACACCAATACATGGTTTTCTTGCTGGCATATAGTATCATCTTTATGCCTGTGTGTTATGCAGGGCAGGAGGCGGGTGAGCAGATGAAATAACTCGTACTCTGTTTAGCCATGCGGGGGTGACTAGTGAGTGCAGGCAGCCTGATCTCAAGTTCTATTTCCAGGGGGAAAAAAAAAATCTCTTATTGAAGTCTGTGCCAGATGGAAATGCAGGATCTGGCCCGCTGCAAGTGAGCTGAATTGTTTTGCATATTTGAATTGGATATCACTTCATATTATTTAAAACTTTATGAGCTACATCCAACTCAGTCAATACTCTGAAAATTTGAAAAAAAAAAAAAAAAAAAAAAGGAATTTAGTTCTCATCCCTGTCTTTATTGTCATTTGTATGAGTGAGCTGATTTTCCTACCTGATCTAAGTGTGGTTTTATTTTTTATTCTTATAGTTAGATTTAAGAAAATGGTTTAATTTTAGTGATGAGAGCAGGGAAGTATGAATTTTCTCATAGTGGAAGTTTTTTTTTTTTTTGACACTGATGTTAAAACAATAATTATTCTAAGATAGTTTAATATTGAACCTTGGAGCCTAGCTTAAGAAATATTCTCTCTCTGAAGAGGGAAGAAAATTATTTTAAAATGAAGTGCCAAAAATATAAAACTTTATCCCTTTAAAAAGGCAGCATAATTCAGGGTTTACTAAAATATCACTGATCCAGGTGCCTCTATAGTGCACCACTAAGTGCAGATAATAGTTTGGTTCTGAAAGGCAGTCTGTGTGTGCTATTATTATTATTATTATGCTTTTGAGTTTGGAAGCAAAATGATCTTTCTCATTCAAACATCACTGCACACTGCCCCACTGTGTAATACAGAAATGTTCCTTGTAAATCTCATATATTGATGTTGTGACACCATTCACAGAAAACCATAAATGTCAGTAATCTTGCTGGAGGAAACCCTCAATTATAAATGTTAAAGCACAGTATGTTCTGAGCTTGTAAAGAAATCTAAGCACTGTCTATACGAATAGCATGTATGTTTTATAAAGGGACAGGTTTATATGACAAGATATTATTGTACAATCTTGTTTATTGTCCTCCCAGCCCCTAATCTATTTTAGCTTGGTTTATTCCATTTCTACCATCATCTTTGAACAGGCACTTTATTTTTTTAACTGAAAGTATTATAAAATATGTATATTTCCCACTTTACCTCCCAAATAACGCATTTCCTTCCCAAATTTTCTTCCGGCCAAGTTTTCATCTTACACTATTCATCCCTACACTCATAGAAGCTTTTCTAAACCTGAGAATGCTTCAGTCCTGAGATCTTCTATCTTATAATTCTTTAGCTCTAAGAAATACTGCTTTGCCCTACTGGAATCATTGCAAACAACTTCTCCCCTTCCAGGTGTCTTGGAGTCGGCCCAGTACCTCATAGCTAGTTAACCTACCCAACCTAATTAACCAGCTGATGAGGAAAGCTGCATTCTGAAGTTATTAGATTCTAGCTATAAATATTCTTGTACAATAAAACTTTGTTCTTGCTGTTCCTCAGAGCCCTTGGACCAAACCTGTCCTTGCATTACCATACGTCCTTGCACTGTGTGTTCATCTCTGATTTGTGACTAATCTTCTAATGCAAAGTTTTAGTGTGGTAGAAATAGAGATGTGCTGTTCTTTTATAAATATGGAATAATATCTATTTACATTTTTTTTTCCTAAATAGCCTACTGTACAGTAAACAGAAGCCTAAGAATCTTATATGCCATCTATATAGGTCTGTTTTCCACCTATTTCAAATACTTACTTGAACACTGCTATTGGCTATTATTATTGTTACAATTCTACACGACATGAGGATAAGGAGAAATTCTAGCAGATATAGCACAATATTACAGTAAGTTGAAAAGGTCTCACAAAGAGCCTGTGTCAGAGAAAATAATTGAGTGCAATCTCCTGAACTCTGGCAGAGCAACTGGAGCCCCTTTGCTCTTTTTCTCTTTATTAATAATCATTTGTCCACGGCTCTGACAACCATCCTTTTCCTGGGATTCTGCAGAAATCGTGCAAAATGGGTGAAACCTCTGAGCTCTCACAGCAGCCAGATGCAGACACCACTTTGGGGAGTTCAAGAGGGCAAACTAAAGTTTGGCTGAGATTTGGGCTTGGCCCCTTACTTGGGGGTCCCAGTTTCCAGGGTTTTCATTCTGCAAGCAGATGCAGAGCGAGCCCCTTCAGGGAAGAAACTTTCTTTTGTCTTGTCCAGATTAATTAAAAACTTCAACTATTGCTCATTTCATTAAAGGGCAGCAGGGTGGGAGACCTGTGCTCCCAGCTGAGAGTGAAAATCCCTTGGCCACGGGTAAGCCTGGACATGGTGTTGTGCATGAAGAAGGCAGCGTGCTCCCCGGGGCAGTGTTTGCAGTGACTATCAGAACATGGCGTTCCCATGCCTTTAATTTTAATGTCTAGTAAAAACTAAGGATCTCAGATCCATTTGTAGATGATGGACATAGTCAGCACCTTCAGAAAAGTGCATCCTGTCCCAAAAGGGATGGTTGAGATGGGTAGGAGCAATCTCCTCTTTGATCCAGTTTGCAAGCTATTAACAAACACTAAATAACTCAGAACAGACAAGGGGCAGGGAAGAGACAGGGAAGAAAAATAAAAGTCAGGAATGAAACAGAATAAAAGAAAAATAAGAGTTAAGATCAGAAAAAAATGCACAAAGTAAGAAGGAAAGCTATGTACAGGACACAGGAAATAAGTCAAAATAGTAATTTCATATATCATAAAAAGAAGATAAAATGGAGAGAAATGGAAAGAAAGGATAAAATAAGGGAAAGTGAAGTGAAACCATGTAAATGAATAAAATTAGAAAGTACAAGTTGAGACCCTAAAGGGAAGGAAAATTTAGTGATGTAAAGTGGGAGGTAGAGGTAAAGGATATCAAAGAGGAGAAAGGAGTCTACAGGTATTGTTGAGTGCATTTCCACTTATTTTAAAGGGGGACAAATTTAGAGCCTTAATAGGGTTAAAAAAAGGGAAGAAACAAAAGCACATTCAGCAGATGTTCAAGTATTTGAGGAGAGCATGTTGTGGGTGGGCACGAGTTCGCTGTGACCACACTGCGATGGGGGAATGACTCATGTTCCCACTACCTGGGATTGGGCCCCATCCATTACATTTTGCCTGTCAATGGAGATGATGAGCTCAGATCACTGAGGCCAAGAAAACTAAAGATTTAGTATTTCTGCTGGGGGTGTGGACAGACCTCATTTAGGTCCGTGTACGATGCAATATCCCTGCAAGCAGATACTAGTGTTTTCTACACTCTTGACAGCAATTGCAAAACTGATTTAAGGTAACATGAATCTCTTATGTGCACACAGTTTCTGAGGAGAGAAGGTAGTGAGCCACAGGATAGAATTTATGCCAGGTATCCCTAAGAAATAATAAAATAATAAATATTTATAATATTCCTTCTTCGATGAAGCCTGAGGAATGATGGGTTCTCTACATTTTTTAATGTTTTATTTAAAATCTTTAATTGACAGTCCTTAAAAATTCCCATTCAATTTTTAGAGTAAGAAAGATAAAAGCAGTTGTAGGTGAGATTATACATCTGGCCAACCCCAGTCTCTATAATTAAAATGAGGAAGCAATTTTTAAGTCATGTATCAACCTTCTGCTGACATTTTAGCAGTGAATGGATATTTGCCTGTTGTCTGCAAAGCGCTGAATACAACTAATTACATATTAAACTATCTAATAATGATGTCACTTACACAAATTGGTTGAGACCTCTCTATTACCCAGAGTGTTTCTCTGGCCATACAATACCCAGACAGGGCCAAGGCCCCTTGTTGCTGTCAGCTCCGTCCATGCAAAGCAAAAAGGGCAGCTCTGCGCCTCCCAGCCCTGGGACTAATTATGTTGTAGCCTTCATCTTGCACTTGCAGATGTCATTAATTGCTGCCACTTCCACTTTAATAGCTGTTTCCATAGTAACTATAAGACTTTGAAGAAGGTGTGAGGGGAAGTGAACTATTTTTTTTTTTAAGAAGGAAAAATAGAAGTCAGAAAATGGAATCTGCCTCTGCCCCCCTCCCCAAGCCCAGAGTAATGCAAGATAAACAAAATGTCATAGCACAAAGCAGTACAGAGCACACATTGGGATTTTCAGATTCCAAAGAACTTAAATAATCAATTAGTTGAGCTAGCAATCTATGCTCCCACTTGATTCTTTCAATTTAAATCTAGTTTGTGCTTTTTTGGTATAGTCTGGAAGGTCCAAATGAGGCAGGCTGCGTGTATTAACAAATGCGTCGCTAGGTCTGTCTCCAGCTTCACTGGCTTATTAAATGCTGAACCTGGTGGGGCTGGTTTGAATCTAAAACTTTTAGGAAAACGCCTCTGTTACTTGAAAGAACAAAAACACTCTGTTAATCCAAATACGCTTATTGATAAAATCTACAGCTTTTAAAAAAGAAGTTTAGAAAAGTACTATCACCATTTCTCTGTAAATAAATGTGGTGGCCATTTATTGCACTATAATTCTTAAAATCATAGAATCGTTAAGGTTGCACAGATCATCTGGTCCAATGTGTTACGAAAGTTATAATGAGGCATATGCACTTCCTTAACAGCTCTGGTGGAAAATCTTATTTAAAATATCTATTTTCCCTCCCTAAGAGATCGGAATCCTTTCTCCCATTTTTAAATGCAGCATAAGAAATTTTCCCTCATTCCTACTGGGGAAGCCCACTGTCAAGTCCTACACACTCCCATCTGTGTTCCATGAATGAAACACATCCCCTAAGCAGATAAGCCCTTGTCCTGTTCACCTTTATAAATAAATCTTGCCTAAATCCTGGTTTAACTAGGTGAGAAGTGGTGCCAGAGTCTAATCTTCCTTAGAAGGGGAAACTCCAACCATTGACGTATATTAATAGTCCGGTATTTAAAATTATCATCAGAACATCTTCTACCATAAAATATATAGTAACTAATAATAGCCAAGGGCATGAAGAAATAAGTAAAAATGTGAAAATAGAAGCCAGAAAAAGAGGGCTACTATTACACAATGTTTTAGGGAGATAACTTTGGAATGACAGATTTTATTTTAAAACACAGACCAGTGTTTTCCACTGGAAGCTACCGCTGTTTTCTCTTCTGGCACCTTGAATGGGGAACACATTTATGCCACCTTTAGGCTACTCAACCGAATTTTGCTTTGGGTCCTTCCAAAAAAAATCACCTCTTCTCAGGGTGACTTCGACCCGTGTGAGGTCTCTGCTTTGCGGAAGGAGCAGCAACAGTGGATGGACCCTCCTCTCCTCATTATTCCCGGGATGTAGGGTGTTTTTGCTCCTGTTCAACCTTGGGCACTTCTCCTGCCCTCATCTGCCCTTTCTGTCTGGCCGCTCTCCCGGGGTCTGCTTTCTAGGCATGAAAAAGAGATGAGAGGGAGATCGTTTTCGAAAAACAACAAAAGTCTGAGGAAAACACTCAAAGGGGGACATAACCTTGAGAGCGCAGAAAGGAGACAGCAAACCGAATACTGGTTCGGAGGAATGAAAGGGAAAGGATTAATTAAAATGTACTGGGAGAGTTTTGAAGATGAAAAGGGAGTATAAGTGCTGAGTATTTTTCTTTGTAACAGAAGCTCTGCTGAGAATCAAGGGGAAAGGGAGGCTTTTATTGGAGTGGCAATTTGCATGTTAATATTGTGATAGCGTTATGCAATAGTATATAAGACAGACTGGGTAAATAGAGGCTGTGACCAAACATTGCAGCTTTTCCCCCTACATCTATTCAACACGGAACTGGCAGAATGTCACACCATAGGCTTGTCCTTGATTTGTTTCCAGTAGACCATTAATTGATGTGTTCCCCTGTTTTGATACGTGATTTACAAGCTCCATAACTCAAAGGGTGATTACAGCCGGGCTAGCGATCTCTATGCCAAGCCTCATTTCAGTGAACTGTCCTGGATATTTCACTCTCAAAATCATGGCTTGCTAAATGTGTGGGAGACGATATTAAGCACTGGCAATCAACAGTGCCGTTTTCTGGCGGTGTAGCGGGAGGGAGTATTTTGAAATAGCTAGTGCATCTGCTGGGTAGCTATTTTTTTCTCCAACTGGAAAAAATCTCCAATGTGTCAAACAAAATATCCACAAAATGCCCAGAAATGTACAAGCCTTCTCAAAGAACCTTCTGCGTTTTTAAAAAATCTGTGTTTCAAAAGCAACCAAAGAGAAGGGAAGAATCTATACAACTAGTAAAAAAAAAAAAATCCATTTTCCTCTAGTACTTTAAAAATTGCTCTGTAAAAGCCCTGGTATCTTGAAAATTCCTAAATTATAGTTTCATTCCAAATACAATCTACACAGGTTGAACTATGACCCCAAAATATGAAGGTTATTATGGGAATGGTGAAAAAAAATCTAACCCATTATTGTACTACCTTGTATTCTATAATATCATCTATTCATTTTGTGTTTCATATGGTTTTCTAATAGGATTTTATTTTGTGAAAGATTCTTAGCAGGAGATATTTTTAGAAGCATGTTGTTACCTTTTTTAAATAACTCTGTGCTATTAAATGAGTTGTTGTGGACAGTTAGTGTGTCAAACAGAAAATAATGTGATTTATTCTATTGAAGGCTACTTCCAGTACATCAGCTTGACAGGTTAATTTCCTTTGTTATAGATCATTTCAGCTCTTACATAAAAATTAGCTAGAAGATGGCATCAGTACTGAGGAGCAAAGTATTAAAAGATGGGTATGGCAGGTTACTAAAACCTTCCAGAATGAACACCAATGTATGCTGGCCACAGAGCTATAGGAATGAGAATGTAAGATATATCATGTATATATATATAAATGCACAGTGCAGTTAATTATTTCATTCCCAGATGTAGATACATTCATATCTTTGTCTGAAAACTACAGGTAGAAAATCACTGGCTCTGCTTTATCCAGTATTTTGGGAGTAGCTCTGCTGTCCTTTACCTGGTAGGATGCTCTGCCATTTCCCTGGGACCTTGTGCCAGTGCGAGACTGCTCAGCATCAGGTCAGGACATGCTGCAAAGTTGCCATTTACAGAGCCCTTACTTGCTAATGGCTTTTATAGCAAGTGCAACTGCCTATGAGCAGGTGGCTGGTTTAATTTGTAGCATTTTATACACATAGATATATTTTTTTCCAATATCACAGAATTTTACTAATTTTTCAGTAGATCATTTAATAAAGCAAAAAATACTTGTTCTTCTTTCCTCCCATGTACTTTTGTTTTATCTGTATTGCTGGGGAATTTGCACTAGAAAGCTAAGCATGCCTCACTCTTTGGTCAGAAGATGATAAGAGTGATCCAGCTCAGGCTTTTTGGTCATACACACATACAGCAAAGCAAAATAAAATAAGAATGTCCAAAAATCAATTTGAAATTTTAAAAAGTTTTGTTCATCAAATAAAGGAGAGAAATGGAGGTATTATACGGTGGGGTGGGAGTTAAGGTTAAAGATGACACAGATATGGCCTTTCTTTCATCTTTCTAACCTCAGTATTTCAAAATTCTTCAGAAGAGTTTTTGAAAGTAATTAAAGATATAAAAAAATAGGATAAAATATAGCATGGGTTTACAAATGACTTGATCGTGCTGGATTAAGCTGGTATTTTTCTTTGATTTTCTGGGCTAGGGAAATGAAGTGCACCTAATCTATCTGGATTTTAATAGAGAATCTGATACAACTCCACAAGGGAAATTATTCTCTAAAGTAGAGAAGTCAGGGATTAGTACAAGAATTTTAAAGTGGATGAAGAATTGACTTAAAAATGAAACAGGCCAAGGTAAGGTAAAATGTTGTCTAGAAGATTACCTTAAATAATAGATTAGAGACTTATCCCATGTAATATTTTCCTTAGGCTCATGATGGTTCCCAACAGTTTCTGTTGAAGTTTGCTGATACCACAAAGGATCTGCCAATGCAGGGGGAGAGACAAGTCCCGGGCAGGAAGGGAGGGATGACTCTGATGAGGGCAGTAAGAGAATGAGGACCAAGCAAGGAATTTAAGGACTAATTAGAAAGACATCTTTGTTGGACATATTAGAGCCTCACAAGATGACTATGATCAATTAAATGTTTTTTTTTTCAATTGTAATATAGAAACAAAATAATGAAATATGATCTTGTAATCTGATTGTGTGTGTTCTTATAAAGTGATTGATTGCAGTCTGAGTTTGCAATGGGGATTTGAAGCCCATGTTTTTACATTCCCATGTAGGTATAGCTAGGAGATCCACCCCAAAGAGGGAAAATACTTCTGGCTAACCGTGTTAAATGAAGATCCTTTCAAATTACAGCAAACATTAAGGAGAATTTCTGTGATTAAATGTAGTTTCCTCTTACAAAATGAGGACAAATAAGGAGCATGACTACCCCCTGAAATAGTAAACCATGCAGACAGAAGAGAGAGAACCATTTTAGTCAATGATCAATGCCCGTGCAAGAACAAATGGGAACAAATTAGTCATGAATAGCTTTAAATGGGAAATCAAAACCAATGGAGCAGTGATAGTTTCTGTGAAGCAAGAAGAGAAGATCTGTTGCCAGTTCATGAAACCCTCAAATAACAGTACAATTGCCCTTTTGCCCCAACCAGTTTCACAGCTCATTTTCACTTCCACAGTGAGTCTGTATTTCACTTAACACGTGTAACACCATTCTTTATGAATTCATCAGTTTCCTAAGCCTCTCCAGACAGTGGTGATTATGTAAAATTTCTCTATTAATAGAGAACGCACATTTGCTCTAATCTGTCTCCTTCATGTTTTGTTCTTAGGAGCCTATTTTACTGTACCAGTTCACCTTCTTAATTTTATTTCTCTGCCTTCTTCTTGTAAGACTTTCTGTATTTCCTGTATCACATTGTTAAGCTTCTTGACCTTGTTCATTTTCTTTTTTCCTTTTTTTAATTTTTTTTTGGCAAGCTGTGCACCAAAGCAAACAACCTATTATATTTTTGGTCAATGATGAGAGAAACTACTCTGCTGGGGAATTCTCTGTCATTTGCATGTAACGGCCTTAAAATTCATGATCATGGGACAGGAAAAGACAGGCAAAAAAATAGGCATTAAAAGAATACGCCTGTTTCAGGTGCTTTTTCCTCACATCGATGTTTATTTCTATCATTGATTCATCATGAGCCATGGAAGTAAAAGCAACTAAAATTCAGCTGTAATTTGAAGCTCTTTCAGACTGAAATTATACTGTTAAATTCAGTCTCTATCATCTTTATCTCATTTTAAAACTAATGATATGTGGACAATGACGAGCTTATGCAAGCACAGATAAGGGTGATGAGGTCTCCGTTTCAGAGGGATGCGGTGGTCAGAGAGGCCCTGTGCTCGCCCCGCTTTCCAAAGTTAGAGGATACCTCGTGTGTCATAAACTTAATAGCTGACTGCTGTCATGAGTCTGTCATGAGAGAAGTCTTGAGTGGGACATTATCCTTCCTAAAAAAATCTGATTTGGTTCTGTTCCAGCTGAGCATGAAACCACAATGCTTCAAATTGTTCCACATAAATAGAATGGTAAACTACAGCCAGCTACTCACTGGCTTGACTTTGCATGTAAAAATCTTAACTCTGCTGCAAAATGCAATGGTAATTCAGAAACAGTTACCCCAGTTAGAGTGAATTTGCTAAGTGTTCTGGATTTGAGATGGATTTTCTCCATCTCCGAATGGACAAAAGAAGCAGTATATTTCTTAATATGTGAAAAATTTTATTTAAATATTCCACTCAAAATTTTTTTTTTTTTTTTTTTTTTTTTTCCAAGCAGCTGAAATAAAATAAAAAAGATATACGGAAGACTTTTTAAGTACCCAGGAACCCAGCTCCCCTGCTCTTCCCGCACAGTGTTCTTCAGCAGGTGGCTTTTCATGAACCTTTTGCTTATTTTGCAGAAATCTAAGAGAAAGTTCGTAAAGAAAAGTGTTCTTTTCACTAAATTCAAACCCAAAGGAGTGGACTGAACTTCCTCCCAGGCAAGCACAAAACCTGGCATGACATCAAAGCTCCATAGTACTAGTGCCCATTTGACCATAAGTCCAGCTCAGCATATTTGTGCAGAGACCAAGTTTGGTTTGGCCCAAGAAAGTCAGAGAAATGAAACTGGTATAAAAGCAGAAGGCCTAAAACCCAGATAAATGCGGCTCCTGGGCAGACACAGAATACGCTTCTGGTACGATGCTGATGCATTTTCATTGCTGCTTTCATTAGTACCTGTGGCTTGTGCAAACAAGCTTCCCATTCACAAACGGATTGCATTGGAAAGGTTTCACTATTGATGTTTGCTAACACTGTCACTTGAGAAAAGTTGAGAATACCTGACCTGCTGCCAGTGCCCTTTCCAGAGGTCAAATTAAGTTATTATTAGAGCAATTTCTAGCTTGTTGACTAGGTTTTAGTGGAGTTTCCCAGTAGCTTCACATAAATGTGAACTTTTTTATTCACATGAGTTGAGGCAGAAATAAAATTTGACAGGTAAGGGAGGAGACCTGGTCTCACTTCAGCAGGATCTAGGACTTACCTTCCCAGTTGATTTCAGATGATTTCAGATGGAATTTAGGCATTTTCTTTTGTTCACTTTTCTGTTTCTTTAGAGAAGAGACTTTCTGGGTTCAGATGCAAAGGTCCGGTCACTAATATTCCTGGCTAAGTCACTAATATTCACGGCTAGTTCCACAGCCTCTTCAGAGGCAAGTGCATCTATGCATGACCCAGAGAACTATCCCCATGGAGGAAGAGCTACTTTGAAAGGGAATGGGCTTTCAGGGCTTGGGCCCATGGACCTTGAAAAGAAGGGACAGGAAAAGCAGAGCAGAAAGGCTGAAATGAGTCTGCTGGAAGTGCAGAGCTGCATGAAGAATATCCCCATCAGCAGTTTCTGTGAGTGCTCATGGCTTTGCAACAGCCTTTCAGTTTCTTGGAAGATCAATTGATCCATGTTTGCATTTTCCAATGTAAAAGAGCCCAAGGGTTTCAAAGAAAAATAAGTATAATTGAATGGGCATTTACCCAGTGGGCAAATGTTGCCCTCTATTAACACACATCTGCTTGGTCATGGATATCTAGCCACATAAAGTGACTTCTGAGCCCATATACTTGATTCCACAGACTCATATTCCTCTGTCTGACACCATTACTTGTGTGCTGCTTAGTCCGAGAGGGAACTAGCAGGGGTGCTTACTATTAAGGCTTGCCTTAACAAATATATTGTTTTACTTGATTAAACAGCCTCTGGTGGCCTCTCATCCGAGGTATAGTAGTGTTCCCATGTTTTCATTCAGGGATAAAAACCATGGCATGAGGCAGACTTTGCACTAGGAAGGCACCTTCTGTTATCCTTATAAAAATCGGCTCAAGTTTTACCAGTTGGCAAGCTTTTAGAAAAGCACAGGTGACGCGTTTGATATAAACATCTTCTAAGGCTTACGGGCAGAAATTTCCAGAAGGTCTGTCCTCAGGGAACACACGAAACCTTCCTCAGCTTTTATATGATCAGAGCACATAGGCATCCTCCCTATACAGTAAATGTACATATTCTCTCCATGTCCAGGCTGCTGTCCTGAAGAGATACTGTGTTTTCTTCTCAGTGGATGCTCTGAGAAATTCAAGGGCAGGTTCCTGTGGACTCTATGACGCAAAATAGGTGAGGAGAGCAATTACGTGGAATGAAATTGAATAGACAGTAGATTGTGTAACCAAAATTTACTATACGTGTACAAATGGGCTGTAAGGGTGGGTGGGAGTCACGTGAAGACTGAAAAAAGAAGTGGATGGGGATTGAATTGAGCGCACAGCAGTAGCTTTTGAATGCCCAGCTCTGTAACCTTTGTAAGCTTAATAATGTCCTTTAATTCATACTATATTTCGTCTGGAATGAACTCCATCACCCGCACTGAAACAAGTAACTCAATAGGTCCTGACCTAGGATGGCCTGTTGTGATCCGTCTGTGTAAGGCCATATGCACTAGCCTCAGTCCTGAGAGCTGATGACAGGGTGCAGAAAAAGTCCGTCCTCCATTTGGGGAAAGCCCTAATTGCTCCCTGTGTCACGGTCACCTTGTAACCTGCCTCCTGCTCCTGTGATTGCTCCTCAGCAATTTTCTGCATGGAAATGCCCTCCACCTGCTGTCACCCTTCCCTGTGTGACATGGGAAGTCCCGTAGAGGCTGTTTCTGATAGATTTCACTAGGGAATGTTATTCCTCCCTGGAGCTGCCCCCGTGAGCTTGATGCTATTTCCATCTCTGCAGAAACAGTCCTAAGCAGCACCCTTTCCCTGATATCAATCTTCTCCCCTCCTCCTCGGCACTGGCAGTCATCGCTGACCATGTGCCAAGTTACAATCCAAGAGGGTTAACATCCAGAGTGCTGGGTATGTGCTCGCGCTTGGAGATCCTTCCACTCGAATGTCGTCTTCTGTGCCCTAGCTGGGGCTGAGCTCCACGCGCAGAACTGCAGCTCGAACCTGCATCTGCAGAGCAGTGCTCAAGGATTCTGTGATCTCCCCACCAATGCTTTAAGGGCTATTTTACTTAATTAGCAAAACGCAGCCAGATTATATCTAGATCACTGGCTTCGCATGTTACCCTCAGTTGCCCCATAGAAAAGGGAAACATCATTAAGCATAAACTCTCTTCACAAATGTTATCCTGTCATCAGTTATTTCATGCAATGTTATCTTCCCTTCCTCCCTATTTACCTAATGACTTGGCATTGTTGTTTGCATTAATTTGGTGTTGATTTATCCTGCCACCATATGTTCACTCACTTCCAATGTGATGATAGTGATCGTTTGTAGTATAGCTACTTTCACAGATCAATCGTTACAGAGATTTGGATATTTGATGTCAGAAAAGAAAAGCTATTTCCTTGTATTTCTTTAACACTCAGAAATACGGGCCTTTTATTTTTTTAAAAAAAGGAGAAAAGGAACAAAGATTTTGTTTTATAACATTAATCTTCAAAATATTATAAAACTATCAAAGAAAAAAAGGAGAGGATGGAGAAAAGAAAAATCTTTCAAACACCTTCCATATCTAAAAATCTGCTTTTGTTGTTCAGATTTCTAAGTTTAACTTTCAATTTTTCAGTTTTAAAATTCAAATAGATAGATTGCAGAACTTATGGCAGGAGGAGAACTTCCTGGCTGATCTGCATATACTTAGCTCTGAAATGTGACTTCGCTGCTCACTGATAGCTGCTGCTATAATTCTTGTATATGATGCACTACTGTGTGCTAATGTCTTAGGAATCATAAACCAACTATCCGATACAGTGGCCAAAGCACTTTTTTGTGGGATGGAAATTCATAAGTGATGATCTTCAGGGGAGTTTTGCATTCTGCATCTACTCTGTTTTGCAGAGTGGAGTGCCAAAAATGAAGATTTTGGCTCTAGAGGAAAGGATGCTGTTAGCAATAATTTACCTTTGGGGGACACAGGAGAACTTTTGGCTGATGTTTGTTTTAGTAACCCCATAAATCCTGTCCTTTAGCCGAATAGCACATTAGAGTTGTGCTGGAAACAACTTTTCTGGCTTTCTCATGGAAGACCGAAGACATAGTTCTGGCTGGTCACACATTTCTAAAAATTTTGCTTTCTACTGATAAAGTTAGCTACTTCTGATGTTACCTGCGAAGTTAGGATTGCTCTGAAGAAGTCATTAGAACTGCAGTGTCTTTGATCAGTCCCTTTTCCTTTCCTGAACTAGCATGAAACATCTCTACCCTAGACTGCATCGGAATATATGTTTTAATAGCTTGATGTTGAAAAATGTACCCTCAGAATACAGAGAAATCAAAGCTGCAAGGATTAATTGAGCAGCAGAAACACCTGCCTCTGTTTTGTCTACTGAGAGAGTTTGAAGAAGAAAGAGTCTATCAGTAAAATGCCATATTTAAACACAAGTTTTTTCAGATAATTTGGTTTTGATCCACCAGCTGAGCTGAAAAAAAGAAGGGAAAGTATTTTGATTGGACCCAACTTACTTTTCTGTACAAAAGAAGACTTAAAATGCAACATTGTTTAGTATCAACAATAAAATATTTTAATGTGAGCTTTAACTTTATTTCAAAGCATAAAATTAGCCTTCGAAATGGATTTTTTTTTTCACAGCATCAAAATGTATATTTTGTGAGTGTTAGAAACAAATCATTATAAAAAAATAAGAAAATTAAATTTACAACTCTTTATTAGATTCAGTGTAAATTCATACCTATTTTTGGCCTACCTGGAGCTGTAATTTTGCATAATTATCTATTCATTGAAAAATATCTGATCCAAATCTCAACAGTATTTGAGAAAATGTTAGATGTGCTGCGTGATCTACTGTGCAGAAAGACGTGTAAGAGGTGGCACGGTGCTAGTGGGCAGATAGGGAGGCAGAGCTTAGGGCTTCCTTGCTCCTCAGTGCTGCAGAGCTGAGAGTCTCTAGGGACTGATGGGGATGCAATGGTTTGGTCTTCGGAAAGTAACTCTTATGGAGTAGTCCCAGAGTCCCGTAAACTTCGACTGGGAAATTTGATACACACCAACAAAATCATGCAGGAAAATGTCTTTACCATTGAGAAATATGCATATATAAGCCTCTCTTTAGACTCAAAGACCAATGATTTTCAGGTGCCTGTTTATTTGAGATGGGGAATATCAGTATATCAGAATATCAGTAGAGTTGTGTGTTTCATTTGCAGTGAGGGTTTTGGAATAAAATCCCAGATTAATTCTTTCTTCCATTAGCCCTATGGCTGGGTTGTTCAGTCTATGCTTGGGTGGAAGGTTAGGAAGAGAGGACCCACCGCTCATGGATGATAACCAATGTGCTCATAGACCCGACTGTTCCTAAAATAACCATTAATGTGAATAACATTTTATAGACTTTTAAAATTCTTTATACTATTGCTGTCAGACTTTTTTGCTATCTTCATTTAACTAGTTTAGATTTCTTGGAAAGCTGTTTTTATTTTAAAAAGTACATGCCACTTGGATGTTAATACTGATTTTTTTCCAGGATCAAATATAATGACTGCAACTATAGCTCTGTTCATTACCTGAGTAGATAACAAGCTTGCCCTTCAGCCATTGCAGCTCTTGCGTATTTGAAATACACATGTTGACGGTTGCCAGGTATCTCAGAATATCTATAATGATCGAAGAAGTGGGTGGTACCCTATTCACTGATTCATTACAGGCACATAATCAATAGGGCACGGAGGAGGGAGGTCATTTTTATTTCCTAAATTATCTTGTTCATTTATATGTGAATCAGACATTCATTAGCATTTAAATGCATTCTGACATTCAAGACACTCCCCTATTACCATGAGATTTTGACACAGTTTCATTGAATATCTTTTTATAACCTGGATCTAGAAAATAATTTTAGCTGTTTCTACATGCACCCATTTCAGCCATGGGTGAAATGCCAAGGATTTAGAGACTTGCTGTTAGCTAAACACTAAAGAAATGTACACATTTACAGGGAGCAGAAGCCCAGTTTTGGACTTGAATGAAGCATTTGCTGTTATATATTTTAGATAAAGCTCAGGAACCCTCTAGAAATTCATGGAATCAAGAATTCTGTAATAGTAGCTGCTGCAAGTAACTTCCAAAACACCTTATTTTTACTCAAAGGGGAAAAAAAAACCTAAAATTGTGATCTCTTTAAAGGTTAGAGACTGAGGAAGGAGAGTTTGACTCCACAGAGATCATGAAGGAAACCTGCACTTGGATGTTAAAACTTCTATTCCAGACTTCTCATCCCAGGGCATTAGTTGGGAAACGACTCTTTTTGCTGATTTGAGTTTTACTGTTAGACCTGATACTGTTGGTAGAAAAAAAAAAAGTAAGATCATGGTCAGGAAAATGTCAGATTACATCTTTGGATCTGGGTTGAGTCATGTGTTTTGGAGATAACCTCTGAGTATCCTGCTCAAATCTGAACAGAGGTGCAGTTGCACTGGCTGCCTCGTTTACATCCAGATTTCTGCAGAAGTGAGAAACACCCAGCTGTTTAAGTGATGATCATGATTTCTTTCATGTTTTTCCTGGCAGCTGAATTAAAAATTGTCTGCATGCATGAGTAGCTACTGAAAGCTGTACCTAAATACCCATGTACTCTTCAGAAGGCTTCTGCCTTTCCTGGTCGAAGCATCTACCTGTTGGTTTCCAAGGGTGGAGCATCATTTCCCCATATTAAGGGTCAGAATGTTTAGCATCTTTGCTGGGGGAGCAGAAAGAATGAGAGAAGACAAGGTATCTGTTTTATGAGTAAAGACAAAGAAAACAGCTATGGAAGCCTTTTATTTGACCATCAGTAAAAGATACTGGTCATTTTTTGTTAAAAAAAAAAAAAGTGTAAGGCAAATCATTTTGAATAGGCAAAAAAACTCCAAAGTTTTCCTTTTTTCACGCTGATATTTCCAACCTCAAGCCTACATTGATATTTTCAGTGGTCATTTAAGAGTCAAGAATTTGGCTTTACAAATGTAAATTTGTGAAATCTTGTTAGTGTTGCTGATGTCAGCCACATGTTGCATTTACTCCTGATCCCTGCTTCAATTGCCTGTGGACATCTTTGTGTCTGATCTAGAAGCTGAAATTTTCTACCAAAGAAAATATTCTTGAAAAGTCCCAAGTTTTCAGAACTTGGAAAGAAAACCATAAAATCCCTGTTCAGGAGTAAGAGGGAAGTTTTCGTCCAGCTCCTGAGGTTTCATCTCCTGCAACTGAAAGTTTTGGGCACTGAACTTCCTGTGGAGTTTTGGTGGATTTCTGTTCTTTGGCTCTTAAGTATTTTTTAAACATGATCACAAATGTGACATACTTTATGTAGTACAAATATAATATAAAATGGCATATATCTCAGTATGAGAGCAATATAACAGAATCCGTAAAAAAGCATTACATCCAGGACCACAATGGACCTTTATACCCGAATGCTACCCAGAGCTTGTTTCCACAAACACTGCCAGGATTTTGTTGTTTCCTGATGTTCAGATCCTGCCTGTTCTCCTCAGGTGCTGAGTTCTGCCTGCCAGCGAGGCCTTCCCATCATCCTGATTAGTCTTATAGGAAGCAGCTGTTACCTCTCTCTGAGCAGCGAGCAGGTTGCCAGACAGCCTGAGGGGCTGACCATCTGACACCCATATTTTGTTCTCGGCAGCTCTGTGACTCACGCTTCCAGGGGAATGCAGTGGTAGGGAGGTTTTTGCCTCCTTTTGTGCCCATGATAGATGCAGTTTCATTTCATGCCCCAGCTGGACAACCGCTATGGTTGCACTTCTTCTTAAACTAACCCCAGCAAAACTATTTAGCGCACACTATTTTGCCTGTTGGTACTACGTGCTCGTGAAATGTCATGCAAGAAACGTTTCTTTTTAGAGCCTTTAAATGAAATCAATTTCAGACAGTTTAATTCAGGGAAAAGATAAAAAGAACATGAAAGATCTTCTTAGTGAAGGCTTTTAGCAAGTTTTTAACACAATGCCTTATTATAAGGCTTTCTCAACTAGGGAGACAGGTACATTATTTATATTGTAGTCGTGCCCATGTGCCTCAACTTGACTGTTCATTTTTCTGCTGAGCAGCTTACAACCTCAGCAAGAAAAGCTTGCGGAGGTGAAGCGATGTGCTCGGGGCAGCCAGCACAGCCAAGCATCAGCAATCAGGTGTTCATCCTCCTGCCCCTGCCGACTACCGAGAAAAATCCATTTTTCAAAGAAAAAAAAAGAGAAAGAGAGCGGGGGAAATGAAAGCCCTGACAATCATTAGGACAAGGATAATTGAAATATGTAGAGAAACTCTCATAAACAGCCTTTCTGCTTTAAGAATTGTAAAGGATTTTTTTTTGGCTCAGCTTCCTACAAGCTCCTCAATTATTTCAGATCTGCCTCTCTAATTTATTCTCTCCTAAATCATTTTTGAGATACTTAAAAGCAACTCAATCTCCAAACCACCTCTCTCCTTATTTAATTTTTCTCCCCAACTAAATATTTCTCTAGATCTTGCTCATATTTTTATTTTTTCTTCTACATGCTCCCAACCTACCATGGCCTAGAATCCTTTGCTCTCCAAATTATACTATGTATATGTGTGTTGTTATAAAGTGGCATAAGCAGTGGGTGTAAGGTAAATTCCACTGGTAAATGATACTGAACATTCCTCTTTGGCTAATGATCTATGCACATTAAAGAAGATTCAGAATTAAGTTTTAACTGTTTTTGACTTTCAGTCCACCAAACTGAATGTTCTTTTCCCTAAACAGCTCAGAATCATACCCAGATGTGAGGTTGCAAATTCAACAAGAATGTGTTAAAAACAAAGCAGTAACCTCATCACTACATCTCTGGCCTAAGTTAGTGCATGAGAAATAAATCAAGAACAAATTGCTGAAATAATCAGGTATTTCAAAGCATTGTCAGATCCATTTGATTTTCCTTTATAAGCTCTGTTAATTAGGAAGCATAAGGATAACTTAATGGTGGCTGCTATTCTATGCAGGTTCGCATTCACACGTCCACCCTGCTTCTGTGAGTCTCCCACTCTCCCGCTGCGTCAGAAGAATGAGTAGGCTTACTGCAGAGTGCTAGGGGAGAAAAATACCCATTTCCTTTCTTTTCTCTGCATCCCAGCTGTACATTTGCACGTGGAGTAGTTGTTCTGAGCTCTGGCAGAACAGATATTTAGAAAACAGATACTTGACTCTCTGTGTCATCTCCTCCTCCAGGCAGACACCCATTCTTAGCCCCACTTTGAGCTATGATTAATATATTTGTTTAAAAATACTCCGTGCCTCTTTCTTCACCTTTTCAGCGGTGATTTCCAACCCCCTTTTCACTTCAGACACTGATTTTTAAGATGAAGTGGGTACAGCATTGTGTAAAGCCAGGGAGTTTTTAAAGACTGAATGTGCACCAAAAATCTGGAGTACCCGGGACATTCTGATCCAAGTCAGGGCTTCTCTTTCAGTCAAGCCAAAACACAATCTAAGAGAATAAGCAGAGAGTAGGTAAATAGAGAGTAGGTAAGTCTTTTTTTGGATTATGCAATTCCCCATAGGGAGCCTTTTTTATGGCCAGCATTCAATGAACTTGGTCTACTCCGCTATTTTTCCTTTTTCTTAAGAGAGTTTCCTTAATGATGAGCTCAGAGAGCTGACAAACCCCACACAAAGCTATGGACCATTAGCTAACAATTATGTTTGACTTCCATGAGTTAAGTCTAAAGAGCCTGATTCAAAGATAGTGGAGAGGTCCATTGATTTTAGTACAATTTACATAAATCTCAAAATAACTGGAGTCTTCAGAACACCGATAAATTTCCTTAATAACATTGAAAGAAGCTCTTGAAATTATGTAAAGAAATCAGTGTTTTAAAGAGTGAAACATAAAATAAAGTAAATCGAAGTGCTAGTTATACAGGATCCAAGGAGGTGAGCCCAAGTACTTCAATATTTTCATGCTTTACTTATCATAACCTATTGATGTGCCCTAAGGATTATGTATCCTAAGTCCACCTACAGTGGAATATAGTCACCTATTATAGGTAAATGGTTGTTTTGGTCTATTCTGTGAATGGACTATGTAAAAACAAATCAAAACTTTGGGGCTTTCTTTCAAATTTGATATGAATTTACTGGAGAAAAATTGCACACACAAAAAAAATAGACTCAAAAAAAATCAAGGATATGACCCTATGATCCTATGAGAGATATTTTGGATTTCTTTTCTGTTGTTTAATTTCAGAGGATGAGCTGTCATTCTGTCATAGTGCTGCGTATATAGGAAGGTTCAAGGAGCTGTCATGGAGGAGTGGTGGTGGGAGTGAGTGACACAATTCACTTCACTTGTGTGAAAGAAGCAGTAATAGGTTTTATTGATATGGACAATAGTTTCACAAGATTCTGTGATAAGGTCGTTTATTATTTACTGCATGGTGCTCAAGAGAATACATAGAATTATCAAGGACACCCTCCTGTTGAGTGGCAGGGTTCAGATTGTATCCCTTTGCTTTCCAAACTCCTGAGAGGAACCTGAGTGCGTCTGGATCCAATGCTAGTCCCACACCTGGTCAATGGTTTATGAGTAAGGAAATTTGTGCAGCTATATCAGCAAAGTTTACAAGTTCAAAAGAAAGAGAGCGCGCTATAGTCACTTACCATGAATCTGTTAGGATCTGACAAGGATCTCTTAACCCCAAGGAGTATCCTTGAGAGCGTCCCTGCTCAAGGGGAGATCCCGGCGTGCAGCCCCCTGCCATGCAAGGAGAGCTTGACGGGCTCTTGGGCCTCCCCATATTTATGGGATAAGATGATTGACTTATGGTCATTCTTTCATTTCCCCTCAGTGTTGGCTGGTGTATGCACAATTCACTTTATCTCCCCCTCAGGATGCAGCCATCAGGACTGTCATTGATAGTTAATGTCTGAGGGAGGGAAGAAATCGGGGAGGCAACGACCAGGATCAGATAATGTCACTGCGGGTTAACACCTGAGTCCGGCTACATGCGAAAAGGCAGATTGAGCTGGGGAGGGAGCACACCGGTCACAGGAGTCCAGCTTTAGCTGCTCTGAGCATTTGATCTGTGATGTAAACAATAACGCTTTGCCAGTCTGTCATATATTTGGTGGGTGGTTTTTGAGAGAAAGCTTTATATTCTCCAAGCAGCCTCTGCTAATAAACTTTTCATAACATTTACAGTAGTTCAGCTGCTGAAAGAACATACATGTGTTTTGAAATGCCCTTGAAATGAATAAAAATGGAAAGAGAAAATGACAAAAGCAGCAGCTGTGAGCTGTGATCTCTGGGTTGCTGGGACCTCCCCAAAGCATGACATGTAGACAAGCCAAAAAAAGGATCTTTTCTTTCCGGGAGCTCATGTATACATGCATATGGAAAGAGTGATACAAGGAACTGAGCTGGGGTGCACCTTGTTGTCCTATTGCATGTCCAGGGAACATGCCATATGGACAGCTTCACACTGGTTTGACTTGACTTTGACACATTTGGCAGCTGTGAAGATGGTTTTAATGTGTGGTTTAGTAGCCATGATTGCTTGTCTGGAAGCACTGAACAAAGTATCTTAAATATTCATTAAAGAAAGGCCTCTGGCCTGGTAGTTCAGACACTGTCTGTATTGGGAAACCTTGGTTCAAGCAAAGTAGATAGATAATCATGATGAACTTCTGAAACATGTTTCCTATCTTCCTTTTAGCAGACTGCACAAAATAGCAAAGCAAGACTTTCTAAAGTATTGAAGTGTAAAGCACTAAAATATTCAGTGACAAGAGCAAGAGAGCATGCCTGCATGACTTGGACTACTCATGAGAAAAAAAGGTTTCCCTGAGTTTCACTCCTTTTGCCAATTTATATTTCTCCAACTGAAGCTGCTGACCCTGCCGTAGCTGTTAGCACAGTTACATAGAAGCTGTGGATTTGAATCGCACTCAGATCAGGGAGTTGAACCTGAACTTCTGCAGGGACTACCTCAGCTACTGTCTTTTTCAATTAAATAAGATTCTTCCTCTCTGTTTCTTCTATTTCTTTCAGAAATACTCGTAAGAAAACTTTTAAATCAAGTCAAATGGAAAGTATAATTTGACAAAAGACTATTTCTCAGTTTGTTTCTATGAAGAAGACTGTTCATTATACCTCTCCATCCCCTTCCATACTGCAGTTTGGGCTGAATTCCCCTCTTTTTTTTTTTTTTTTTTTTTTCCCGTACAGTCAAATTGGGATTCTGGGAAAAGTGATGTCTCTATTTATGTGTTTTTATGTTTACATGTTTTGCAAGACTGGTCCTCCTAATCCAAGAGAATGAAGTAGATACAGTTCCAAATGGGCAATGACATTAAGAAACGCTAGAAATAAGGGAATGCAGAAACCCCAGGAGAAACTGCATATATAATTTCAGTTACACAGGGCCAGATTTGAAGTGACAGTGTGGTTATGCCTCAGCAAACTGGTGCTGAAGCCACTGGATACTGCACACAGAAATTACATATTTCCATTCATGACAAATGCCCAGGTGATCCAGGTGACACCATTCCTGCTTCTCTATTTTGTTGTGTGGATATCTGAGGTTATCTGCTGTTTTTTCTCTATCTATTGTATATCCCCTTTGGTCTTTGGTTTCCCTGGCAAGGCAATTGGGTTGCATGGGTGCATACAGGCTGTGTATGTACAACCGGGCTTGTGTTCAGCAAGCAGCCTCCACTTCGACTCTATTCAAATCATTGAATTTATTGTTTCTCAATTGGCCATAGCATTTTGCTTCAGTAAGTTATAACCTTGTTACTGACATAGATTACCAACCCTCTGAGGGAAAGAAAGCATTGGCGTTTATAGCTCCTCTGATTTTCCATGGGCTCTGGTTCACATATGGTTTAGTGAAGCTCTTTATGTTGTCTTCATTCTTTCCCAGATACATATAAAGATTTGAATGTCCTAAATTTGCAGTATGGTTTGGTCTAAAGGAGAGTTGTTCAGCATAAATATCAGTATCAATCAGTGTAACTCCTCCTCTGAAGAGATCAAGGTGTGTAGAAGCAACATAGAAACCTGAATTTCTCATTTTTGAGGGCTTCCAGAGAGAGGTTCAGCTGATCTAAAAGTAATCTCTTAATCTTTCTCTGCTGGCTGCAGCAGAAGTGGGCACAGAGCTTCAGGACTGCTTCATTGCCTGCCTAAAAATTTTCATGCATTTCACACCCAACTTAAACACATGAAATAGATGTGAATATTACCAAAAGTGGCAGCAGTATAGCTAGAACACTGTCTTGTTTGGCCATTGAGATTCCTAAAAACAGAGTCATAAATGAATACATACTTAAGCACAATTTGCAATCTGTATTTGTTACATTTTGCATACTTCATTTTTCCATGTTAACATTTGTTTCTATCCCTTGTTACATTTTTAAATATTTAATGATATGTATGTAAGTGATATAGTATTCTGTTCTTTAACACTGTTAAGATACAAAATAATAATAAAAAAGAAGCTCTATTCTAAAGAAGTCTAAAAAGAAGAGAGGTTAAAATCACTTTACCATCACCACTATAGAATTGATATCATTTGTAATAATGCCAAGACATTTCTAACCAATTCAGTTGTAAAATAATGTTCTTTACACGGACTTTTTTTCTCACATTGTAAGCTAGTACAGGTAGCATAAATTCCTAGTATAAATTTCAGTTGAAATGTCTTATAGGCTTTATATCAGCGAAAGATTTGTTGTCATTTTGTTAGAGTTTAAGGATAAAGCAAAAATAAGCAGTGTTTCTAAAAATGAGTATTGATTAGTTGGTTGGATTTACTGATTGGGACCTATTCTTAAATCAATAGCAAAATTATTGTGCTTGTTAGTTACAGATCAATATTTGATTTATTTGAAAGTTTTGAAATTACTCTTATTTGTGATTAAGACTAATAGAGTATCTCTAAGCCCTTTGATATTTGTGTGGAGACAGGACTGGATGAAATTCCGTAAACATTACACTTTTTTTCCCCCTAAATTTTAAGAATCTAGCAAAGTGTTCTTTGAGTAAGTACTTAGGCTCTATATACAGGCAACATAAAAGAAAAAAAAAGTTCCTATGAACACTTCTGGAGACAAAGTATATCTAAAGAGCCTGACTTATAGGAAAAGGCTCTCCTTCCAGAGGCCTCTGAGGACCTCTTTTTCTCCTATTGTTTCTCTCCTTCATCCTTACAGAGAAGATAGGCACTTATGTTAGCATTTTAGAACTAATGACCTATGTTTATATATAATATTTTAAAGAGTTATTATCTAACACCTGATGATTTCTGATATACTTTCTCTGAAGTTGTTTTCCGTCCCAATAAAGTATTATCCTGTGATAATAATTGGGAAATGTTTCTATTTTAAATGGAGATAAAAATAAAATTGGGGGCATCTTGTAAGAATGTGATGTAAGGAGACCATAACCAGAGAGTCATTATTTGAGTGTAATTTCACAGTCCTTAAGGCTGGAGAGGATAAATGGATCATTCAGTTGTATTTTCTATATGTTGAAAATAATTTGATCTTACTGTTAGCTCTTTTTTTTTTTTTCCCTCAATAATGTAGGTTTGGTTAGAACAAATATTTATCTTCCTAATTTTGCTCTAAAGGATGGGCTTAATGCCTGTGGATCAACAGGGACAGAAAGTGTTGACATAAATGTATGTTGTGGTAGGTGGTTTTTGTGCTTCACTGGCCTCCAAAACCAGCCTTGCCTTGACAGTACATTTGTGAAACACACTTTTGAAGTTTTTGTATCCAGAATTCTCTAAATGAGGATTTATTCATTGCTCTAAATTGCTGAGTTTATATTTAAGTAATCTCTGCAGTCACATTGTTTCACTTCCCAAGAGACATGCTGAACAACGTAGGCAGCACAAAGCCGCCTCAGGAAGACTGGATTGGACACAAAGGTCCAAAATGTGTCCAGGGATGTCAAGGTGCAGTATTTTCTGGGGAGATATTTCAGTATCTTCTACACAGAGGGATAAATTGCTTCTGGAGCATTTGTATGTAAGGTAAGCACATGTTGGGGTACGCGCTCATACTTTTCTCATCAGAACAGCACCCCAGCCTTGACAAGTACGTTGCTATAGTCTGTAGACAACCATGTATGGTCTCGAAACCAAAGCACAAACCAAGGCAGCACATTCCTTTCTTCAGAGAGAGTTTGGTCCTGACAGATTCCCTTGGGGATACAGAAATGTACTTAATGTGCACACTTTTATAAGTACTTGGCTTGTATGCTAATACTATTTTTATGCTAAAGTGCAGACTCCTTTAAGCGTTGTCCTACTGAGGTAACACCTATCCTCAATAGACTGCTGAGCTCTCAAGATGTTATTAATTCATTGCGATGAAAAGTCACCTGTGCTCAAATCGCAGTGATACTATCAATACAAGAAGGTAAACCTCTCTGGATTTTTGCTGGGGTAAATAACCGAAGTTGAGTTTGCTATTTTCAATATGTTTATGTCAGAGAGGATCCCTGAAAGGAGTCTCAGAATAATCTGAGTTTGCCTTTTCATGCTAAGTGCACACGGATGAAGACAAATGTCTGGAAGAGGAGGTAAAAACGTAAGAAGTGTATAAGAAATCAAGCAAAGTGTAAGTCTAAACTAACAAAAAAGAATTATTAATGTATATGAACAACGGAGTTGAGAACCTCTATTGTGCTTTTATTATTTGAATGGGGAAAGAAAAGTCTCATTAAACACAGAGAATTTGTTGTAATTCTGGCAAATCTTGCATTTAGATATTGCAATATCTGTGGAAGTGTGTGTTCACAGGTACCCTGTCAGCACAGTCGACATGTGCCTTGCAAGCACTAATGAGCACTTAAATTATTTTCCTTAAGTTACAGGGTCTGTGAACTTGCTCCAGCATTTTCAGCATTTGTCACTGCCTCCTCCTTTTTTTTTTGATTGTTAAGTATTTTTGAACCTACGTTTTCCTTTCTTTCTCTACCCAAACAAGTAATCTTGAATCTGTGTTCAAGATTTCTTTAATTAATCTCGGATTCAAAATGAAAAAGTCTATTCCAGTCTCCTCACAAACTGACCTCAAAAAGCTACAGCAGAAATGAACTCATTAGCATTCAGAACCACTGCAGATGAACAAAGGAGGAACATTGCAGAAAATAAAAGGAAAGATATTAAAAAAAAGAACATTGTGGGGCGGGGAAGGAGGAAATAATTTCTTAAGTGGACTGGAGAGAAGAAACAGGTGAAGGAGGCCGCTCTATATCAGAACATCTTTGCAATGATCCTTCATCTGGCAGGCAGAAGGAGATTGCCTGTAAAATATTTTCATTTTAGCTTGAATGCATGGAGTCATTGACAGGCATATTTAAACAGGATGAAAAGCACACACAACAATGTGCATAGCTGATGCCATCGTCTTAATGGACTCACAATGAACCAGCAGGGTTTTCTTCAGCAGAACATTCACAAAGTACATTTTGAATGTGTTTTTATTCTTTTTCCATTAACGGTGATGTTTCTTCCTCTTCCTTAACTAAACAACCTAGAAGCCTTTCACTTCAGTGACTTATTATCAGTCTCCATCATTAAGACAGTTTGGCAGCTCTGCTTGTCACTGCACTGTGATGTTCTAAAGAATGTCTAGGACAGCACAAAAAGTCTTGATCTTCATTGTTTGACCATGGAAGAAAAGAGTGTAAAAAGTGGAGTAATGCAATTAATGCCTCATGGTATTAAATGACTAGCTTGATTAATGACTAATGACTAATTTCTATTGTTTGACCAGGAAAACATTGCAGGAATATATTGTACGCAAAGTATTCCATCCCAGCTAAATTAGGGATTAAAGTCATTTTAAAAATAAAACAGACTAGTTACTAAGATATTCATCAAAGAACTGATAGGAAGGCTGCATTCCACATTCCTGCTCTCAGAATTATTTTTAATTTTATCCAATGTCTGCCTAATATAAAATGTATAAACAGTGCTGGGAACGGTTACCAGAGTTCAGGACTCTCACTGAGGTGAATGACCTCAGTGCTATATTAGGCCAGCTGAAATGAGTTTTTTTTTTTTTTTTTTTTTTTTTATGCTTCTATTCTGTTCCTTCAAATCTTTCTTGGTTGCTCTGTAGGCCCAGTTGCAACAGGAGGAGAATGACACAATGAAACCATCTGGTGATTAAAACTTTTTTGGGGAAGGAAACTGTATGCATTTGAACCTCTTTAGTTGAAGGTAAGATAGAAGTCTATGACACTGTCTTTGGGCTCCTGGTAATACATCATAGATAGAGAGCATCACTGATTCCTCTCACCCTGTTTTGAATGAATATGGTTTTGGCTGCTGTGATTTATTTGTTCAATACTTTTAGTTACATCTATTGTAAAAAAGCAAACAGGAGGGAGCCTGTCCTTCCAACCTGTTGACAAGTGATGCCTGTGTCCATCCAACCTGTCCTGTTCCAACCTGTGTCCGTATGGCTAGATTCTTTTCTCTTCCTAAAATAGGGTAATTATATCCACATGTAACACGTCCTCAAAGCTCTGGTGCTTGTATCTTCTACAGCACAATGCCTAAATACTGTTCATTTTTTAACAACTATGGCAGGCTTATGCCCTTAGCCCTTAGCTTTAGTAGGAAAGACATCTCCTTTAGTGTTTGTTATCATGATCTAAAGATGCCTCCTATGTCTGACCCTTTAAAAAACCGGAAAGTTGTTTCATCTAGATTTTAGCTTTGTCTGGGTTTAGATGAGATTTACCTTCTTGGCATCTCACAGCACAGTTCTGGGCATGTACCAAAAATAAACATGGATACTAACACAATCATTAAGTCAAATTAAATCTGTCTTTTATGTCAAAAAGGCAATGAGTAGTAGGAATTTCTTTCTTCCTAAGTAGCACTTCCAGATTTAGCTAATTAAGCTGATGCAAGTTTTGTTTATGTGCCTAAAACCTTCTGCATGTCTTGCATGTGGACAAATGCAACACCAGAATTGCAATTTAGTAGTATCTCTGGCTTAGCAGTATATGAATGTTATGCTCTTACTAGAAAATGATTAATAGATTGTTTTCTAAGAAACAAGGAGTATCTATTGGGTAGAGGGAAAACAGAGGGCCAGATTACTCAAAACTCTAAGTAAAATAAACCAAAATATTTCTCAATGACAGTATTGTGGCTATTTTTAACTACATATTATGTATTTCCAAACGTATCTACCCTTTCAGAAAGCTGGAGATTTTGTCTGTTAAATATATATATTTAAAGAGACCTTCTCAGGGCAGATGTTTTCTTTATTCTCACAGGAAAACCCTCAAGGTACAATGTGCATTTTCTCTCCTGGGGCCAATTATGTAAAGGGTACTGTGCGTTTCAGAGGCTACAACAGCCAGTTGTCACGCTTGCTCACACGTTCAGAGGAAGCCCTGCACATGGGTTTGGGTTAATTTTCAGCACTCATGAGCTAACTAAATCAGAGAGGGGCTAACAGAGTTACTCTTAAAGTCCCAAACCTTTGTGTACGGCAGATCGGCTTTGCACTTCTGGAGCAGGCATCTTCAGCCCCTTTAGCACACGCTATACATTAATAAATATCTGTGGTACTCTGGCAGAGCTGAAAGGAATATAGGAAAATGGATCCGCATGAGAAGGGCGTTTGAGAGAAAAAGATCTAATGGAGTTCTGTACTGATCTGTCTCTTTGCAGTAAATATAACTATCGTCCTCTGTCCAGTTGAAAATAGTCATTTAAAATCCCAGCTGGCAATTATTTTTCAGCATATTATTTATAGTACAAGGAGATTTTCTTTCTAAAGAGCTGCTTCTCTTTTCAAAAAACATTTTGTTATATTTGTGTATTAGCTTTTGAAAAATCATAGAAAAGCATCATGACTGCTAATTAGAAAGCAGTTAAAGAGACACTAATGAAACTCCTGCATTGGTCCTTTTTGCTGAGAATTGATGATTTTTTTTCCTAAGCAGACATAGTTCTCAGATGAATACATTCATCTAAGATGCACAGTCTAGTTAATGAGCCAAACATACATGCCATTTCTTCAGCTATTTGATCATGTGATACTTACTCGTTTGAGAATAAAGCTGCATATTAAATGTAGTTATTATTTGAACTGGAAAAGGTATATATTTTTAATAGAGATAAAAATTAATCATTGGAAGAGTTTATCAGTTTGTTTCATAAATTCACTGTCACTTCATAAATTTTCCAGCATTTGACTTATTTTAAATAAAAACTAAATAAATCTCTAAAAAATGTGTTTAAGTTCAAACCCAGTTTATCAAATATTAGGGAAAAAACACAGTTTCTTGTTGCTGTGCAGAATGTCAGGCTACATGATCATAATGGTCCCTTCAGCCCTTTACATCCTCAAAGAAATGGCATATAACATGATGAGTGATACTGTGCAGCTAACAAATCTTGAATGTGTTGTGACAAATGCAATTGAAAATCCAAACTTTGCTTGCTGGGTCAAACTTTAGCTGGTGCAAATGATCACAACTGACTATATGGAAGTGGAAACAAACTAAATTTCACCTGCTAAAAAAATGGCCTCTCTTTTTTTTTTCATCATAGGAACAAATAAATCAGATGTATTATTCAGATTTATGATTTTCTTGTAACAGCTATACATCAAATTTTGTGCTTACTGCAATAAATCCAGAAATACGTACTACATTAATTAATATCATACGTGGTTCTGTGACTTTATAGTGGGTTAGTTACAATAGAATTTGTTCCACAATGTTCCACATTCATCTAATAATGCAGGGGTCCTAATAAAAGACATTCCAACAATATTACAATACCGTATCCTGTGCTGGATCTATGAGGAGGATCCCTCTGGTCCTCAACCTTCTCTGGTTGTCCAGGGAGGCTGTGGAATCTCCAACCTTAGAGATGTTCAAACCCCACCAGATACAGCCCTGGGCACCTGCTGCGGTGACCCTGCTTGAGTTGGTGCCCATGAGGGTCCCTGCAGAGGCTCCTTCCAACTTCAGCCATTTGGAGTTTGAGACACAACTATTCTGCAGAGCAGAGGAAAAGACTTTAAATGGGCTATAAAACCTATAAATCTGAATTCTGCAAAAGGGAGAAGGTGTTCAAGATATCTGTTCAAGCTCTACGACAAGAGAAAGATTGGCAGAGGTATCTGAATCTGGCAACCTAAAAGGATAGAACAACCTGTTCCAGTGCTCTATCACCCTCACTATTAAGAATTTTTTCTTAAGTTCCTGTTTATAATGCAATATTGATAACTGATAATGCAATATAGATAATGCAATATAGATAACTGAGGTATCTTTAATTTCAACTTTTGACAATACAATTCAAACAATTCAAAACTGCACAGATCAAGGGCAAGAACATGGCTAAAAAGTCACAAATCCTGAAAGCACATATGTAAGGCATGACTTCAAAGCTTGTCTGGTGGATCAACTCAGTGCTTAAGGTTACTGAACTCTGTTAGTTCTGTTCCTTCCTTATGTATTATATGAAGGAAAAAGTGTGCCATGCTTAGTTTCAGAACTGTCTTTCAGTAGAAAGATGAGAATTAAGTCCTAGACACAAAATTAAGCCAATAAAAATTGAGGTTTAGTGAATTAAAGGTTTCAGACATGGATTCCTTGCTGATTTTGAATCTTGCAGGTATTGACTGTCTAACTTTTGAGACTGCCTAATGATGCTTACTCTTTAAAGAATGCACTAAATACTTTCTGAAGATTTTTCTTCTTTAAGAGATAATGTGATAAAAAGAAAAAAAAACATTCTTTTCTTTCATGAGTATTTCTATGCAAAGTGCCCATCACTTTTGTGTTTTGACCTGCACAGCTATAATGAGATGTTTGCACTATTAGACATGTCTATCAGATGTTCAGATCTCTCTTCTCATACAAGCTAATGGCCAGATAGTTCCATTGATTACTAAGCAGAACTGCCCATTGGTTTCACTAGACTGTGTGTTAGAAAATCAATAAAATAATGTGGCCCAAATTTCACTGTAAAAAAACCTACAGCCTATTTTATTTGGAATATAATGGACCCTGTAGGGCAAACTCCATGGTATTTTCTGCATCAGGGTACTTTATATGTTTGTTCATTGTGAACAGACTAAATGTGAAAGCCATTAGCATCCAAGTATGGAAAATAATGTAACACACACAGGGGTCTAATTTGCTGTCTCTTTCTGATTGTGTCATCAGTTACAAATGCTGCTCTGCTGGTTGGATATTTTTTTCCCCATTCTCACTGGTATAAATGGCTTCAGGATGTATAGAACAAGGATTAACTTAGAAAGTCTATTGAAAGCTTTTTCTATGTTAGTTTTAAAAAGGAGATAGCATTTCCTTTACCATGCTTCTGCTGTATATCATATACTAGCCATAAGATCAAGATCAGCAACATGCATGGTCCAGCATGAACTCAGCAGTCTGCTTGAGCTTCATCCTGACTGTGAAATGGACCTAATAATACTTCATCATCTCACAGTGATGCTAGGGAAAAAAAGGCATTGAAGACAGCGAGACGCTCATATACCAAGCTAATAAGGACATTGGAAATCCCTGGAATATTTAGTTATGTTAATTAGTTTTGTAAATTCAATATATCAGTTTTTCAATATAGAGTCCTCACACTTTTTTCCATGCAGAGTTTAGTTTGGCTCTATGAAGACCTCTAATTGCATTCTTCTCTTGTATTTTTCGATGAATAAATGAGTCTGAGTGGTACTGTTTTCAGAGCCTGAACTATGATCATCTGCCAACATTTTTTTTTTTTTTTGCCAGGCTGCCCTAGCTTTAACAATCCAGACTTGGGCTCTGTCCCAAAGGCTGCAGTCTGACATTGATTTTTTAATTTTACTAAAAGAATGCTATTTTCTTGCAACAAGAAGATGCTGTGCCAACATCGGGTAGCAGTCAATCAAGTAACAGTCTTCTCTTTGCATCTCCAACAGCATTGCTGAGGCATAATTTAGTGGACTGCAGGCCTGGAGACAAAGGCTGTCAGCCAGACTTTGTACCTGCCAAAAGAGGAAGATAAGGCCGCGTGTGATCTGCCTTCCTTATGCTGTGTTTTCTCAGGTGGAAAGAATAAGTGACTTTGGGAGATCAGGAGCAGAAAGGGAGATTCCTTGTTAGTCAGGCATATAGTATATGTAAACACAGTGCCCTGGATCTAACAGTCTACCAGGAGATAAAATCATGGAGTTATTCCTATCTTTCAGAAAGCCTTAAGTGTTCACCATGGATTGTATTCTCGTGGAATTTGGATTCTCATTTGCTTTTGTCTTACCGGAAAAAGTTGTCAGAGCAAGAAGTCAGATATGGTCATCCAAGAGAAAACAACTTAAAACAAAGGTAAAAATATTAGCAATAGAGGCAGGAAGATGAGGTGATGACAGCACGAAAGAGGTGCTTGGGGTAGAAAGAATGGTACCAGAACCTGTACATACAACAAGTTGGAGGGAGTACGATTCCCTGCATCATGCTCAACAGAGTGAGGAGACAACCCCTTATCCACAGGGGCCTGGCAGTTCGCAGACTACATCTACTATGGTCCTACTGCACACAGTTTCAATTCGTTTATAAACTTGTCCTTTGCCTTCACTCAAAGAGTAATCAACTGCAATGTGGTACTGAAGATATGACCAGAGCATATGAAGAGATTTATTCATTGCAGTCAGTAAATACCTAAGGTGATGTACAGTTCCACACTTTGATGCTACTAATTAATCAGTGAGTTATTTAAAAATCACCCCCTAGCAAAATATTTAAAATGTCTGTATCAATGTTGGAGACTTCTTCTGATTCAGTCTCAGACAATGAATAAGTAAACTTAGCCTTAGGCTTAAAAAAGCAACATATTTTCTTAATATTAAAGTCATTACTTGATGATAATTGCTCTGTACAGTCCTGAATGAGTAGGACTTGTGATGCTTCCTTCTGGGCTGTCATATATTAATCATCATGTTAGACTTCTAGGAAAGAGCAGATGTCCATAAATGCAGGATTCCGGCACATACTCGTTCTACCAGTTTAATGCTGCTAGTATTACCGGAACTCCTTCTTCAGCACATTATAGCATTATTTTAGGATGTTTAGAATGATATCAGGAGCTCCTAAGTGTGGGATATCATTTTAAACCAGCCACTCTGCTGAAGAGCTTTCCAGTTTAAAGAAAATATCTGCATAATGCCTTTCAAATGGAAAGCATTGCATTATTTATTTATTTATTTATTTTGTTATCCTTACCTGCTTTGAGGAAATCTCATGAGAGATTGTACCAGTTTTTACCCTATATCAAAATCAACAAGAAACATTGCACCTCACATTTTTCTTCCAGGTTTTATTAAATACTTTGAAATTCCTGGGGGCAATTTAGTAAACAGGAAAATTTCAATGGAATAGCCGAGATAGATGGGGGTGGTGACAGTTCATATAAATTAAATTAAGGTTTTCTGTTAAAAAAAGTCTTTGTCAATACTCCTTTTTACTCTTACAGTAGGGTTCAGAAAGCAAATGATAGGCAGCAAGACCTTCCAGATAAATATGTGTGACATTTACAATGGCTGGCTCACCTTGTATTTCCTTTCCCTGGTTTGAAGCTCACATTTATTGCTGTTTGCAAAGATCTTTTTGTCCCTCTACCTTTTTTAATACAAAGATACTTTGGACATACAACCTAAATCTATTGCGTTGTTTGTTATGAGTTGGCCCCTTGTGGGAAGGTTTACGCTTTTGATGTTTCTCTATAGTGACAAAATCAAGCCTTTGATCTAAGAACTTTCTTTTAACATAGTGTCTCATTTAACTGGGGTCTTAAGTGAGGACTTTGCCTCTAGTAAAAAAGCCAGTAGTCATTTTGAAAGATGACCTCTTCCTTCTTATGAGAGATCAAATGAAAAAGAAGAGTGTTCTTCCTATTTCTGCCATCAAAATCCCAATACTGAATTTAACCCTAGAGATGGTATCAACCTGAAACTTTATATAGACACAGTCTGGGCTTATTTCTACCTTTCCTCCTTTTCACCTTTCACCAAGTCACTACAAGGGAAAGCTGCTACCTGACAAATTCTTATTTTCCTGCTACTGCCACGGTTATTTTCAAATGCATTCTTGGACTATGCCTTCCCCAGGGAATGGCCTTTCCTCTGCTAGCACAAAGCACATCGCTTGGCAGCTGTCTTTTTGATTTAGAGGGAAAAAATCCCATGTCTGATGTACAACTTTGATTTCCTACTAATTAGAATTACAGTGTGGGAGCTCATCACTCCTCCTCCGCTCCACCCCGCTGAGGTTCAAGGCTCCTTTGAAACATTTCTGCTCCCTGATGTGTTAAGATTGAGAAGTCCGTGTTGCTGTTTACACAGTACCCCAAATTGACAAGATATCTAGAAGCATATGAGCTACTTTAAAGCATGAGCTGTGGTTATATAGAATGCATATTGTATTGTACGGACATGCAATGCATGGTTTGCCTTTGCCCTTGGATGAATGTAAATTCTCTTTTCTGTATTTAAAACCTCGTTTTTTTTTCTCTCTTACCACAAAGGATACCGAAACTTCCAGCAATGCTAAGATCCATAATAGATTTTCACTTATGTATTAGTTTTGAGGAGGTAAATTGTAACAGCATTATTGCCACTGAACTGGAATCACTCCACATGCAAGGCATAGAAACTTTTCCAGTGGCAAAGACATCCAGTTATGCAATGCACAGATACAGGAGCAGAAATAAATAAATAAATAAAGGAAACAGCTCTCAAAACCATGACATATTTTTGAATTCTGATTCTTGAAACAGAATTTTATTTGTCCTAGAAATCTATATTTTTGGGAAAAAAAAATATTGTTTCATCTTACCCCCAAAATTCTTGACAGATTTTCACTTCAGACCAAAATTAAAATTGACATCAGCTCTCCAGTGGGCTGCCAGAGAGTGTTTCCCTCCCTGTATTTCCTTTCCCGCCTCTCCAGGTGACTGTCAGTGAGCCAGGCAGACTGGAGGTGAAACCCTCAGCTCCCGCTTTCTGCCGGGAGAAGCAGAGACTGGGAGCTTGGCTCTAAGTGCGCTTTTATCTACATGCACAAAATGCGGCAAAAAGTGCCATCCATGGAGGGCTGTGCATGTATTCAGAACATCACAAACAGAAAACTGCTCATGACCACAGTTACGGGCGGCCGAGGTCAATTTGATTCAGAGGGAGCCCAAAAGTGTGACCATGAAGTTTGTCATCTTGGCATATAGGTACAAAGCAGTACAGAGCTGTGCTAGTGCCTACCTCAGAATAGTCCCTTGTGCTTGATGTCATTTTAGGGCTGAGGCCAAGAACTGATTATTCTGGTGAGGCAAAGAATCTGATACCATTATTAATATATGAACATATATTCATTGTTAAGCTGGATGAATGTTTACTTTAAAACAAAACACTGACATGGAAGATATTTAGCTAGTCTTTCCTGCGTTGTACATACACCACTGTGCTTCACAGTGCAGAGCAGCCAGATCACCATGGCACAAGGAAGCAAATAAAAGCACTGAGGTTTATTAATCACTCATTTTCTGCAGTGTATCAGCACTGTGTTATTTATTTAGCACAGTTGCTTTTCTTATTTTGACACGTTTGGGAAAATTCACAGCATCTAATTGTCCTTCAAACTCCCACTTCTGCCTATGTGGCTTGTTAATCTGTCATCAGTACACATGGGATGTAAAAGGAAACATGTAGCTCAGGAGTATTGACTGGCTCAAGAGCTGCTAAAAGGTTTCTTGCACTCTAAGTGCCTTTCTTCATCCTTTCTTTTTTTCTCTTTTTTTTTTTCCCCTACAAAATAGAAAGTCAGTCTTTGTGTTTCCAGCTTGACTCTCTTAGACTTAATGACTTCATCCTACTGAAGTATCAGAGATAGACACCTTTTTATTAAACAAACAATTATTCCATTTCTCCTGGCTGCAGCAACCATATTGCAGACTTTCGTTGGTATTACTGAGTGACGTGGGGGATGATTACACTGCTTGTTGATGTACACACGTTTCTGGATGCTTCTGAGGGTTCCAGAGGCACAAAGTTCTGCCTGCTGACTACAGGGCAGTTTTGGGGTTGATACTGTGGAAGTATCGGTTGGACTACTTTGTTTTAACTTCAAATGTCCCCATTTTGGGTAAGACTGAATTTCTTCTTCACTGACTTGACAGGTCACAGATAGTGCCAGGCACAGAAGTTTAGTGGAATACCTGTTATGGCACGTATGTTGGATATATAGAAACGAAAGCATTAAATTTTGCACTGATTTTGAGTTCTTAGATCCTAGTTTGTGCAAAGTGCACAATCAACCTATCAACAGTCAGTCCCCAGATCAGCTCTGAAATTCTGGAGAGAAGTTGTCAGCATGTGAGGAACTCAGGATGAACAGAGTGCAGAGCGAGACTCGGACCACATGCTGAAGTGTGGACTTGGATATCAGATTCAGAAGTTTTTTAATCTCGTGATGGACCTTTTTCAAGCACCTTATCTCATAATCACAGATATTTGAATGACTGAATATTTTGTTTTCAACATCTCTTTGTAGGAGTGCTCTGAATGACCTTTCAATGCTGGTGCTGTCAAACTTAGCACAAAACACATAAGTAATGGACACCTTTCACTGGAGGGAGATTCAAGAGTTAAGACAACCTGATCTTCTGCACTATTTGGGAAGTATAAACTGGATTCCTGCACATTTTGGGGTGTTTGGTAACATGTTCAGGCCTTAGGGAAGAACAAATTTACATATCATAAAGTCTGGTGCACAGCAGCCACTCTTTACAGCCCAAAATGGGGCATCTGAACCAACAGGGCTATAATCTGCATTAGTATGTTATCATTGCTCAGTAATCAAGTGCTCCAAGAGCGGGAAATGCCACATTCTGGATGGGATTAATTCAGATATCATTCCTTTCTGACAAAGCATTGCCTAATTCATCATTCTATGATTAATATCTAGACATTCTGCATGCTTCAGTAAAAATTCTCATAAACTATCTTCCGTGGATTTTATAATAAAAAGAGGTAAATTACTGCCTAAAACTCTAACTCTTACATCAGATGTGTATGGCACAAAGACCTGTTCATCTATGCAGATTCTCAAATGTTCTCAAATGTTCTCAATTGTAGCTTCCTAAGTGTTTATTGAAGTATATATAATTATTTTACATTTATATATTTGTATTAAAACATTTAAATGAAAGGAACAATAAATTATTACTACTGTCTAGGAATTGTTAATATTTAAGTAAAAATAATACAGATATATTATCAATATCAATTAAGCTAATAAACAATTTAGGCTAAGTAATTGAAAAGGTGCTTGAACAAAGTAATTTATATTAGAAATAAATATTCCTTGTGAGTGCTGAAAGAAATGATCTTCAGTTCCTTATGAGTAAAACTAGATACCTTTTCTAAAGTTAATCAGATATTTTACATATATCTTTTAAATTATTTAAGTCATGTTATTAGCTAAAGACTAAATCACAGCTTAGAACCATTTATAATCCTTCTTTCTTATTTTTTTTTTTATCTTCAACTTTCATCAACCTAAATATGGAAGTTGTAGGAGAATATTCTCAATACAAGAATTAATTTTTCATTATTATTTACCAAAAATTGCATAGGTAGGTATTTCAGTGAATATTTTAATAAAACTGTTTAAATCGTGAAGATTTCTTCATAAGCCTTGCCTGCAGCAGCTTAAGTTCATACGGACACAGAGTCACACAGTAGGGTGTACCTTATTTTCACACCTTAAAATGAGAAATGCTGCTATGTCTCTCAATTAGCAAAATAAAAGAAAATAAACCTGAAAAATAAAATACTGGATATTTACGATTTTTTAAGATGTTTTCCTTTCTAGAGATTGGGTATTTTAGAATATAAGACCACAGATTTACCCAAAGATAGAAGCCTTCTTGTCCTTCTTTCTTTTTATGGTTTACGGACATAGATATATTTCACTTTACGACATCCTTTCCAAGATGTCAGTCCCCAGAAATGACATGAGTCTGGGCAGGAAGTATGGATTGAATCAGTGCTAACGAACAACAATTTAGAGAAATTTAATTTAAATCAACTGCTTAATTAGTAGTGAATGTAGAATGTAAACCTGCAACATGCCAACATCATTTGTGTTGCCAGCAGGTCGAGGGAGGAAATCCTACCCCTCTGCCCAGCTCTGGGGAGGCCGCACCTGGAGTACTGGGTGCAGTTCTGGGCTCCCCATGACAAGAGGGACGTGGAGCTTCTCGAGAGGGTCCAGTGGAGAGCCATGGAAATGATTAAGGGACTGGAGCATCTATCGTATGAAGAAAGACGAAGGGAGCTGGGCCTGTTTAGCCTGGAGAAGAGAAGATTCAGAGAGATTCTGATCAACATGTACAAGTACTTGAGGGGTGAATGCAGGGAGGATGGGGCCAGGCTCTTCTCAGTGATGGCCAGTGACAGGACGAGGGGTAACGGGTGTAAGTTGAAACCCAGGCAGTTCCACCTCCATGTGAGGAAGAACTTCTTTGCTGTGAGGGTGCCAGAGCCCTGGCACAGGCTGCCCAGAGAGGCTGTGGAGTCTCCTTCCCTGGAGATCTTCCAAACCCGCCTGGATGCCACCCTGTGCGACGTGTTCTAGGTGTCCCTGCTGGAGCAGGAGGGTGGGACTGGATGATCTCTAGACGCCCCTTCCAACCTCAACCATTCTGAGATTCTGTGATTTTAAAATATCATGTTGCATGGGGTGATTTTTGAGGACACTGGCATAATATTGCATGCATAATTTGGACAATATAAGGAAACCACCTGTGTGAGATCTTGAGGTTATGTTGTATTTATGGAAAGTTAGAATAAATCACATGGTGGTTGTAGGGGCTACTTATTGACAACCATCCATTTCATATTTACTTATTAGTGAAATTATCCACCTGCCCTACTTCAATCTTCTGATGCTTTTCAGCATCTTCAATGTTTATTTTACTTAAAAATAGAAGAGATTGAAATGCAATCTGTAAAGCAAGCCCAATTTTTTTCCTAGTCTTCTGAAATATAACCACAAGCAATATTACACTTTCCTTGTTTTTCCTGTTGATATCAATAGAAAAGGGATTATTCTTACTCTTGTCTTGACATTATGGAATTAGAAGGCCCTTGCAAAATGAAAAGTTTCACCGTTTGGAAATGTAATCTTATTTTTCCTGTTTTGAGGGACAAAATTGCCAGAATTACCCACATAAATCCGTATATATATATGCCCATGCTTTTTGTGTATACTATGAGAAGTAAAAGAAATTCTGTGAAATTCTCTTATGTGTATATATAAAAAGCTAGTTCTGCTCAAATTTTTTTTAATCTATTTGTTACAGTAAAGGAAGTAAGACTATAAGAGCTTGTGAGAACAAATCTGCAATTTTCAAATAAATTTGCAGAGTATATAAAGCAATAAGGAACAATAGGCTATGGGTATGAACCTGTGTCATAAGAAAAAATACATCTAGTTCCAAAGCGAAACAGAGTCTTAATTTTATGTGGTTAAATTGCAAATGTGTAACATCGATGTATAGAAAAAAATACGTTTAAAAAGATGGATTGGTTAAGCTAGATGATCAAAATGCAGACTGTCAGACATTGCCAATGGCCAAATTACTGTGACATGCAAATGGCTGAAGTCATACATTACTTATGCTGACTTATGGCTATGAAATAAGGAAAGATGATTATTAGCAAAGATTCAAATAGCTGAGTGATACAAAATGGACAGCTTGTCATATTGACGGAGACTAATGAGTTTATAGTTGAACAGAATATAAGATTATAATGAGAGCAGAACTCAGGATGGATAATGCTGTGTAGTAAAAAGAAAGATAATGACTAGTGTAACAGGACAGGGACCTGTCACATATATTGCCGCCTTCCGCTTTGCAGAACATCTGCTGACAAAGCAAGCTGGACTTCAAGTCTATGCTGATTTCCTAATGTATTAGAGCTTGCAGTAGAAACAATTATGGGCTATATATATTTTGTCAGAGAGAGTTTTCCTTGTTCAAAATACATAAATGTAATTGGGTTGCTGCAACTGGTGAATAAAGATATCTCAGTTGAGCTGTGGTAACTGAGTGCAGATAAGCACCTTGTCCACAGTAAATGCAATGTCAGACCCACTCAGCCACTCTCATTGCAGTGTACCCGTTGATGAAAGGTGCCCCAGCAGCGCACATGTGCTGGTAAAGATCTTTCCACAGTGTCAGTGCTGCCATGTACCACCATTTTATCACAAGCCTTTTTTCTTGCAAGTTTTCATTTTCTAGTTACTTGTTATTTGCACAAGAATGTACCATGTTCTGCCGTATAAGCGGAACAAGCAGAATTTAGGAGAAGTATTTTAGGATAACCTATTTTAATGGATGAGAAAATGCTAAAAGAAAGTTCTAGTTATCATATGGCACAAAAAGTGTTTTTCATCTAGATGCAACTGCTTATATAGCTGGTGCCTATAGAAAGGGAGGAAAAGCAAAGAAAAATCATGTTAATCCCCCAAATTCTTAAAAAAAAAAAGTGTTTGCCATACCAGGTTAAATAACCTGTAGATTGAATTAAATGAAAAGATAAGGCTAAACGTCTTGGCTTTGTAGCTACAAAAAGCTAAACTTTCTGCCTGTTAGGGGATTCTACTGCCTGCTTCTATCAGTAGTAACTGACTGTCCTGACTATACACATGTATACACATGTATACACATGTATACACATGTATACACGTGCAGACTTCCCCACACTGTCGCTTCTTTGTAGAGGACTTTCCAGAGGAGATACCCAAGACTGAAGTAACTGTGGGAGAGTTTATGGAATTAGCTATCCGAATGACTAATGACAACCTGCAAGGACCAGATCATGTTTAGTTAGGGTCTCCAAAGGAACTCGGAGATGAAGTAGCTGAATTATTATTGCTGATATGCAAACTTTAGTTTAAAATTGCCTAGGTAATTGAAGATTAAAGGATGGCAAAAAATGACACTCACTTCTTACAAAAATAAATCTGGAAGACGTGCGGAATTGCTGGCCCATAAACCTGGTGTCTGCATTGGGAAAATAGGAGAAACTACAATTAAGAGTGGAATTAGTGGACATGAGGATAATTGTACTATATCATGGAAAAGTCAACACAGCTTTTGCAAAGGGAAATACTGTCCTGAGAATTTATTGAAGGTCTTTGAAAGGGTCAACAAGTATATGGATAAAGCTGAACTGATTGATATAACCTATTTGGATTTAGATATTAAGCAGCCGTGCATAAGAAATAAAAAGGGTCATAACTTAGATAAATAATAGGAGTACATAGTCAGTTTTCTCTGTGAAGAGAGATCAGGAGCAGAATTCCACAGGGATATGAGCAGGGGATCGTTCTGCTTAATATAGTCACCAGTGACCTGCATAACAGGGTGAGCAATGATGTAAGAAAGTAGAATGATGAAACCAAATTATTCAGGGTTTTATGAGACCTGAGTGCAAAGGATTGCAGAAGGGCTGTATAAGATATCTGAAAGAGCAGTAAAATGGCAGGAAATTCTGCCTACTTAAGTGAGGAGCAAAAGAAAAGACTTTCATGTACAAATGGTGTGCAGTGAGCTGACCATGGCCATTCAGGAGAAAACTTTTGTGGCTGAGAGAGATATTTCCATTGAAATGTCAGATGATACTCAGGAGCTGTCATAAAGCAAATGTTAGGAATTATTAAAAAAATAATAGAGGTCAAAACAGAGTTCACTGTCCCCCTATATAAATTCATGGTTTGAACCTTATCTTAAGATGTTTTATGCAGTCCCGGTCTTCTCATCTCAAATGCATTAAGTAAAACTCAAAAAAGTGCAGAGAAAGGTGGCAAGGGTGATCAGGGGTCTATAATACGTTCTATACAAGGAACCCTTAAGTAAGTAGGATTCTTATGTCTGGAAAAGAGATGACAAGAGGGCAAGATGTGCTAGAAGTTTACAAAAATATGAAGAGAATGGGTGAAGGTTGAGGAGAGTGGGTGGTGGTTTTTCAGAGTCTTTGCTGAAGAACAAGAGAACCTGAAAGTCATAGAAGCTGCTTTTGGTTTCTTCAAGACACTTGAGGGGAGATAGCTGTTCGCAGAACGCAGAAGGCCTGAGGGAGTTCTAGCAGGCTACTTTGAATGCTAAAAATTTAGGTGGATTTGAGGGGACAGTGAACAAGTTTTGTCAAAGAAATCCACTGAGGGTTACTAAATACACAAAACCATCCTCTGACTCAGCAAATCTTTGAACTGTAAATACCCAGAGGAAAGGAGAATGTTAGGGAGAAGCAGCAAATGCTGTTACCCTTCTAGTTCTTATGGTGTCTGCTAGATTTGTGCCCAGTGTTGGTATCAGGTTGCTGGAGTAGCCACCCAACTGGTCTGAACTAGTACAGATATTCTTACATTCTTGCGTACTCTTTCAACCAAGTTTCCTTATCAGGACACCAACTGGTGCATTCCAAAGCTGAATTTCAATACATGCCAAAACGCAGGCAGTGAGGAGGATGTAGGAGTTAAGACATAAGCATGAAACAAAGAATAAACTAAGAGAGTTTGTATACGCCCACCGACACTGTTCAAGTGCGTACAGAGATGTAGAACATTTTTGCGTGCCATCTCACCCTTCTGCTCCGTTTCTAGAAGCTTGCTATGGGCTTGGAAAAGGACAAACAACACTTGAAGAGACGAGTGCAGAAGAAAGGAGGCTGCTCAGTGGTATGCAGTAAAAGTATGTTATATGTGTAGACACATATACAAAGAGCTACCTACCTGCCTCTTTGGCCTCTGGTGGAGCCCAAGTACTTGTGACTGTAAATAGGCAGCTATTACAAACTTTGATGATGACAACTACATATGTCCTTTGGTGATCATGAATGTGAAACTTCATTGTGACTTTGTTTCCTGTGTTTTTGCCTACTTAGTCTCCTCTTTATATCATTACAACCTACAAAAGAAAAGCCTCTGTATTTATATATCTTCCATCTAATGAGATAAAATGAATGTTATGATTTTGTTTTGTGCCTTGTTTTGTCCATCTCAGATTTACAATAGCTGATATGTAAGCCTGGCAGGCTGGTATATGTGGTAGCTTCTATTCATGACAGGCCAAAGAATGGAATAACCAGGCTATTTCCGGATTGAAATAAATTGCTTTATCTAAGATACATGAAAGAGATGGGGTAACACCTGCTATCCTAGAAAAAAATCAGATTCGTACTATTATACTAGTCTATTAGTATGTGTTACTGACAATGTCTTGCTGTCCTTCATAAAAGGTATTTGTGTATGAACGAACTTTAAACAAATACAGTAGTTTGTGATAGGAGCTGCAATTAATCTAGAGAACTATTGCAACATTATTTATAAAAGACACCAAGAATAGTCTTGAAGTTAAAGAATGATGCTCAGGACACACTTAATCAATGACATTATCTCTGGATCTGCTCCTGACATCATAGTTAAGAAATTTATTGTCTTTTTTTCCCACATATATGAAATAGCAGCAATGAAATTTTCTAAAACAAAAGAATGCAAGAAGTCACAGTTAATAAATGTTTACAAAATGACTGGAAATTCTTCAAAGGACAGACATATATTCAACACATTTCTTGATGAATGATGCATTTTTTCCTATAATAATTAACCTTCATACATATTTTCAACCAAAAGACTGAAACTATGGAGGACAGTAGAGAATGTAATTTGAAGATAATGTTTTGAAATGTCTTCCCTGTATTAGTTTTGTGTTTGGAGCTAATCCCTGCTAAGAGATTAATTAGAGGCAAATTGCTCTATTTGCCCAGTAGGCTTATTTTAAGAATAAGTATTTGGTTTAAGCAAGAGTTCTTACTCTATCTGGTGAAACAAGTAGGCGCTTAAAACAACCAGAAGAAAGGGTTCTGCCAAATGAAAGTGCCACTGACTTATCCCTAAAGTGGTTTATGTGAGTTGTGTCTGAGTACTTAAGATTATCCAAGAAGAAGGCTTAGTCAAAGACTGCCTGGGGTAGGAAGAGTTATCTGGCAAATGCCTGCAGTAACTGTGAAACTCCAGGATGATTGAAATGTTTTCTGTTCTAAACTAATTTAAAAGCTAGATAGTCTACAAATCAAATACTCATACAAATAAAGAAAAGCTCACTTAAGTTACCTGCCTGTATAGCAATGACTCGGATGGCGGAGTGTCTGAGTACCTATGATAACAGCAGGTCTTCAAGTGGTAAAGTAAGGTTCCTGTGAGGTATTTTTTTCAGACAAGGGGAAAGAATTCTCAGGGAAGGATGAATGATTGAAACACTGAAAAAAGATAATGGGAAATTATATCTCTCTAAGTCCTGAAAGTAGTATCTACTCTAAGACCTGAAAGTGGTATCTACTTGGTGGTCAAAGTTGATTATTGGTACTGTACATATAGTTACTATAAACACAAGCAAGAATATTTATAAAGAAAGAAAAAGTATGCATGTATATGTATGTATATTTATGCATTTTTTATATACACGTGTATGTTATGTTTATATATTTAGAATTTCTTCCAAAACTCCTTGATCTCACAGGACAAAAATCCATATGTGTATATATAAATATATAAAATATTGTGTGTATATAAAATATTGTGTGTTTATATATGTATATATATAACATATATATAAGTATACATAATATTTAAACAGAGATATATATTTGCTAATTAACAAACAGAAGCTTTCCATGGAAAAAGAAAACTAAGAAATCTTGGGTGAGAAGAACTGTTATTAAAAAATAATAACTAGAAATAGGACATTTTGGTATCTCTTGATTTAATGCTTCCGGACAACTCCCCATTGGATATCAGAAATTATAAATCAGTGATATGTGCTTTGTTCATCTCCTCATCAATGTGCTGAGCATGAAAATAGCATTTAATATAATGAAACAAACTATTCACCCTATGAGATGATTACATGTGCACACAGAATGCTTATTTCTATACAGGTAGAATACAAAAACAATAAAAAATACATCTGTTGTTTGTTACTGAACCTTGGCTTCTTTTCTATTTTTTTTTATATGCTCATGGATTTCTCCGTTGTATTTGAAATTTCATGGCTGCAGCACGTATTTCCACTCAGTCAACAGTAGTAGTTAACAGTTCACTGCAATTTTCCTCAACTCCATCATTCCAATCTCAAAAGGTGGACCTAAAGAATAAGATTTTGTGGGTTAGATTTTAAAAGAAAACCTAAGAAAAATGGTTCTTTTTTTGTCGTCCCGAGATGACAGGACCATATATGGTAGAATGTATTTTGGTACTGGATTCTATAGACAGTAAATTTGCTAATAGGACAATAAAGACTAAAACTGTTTAAGCAGGTAGTCCACTTAATAGTTCAAAGGGAAAGGACAAGTGATCTTTTTTGAAAGAAAATCTCTTAAAACTTGTTAAGTAGTTGATAATTTTTGATTTGCAAAATCATATTTGAAAGGACAGTGTACAAAGAGCTGGAAATTCTGAGTGAAATGTCAACCGTGTGGCTACACTGATGCTGAAGGCAGCAGACCCTCTGATCTGCCATCATCAATGATTCCCTTACTCGTCCTTGTGTTAAAAAACAAGATGTAAAAAAAAAAATCTGAATAATTCCTTTTACATAATTCTGCTGCTAATTTTTTAGAATGTCAAGACCTTAAGCTATGATTTAAACTTCTGTAGGAATTTTTGGAAGGGCAATGAGAAAAAAAAAAGAAGAAAAATGAGATGTTTATAACCAGCCTTTTCACATGCTCATGTCATTACTTGCTCCAACCTCTTTTGTTTGCTTCAAACATGTAATATAGATTAAGTCTATTTAATAATCTATTTCTATATATAAAGATATAGATATAGTGTAACAGCTTGTTCCTCTCTATTAATTACATTATATTCTGAATATCTTCAACAATTTGTTGAAATCACTTGAAAAAATTTGATGAATTTATTATGCTATATATCTGGCCCTGTGGACACAGCATGGTATTTGTTGAAATCACAAACTAATTGGTTGATCCAATTTATGGTTATTTGCAAATGGTGAGACTTGTGTAATGCAATATTGGGTCTTGGTTACTTCATATGAAACTTCTGTATAATTGGATAAATAATGTGTGTTCATTTTACCTAAGTTCTGTCTATTTCTGTTTTGAGAAAATGATCTATATTTTATGGTTGAGGCAATTACATTTAGAATATGTTGAATGATAATGAGACAACAGACTTGCGGGTCTTCCCTGTGCAGAAGACGTGCAGCTGGGTAAAAATGGGTGGGAAACAAAACAGAAAAAGGAGAAGACTTTTATAGCATGTGTGGGTAGACTGTTAACATCATAGAAAAATCACTCCCCAATTTGATATGTTTATTTTCATGACCTCTAGATGATAAGTTCTCATTTGGCCTTGATTCTGTTTGGGAAAGCACAACACTAATTAACAAAAGATTACAGAATACAATCTCACAATGAACAAACCTTCTCCCCTAAAAAAAATGAGGAGGACAAAAAACAAGTGACAGATGTCTTGAATAAACCTCATCTTCATTAGATTCAAGAAATATATGTACTTCTTCCTGTGTTCTCTTTTCCTCATCGATGGTATAGAAGAGCAATGGTATAAAGTTATTATAGTCAGTTTACAACAGTCTATTTACACCAGCTGAGGAACTGGCTCCTAATGTTGTTTAAACATAATGAGAGCCTAGAAAATTTTCTCATGAATGAGTCGCCCGGTTGTGGAACCAATATGCATTCCTGACCCACTACAACTACTAAATTTATATTATATAAGAAGGTCATGGTTGTTTTTATGTTGAATATAGTACCCTGAGGATTTTATTAAATGGGATTTAAAAATATGAATACCAAAGCCAGACAGGTCATATTGGATAATCCAGTTTTATTTTACAGTTATTGGTTACACAAATTATTATTCTATTATTTAGAACATCCTGATTCTCAGTGGAAGTCCTTATGTGTTTAATTAAGCATGAGTAAAAAATGACTTTAACAAACTGAAGCCATTAAACCCTCCTTATATATTCTTTTCAAATGGAAATTGACAGCAGCATTTTCATTCAAATGCTTAGAAGTTTGTAGTTTTACACGAAGACGCAAGGTAAATAATGCTGGTTTGCTTACTGTTTTAATTAATAGTTTTGATTACTGTTTTAGGTGGATATTTCATAATTGCATTTTAATCCCTTTTTTTTTTCATAACTTACTTTTCCCATGTCCTGGCTTTATGGTGAACTTGACCTTCACACGGCTGAAGTTTCTAAAACTTTAAGTTTCTAATCACAAGAAATGCTAGCTATTGTATCTTTGCTGAGATCTACAGATTTTGCTGGCTCTAGAAAAAAAAGAGTGGAAAAATGTGGCCATGGTAAAGTTTAAAGGACAAGAGGAGATTTAATCTTTAACTAAAAGACCATAAGACCAACCCACTAGTGTGTACATCAGAGTGATTTTCAAGCATGATGAACTACTCAGTAGCTTCCTGTAGGCCACGGCAATCTATTTTTATTTTTGAGGGGGAGACACTGCTTACTACAACTGTCAATACTGCTGTAGGAGAGCAGAGTATACAGACCGTAACTTCAAGAAAGTCCTAGCTCACCTAGAGCCGGTGGAGGGATTAGAGTGGGTTGGTGATAAACCTATAGCAAGAGGTCAAGTCCCTCGCTCACCATCCCACTGCCCTGCTTAGATGGATTGGGGTGGCTGCAAGGCACAGGCATTGCAAAGCAGTGAGCAGTTTCTTTTCAATAACTGTATTCTGTTTCAACCTGCTTAGTAATGAAAAATCTTTTTTCCATGTTTCTATCCTGAAAGGACAGAATGGTTACAATGGAAGTGTTCTGTGGCACACCATAACATACAGTGTTTAGCAGTATTTGCTCACATGTTCATTCACATCACAAGTCTGGGCAACTGTGAAATATAAGCACGGTCAAAATTAAAGTCATTGGGGACAACAAAAGCAAGGTCGCTACTTGTATTCTTCAGTTAATTGTTCTATAGTACTAAGAAAGAGATGAGAATTTATTGGAGTTTTTCTGATATTCAGTGCTGCCAGAGCACATTGAGAATAATGAACAGGACATTCACTTTCGGGGGGAGAGCATTAGTTTTCTCACCCAGGAAAAAGGGAAGCCAGCTGGAGAGGAGAAAATTGCCAGGTAGTTTATCAGCATAAATGCAAAGGTAACGTGCTGATAATAACCAGGGGAAATATGAAGATAACAGCAGAGGATAATAACAGCACAGCTGAGGAGAGGAGGAGGGTCTGGAAGATCAAGCGAGCGCAAGCTGTGCGCTGCTCTCATGCAAATTGAGGGGCACCTCTGCTCACGCGAGGAGAACTGCCTTATTTGCCATGTAGCAGAACGTGTTAACTCCCATCTTGTAATAAATAAGATCAGGCCTTGCTTCCTTCCTATTATCAGAGGTATGTATTTCTTGACAGATTTCCACACCGCTGCCTTGTTATTGTGGCTGGATCATGATTTATCCCCCTTTTCCCTCCCTCCCCTGGCTGCATGGGCTCTGCAAGCTGCAGACAACGCTCACATCAGGTGTATCCGGAGCTGTCAATATCCACGATGAGAAAGGATGGAGCGATCACTGCTTGGTGCAGTGTTGACTTCGTTTTCTGTCTGTGTTGGTCAGGGCTTTCCAGAGCGCTTCCCATCAAGGACTCCAAGAGGAGCAAGGGGAGCTGAGGCTTCTCGTGTTGATGCCCAGCAGGAATAGCCTCTTGCAGCATTTTTTCTTCTCCTTCCTCCACTGCCTCTCTTCTAATTTTCTTTTTCTTTTTTCTTTTTCTTTTTTTTTTTTTTTCAGACCTCACAGAGACCAAGATTTTCACTCAAATCATTTTCTGGGCTAGACTTAGATGACCTAACTCTATGTTGAGTGACTCACAACCTCTTGTGAATTACTAAAGCTTTTATTTGGAGGGGAAAAAAAAAAAAAAAAAAAAAGGTTATTTGAAATGTGATAGAAGTCATTAGGCTTTATATTGTATATTTATGAATGTGACTCACACAATGTTTTGAATCTCAGAAACAGCAAATGTATCCCAGGATGCAGAAGCAGAAATAATATAGCAAGAGCTTTTATTAATTAGCATGCTGAAAAGGTAGACCTGATGTCAGATCAGCATCTTACATGTGCTCTGTTTTTGCCAACCACTGTTCCACTATTCATTTTTTTTTCTTTCTTTCTTCCTTCCTTTTTTTTTTTTTTTTTAATCTGCAGATCAGACTTCTTTTCCTAGACAAAAATTGCATTGCCAGAAGGATACAAGTGTTTTCCCAGGCCACCTTTCCATTACTGTTTCCTCACTAGTGGTGTCGTAGAAAAGATAGTAAACTGCAAAGAGGTAGCCAAAGATTTCCATTAACATATTCTACTTCCACTAGGAGTCTCTGAAAATTCAGGTCATTGACTTTGCACCGCTAAGTCTCTCTCTCCTTACTCAAGTCCTGGCTGTCAGAAAGTGGGATTCGGGAACGGTCGGCTCTGTGCGGAGCCCTTGGCACGTGGAGAAGCATGACGAGGAAAAGAGCAGCAGGGGAGGGGGCACAGATCACAGATACTGTAAACATTGCCCAACTAAACTCTCATTTTATGGATTTTTCCATAAAAATGGATTTTCCTCCCCCTTCTGGATCACAGACATTAAGGCCTATGCAATGATTTTCTGATTATTACAATGGATTTTTTATCTCAGGTAATACAAGGACTTAATACTAAGTGCTGTCCACAGCTCTCCCCACCAACCCATGTTATGTGTATAAGCTGGTTATAGAAATTCTGCCAGCATCATACTTTATGTCTTGTTAAGCTCTCTAATAGTGCGAGCTGATTAACTGATGCCTTATTAGATTTTTGCCGTTACAACCAAATCATTAGACACAACCATTATCCCAGCTGCCTTGAGTTTCTGCCTAAAGATCCTTCTTCACCATGATACTCATGCTTAATGAGAGCGCTTAAGCAGGCAGGCTGATAGTGATTCATTTGAATCTCTGGCCCACTTGTTTTATGGAAAACAACAACAACAAAATCTTTAAGGCCTCCAATCGAATGCTCAGCCAATAGATTTTGCAATTCTTGAGCTCCAGTTAGTTGCCCTCAGGTTCAGCATCCTTCCTCCACATTGCTCTGCCCAGTCCCTCTGTGTGCTGCTGCTGTCTGGATCATAGGTTTTTTGAGGCAAGGAATATTTCCTATTGATGTTCCTACAATATCCAACACAGTAAGGGCCCTAAACTAATTGGAGCCTCTGGCTGCTACTTGCTTGCTCCTAATATAGATTATATATACATCCAATAACTTTGAAGAGGTTATGGGGAAATTGTTTTTGCATTGTCGCTCATTTTGCCACTACTGTATAGCTGTTTTTTACCACCTTCATTAGCAGGCAAAGGAAATGCTCATTTTAGGTTTCATATACGGCCAAGCGCTGTTACAGGGCGCCTCCACACCCAGGCATGAGTATTTCAGGTTTATTTAGCAAAGGTCACACTAGTGGTACCCTTTTTGTACACTGAATGTTTATTTGCTAAAGTCAACAGAAAGGCTTTCTGGTAAACAGCGATGCTTTTTACTTCTTTATGCTAAAAAAAAAAGAGCTTTCATATTTACCTTTAAAAGTAGGGATTCCTGTGGATTTTTCTTATACACTGATCTCGCTCCAATATTAGACTGAAAAAGCTCATTAACTTGAGTAGTTTTACAGGCAATATATTCTGATACAAGTAAAAAGAGACAGCCTCTGACTTAAAAATAATTCTTCCCTTGTTCTTACCAGTTTCTATTCCATCTGACAGTCTTACTGACTCTCCAACACAGCCTGGCAGCTTAGTTTACACCAATAAACCCTCCTGGGGGCTCAGGGGAAGAGTCTAATGTATGTGTAACGACGCAGCTCTTTGTTGGTGATTTTGTGCCCTGGGTGTTAGGAACTCATTCACAACTGAAACAGCACTTCTGGAAATTAGCAAAATCTACGGTTACATGGAATTCTACTTTAGACGTTGTACCGTACAGATATTAAAAATGAATCCTCCATTGAACCGTGAGTAGAGCTTTTTGCAAAGCATTTGCGTGATGTGTAGCTGCTCTCCAGAGAGCAGAGTTTCCAAGCAGGAGTTCCACGTGCACTTGGCACATGCAGGAATAACGTTAAAGCTGCGCTGGCTCCAAGGGGCAGTTTCTCTTGATCAAACCTAGTTCCCAATGCCTTTTGCTTGACATGAGGGACATGGGGAATCTGGAAATGTGTAAAAACAATGTGTCAGGAGAGTATTGCACATCTTCAGAAACCTACAGCGAACACAGGACATTCATTAGTAGGAAGTGCAAAAAAGAACGTTATTGTTTTGTTACAGATTTGCTTTTTATACCTGTATATATTTATACATCTGTCTGTCCATTAAAGGGGGCAAACAGATATACTTCAGTTGCAGCATGAAGTGATACTGATATTTCTTTGGGGGGAAACTGTGTTATTATTGATATTTCTCAAGAGGATGCAAGACGTGCTGCCTAAGGTGCATTTGTAATGGGAAGCGACAGATCTGACAGCTTGCGTTCGGCTCCTGCAACACGCAAGAGGCGCCGCTCCGTACCCTGCTCTGAGACACCTCCATTAAGCGGGCTGGAGTAAACGCGGCGTTTCCAGCTCATTGACACACTAAGTGGGAACACATGGTGGGCGGATTGCTTAATGCCCTCCTAATCGATGGGTGGCGGCGGCGCTCCGGCCCGGTGCCGGTGCCGCGCGGGTTGTTCATTAAACCGGCGGAGCGGGGCCGCGCGCAGGTGTCTGCAGGGCCCAGGGGACCTGCTTGCTCCGGAGTCGCTTGGCAACGCGGCGCCGCGGATGCCGGCTGTGCCACCGCCGCGCTGCCGCCTCCCTGCACCTCGGGAGGCGTCGGGAAGGGTGCGCGGTGCCCTTGGGATCTGGAGGCATCAGGAAGGGTGCGCGGTGTCCCCAGGATGCAGCAGCGATGTTCGTGGAGAGGAATGACCGGTAACGCAGGATTTGTTGTCACTGCTTCGGGGTGTAGGGAAGTTCTGTTCGCTTGGATGTGAAACACGAGTCCTGATTGCTTCCCCTGGAAATAAGATAAAATAAAATCTCTTTTAAGACATAGATAAGTGCGCCTGACATAGATAAGTGCGAACACCTTCATTTCCAATGGAGTCCCCTTCCCTGTCGAGCAGCACACAGGCCTGGTGACCTCCAGCATCTGCAGATGCAACCACAAGTGAATATCTACAAGGATACAGCTTTTCCAGGGAATTCCTATAGTGGAAAGACTTCCAAGCTCCAATGCCTTAAATCACTAAGAAGTGACTCATTTTCTGATGTTAGAGGCCTTTCCATAACATAATTCTACAAATCCAGAACATTAGCTCCAGAAACATTATCCAAAAACTGGGAAAGCGCTAGGAATGACATTCCCTGAGAGATTCAATTGGATAAGTTGGACTGAATCTTAAAAACAGTCACAGAATCAGCAATTCCATCATATCTTTTGAAATAACTAGGACTTACGTAAAAATAATGAAGTTGACCTGGGAGAAAGGAGCTCAGGTCTCTTCACACAAAGGTGCTCCCGTTCTTGCACTACTTCGCAGCATGTGAGTGCACCGCAGGCTGTGAGCGCCACCACGGTCACAAACCCCTTCTCATTCTTCCCAAAGTGCTCTGCTGTTACAGTGTCTATCTGCACAGGAGAACCTGCCACTTCAACCTTTGTGCAAGCATGGGTTTTCAAATTCAGTTTTTGGAAGGATGTTTTTGAATGCTTGATTCTAATGATGTGATCTTAGCATACAAACTATTTTCAGGCAAAAGGACTATACAGATACTTTCACTGTAACTCATCCTTATTAAACTGAATAATGATTCTTTGGGCATCACTGATAGGCTTGAATGCTGCTGAAGCACTGTATGATCTGCTGGAGACTGCACTGCCTTGAGTAATTCCCCTGGAGTCTGATCTAACGCCTGCTGAGGCCAATGTTTGTCTTTCCAGGGGTTCTGAGTTTGGATCAGATTCTTTTTGTTTGTATCATCTTTGCCTATTGCTTAAAATTTTAGACGCCATGAACCCTTTCTCACCAGTTTCCCCCAACTGAGGTGCTGAAATGTCCTACTCCTGTGACTGCTGTTGTTTCTGTTAATTAGGACACTGCAAAATCTATTCCTTTTTTTTTTTTTGTTAAACAGGAGTGGAGCAGAATGATGCATTTCATCTCAAGGGAAATGTCCACTTGCTATGCATGAATGCACTAGCCAAAGCTTTGTCTAGCACATGTGTCAAACACGTTTGTCTTATCTAGTAGAATAATTAAATCACAGCAACTTGTATTGTAGAAACAGTGATTTTTTTTCAAGATTGACTAACTTCTTTTTTCAGCGGAGAAGGTTACAAAAATTTAATATATGGGGAGGTTATATAAATTATATATACAGAATTTCATGCATATAGAAGAAGTGGAACATACCTTATGATTGAAAAGTAATAAAAATCTGAATTATATTTAGAGGATATAGGTATCTGGTAAGAAAACCTTTGGATTTCTACTGGACACTTTAAGTTTGATATTTCCTTGAAGGTATTCCCTACATGTGTAAGTTCAAATATTAATCAGATACCTCCTTCAATCAGTTTTGCACGTCAGTGCCAAAAGCTGCTTAAATGTATTCATGAAAGTGATAAATGGAACCATATTTGTAGAAGTATTAGAAGGACCAACCTGTTCAAGTAAACTAAATTTTGGTCTATGCCATTAGAAAATATAATAGTAAATTTCTAAATGTGGAAAAAAAACCCCCAAAATAAAACAAAACAAAAAATAAAACACATGTCTATGCATTTATCCAGCCTAGATTTTTTTTCATTTTCACAGTCTTTGCTGATGAATAGAACCAGGTACTCACAAACTTAACACATTTTACTGTCAAAGAAAAAACCTAAGAGAAGAACTTCTCTAATATCTGGGCAGCACGGTGCAGATGTTCATTGCAGTACTGTGTTGGATCTGCTTGGATTAAAGGTTGATGCTTGGGAGAAAATAAGAAAGAGTTACCAGAAAAGTCAGATGCAGACGATAATGCTATCACTATCAAATTCCTGTTCTGGTACAAGTCTGAGATATTGACACAGGAATATTTGAGGTTCTCCTCTAAATTAATTTTACAAGTCCTGGACACACATAAGTTTGCATATTTGTAGGCAGCAAGGAGGTTTGCTTTAATACTACTTCAGGAAATGGTTGTGTATGAACACTGCCTGGCGCATTCGTATTTTCTGCTAGAACTCAGATTGTTGATGTGTATTTATTGGAATTAAAACTTTCACAATAAAAGCCTAGCAATACCGAATTGCTACAACTGAGAAGGAAGGATGAAGTCAGGAAGACATGAGGCAGCCAATCTGATGTCACTAAAACCAGTTAGAAGATGCAGTTCAGGGAATTTCGGATCAGACACTGAATGCAAGGTTTTGGGTTAAGGAGAATGTAAGAAAAGAGAGAGTAAATGTCAAGTCACTGCGGGAAGGATGTCATCTCCAGACCTTTACTGTCCACTGCACCTGCATGCACGTTGGTGAGACTGTGTGCTTTGGAGAGTCACTTTGTTTTCTGATTTATAAATACTGACTGATGTTTACACATACTTGAACACAGAACATGGATTTTGCTTTTAGAAAAATATTTTTTAGTCTGTTCACTGTGGATAACATTGGTAGCAAAATCCCATCTATTTCATTTTTCCACTTGCATTCTCATTTTAGAACAAAATTAACCAGGTCTATTTTTTTTCAGCTTCTAGTTTTATTGGATGAGTTAGACAACTACATGTCTCGAAAAAATGTTAAGAAAAGTTAAAAAAAAAAAAAAAAAAAAAAAGAATTCCAACCCCAGGTCAAGGATGGCTGCTGCGCAGGCATGTTCTCTCCTGCATAGGACAGATGGGGTCACAAAGCATCTTATTCTGGGATCTCTGTGAATTATTGATGTCCTCTAGCATATTTTATGCAGTTACCGATGGAGGTGACTCAGTTTTACGTCTGCGTGGAGACAGGGGTTCGATGCAGATGGCTACTTGCTTCGTTAAGCAGCCTGTGATCCTACCTACTCTTGAGCAGGGGGAAACTGCAAAAGGTTCCTTGGTGTGTTCGCATCTGACAGACAGTGGGAGGCTGCAATAACACACGCTCCAAGGCAGCTAGAGAGCTAGTTCCCTTCTTGATGTTTCCACATGAATTGAGCCCAAGGAAGCTTTGATCTTGCAGAGACTGGCAAAGAGGATTATTTCCCAAAGTCTGAAGAACACCCAGATTCCCCAGCTGACACACTCAAGACTTAATAAGCAATTTAGACACTGGTAGCACAGCTTTAGTTTTGTCCAGGATATGCAGTATGTGTCCTACTCTAGGTGAAGACGGGAAGAAGAGGGTTATAGAGAGTCTTTGATCCTATTAGGAAACATCTGAGAAATGTAGCTGCAATTACCACATGGAAATTTATAAGAAATTATGAAAAGCGGCCTCAGGATTATTTTTGTTTCTCAAAAATAAAACACTGAAGATGTTTTCTGGAAATTGAAGCATTTTGAGACTATGTATGTCAGATATTTACTTTTTTTTTTCTAAAGAAAAATCAAAATCATCAATGGAAGGCCTTTTTTACAATGGCAATAAATATGAAATCACTCAAAGTTACACTACAAAGAAGTAGGCTAGTGAAAATATTTTACATTTTCTATACCCTTCCTAAAAATGCATTTATTTTTAATGGATTTTTCCTGCATTTTTTTCTTTTTTTTTTGCAACTACCTGACATTATCTTTTAAATTTCACTTTGTTATATTCAGGTGCTTAGAACACACGGCTTATGAAACATAAAAATAGGGAGTTTGACTTGAAAACGATATTGAGTTCACTGCTTTGGGGAAGCTTTACACCTATCACATATCTAAGAAAATGTTTCCTTGTCTCTTTGATTTACTGGGTTTTACCATGTATTTCAGTGATAGTTGCAATAAGTCAACCATTAGCTTGATTTTGAGATGTAAGAGATCTCCAAGATACTGCAGTAAGTTACACTTAAGAGGTCATGACCAGCTGAGAGACAGCTAAGGATCTTCTTTGGCATTATTTTTTTTTTCCTAAAGGAAATTGCTAAAGACAGTGTCTCAACAATACTTACTGGAGATGATCAGCTGAAGATATCTTGAGACTTCATCCTTATTAATACAGTTATTAATACGGAATGATTGTGATTTCTCTTTTGGAAATGGTTTTATTTGGTTTCTGAAAACCAAGAATAGGGCTCCCTAACAATGCCTGATGGCTAGTTTGAAATAGTAATGGTGCCTGAAGTAATACATTATTCTGAAAAATAAAGATTAAAACTCATTTGTTTTCTATTGGGTGTAAATGAGTATTTGCTGTATAAATTGCAGCTGCTATTATCTTAACATAGTATTTCATTAAAATTTGAATTCTATAATCTATATAATCTATATCTATCTATAATCTATAAATATCACAGTCTCTGAAAAGAGAATTAAAGAATACATTTTCAAAATCTGAAAATAATTTTCCTTTAACTAATGTCGAAAGCAGATCTGAAATTAAATAAAGAAAAAAAGGTTCATTTCTTCAAAAAGGAAATAAAAACATCCCCAGAAGTTTCAATCTGTTGTATATTGAAGCTGATACTCGAACTGCCGGGCAACTAAACAAAGGCTGTTGTGGGAGACCATCCTGCTGTCATCTTGTGCTGGATGAAACTGGTGAGCCTGCCCCAAGGGGGCCACTAGGCGGGATGCAGAAATAAAACTACTTATTCTGTCTACGGCCTTTAGTATTATCCACCCAGCATACCCAACGCAGCAAATAGGTCTACATGGCTAATATTCCTTTCACTTTACAGTATGTGGGTGACCCTGAACACCTAGGGAAATCTTTGCAATCAGAAGGGAGAAACAGACTTCAGGGCTGTGTATAGTCGGTTACATATCATTGACATCACATTTTGGAGTTTCTATGCGCTCTTCAGCAATCCTTTGCATTCCCGACAGGGGTGCAGAGCTCACTAAATACATTAGTAAGATAAGGGTCATCATCTGTGAGTGTCTCGTTAGCCTTGGCACGTACACACATGTGGGAAAAAGTCAATCTCTGTCCTAGAAAACTGGTTGTCTAAGCAGATAAGGAAGCAAAAATAACAGTTCAATTATTTCCAGTTTATTCAAAACTTTTGCTAGCTAAACAGGCCTTGAAAGTGTGGTGAAACTTGCTTAAATCATCTTTATAGCCATTTTTTTTTTTCATCCAACATCTTGTGCTGTTATTGTCATGGAGACCAAGGCTGTTAACGTTATACAATTTTGTCATACACGCAGAATGACTATTACAGCTCATAATTCTGAAAGCCATGTTTATACAATGTCACAGCTCTATATTTGTTGCCAACTTTGAACTTTGCACATTTACCAGGTAAGTCAATGGCAAAACTGAGTAAAAAGATTGAGTGCTTTCGATTGCTAATGCATGTTCAATATTCATTTGCTTAGTAGATAAAAACAATCCACTGCAGTGGGTTTATTTTGGTTGTTATAAAGAATACAGTCCAAGCAATCTCAGTGCCTTAAATTGCAATGTAATTGACAGCTACCTAAGCAGTCTAACAGGTATTTGCTAGGGTGGGCTAAAATCCTTTGGGAATCCGGAAGAAGATTGTATGGCTTCTGCATGGAGTACTTTGCTATGCATCATGGAGCCTGGCGTCAATATTTCATATGAAGAGACTCATGATGTTAGTGTCCATCTGTGAAGTATAAAGCAGATTAATATTTTTAATTAAAGCAAGAAAACAGAGTTTGGAAATTCCAACAGTTGCAGACGTGCATGGATATATGGACTTTGTGGGCAGCCCCTTCAGTCTCCATCAGACTGACCACAGCCTCTATCTAGTTGGGGTGAGCAATAGGTGATGACATTATGAGAGCTCCAGCTCTGGGCATGAATGGCATGGGCTGGAAGCTGTGGTATTTTAAGACTGTGCTACCCCTGCTGTTCACTTGCATTTGTACATCGGTCACATCATTAACTATTTTTGTTAAAGTTGCCCATCTTCAATGAGCAGTCTGCTCACATACTTTACTCAGTGGTGACTCACTCTGTGCTGTGTGACTTTGAATGGAAGACAAATGATCTCAGGATGTCGTCATGACTAGGGCATGGAGATGGTGTCCTCAGGTAAGCAGGAGTAAGAATGAATTTCAGACAAAAGTTTAAACAACTCTAACAGCAGAGTTAAGATCTCATCTAGATACTCTAAATAACATCATGTCTTTGTCTTGCTTGTTTCCTCTTCAGTGATGCAGATGTAGAAGTAATCCACTGCTTTATTTCCTCCTATACCTAAATCACAGATATCAGAGACAAAACACAGCGGCTCTTTTATTACTCTACTATAAAGAGGAACTACTTCCACACTTTCTAAGCAGACTTAACACTTCAAGTAGATCATACAGCTTGGAATACTGTCCAACCATTGATATAATTTTATGCTGAAGGAAATACATTAGACAGTTAAGAAAATAATTTCCTTTCTCCTCTGGATAACCCAGATATTCTACTTGGGTAGTACGAGATGCACCCAGATAAAGCCAGAAATAACCATTCACTCTAATTCTACTTTTAATTCACTCAGATGAAATCTATTAAACAATTGACTTAAAGAGCACAAAGCATGGAGAAAATGAACAATCAGCATTCAAATCTGAAAACATGCCTATCGTTAAAAAAGAGATAGTTTTTCATATATTCACACAATATGATTAGCATTGTAAAAGATTCTACACTGAACTACATAGCTACTGTAGACACAATGAACTGAAAATCAGAGGTCATTAACAAGACTCTAAACATGAAAAAAAATCAATGTTAATTTATTCCAGAAGAAAAGGTGAATATTCTAGCAAAGAATAGATGCAATTATACTTGCATTTCCCAGGAATGAAGAAAAAAGACACTGCTGGCTTTTAAAAACTGTTACCACTGCTCATAATATCAGAAAGTCATTGTTATATTTCTAATCTGGCAGTCTTAGAAATCTTGTGGAATTGTTTCACACAATGTTTATCCTTTCTTACTGATTCAACTTCATTCAACCTTAGCTAAATATCATTCCTATCACTCCTTATTATACATGGGAGCCTGCATTTTCATTCTGCAAACAAATTGGGTGTACTCATTTTCTGTTTCCTTATGATTAATTTGCACAGGATCCTCCAATTGTCATACAATCCCAAACCCCATTTGGGGTCCTTTTATAAAAAGTGTTGAGCCCCACTGCCTCAGCACTGCCAGCGTCTTGGGTGGTGCTGATGTGTGATCCCTGATGGTTTGGGCAGAGCTCTGACCCCTGAAGCCATCTCAGACTTTGTGTCACGCCTTCACAATGACTATCAGTAGAGTTATGAGTGCTCGGCCCATTTAAACAGGCTTTAAAACCTGGCCATTTAATTTAGATGCCTGAAGGTAAGGATATTTATTTTGGCCCAGTGATCTAGGGTCATAAAAAAGGAGATTAAATAAGATCATATTGCATATGCAGTGTTATGACCACACTGAGAAAAATATATTCCGCTCAGGAACATTAGAGAGAATGCAAATTCCTGTGTGGATTGCTATGCTTTATAGCATCCATTCCCAGTAACTTACTGCAGTGCCAAAAAGATGGTTTTGGTGATAAGCTGGTCCAATAAAGTTAATTCTATAAACAAATGCTAAGTAAAAACTACTGTCAGAAAAACATGAAGTGGTTTTTGCCTTTACTTCTTTTGGAAAGTGTCCTCTGGCAGCCACGCAGTGTAATTCATCTGTCTGAAAGGGCAGCTGATGTCACCTCCTGGCCAGCTGGCAAGGTGTTACTATCCATATATATGCCAATATATTCCTCCGAGTGGGAATAAATCAGACAACTGGCACCTGCGACAACGATTCTGCTCAACATTTCTCAGTCCATGTTATTTACACTGTGCTGGAAGGACATGGCCAGAAAATCTCCTCTCCTCTGTTGTAACCTGCAGAACTTTCTCCCGAGAGCTGTGAAAACTGAAAACTGAGTTAACCTCACAAAAAAAAAAAGTTCTTCCCATGCATATTCCACTGGGAAATTCCTGGAAGCTCCTTATTAGAAAAAGGAGATATATGATGAATGTCCGCCTTCCAAGAGAGTGAACCAACTGCACATGGGAGTTCTTTTAAGCAACAAGCAGGTATATCAAGTAAGCAGTGATACATTTTCTTCTTTAATTAGAGGATATTCAAAGCAGTGTCCACTTGGCCTATATGGCCCTTCCTATGCTAAAAGATAATTGCAGCACAGTAGGAACAAGGGCTGTTGGTACCAGTGATGTGGCACAAAATGCAGTTACTCTGTATTGTTTCACCTCTTCCAACTGTGATGCCCTCTGTAAAAATGCATTAGATCCCAGAAAAATAAATCCAGGTACAGATGTCTCCCAGAGTCCCTTCATGTATTTCTAACACATATAGCTAGAAGTTGGCAAATGAAAGATAGTGCCTGAGGCTTCTGAAGATTGGACTAGGCTGAGTTTTTATTGCACTTATGTGAGAAATCCTCATAATTATCACGTACAGGTTGAAAGGATTTGTGTCTGACCAAAAAAAAATAAGTGAGAATGCCCAACAAGTTCAGCCAAATACTGTAGCTTGAAATAAGAATCACCTACCACCATTTATATCAATGATTAAGTATTTCAATTTTATTACAGCTAAAACATATCAACAGCTACTTTAAGTTTTTAAGAGGTCATTTTATTTCTACAGAGAGGCAGAATTTATGTCGTCTGGAATCCAAAGGAGTTATATATTTTTCCTAAAAGTTCTAGTAACTCCAGGGAGTTTTCCTTCCACTTTGCTGTTAACAGAGGTAAGTGGCTCTGGTAATACAAGTGACTTATGGTGTAAACACTAGAATAAATGGTATTGCATCTTCCCATCCGTGGTATCAAATCTCTCGGTGCGTGTTAATCTGCTGTAGAAGTGAGGTGTTTCCAGCGCAAAGTTGACTGAAGGTGTTTTAATTAACTCCAGGTGCTCTCACTTTCTCCAGACTTAGGACATGCGCATGGACAGTCCCTAAAGTCATCCCGATACATCTTGTGATTGTCTTTGCTTTGAGGAACAATCAGTGGATTTGTTGCCGTCTGCAACAAAAAGTGTGTCTAGTGATTTTCCATTGAAGCCCTACTGGTTGTTCCTGGAGAAACTAAAGAAATGTTTTGGATCATTCACTCCTGTGTTGCTGGTAATCAGACCATCCACAAACTCTGATCAGACCATCCACAAACTCTGTTTTATTAGGACTAAATATTTTTTTAGTCCATTCTGTAACTTCAGGGTTTTTTTGCCCTCATAATTGTAATAATTTTCTTCTGTTTGTCTGCCTGACTTTATTCTTGGACAGTTAATACGTTAATCCCTGTACTGGAATTGGTTAGAATGTGAAGATCTTCTCTCCCAATGATATTCCTCACTTCCCTGACTCCACCTGTGTATTTTTAGAAAACAATCAAATCTTCTACCAGGCTTTTTTTGCTATGCTTAACAAGCCATGCTCTCATGTCCCCTCACATGACAGCCCTTTCACTATAATGCTGTTTTTCTTCTCACTACTTGCAACTCTTTTCTACACAGCCTCTTTTCTCCTGTCATTTAATGAGATTTTCTCTCTCTCAGTCTCATTCCTCATTCATCACTTCCCTGGGTTGTTAAGGCTCAAGCAACCAGCTGCTGCACTCTGCCTCTGAGGTCAACATCTACCAGGGCTGGCCTGCAAAGGCGAGTATAGTTAACAGTTGTTAACAGAAATATTACTATCAATAGAACTATTGCATTTGTTTTAAAAAATCTTTATTGAACAGAAGGAAAGAGCATACAGGTATGTTATAGATGATAAGTCCAATTACCTTTACATGAGAGTCAACCCAGAGAATTAAATTTGCTAAGCAGTCAAAAAAAGACAGAAATAGACACTGATAAAGTTTTTCTAAGGAAAAAAGGTCCCGCAACAATAATAAGCTAAAACCTCAGTTCCCTTTTTTCTTTTTTTTTTTTAATATATAAACCGTTGCTTATCTGTAGGTTTTATGTCCACAGGTGCTGGATGAAAGGTAGATTTGTAGATTTTTCCCTCTTTTTCTCTTCCTGAGGCCTTTGACTGAAATAAGCGGAATGTTCATCAACAATCTATTTTTCCTTCATCCCAATGGCTGCAGATAGGCTCAGTGTGTTCTTCTGCACTGTGGCCTAAAGACAGCTCCTAGGTTGATCCCAAGACCAAAGCCATGGATCATGCAGGCTGCCATAATGCAAATCCAGCCTCATGAGAAGCTGGGACACATCCTCCGGAGTGTGAAAAACACATTATTCCCACCATGCGATCGTATTCCTCCAGAGAGCACCTGTAGGCCCTGTGTATGCAGGTGTATGAATGGGCAAAGAGCTAGAAATGAAAACTCCAGAGGTTTCTCTTTGAAGGTCAAATAGATGATTTTTGCTGTAGTATTTGATTTCGACCATTTTTATTTTGTGTATTACTTCTGCATCTTCCTCTGATGCTACTCAACACTTCCCAAGTAGCAGCAGTATATGAGTTTTGGCTGTTTCTCTTCTGCCCACGGTCTCCAACTGTAACTGTGAAGTTGAACAGTTCAGTTGCTGAATTTCTTTCTGAGGTTTCTCAGCAAAGCTGTGAGCTGCAGCAGCAGGTCTGCAATTGAGTGCCTACAACCTTAAAAAAGATGTTGAATTGTTTTATCCTGAGTTCATGTTTAGAATTACATGTGTTAAAAATAAATCTTGAATAAGTACTGGAAGTTTAATTTCTGAAAAAAAAGATGAATGTTATGAGTCCCATTGCTTGCCAAAGCAAATTTCTGAATTACCAGTAAGAAAGAATGTCAGGGGTTTTAAAGCTTTGCTATATGAACACAGATTAATTGGTGCCTACAGGGCCTTTACGTAAACACCCACTAATCTGTTAAAAAAAGAAATATGAATGATCCTGCTCACTAATGGGAATTTCCCCAGAGACTTCAATGAGTGCTGGATGCTCAGAGGTTCTTCTGTTAAACAGGAGCACACATTTTTTACTGGGGAGGTGGGGGGAGGTATTTTTCTATCAGTAGTACAAAACCAATGCATCAAGTTAGATGAAGCTTTCAATTTCCCAGTAAATATCAAACGATAATGAGGTTGTGGGAGTGTACTTTTTGCCAGATTATCAAATGACTATTTCTAGCCTCCTACTATGTGAAATGCTGGCAGATTTTGCAAGGTCTCTGCATGATCCTTCAACACTGAAATCCTCACTCACATCTTCAGATATTATTGCTATATGCCTGTGCAGAAACTACCAGTTTTACAACACCTCTCTTTTAAGCACCAGCAAAGATTTCTGACATTCTGATCAGGAGAATAAAACTCAAAACACTTGGCTTGAAAGACCTCTGATCCAGAGGAATTTTTACTTTTACATTTATTGAAGATAAATTTAGGATATTTGGATATGATGTGCCATGGGAAAAAAAAAGGATCGAGTTTATAATTATGGGACCTACTTGTTACAGAATAATTTTGGTCTATCTAGAAGATGTATGGAATAAACAAGTTATTTGTTGAGGTGGGGGTCAGGGCACAGACCAGTGATTCATGCCTGGGTCAGGCATCCCTGGGGAAAGGGTGCACTCAGGGTCCTGGTGCAGAGGCTTGACTAGATGTTCCTGTGGTGCTTCCAACCTCAATTATCCTGTGATCCTAGTATGCATATACTGCCAGATTGTGGCACTGAAAAATGATGGACTTGTTCTTTTCCAGCAACGGATTTTAAAATATTTGTTCATACAAGTTTATTAATAGTGAGAAAGGTAAACAACAGGAGGAGGAAAGAGGAAAAGCTAAGAAGATCAAGTTCCTTCCTGGGAAATAAAAAACTTTTAGAGTTTTGAAAGACAATCTTTGTTCTATGACTTCAAGGCATTTTCATAATATTAACTGTTCATACCACATAATGTTCCTGCAAAGGAAATCAGTATTGTCATATCTGTTTTATGGAAGGGAGAATACAGATATATAGAAATTATGTGACACAGTTGCAGTAAGATGGTAAGGCAAGATGAGGATGGAACATAAATCCTTAGGCTTTCTAAATGAGCCCTAAGTTTCCTAATCTGGAATCTAAATGTACAGTTAAAATAAAAATCTGTTACCTATTTTTTCTCTAGTAGACCCAAATCTTGATTTTCCCATAATTTAGAAGATATGTAGAATATGTCCTTGCACCATGAAGAAAAACAAAATAAAGAAAATATCAAAGGACTTTGTAAAAGTTTTACTGTTAATGTGATGTAACAAATGCCAATATATGAGGTTAGAAGTAGCAGAGAATTCAGAGAACTATATCATTCCTGTCAACTATACTTTGTCAAAAGGAGTCTAAATGACTTGTACTGTCACTGCATTGACCATAAGTGAAATGAGAAAACCTGACCGGGGTACAGACCAGAAGAACAGACAGTACTTACCCTGCTCTGCTGCATTTTTGTATTTTCTATGAGAGCAAGTTTCAAAAAGCTGCCTGCTCTCCATTTAATCAGTTTTCCAGGACACATCTTTGCACAAACCTTTCACTACCTGTTTTTTTTCAGACTCAGTCTTATGGTGGACTGGCTGGTTGTGTATATTTAGCCCTGAGGAGAGACTCTAAAAGGCAGGTAATGATGCTAGTTGGCTTTGAAAGAGGAGGTTGCCTAAGCTCCCTGGTATCACCTCCCACCTAGTCTCCTAGGGGACAGTGGTGTCAACATGCCATGTCCCACCTCTGAAAGGGGAGACCTCTCCTCCCTGTGGATTAAGGTGAAAAGACACTTCAGGTTCCTGCATAAACATCAATTTAATGGTAGGGATCCTCTGCAAAGATGGTCCTCTAACAACTCCTCCCTAAGCTGAACGGAACAAGTTGGGGTCTTTATAAATAAGAGAGTTACCCCAGAGTCTTTGGCTGATGAGTGGGACAAAGGAGTATCTGACAAGTTGGTGCCTTTACAAATGGGGAATTGCGGCACATTCTTTGGCTGGTGAGTGGGACAAAGAAGTCAGCTGACCTCAGGTGAGAACAGGAGGGAGGCAGAGAATTCACTGTAGGCCTGCTCGGGAAGTGTGTAACTTCTGAGTACCCTGGCCAATGGGGAAAAGAAGAGGCTGTGCCTCTGTCAGGAAATTAGGGTAAAAGGAGGTTGTGTCCTCCAGCAATTTGAGAGACCCCACAAGGGTACGCCTCAGTGGAGTCTCCATTCATTCAAATAAAATTTTAGGACTCCTCTGCCTCTTTTGTGGGCATTCAGTTCTTGACAGCAAGATTTTCCATACAAAGCTATGGGCTGTGTGAGAAACCCAGGTGGACCTTGTGTTACGTTACTGAACAGCTTGAGGAGAGCGGGGAGAGAGGGACCACATCTCCTAGGCTTCTGGAAGCTTCTCTCAACGTTTTTCAGGAGTGGTTGAGATACCCATCAAACAAGGGAGGCAGCACCAGGTCCCTCCCTGAGACTTCTGGGACCTCCCCTGGGGGTCCCTGGAGCCAGGGGCGGTGGTTGGAGCTGGCGATGTGGTTGTCCCTTGCACCTGGTGAGCAGAGCTCTAAACTCAGAGTTTCTTTGTCACCTCAGATGGACTCAGGGAAATCCACGGTTACAGACACCATTTGTATCAAATTGTACAGCATTGAAGGGACCAGGTTTGGTTCCTTGGTTCTCTAATGGGCTCTCCAGTGTCTCTCCACTGCTCCCCAACAAAACATAGTATATTTCTGTTTTACAACTCCACGGCATCACTTCCAGAAAGACACCCTGCCACAACTGGTATGTTTTATGTTTTTTTTTTCTTTCACCTTTACCTTACCTTCTCCAGATTGCTAAATTTGTGAGTCTGCATTCTCATCTGGAGATTAAAAGTTAAATTTAGGAGGCCTTTTCATTTTCGGTGTAAAACATATGGCGCATGATGGACTTTGAGATGGGCAAATCCCAGGTCTAAACTCTACTTTATTTCCCAGCTTTTCCTTCTCATATGAGAGAAAACAGATGACTAAATGGTCACCTATTTATAAGACTATGGTGTTGTTATGAGCTACTGTCAAGGAACGGAGCCTTGGCTAAGAGTATGTGGAGATCCTTTGCTGAGAGGAGGAGTAAATAAGTAAAGCAGCTGTTTGAAGATGTCTGGGAAGAAAAAAATGGAGGAAAAAATAAAAATCAGGAAATTATCTTTAAAGATAAACTAAAGGAAAAAAAAGGAAAAAGAAAAATGGCACAGCAATGTTTTCCGCTAAAATACCTGTGCGGTTGTTGATGAGGATTTCCACCAAGAGGGTCACCTGCAAAGAGAAAGCCCTTCCTGACCTTTCCTTCCTAAAGAGCCTGTATCCATCCATGTCAGCATTCCAGTCATGCAGGTTATGCCACCAGGCCTTACAGTGACACATGCTGCCCATAGTCCAGCAACTGCCCAGATTCCTCCTGTTTATTCCCCGGGTGTGCATTTGTGCACAGGTACTTCAGAGAGGTGTCTGAGCATGCTGTTTTCCCCAGAGGGATACAAGAGGTCTGGTCTTGAAGATACTTCCTTGCCTGCAAGTGCCTGAAGTACCCTCACTTAAGCCCTGGTTTGTTGATTTTTGGTCCCTGTAAGTTTTGTGGTTCCTTTTAATAACTGATTCACATCAGACTACTGATTATGTGTACAGATGCTCATTAGTGTTTTGCCAGGACGCAGTCATCCTGTTATGATTGGCCTGTGATCCCTTGACCTCTGCAGTCACCCATGAGAATATTCCATTACCTAAGTACAAGCAACCAGCCAGATACACTTAGCTTTTTTTTCTTTTTTTTATAATGAAAGTGCCCTCCATCTAACTTTCAGATCATAATTAGATCATAGCTGACATAGATAAGCTTTTTATTTTTCAAACCTGCAGCTAATGTAACACTTTAGAGACAAGCATTTACCTTCACAGTACGTCTTGGCCTCAGCCTCGTATCACCGGTTTTGCCTACAGCCACTTGCTGAACTGTGAGATGATGATTTATGTCAGCCTGCATATCCTTCACATATAAGCTTTGTCTTCTATACTGGGGGCTGTATATTCATGTATTCATATGTATATTCATGGGAACCTATCTTCCCCAATTTGTTTGCTGTTTTCCCCAGAAAACCAAAGTCTGATCCCTCAGCTTTATCTAGGCATTTAGCTTCCGAGCAGAATTTTTCCATTGAAAATAGAAGTATTCATAGAATAAGAAGAGACTTGCATTGAAATTTTCCAAGGAAAGGGAAGACTTAAGTTCTACATGAGAGCTACTGCCTGTTACTCAGTCCATCTCAGAGATAATGTTTTTTAATAATGATCATTATCAGATTTACTTTGTTGAACAAGCTTGCAACTTTTTTTTTTTTTTTTTTATTTTGCATTATAACTCTTGATTGTGTCCCTTTCTTCCAACTGCCTTGCATAGAAAGAACTTATGCATAACCTCAGTGCTTTCATTATCTGGTTTTCCTCCTACAGACATTTGATATTAAATCTCTTTCTTAATATTGTACTGTTATTGACATTTATCTTCGCATCATTTATTTTTCAGAAGCTACATCTTTGTTGGCTTTCTTTCCAAATATTTATTGTACAACTTTTGCAGTACTTATACCTAATCCTGTCAACCTTTCCAGCTACAGCAGCCAGATATTATTTTTCAAAATCCTATTAACCTAACACTAATAAATAAAGGCCTAGTGAGTTCAGTCTTTCCCTGCTATTGCTGCTAGCCCCCAAGAGTCCACATTGCTTTGATTAAAGGCCCTTTATAAGCCATAAATGTGTAGCAGCTGTTCCTGACATCTCTAGGAAACTTGGCAAATTAGACCACCTCACATTTGATGAAGCTGCAGGTGGGGCATGACAGATTTCGTTTGTGGTCTTCACATCAGTTCCCTTGAACAAATGCTCCGCATCAAAGCCAATCCTATTTAAAACTTTTTTTGATGAAGGGAGAAAAGGAAAAGGAAGAGATAGATGAATCCTGAATAACAGAGCTACCCAGAGAACCAATACACTTAAATACATAAAATGTGATGCAGAACCACTGTAAACAATGCTTGTTTATATACTGAAACTTTTGCTGCCTAGAGCATGCTGAATGATAGCCACATGAAAATTTTGATGAAATGGCTGTAAATCATGCACGCAATAAGAGACAACAGATCCTCTTATGGGGTGCTGTAAACAACTCAAAAGGAACCAAAGTTCAGTTATGGGAAAGAGGAGCCGTTCATTCAACAGCCTTAGGGTGGGCACGGACAGGAGCTCCATGGTTCTGCTCAGGGACAGGATTCAATTTGGTTTCATATGCACTAATATCACCTGGTTTATTGGTGCACATGAACACGATGGCTTAATGGATTAGTTACAGCACCTGGAGCCCTCAGCAGGGGTGCATGTTTGTAGGGGTCAAGAGTAGAAAGACCATTGTCTGAGTATACTGCAGGCTTTAAAACATTTAGGTCGTATTTGTTACAGGACAAGATTCTCAACCACAAACCTACTTACAAACTCAGGATATTTGGAATTTTGCTTTGTTTTATTTTAAATTCTGTTTCAAAATTGCATAACTGCATTTTGGTCACCGAAGTAAAGCTGGATCATCTTGTTGCTATGGGTTGTAGATACAAAATTTGTTCTCACCACTGCTGGACAGAAAGTCTGGAAGCTGATTTGTCTTTGCCTACTTAATTAAAGTCACAAACAGCATTATAATTTCTTCTGTTCAGACTTCCTACCTGAAATAACATGTAATGTTGTGTTATCTTACAGCTATTAATGTACATTTTTCTCCATGCAAATTAAAAGAGGTAATACAGTCCTAGTTTAAATATCAGCACAGTCATGAGAAAAATATCTCATTGACTGGAGTGGTTTGTTTCATAGCCCAGGAAAGAACCCTTTACAAGTTTAAGAACATAATCTTGCAGTTAAAAGAACATGGCTAATCTTTGGCCCTGTGAGGGCCCATTAATGGACCAACTATTGCAAGTCCTGAATAGTACAAGCCATTTGCTCCCTTGGAGCATTCCTTTGAGGGCTGCAAATGTTTCTTATTCATTTCTTTTTTTTTAAGCAATCTTTAAAATTGTGTTGATTTTTTTGTTGTGTACATCCCACCATTCTCTTATGAAGAGCATTTTATGGAGAAGAACTGAAAAAATAAGGCAGAACAGTGGTACCTGGTAAACCTTATTAGAAATGTACTGTTTTCCATTGACTTTTGCTGGTATCCTTTTTCTCTAGCTCTCCCTCTGGACCCCTTTTGCCCTGCAACACACAGTAATCTAGCTATTGCTTTCAATATCCTTTTCCCAGTAGCAGAGTGACTTTCAAAGTTCACTTTCTATGAGAAGAATTAAACTGGGACTTGCAAGAAACCCACTAGCCAGGGGCGTTTTTCTGAAAATATCAGTGTCTGAAGATAAGTAGCTTTAAATGTGGCTTCTTCTTAGAGCTACACAAGGCTCGGTGTCGCCTTTCACTCACAGCCCATGAACCTTTTTTTACATATTAGCTTTTGTTGGAAGAGAGAAAGTGGAAGGAATAAATACTCTGACATTCCTTTAAAGTCTGAAACATCACAGTAGCCTGGATCCTAATGAAAGGTGGTCAAGGAAAGCACAAAGCTTTACTTAGCTTTTATAAACAATGACAACTTTTTTATTTGAGGTTTTCTCCAAAACTTGCTATTCTTAGTACATTAAAATATTGATTTTGCCAAATAACTTCACATTCATTCCTCTCTCAGGACACCAGTAAGATGTCTGTTATTTTACTGAGATGCTCTATATGCTGCTTTAGAGTTACACAGTCTTTTTGCTGTTTAGACCAGGTAACATGCTTAGAGTTTATTTCTTATGAAACGGAAGACTTGTGACGAAGGAAACCTGTAATTCAGTGATTCCACAAGTCATTAAGGAACCTAACAAATTGGCATCTTTGTAAGCATGATAGCAAGCCTTATAGCTCAAACCATGTCTCTTAACATAGAATATTTGTGTTGTGTCTGCAAATGCCATTGGTAACATTGGTAACTCTCTAAAATATTTTACAAAACTGTTTTTTTTTTTTTTAATGTGTCAGATGAGCTCTCTCAGTTCCCTTCCCCAGTATGTGAGTGTCTCAATCTTTACAACAGCATAATAGGAACGTCCTTTTTTCCTTTTTTTATTATTTTTTTTTTTCATGGCAGGAATGAAAAGCTGCGACTTTGTGGGTAGTTCTGAATGTTGGGACCTGAGAACACTTCCATGCTGATCTCCTTTGTATACTCTGCCCCCTCTGCTCCTGTGCCCAGGAACCACGGATATTGGGCTGGCAGGGAGCTGTGGAACCTTGCACACAGTTCCTGAACTGGAAGCCTGGGTAGCCCCAACACACCATGGGGCGCTGCTGCCACGTGCGATTAAAGGAGTCTGAGAGACTAATTGGCTTGTCATGAGCAGCTCACATCAGAGCAAGGAATTTGGGACTTTTATCTCCAGCGTCCATGGCCATAGCCCTAACCACTAGTGTCTACAGAACTGTAGATGAACCAGAGCTTCTGCAGGAGCAAGGAGGTAGCTGTAGTTTTAACCTTAAATAATAATATGAGATCATTTAATAGGAGGAGGTAGCAGCTAGCTGGAAATTCCATTCTCTAACAAGTCTGGTTCAATATTTTGTTTTCTTTTGACAGATACAATCTTCGCAACTTACTAGACAGTTAATCGCTGCTACCGAACACTGTGATTATTGAGTTTACTGTTTTCTTGCCCTGCCAGGATGCCTCAAGTATCAACTTCTAGAAATGTTGTGTTTGCAGCAAAGGTGTCCGTGCTGTTGGCAGTTCTGTCATACACACAAATGTCCACTAGAAAATAAATTGGGAAAATGACTAAAAAAGCCACTAGGTAATGTTATTAATATATGACCGTCACTGATCTGGGAAGGATCCAGATCACTGCAATGTGTTAGAGATGAAGCTCTACATAAATCTCTGTCTCTCTGCTGTCTAGCCGTCTAGTCTCTTAGGAAAAAAAAAAAAAGAAAAAGCTATCGAGAATACAGTCTAAAATGCTCACAGGTCTGACTTCAGAAAAACAAGCAAAACATTTCATGCAAAATTATGTAATTAGGATTCTGTTTGAAACCATCATTGTTCATTTCCATAAAAGAATTAGGCATTCATTACTTTCATTACACTCCATTCTGCTAATATGATTCATCACATATATCTAAAAATATAGTCATTTAACGATTATTGACCATAAACCATATTTCTAATTACTTACTTCATAAATGTTCATTTGTCATCTAATTCTTTGATTCTCCTGCATTAGGCTATAGCAAGTACAGAATAAGAGACCTTAACCTCATGCCAAAGGATATTTTAGCTTTGATCACTGTAATCCATCCAATGTCGTAGTGAGTTAAATGGAAGCTGTAATCCTCTTAACAATCATTATTGATTTGAAAATGTTTATAGTTTAGGTTAAGCCTCTGAGAAATATCATTCTTCTCTCTTATAAATATGGAGAGTGATCAAAAACGTGTCTGTATTCTGTCATCAAACCTGGCATGAAGGCAGGCATAGACTAGACTGCAGCATGCAGTTAACCCAGGGCAGGCTGTAACACAGGGAGATATATTGCAGTACGGACCACTTATGCCCGATTAGCTAAAACCCAAGCTGATAATATGACTATCTTAAATCAAATCTCGCCTTCCTAGCCAATTACAATTCTGACTGCAGTTTGTAGTAAATGGATAGAACATAATAAATCTTTCTATTGGACCAGACATATCAAGATACAAATGTGTTTGTGTACTATTATTTTACAGCTGAGTCTCATGACACTTCCTATCTCATTGCAGCAAGAGTTTAAGTAAGCGTATGTGGAATGGCTTGATACAAGTTCAGGTGGTGAAAAATGGTCCAAACACGTTTCCAAGCATAACAGTGCTGCAAGTCACATACAGCTTTACAACCTTTGCTACTTTATTTTGCAAAAGAACTTGAAAACAAGTGAACATTACCATTTTCACCGCTCTTTTTTTTTGAAAACAGATAAAATTCATCAGTTTTATTTCATGTTCCTCAGATAATATCCCAGTGCTGCTTGTTCAGTCTTCTAGCAGTAGACGGGAACACATCAATCCAAATGAAACCACTTAAATCATACTGCCTCTATGTGACTCTCATTCTCCACCAACAGCTGACAATGATGTGAGCCAAAACTGTTGTTGCTTGCCGTAATGGATGATAAGTGTTGGAAATGTGATATGTATTTTAGTGCTGTAAAGTCATGTCAAACCTGTATAAGTGCATATATCAGATGCTTTCATTTTAGATACAATATTAGGCTTTAATATGAAAAGAAGAGAATCCTCTTTTATTAACTGAGTGTAGCAAAGGTTAATTGTACATGGGAAATGCCTTTGATGTCTAGAAGTAGGATGTCCTCATTCAGTCAGAATATCACTGGTACACTCATGTAGCAGGACGAGTCCATTGCTTTGCAGTAATGCTGTTCCCTCCATTGACTGAGTTAATAAGATTTTTTCCATTTTCCTCTCTTAGCAATAGAGCAGACAAACCCCTGCTCTTTCAGAGACCATTAGCCAGCTAAAGGAGTGATCTGGCAAATGTACTGCACAGAAGTCACAGCCATGTATTAATGATGCACTTTTTAATGCTGCACAACCGCTACAAAGCCATTTACAAATGGCTACAAAGCCATTTTAATTTCAGACTTAGTATCAGCTGGGTATAGCATTCACATCATGGTTGCCTAAACGCTGGTCCCATCCTGTCTTTATTTCTTCAGTGTCACAGGCATCAAGTAGATTTTACCGGAAAAAGGACTGGTGTACTGGTGTTAAGTGCACTTTACTAGGCAAAGTGGGAATGTGGTGGGGTTATTGAAAAAGCTGAATCATACCTAATTCCCTTTGCAGCAGTGGAAAGGGGCAAGATTGCAATGTTTGTGGGCAAAATTGCAATGTTTCTGTATCCATATTTTAAGAGCAAAGGGATTTAGAAGGCCATAGACAATAAGAACTGGAGCAAATTCAAGCAGCATCTAACTGATAATAATTTGTGCATGTGTAATGTTATTTTTATAACAAACATTCTGGCCAAATAAGCACTTGGCAATTTTCCTTGGAGGCTGCTTTTTTAATGTTGTTGCTGGCCTCGGTTTCATTAGTCTAAAAAGTGTTGAGGGGTTTGGAAAGCAGCAGCACCCATAAATTACTTTTGTATCACAGTTGTCACAGTGATAAATGAAGAGAGATTAATTAAATGTATATTCAAATGAACTCCGCTGATTTGAAGATTTTTTTTTTTTTTTTTGTTAGGCTAGGATTTCACTGAGGCTTGGGAATGGTGTCGTGGCGAGAGGAAACTTTTGTCTGGAAACTTCTAAGTTTTAAGTGTCTGGAGAAGCACCCAGGAGAAAGCGCTGAGGAAAACGGCTTTAAAGGAAGCAGCTGGGAGCCCCTTTGCGGGCGGCAGTGTTACTGCACGGCGAGGGCTCCGGCGCGGCAGCCGCAGGGTGTCATTACCTGTGATTATTGGGATCTGTCTGATGTTGATACGCTTTGCAAAAACACGTCATTTTGCTATCACAGTGTTGCTGCTCCAGTGTCTTTGCTGTCTCATTATGTGGTACAAGCTCTCCACCTGGTATTCTCGTACAGCATTGCTCTTTATTAGTCTACAAGGCAGATTAATGTTATGAGTCATTTCTTATGCACATTGGAGGCAAAACACAGCGGCAGAAGTAGAAATATTGCTGTCGGTATGGGGAAATACAGGAAGAGATGGCTGAAGCAGGAACTGCTATCACCAGATAAAAAAGGATAGATAAAAGGAAGATAAAAATCTTCCAAGCAGTGAAAAAAATAAGCCCAGAGTCCTGATGCTACTGATACCAGAGTGAAATAATTATATATAAGAAAAAGATCTATCTAGTGAGTCTGTGCTTCCAAATATTTCTTACTATGAATTATAATGGACCTAACAGTTGTGTTTATCACAGAATTGCATAATGGTTGAGGATGAAAGGGACCTCCAGTGATCATCTGGTCCAATACCCTGCTCAAGGCAGGGTCACCCAGAGCAGGATGCTCAGAGCTTTGTGCATTTGGGTTGTGACTATCCCCAAGGATGGAGACTCTACAGTAACCTCCCTGGGCAACCTGCTTCAGAGTCCAACCATCCCTAACAGTAAAAGAGTTTTCTTACTTTTAAATAGAATTTCCCATACTTTGGTTTGGACCAAAGTATGGGAAAAGTTTGGGTCTCTCATTCTTTTCTTGGCTACTACTGAGAGGGATGTGGGCTGCTGTGGGCTGGACTACCTTCCTCCACCCTACAGCTGTAGCACTGCCAACATTGTGCAGCACCGTTGTTCCTCGTTCTGTGTTACATGGGATATCTCACCCCAGTGTGGGAGGAAAACCCTGATACAATATCTTCATGCTTGGAAAGATTTGTTATTACATCAGAGAGAGACATGTAAAAAAATAATCAACAGGACCTTCCTGTGAATATACTTTAGAATGAAAGCAATTATGTATAGTAAACTATATTTGGTCCATTTACTGGTTTTGCTCCGTATTCTCACTTCTAGCTTGTCATTACCCATCCACTATTTTATTCTCCTTGTGATTGCATCTTTTGTCCTTTTCATACAGATTAAATCATGAAAGCAAGCTGGAAATTGTAAGACACCAAAAAAAAAAAAAAAAAAAAAAAAAAAACAACAATAAATAAAAAGAATCAAAAAAAAACAAATGTATTAAAAAAAAAATAAAATCCAAAAAAA